>CM060938.1:745881585-747131585 GCA_030765085.1 Allium cepa | reverse complement strand
TACATTGACACTCAATTAAAGAAGAATGAGAAATTTATTATTGACTTGAATGACGATCTAAAAGGAAACTTGGTGAACCATAACGATTAGAGGCCCGAAAAGAGCATTGATATGGCTTTGAGTCACGAGAGCTTGCAACTAAAGCCAAAGATAGCTATTATTCTAAAGGAAAAGCCTAAATCGCAAGTAGGTAGAGGTGGGAAGAGGAAACAAACATGGAGATATAAGGGTAAAAATAGCTTTAGAATAAGGATGGTTGAAAGAAGGGCAAAGGGGAGCAAACTTGCTTTAATTAGGGAGAAAGAACTGCAAAAGTGAAGAGAGGACGTTCTTTAACTACAAAAAAATTTGGCATATCAAGAAGGATTGTTTTAAACCAACTAAGAATAAGTAGATGGTAAAGTCTTATGTGCTATATGCTATTCCTAACTCATCCACTGATCCATCAATGAAGGAGAAGGTAAACGACATTAAGATCCAAGGTATGCTTTCTGTTTATGATATACATATTCATGTTTTTTTAATATAGGAGCATCAAATTTGTTTATATCTAGTGATCTAGTAGATAGATTAGGATTAAAACATTACCTAATAGAAAAACCTTTGATAGTGTCGAATTATATGGGATGTGCTAATTTGATTATGGTTTGTCCAGATGTTATTTTATTGAGTCATGGATGTATGTTTGCTTATGTTTTGTTTATGATTGGTTTTTTTAGGTTTAGGATTACTTTTGGATGAACTGGCTTTAGAGATATGAGGTACTACCCAAGTGTGAGAAGTTATTAGTAATGATAGGGAGTTGTGACGTGCCTGAGGATGCAGTGATCATTAGCCTTTTGTATTCGCTCGAGATTTTACATGATGAGTTGTCATTGGTACCAAGTGCGAGGGAGCATCAAAATATTTTCGAGGAGGTTATAGGATTATCACCAAATAGAGATATCGAGTTCCACATCGATTTAGAGAAGGATGCTAGACTAGTTGTTATGCCTTTGAAATGGATGACACCAATAAACAGCGAGAAGTTGTATGTAAGTAAATGATCTACTAAGGAAGGAATTTGTTCAAACAAGTACTTCTAAGTGAAGAACACCTATAGTATTTTCTACTAAGCCAGATTGCACTTTAAGACTTTGAGTTGATTATCGTGAGCTAAATAAAGCAATGAGAAAGAACAAATATCATCTTTCGTATATTGATGATCTACTTGATCAGCTCTATAGTGCGAAGGTGTTGTCTTATTTGGATTGGCTATGGGTTTTCACAAACTAAGAGTGATGAGGGATAGTGTGCCCTTACCATATTCTGTACACACTCGGGATTTTATGAATGGTAGGTTAAGTCATTCAGGATAACTTACGCACCGACATAGATTGTAACGACCTGTAAATTTTCGATAATTAAAAGTGTTAATTTAATAAGAAATCATGATTAAATATTGGAAGAAATAAAATTTGTAATTTATTTAATGAAATAGTAACGAAAATGAAATGTAATAATGTTAATTAGACTTAATCATTAACAATTTGATTGAAATCCTAATTAATTGAAATAAGTTAAATGCTATACTTACTTATAAATTTGATATAAGGAAACAAATGTAAATATTGAATTAATAATGAAATAATATTTAGTTAATGATAATTGGATAAAATCAGTGTATGTAAACAATTGTAACATTTGTTTGTAAATAATAACTTATAAGTGTGATTAAAAGTTAATGGTAACAAACTATTATATGTTACCTAGTTGAGTTAGTCAAATTTAATTGGAAATCAATTATAATTGAATGGAATAAAATATTACATTGATGCGGTTTAAGACAATAACTGCAATCTATGAATGTAATAAAATATATATATAAATGTAAACTATATTCATAAGGAAATAATTGATTTAATAAAAGATTGGAATCAAGATAAGTAAATCATTTGGGATCTTAAATTTTAATTAATTTTTGAATTTGACAAAAATTCAATATGAATGGAAATATAGTAGTTAATACAAATAAAGATGGAAATTGGAGAGTATTAATTTGATGAAAGACAACAAATATTAACTATGTTATTGAGTAATAGTTGATTTAATATAAAGTCTGAAATCAAACTAAAACAATTTATTGAAATTAAATTATAATTAATAGGATTTAATTAATTGAACACTGTAATTAGTAAAATTTTAAACACTGAATTGATGTATAAACTTGTTTTGAATTATTATCAATGTCTAAGTAATCAAAAATGATGAAATTTGTTAGTTAATAAATATTAAAATAAAAATTGATTTAATTAATTAAATAATAATTTATGTAAATAATGTGAAAATAGCCACTTTGGCCACTGGCTCGGATTTCGACAAAACCAGCTTCATCGGATCCGTAACGGTGAATTATAGTAGGATTTCAAGTTTCATAGCGATCGGACTTGATATTCGATCATACAGACTCGAAAACGCCTAGAAATCAATTCAACTGAAATCAATTTGAAATAAGCCAATTTTAACATAACTTCTTCATACGATGGAATTTGGACTTGAAACCTATTCCATTGAGTTTAAAATTGTCGAAAACATCTATTTTGATACATGGGTTGACCCATTTTCGTTCCGGAGTCAGAACGGGCTTTTCGGATCGTTTATCGTTCAGTTTTCAAATCGTACATTTCTTTCTCATCTCCTCTTTCCAATGATAGACAATCCAACCTCCAATTCCAAATTCAATTGCAAATCAAAATCAAATCAAAATTTTAAACTCCCAAAAATATATCAAATTATATATCAATTTGAAGCTCTCGACGAGCGCAAGTCAAATATGTGATTTGTTTTTCGATTTGGATCATGGTTCGACTGGCAATTGGGCATTTTATCCCAGGATGTTCATAGGTGGTTATGGGTTTGGACGGTGGATTTGCAACGACGCTTCGATCGGGGAGGGGCAGCGGGAGGAGATCGTCTTACTGAGTGCATCGGCACGGTCGCTTTGGTCGAAGGGGGCTCAGATTTGCCGCAAATCGACCATATAGGCACGACTACATGGAGTTGATAGGGGACGCCGTGACATGCAGCGTAGGTTCCAGGAGAGCGGTCGGAGATGGGCGAGTCATCGGTGAAGTCCGATATGGTGACGGCGACCTGTGGTTGCATGCGTTCGTTGATTTAGCACGGCGGCTAGGTTTCGAACGAGGTCGTGTTTTATTATGCATCGCTAGAGTTTCACTATGATTTCAAGGTGATGTGTACGTCTTAAATTCTTTTATTTTTATTTTTTTCATTTTAATTTTAATTTTCAATTGTTCTAAACTACATAACTTTTACATACGAGGTCTGTTTCACACGCGATTTCTTCCGTTGGGATTGTATCAAAATTTTAGACATTTTGACACCAGTTTAGATGAATTCTAAAACTGTTTGAATTTGGGCCTTTATTTGAATTTCAAATCGATTGAAATTCAAAAGTTGAGTGATTTGACCCACTCACAACTTATAAAATTCCTTGTGTTAGTTAATTAAATTTGTGATGTGATTAGGAATTTATTGGTTGTCGTTTGATATGTTTAAATCGTCATTTTAGTTAATTTGAATTTATTTGAATTAAATTGTCATTTAATTTATCAATGAATTTAAACTCCCAGTTATATACCTATTATCGATATGTAGTTAATTGTTGATATTTATTGGTTTAGATGAATGATGATTATAATGAATGTTTGATTGTTAACATTGGATGATTGGATGTTATGTTTGATTTATATATTTTATCACTCTGCAAGTTCCCTATGGGTTGAAATGATACATACCCGAATGATATATAGACGAGGTAAAAATCGTTATGGATTGAAATGATAGACTCAAGCGATTTTATGGATTTTTGTAAATTCGGGATTGTGGTTTGAAATGATATATAAGCATAAAATTTTATGGATTTTTGTAAATTCTTGATTTTATGAATCATTTCCAGAGATTAACTTAACAAGTTCATGCTTATGTTTATCAAAAATATTTTTGTCTATATATGGAAAGAAGAGAAACATAAGACACACTTGAGAATGACACTTGAAATATTAAGAAAGCGTAATATAAAAGCTAAGTTTTTGAAGTGTCTCTTTTGAAGAAGGAAGGTAAGGTTCTTAGGTCATGTTTTTTTTGGAGCAGAGTATTGTTATTGATCCTATCAAAGTAGCATCAGTCCTAGATTGGGAACGACCTGAGGATATGATAGATGTGGGAAGTTTTCTTGGATTAGCAGTTATTGTAGTAAATTTATCAAGGATTCCTCAAAGAAAGCATCGTTATTGACTCTTTTGATGAAGAAGAATTAGACTTTTTCTTAGGATGGCAGGGTAGGCACGCGTTTATTGATCCAAAAGTGAGGTTGATGAGTGCACCAATGTTAATCATTCTTGATAGGAATAAGGAATTGACAATATACATAGTTACATATGGTACTAGTCTTGGGGCCGTATTTATGCAAATGGGTAAGGCTGTCGCTTAAGCGAGTAGATAATAGAAACCGCATGGGAGGAAATATCCAACCCCAATTTATAGTTAGTTACAATAGTATTTTCTTTAAAGGCATGAAGGCATTACCTTCTAGGAGAAATGTTTGAGCTATTCACCAATCATAAACCATTGAGATACTTTTTTCTTATAGAAGGACCTTAACCTTCGATAGTAGAGATGGATATAGTTCTTAGCCTCTTATGACTGTTACATTTCGTACATGCCTGGTAAGGGAATGCCACCATAGATGCATTATAAAAGACATGCTAGCTTGGGATCTATGTTCCTAAAAAGAATGAAATTAAATTATATATCTAGATATGATTTCCAACATAAAGGTGAGTTAAAGCTAGAGATGTTGGAAAGCTTGACGATTAGGCCTACTTTGATAGAGTAGGTTGGTACCAGTCATTGGCATAATGCTAAGCTAGCAGAGATTATTACTAAGCTTAAGGGAGGGTAGAGTCCAAGATGGTTGGCTCCATAACACAATATGTTCCAAACCAACTAAGCTTAACGTCTGATGCAAAGACCATAGAAGAAGAAGAATAGCTCAAAGCATAAAAAATAATAGAAAACCTAGCAAGACAAATAAGAAGAAGAAGAATGAGGATGTTAGATGATGGATGATACGAGGAGGAAGTTAGGCAAGAATATTATGAATATTTTTTGTAAAATAAATGAATTTTATGTTGTATTTTTTTCATAACAATATCAATCTGTTAGTAACAAAAATACAAAAGCATTTTAATTATTCAACAACTACTTTTGGAATAATGGACAATGATATATTTTATAAGAAATTTTCTTTAACTATATAATTGTGAATCATATGTACTTGTGAATTGTATCTCAAAGATCAATAATGAAATAATCATTCAGTGTGAGCGACATAAGAGTTAACGAACCCTTTGAATTGATACATATTATGAATGTTAGCCGATGTGGTATTGATGCGAGTTGAAAACACAATGCTTGGATGACTTATGATGATGAGCCAATAAGGACGTTGATCTCTTTAAGGGGATAGTATGTAGCATCCCTTTTAAAAAGTAAAAAAATCTTTCAGCATAATGGTTAGTGCATGTTGTTGCTTTTCGAGGCAGTAGAAGTTCGAATCCCATGGTCATCACGATATTGATTGAAATAATATTTATTAAGTAATAAATAATGTATGGTAGTCGAGATTATTAATATTGATTAATAATTATAGATCTAGCTATATTGATAATAACTAAATGGTTTATTATTTAATTGGTTTATTGGACCTAATTAATAAATAAAATATAGCTAAGTGGTAAGGCATAAGAATAACATACATGAGTTCACTAGTTCAATCACACCATACATATATATGACATATTATTATATAAGTGGTAAAATGTTTATTATTAAATTTATAATTGAATCAATGTTGCTTGAATTAATACTACACCATCTTATTAAATAATTGTGAACAAATAATAAAGTTGTAATTAAATTATTTAATAATAATATAACATAACTTAAAATTCGTACCAAAATCGTCCAATAAAATATTAAATAAGATTTGATGTTATTGACATTATTGATGGCGTCACTATAAAGATCTTATGCATATAATGAATTAAAAGATTATTTTTAATTTACCCATTTTACCCCACTGCCACGTGCATTTGATCCAACATGGTTGGATCTTTGTTTGAAATATGTGGGAAAGGTAAAAAAAGTGGTAATAATAAAACCGAGCTTTGTTTAAAACCTACTAAAGTAGTTTATTTTGATTAGTTAATTTCAATTATAAAATTACCATGACAACCTGCACCTCCCAACACATAGATCCAAAGCCTTGGATGACTTTCAGGCTTAGTTGGTGTCAAGAAGTATGAGCTATCAGGTTTCTAAACATTACAAAGACTAAGAATATAAGGATAAAATCTAAAACATTCTACATTTTCAAATCTAATAGTGGAAGACAGTAAAATATAAATACAGAAAAATAATCATCTCAGAAAATACAGTCTCAAAACATACATAGTTATAATCTAAAGTATACAGAAATATAACATACAGTCTAATAAGTACTATGTACGATAATAGTTAACCAGAGAGTAATGGAAAATAAAAAGCAACTCCAATGTCAAGCTCACCTCTCCACGTACTAATCTCTAGGTCTGTCGTCTGCTACGCTGTCCTCCTATGGTGGGGGGAAAAAGAAAGAAAAGGAGTGGATTAAACAAAGTTCTTGTGAATGAGTTACATCATTAGTTTATGGTGACTGCATGTAGTTTACTTCATTAACACTCTACAAGGGCTACGGTGTTCTACTTATGTCTATGAATAACTAGTATCATTTATCTAAGGATATAGTTTTAAATACACCCATACTAACATCTTGCAAAGGCTTATACATAGGGTGGAACAACTAATCGAACCTCAAAATAAATATGGATCGGCCAACTACTAATGAACTATTCCAACATAGGGTCACATACAGTATTAACCTTGGGACTACATTCCTAAATTAAGACTACACATATTATTTTTACGCATTGAGGTAGAGCCCACAATGCCAACTCATGCCAATGATGTTTTAAGGTCCGCTGCATCTGTGTCCACTCTTGATTGTATCGTAATGCCACTTATCGGACCACATCGAGTATTCATCAACAACACACCATCACATCCTCATCGCTGTGTATACAGAGGAAACTGTGTTAGTGTCGGCCACGCCCTTCTCCAGGCATCATCATCAGTGTTGCACGTATAACATAGAGCCTCCTGTGAGTGAAATTTGCAGTAGAATCACCAGTGTCGAGTATCGACCCTATTGAATATATTGTTTAGGCCTCATTGCCAGCTACAAATCTACATGGTCTCGTAATGTCTAAGCATTGCAAACATAGGGAGCTAATCACCCTACTTATAAAAACATCTATATACATACACACACAATACAAGCATATATATATATATATATATATATATATATATATATATATATCATATAAAAATAAGATTATAACCGGGGCCTTAGGCCAAGGTTCATTCCACGCCTAGAATTTGTTAACCGGTTGATCGCTGGTCACTGGAGCGGTCGACCACTCCAGTGAGCCAAGCTGGAGATTACTATTTTTTTTTATTATCGGTCTATATTGATTGTCGTTTTCAATTATCGTTAAAGTACACGGCTAATTACAAATTGTGTGTTATAGTAAACCCTAATTTTGTAAATTTATAATTTATAATCGCCATAATTTCATATTCGATTTCATATACAATTTCATATGTAATTTTAGTAAATCAGCTTGATTTTGGTTAAAATCAACTTGAATTTGGTTAAAATCAACAGGGTTATATATATTCATATCTAATTTGAAAAAAAAGGCTATAATCAACCATGTGCAGTCAAAGCGCTTAATGTAGCAGTGAAGAGAAAAAAGTAATAGTGGGGATAAAGCAGGTGTACACGACCCATAATTTTTAGTCATTTGAATCTAAAAACATTTAACTAATATTAGATATTGAAAAGTTATATTTATAAGTTAAATAACTTGAATTTTAAATATAGTGATTTGTTTGATAATTAAATAGTTAATTTAATAATTCTAATTATTTAAATAATTGAATCTTGGATTTTAATTTGGATAAAAATAACTTGAAAGCTTATTTAAAATTCTATTGATAAGAACAAAGATAATAAAACTTTTAAATTGGATTAAAAAGTGCTTTAACTTACTTTGTAATAATTTATTTTATTTAATGAGTGAAAATAGCCTTCTGGGGCATTAGCTCAGATTTTGATGAAACTAGTTTCATTGGATCCGTAATAGTGAATTATTGTATGCCTACGATTTTTATGGTGATTGGACATGTTGTTTGGTTGTGCGATACCGAAACACGTATAAATAAGTTTCAAAAATTTAATATAATAGCTGGGTCTAAAAACCTATCTTCCATATACGATCGAATTAGGTTTCAAAACAAGTTCTATTACATTTGGAATAGGAGTATAACATATAGAATGCCAGGCTACACGCCTCATTTGAAGTTCGATATTTTTGGGTATGTTTTTGCTGAATTTTTTAAAATTAAAAATAATATATATATATATATATATATATATATATGCATTGCTCCATCCTCAAGCCCATACCCCTGCTTTTCCGCCCTTGCCTACCCCCATACCTTCCCATTTCCTGCTCCTATCCTTCTCCCTCTATTTAAAATTTTCCTGTAGCCAAAAATTGTTTTTCCCATTTGGATTTAAACTTTAAAAATTGAAACCCGACATCTACTTAATGATAAATCTTGAAAATAAAATATTTGGATTAGTATGGCCATAGGCTTCAACCCACACCCACGATGGAGCTCGCGTCTATGTTCTAGGTGGTGGTTGTTTTAGGTATAGTAGCTAGGGTTAGTTTTGGGTATTGTGGTTGTCGATTCGGAGTTTGGAGCTTTGTTTTGGATTCGGAGTGGTTAGGCGCACGCGTGGCCATGTTTTGGTGTGATGTGACTAGAGATTAGAAGATGCGACATGGACTATAAAGGATTTATAAATGATCGATAAGTGTGATAATAAATGTTTATGGATGTGATAATAAATGGTTTATGGATTATAAAGGATTTATAAATGATCTTAGAAGATGTACAAAAAGAATTTCTAAGTGATTGAATTTTGTAGAAGAGTTTATAAATGATTTTCAGAGATTATAAAATGGTTTTAGAGAATTATAAGGAGTTTATGAATGATTTTTGAATCAAATAAAAATGGAATCTTTCTTAGTGTATAAATATACTTATACCATTAAGATAAGTATATGGATATTTTCTAAGTATTGAAAATATTGGAATTGGTGGATATATCTTTGAAAAAGTATTCTTATACAAGTAATTTACAAATGGTTTTATTTATGAAAGATTTATTAAAGCAGGATAGTGATTGCTTATATCCCACCAATTTTGGTTTTCCTTATGAAATAAATCCCTGATTTAATGTTTGCCATTCAATAGTTAAATAATCGACTCTCGAAATTTGACATAAATGAAACTTTGGAAATGCCTAGGAGAAATACATGAGTTATGTGGCACAATCATCTCTGATGATGTTGTACCGTGCATATAAGTCTCGTTTCATTCTCCTAGGACAAATGGTAAGGAAATCCGTCCACTAACGATTGGATGGTGATCTCCGTTCTTATCGTTGACTTTTTATTTTCTAAAGAACCGGGGTTGAGTTTACCGGAAATTGTCAAAAAGTTATTACGAAGAGACCAAGATCATGCATGTTATCCAAAAACCACTTCGATCCAACGAATGCGTTTCAAAAGTGAAGACATGTGACAGCCTGAAATTTTCGACTCCGAAAATTCTAGATTGTTTGCGAAAAATAAGAAAGAAGTTAAAAGAAGAACAGAACAACATCATCTCACATTCGCAGTGGACCAAAATATAATATCAAAATAATAGTATTTTTATAAAGGAAAGTTATAATTGTTACTTTACATACAATATCGTCAGAGTTACAATCATTTACACATAAACTGGACAGTTATACAACATGTTCCAGACTACAATCAATAAAACTCTCAAATACATAGCAGTAAACTCCATGCGTTCCTACCATCCTGCTTGCCTCCTGAGCTCCAGAACGTCTTAACCTGAAAATCTGTAATACTCGTTCTGACCCGAGCATTACATCAAAGTAACACCCGGGTCAGGCTGGAAACCGGCATGAGTAAATCCATCTAACATGAAATTCTAATGCATAAAACGTATATAAAACTCGGGGTAACTCGTACTTCACTATGAGTTCTTAACTTGCCATAGTCAATTCCACATCTTTTAATCATATCTAAGCAATTTTACTCAGATTAAAAGACCAAGTTTACATTATTTATTCCATTCCAGCCTATTTATTCCAAGGTCAAATCCATAAAGAATTATAGTAGAATACAAATCGAAGTGGTTTCGGGTATGTACCAATACCCGAACCCGGTATCTTCGAAGCCAATATCATCTTAAAAACAAAGCTGTTTAAGTTTAAAACAATTCCATTTATATCCATAATTACATATTTACATAGTCATTCATCACATATAGACAAACCATATTACCACCATTCAACCCAACATAACATAAGCATCACAAATCAAATAATCCAATGCATACAATATCATTCAATCATTCATAAGCAAGATTAATTAGTCACACCATTTCTAATTAATATTAATTAATTAAATTAATTTATTTAATCGCTTTTAATCCTGTTACCTAACATTAATTAATTACAGACCATAAATTAATCATCCCTTAATTATCCTCTTTAATTACATTAAGTAATTAGCCTTTAATTAGTTACACAAATTAATTAAACCTCACCCATTCACATTAATTACATTTATCCTAAATTAGTTACTCAAATTAATTATCCTATAATCACTTACACTGATTAATTATCCTTTAATTAATCACACCCATTAATTAACTAACCCTTAATTAATTTCCTTAATTAATCAATCTTTTAATTAATTACACTAAGTAATTAATCCTTAATTACTACCATTAAGTAATTTTCCCTTTAATAACTTTCATCAGGTAATTATCATTTAACAAATCACAATTAGTAATTGTCCATTAATTATCCACCTCAATTAATGACATAAAGCAATTATTCTTTAATTAATTTTACTAAGTAATTATATTTAATTAATTACACTAAGTAATTAACCTTTAATAGATTAATCATCTTTTAATTAATTACCTATGAATTAATACATTAATCATTTAAATTGATTACTTAAATTAATTAACCTTTAATTAATTATCTTAATAAATAAATTGGTTAATTACTCCTTAACCGATTACATTAGCTAATTATCCATCCTTAAATAATTAATCCTTTATTTAATTATATTATTAAAATCACCTTTGAAAACATATAGGAATTAACCTATTATAAAATTACTTTAACAAACAATTTTAAAACATTTTAACTTTGGAAAACTTGTTCAAAACTTATCAATACTTCGTTTAAAACTTGGTTTATATTTCTTTGAAAACTTATTCTTTTTAATAATCTTTTAAAACTTGATTTGTTTATCAACTAAGCATAATACCTATTACAGACCTGAGACCAACTATCATTCACCCAAGCCCTTATTTATTTCTTAAGCAAATTCCCAATCCACTCTCGCTCCTACTACCATACGAAAACCCAAAGTCGACATCGATAAAACCATCATCTTCTCCAAAGCATCAATCTCAGCAAACAACTGATACAGGCGGACATATGTGCACATGTACGTGCGATCGTCGACGTTCAGACCAACCTTACCATCACCTACTCGTCGTCGACCATCTACACAATCGTCCAGTCCACCCAGCATCTCCAATCATTCAGTAAAATGAAATCGAGCAGCATGAGTGAACCCAGGTACAAAATTGACCATCCAAAAGCCTCCCGCATCGCCACCACAGGCCACCGGTGGCCACGAAACTCCGGCCCAGGCTTCATCTCGATCCCTCACGACTTTCCCCCTAGGACCGATCTTCTCTTAATCGCCCAAGACCTCGCAAATGACCCGACTTCAACACAACCCATCAGGTTCACTAAACCCTACATCAAAGATTAGCTACCGCCACGATGGCATAAAAAATTCAGCGATAAATTTCTCAAAATTGCCTGCCTCCAGGCTATCTTCAGCCCTAATCTCGAAACCCTAAGTTAAGCCAATCATCAGAGAATGATGAAAACTCAGTTCACGGTCATATCGCAATTTCTCTTGATTTACAAATCTAAAAATCATGATTTCAGTTTTAAAAATCCTAGTCTTTTATAACAATTCAGATTATATTCCTGAAACAACAAATTTTTAAGGTCGAAATTTTGATAAAATTAAGATTTTACTGTAATACTTACATCCCGTTAAAATGAACATTGATTCCTACTTAAAAACATTTTTAAAACCTAAATCTTTCTATGACTAACATAGTTTGTTTAAACACTTAATTCTAAAGATGTTCAGGGAGAGAGAAATTGGAAACTTATCAAGTTTGAAGCCTGAAACTAAAACATAGCATACATATTTGGTACACAGATATGCACAACAAATATTAACATATATATACACATAGAATCATATCTGAACAACATGCAAAGCATATTACCCAACCAAATTTTCAAGTATTATCATATGCAAATAAATTTCAAACAACATAGGCTTTTATAAAAAATTTACTCACTGTTAAATAATGAGCTGAAAAACTTTTGCCTTTGAACTGGAAATTTGAATTGCTTCTTGATTTTGATTTGCTTACCGATCTGGATTTGCTTTGAAACTTATTTGTACTTGAATTATATTGAGCTTCAGGTTTGAAATTGTAAATGGTTTTGATTGTAGATGGATTTACTTTGATTCTTTCTCTAGTTTTAAGTATACAGTTTTTTTTGTTTTCTTTTCTTAGATTTGTTTTGGGAAAGAACTGATAAAAGAAGAAAAAGAATGGAGTAGAAATAATATATAGCCTTGATAGAAAAATAAAAAAAAGACACTTGTTTAAATGCATGCTAATAACCTTACACTTGTATTATTCATATCTCCATTAGTTAACATTTGTAATAATCATGTTTTTAATATGTTTTATATATATTTATATAATATTTTCAATTTAGTTTTATATTTAAAAATGATCATGTTCTTATGTACATTTACACTGTATTATCAATTTAGTTTTACATTTATTTATGTCATAAATGTATTAATATTTAAACTATCACTTTTATCCTTCTACATAATTTAAAGGAAAACGAAATAAAATTTCAATTACATACTTATAAATAATTTAATAAATATACTAGTTTTAAAACATAGAGTTTCTAAATCCAATTTATTTCTAGGATGTTTACAATTGAATTTCAAATCCAAATTCTATTTACTATCACATTTATTTAATTAGACAATCATATTTTATTAGAATATTATCAAACTTAACATTTATCCACATATTTATAATTCAGTATTTATTATCGTTCAAATTCATCTATATACATATTCAGAAATATTCTAAATATCCAAGTTTTATTTGTTCAATCAAACAAAAATCAGTATCTCAATAGAGAAAAATCAGTTAATTATCAAATTACCAGATGTCTAAAATCCAGGTTATCACATTCCTCCCCCATTTGAATCTTTTCGTCCCCGAAAAGGAACGAAGTCAGAATTTGTCAAAATGCCTGGTGACATCTTAAATTGCTCTTTGATCATTTTCAACTATAAACTATTTTATTAAGAATTTTCAAAACACTTTAAAATCTTTATAATATTACCAAAATATTTTTGTAAAAATACTTTATATAACTCAATGTCTCAATAAGTCCATCTTTGTTCTTATAGAAATTCGGTCATACGTTAATTAGGTGTAGGACTGAAAATTTATAAGTACTTAGCAGACCCATTTTCAATACCCAGTGAAAATACTTGGAAAAATATTTTCGAAAACTTTGTGAAAATATTGAAAATATTTTTGACATAGAGGAAACATCTTTGGTGAGAATGCTCTGGAAATCATCACCTCCTCCATGGTCGCAGTTACCCGATGGTTACGTTGCCATCCCAGCAAAATCCATAGATAACTGTAGGCACTCCACGCCTCTCGATTATACCATGGAACCCGCTATAGATCGCAGCTACATCTGGGGTTTCGTTGCTATCACAGCGAAAACCCATTTAACTTTAGGCATCAGTGCCCTCGAATTTCGCTGCTAAAAGAATGAAACTTCTCCACTCCACCGTAGATCGCAGTATACCGATGTTACGTTGCCTTCTCGACAAAATCAAACGTAGACCGTTGACACTCACCTCCACACGATTTCCGCTATGGTCCGTAGTAGATCACAGCGACATCGAGTTACACTTTCGTAACAGCATAACCCAAATGCCTCTATAGGCATCAGTGCCCTTGACTTTTGCTACCCAATAATCCCGAGGAACTTCAATTTGTCTGGACTTCCTCACAGGATCAACTTTAGAACCCCCTCCCCATAAGGTTCAAGGCAGTACCACCCCATGGCACTCCTGAGAAGTTCATTCCATGGGAGTTCCTTTTTTCCCAAAGTCATTCTCAAAACACTTTATACTATACACATATAGCATCTTCCAAATCATACACTTTGTATCAATCACATATATATCTACTCTACACAAAATCGATTATTCCAAAATCGATAATTCTCAAACTAGGCTTTCCAAACCTCCAAAATTGATTTTTCCAAAAAATAAGAAGCCTTTCAACATGCATAGGTCCAAAAATCATTTTCATACTTTATATATATATATAATCTTGAAAATCTTTGGATGACTTCATACTTGTATAAATTCCCTTTTTATACTTCAAATACTTTTCGAAAACTCTTTTCTTCTGGCAATAGATTCAACAAGGGGAGTTTATCAATATAACACATATATATGACTTTATTTTTTTGCCAAATCAAATATTCAAGTTTGATTACTATATAAAGTTATTCACTACATTACTTTTTTTATAAAATGGGTTCTAATCATAGAAATATCCAACTTCCATTTTATTTCATCATTTATTTATCAAAATATACCTTTCCATTTCAAAAATCATTTTACAGTTTTTATCCACAAATTTTCAATATCGCTTTCATTCAAACCCGTACGATGAACACATTCCATCAGTATGCACTATCAATCTGATCGCTCACTCGTTCACACAATTTCTCTTCCGAACTAGTATCGTTCATCCGACTACCTAGTGCAGACTCAGGTCTGGTTTCTTGATCAAAAACCGTCATTCTCCTTGCATAGCCTTAACTATGATAGAGAATTTTCAGAACCAATGAAAAATCCATATCCAAGTTCGCCATCGAAAATCGAGTGAAAAATCCTAACTCGGATGGATATACTATCTCAAATTCTGTGTTCGAATCAGGATCAAATCGTTATGCGAATAGAATAATATGTATACATACTACGTATCTATCTTCATTGATTATTAGCTAAATCAATTTCTTTTTTCTATTCACATTCCCTTAGATTCTTATATATTCACAATTGCCTCAATTTCCATTTGGATTATCACTTCAATTCTTATCTCAATTGGTATTCAATGATAGAGAGTTTGCACTTCGACCAACTTATATTAAGAAAATAGCTTTAATTTTTATTTAGAATAAATAAGTAGTTGAAAAATAGTTATTACTTGAAAAATAGTTGCAAAATAGTTGTAAAATAGTTAGATAATTGTAAAAATAGTAATTAGTTATAAAATAGTTGTAAAATTGTTTTAAAATAGTTAAACAGTTCCAAAGGTAGTTGAAAAATAATTATTAGTTGTAAAATAGCTGTATAGTAGATGGATAGGAAAAATAGATTTCAAAACAGTTATATTAAAATATTTTTTTTTGAAAAAAATATAGTTCAAAGCCAAACTATCCAATTCCCAATCTCCATTTCCAAACAATTTCCAATTTCCACTTCTATTTAAATTGATTCAATTTCAATTTAAATTAACTTCAATTCCTATTCCAAATTCAAATCAATTTCCATTTGAATTTTATACTTATCCATCTTCAATCATACTTCCAATTAATTCAAATAAATTCAATTTGAACTAATTCAATTTAAATCTCGACTTTCAAACATCCCGAATTATATAAATTCGAGTTAAATTTTTAATGTTGATTTAATCCCTTAAAACAAATTAACCCTTACTTTTAAATCAAACTAACTTATTTTTAATTTAACAACTTAAATCTTTAAACCATTTAATTCTGAATCCAAATTCCAAAATTCCATTTTTAAATTATCTCTACTTAACTTATTTCAAGGTTCAAATTAGAATTCAAAAACAATTTAATCTTCAGATTCTAATTTATTATCCATTTTTAACTTCAAAACCAATTCTCAGTTTCAAAGTTTATTTATAACAATAGAATGATATCTGGATAAATAAACATCTAAATTTATCCATACACCAATTAACGACATCCATTTTCAGTTTCTAAATCTCAAACCCATTTTGAGATCACACATACTCCTAATTCAAATAAACCATTTAACTTTCCAAGTTAAATCTCAATTTCATCTTGAAATTTCCAATTCAGGTTGTTTGTTCTAAACTTATTTAACTTCCCCTAAGTTAAATTTTATTCAATTTAATCCAGTCAACTTAACTCAGTTTGAATTCCCATTTCAAATTTTAAACTTCATATTAATATCCAATCCCATTTATAAGTTCAAAAACTTATCACTTTGGGTTTTCACATCACATTACAAGTAAAAATTTAAAACTCAGCACTTAGAGTTTATTTCAAATCATCTTTGATATTATGTATATCCCTCATGTATACATATTTATTTCTTTTTGCATACAAAGTTATCCTTAAATTTTAAACCACCTTTGGTTTTAACTTAAAACAAATTCCTTTAAATTTTCAAACAACTCTTGTTTGAAGTAGGACCATTTCATTCAAATACATTAAATAATATTACTTCTTATTTCTTTATCACTTTGAAACAATTTTCAAATTTCTGGACCTAGATTTAAAACTTCACAATTTAGATCATCTTCAGTTCCAATTTATAAGTCATACTCACCTAAATATTTTACTTCCCTAAAACATTTCATTTTTCCTACTCATTGACACACATTTCATTATTAAACACAACAATCATTTATGATAATAACCAAGATTATCATATCTGGATTCCCATTTCATTATTATCTTATTCTGAAAACACTTCTACAAATTCAGGAATTTAGTTTCAGTTTGGATCCATTTCAAACTTATCTTCATTCAATTTTCAATTTGGTTGTATTACTCACTTAATTGTCATTATTTTATTTAATTCCAATAATCAACAACTAATTTCTTTAATATATTTAATAATTAGAAAAATTATTTCTTTATATATAAAAATATAACTTATATAAAAATCATTTTTATAAGAAAATAACAAATACGCCCTCATATATACTACACTCAACTCATTCTAAGGTACTATTGACCCTATCCTTAATGAGTAAACCCACCAGAGCCAAGGTTCTCGCTTAACCTTCGGTTCTGATACCAAACGTAACGGCTCGAAATTTTCGGCTTCGAAAATTCTAGATTATTAGCGAAAAAGAAGAAAGAAGTTATAAGAAGAACAGAACAACAACATCTCACATTCGCAGCGGATCAAAATATAATATCAAATAATAGCATTTCTATAAAATGCTATAATTGTTACTTTACATACAATATCATCAGAGTTACAATCATTTACACATAAACTGGACAGTTATACAACTTGTTCCAGACTACAATCAATAAAACTCTCAAATACACAGCGGTAAACTCCATACGTTCCTGCCATCCTGCTTGCCTCCTAGGCTCCAAAACGACTTAACCTGAAAATCTGTAATACTCAGTCTGACCCGAGCATTACATCAAAGTAACACCCGGGTCAGGCTGGAAACCAACGTGAGTAAACCCACCTAACATGAAATTCTAATGCATAAAACATATATAAAACTTAGGGTAACTCGTACTTCACTACGAGTTCTTAATTTGCCATAGTCAATTCCACATCTTTCAATCATATCTAAGCAATTTTACTCGGATTAAAAGACCAAGTTTACCTTATTTATTCCATTCCAGCCTATTTATTCCAAATTCAAATCCATAAAGAATTATTGTAGAATACAAATCGAAGTGGTTTCGGGTATGTATCGATACCCGACCCCGGTCTCTTCGAAGCCAATATCATCTTAAAAACAAAGCTGTTTAAGTTTAAAACAATTCCATTTATATCCAGAATTACATATTTACATAGCCATTCATCACATATAGACAAACCATATTACCACCGTTCAACCCAACATAACATATCATATAGCATCACAAATCAAATAATCTAATTCATACATTATCATTCAATCATTCATACGCAAGATTAATTGGTCACACCATTTCTAATTAATTTAAATAAATTAAATTAATTTCTTTAATAACTTTTAATCCTGCTTACCTAACATTAACTAATTACAGACCATAAATTAATCATTCCTTAATTATCCTCTTTAATTACATTAAGTAATTAGCCTTTAATTAGTTACACAAATTAATTAAACCTCACCCATTCACATTAATTACATTTATCCTAAATTAATTACTCAAATTAATTATCCTATAATCACTTACATTGATTAACTATCCTTTAATTAATCACACCCATTAATTAACTAACCCTTAATTAATTTCCTTAATTAATCAATCCTTTAATTAATCACACTAAGTAATTAATCCTTAATTACGTCCATTAAGTAATTTCCCCTTTAATTACTTTCATCAAGTAATTATCATTTAATAAATCACATTTAGTAATTGTCCATTAATTACCCACCTTAATTAATGACATAAAGCAATTATTCTTTAATTACTTTTATTAAGTAATTATCTTTAATTAATTACATTAAGTAATTAACCTTTAATACATTAATCATCTTTTAATTAATTACCTTAATTAATTAATAAATCAATTCTTAAATTGATTACTCAAATTAATTAACCTTTAATTAATTATCTTAATAAATAAATTGATTAATTACTCCTTAACTGATTACATTAGCTAATTATCTATCCTTAAATAATTAATCTTTGATTTAATTATATTATTAAAATCACCTTTGAAAACATATAGGAATTAACCTATTATAAAATTACTTTAACAAACAATTTTAAAACATTTTAACTTTGGAAAACTTGTTTAAAATTTATCAATACTTTGTTTAGAACTTGGTTTATATTTCTTTGAAAACTTATTATTTTTGATAATCTTTTAAAACTCGATTTCTTTATTAACTAAGCATTATACCTATTACAGACCTGAGCCCAACTATCATTCACCCGAGCCCATATTTATTTCTCGAGCAAATTCCCGATCCACTCTCGCTCCTACTACCATACAAAAACCCCAAGTCGACATCGATAAAACCCTCATCTTCCTCGAAGCATCAATCTTAGCAAACAACTAATACAGGCGGACATACGTGCACGTGTAGGTGCGATCGCCGACGTTCAGACCAACCTTACCATCACCTACTGGTCGCCAGCCATTCACTCAAACGTCCAGTACACCCTGCCTCTCCAATCATTCAGTAAAATGAAATCGAGCAACATGAGTGAACCCAGGTACAAAATCAATCATCCAAAAGCCTCCGGCATCGCCACCACAGACCATCAGTAGCCACGAAACTCCGGCCCAGGTTTGGTCTCGACCCCTTACGACTTACCCCCAGGACTGATCATGTCCTGATCACCCAAGACCTCGCAAATGATGTGACTTCAACGACAACCCATCAGGTTCACTAAACCCTACAACAACGATTCGCTGCCACCACGATGGCTTAAAAAAATTCAGCGATAAATTTCTCTAAATCGCCTACCTCTAGGCTATCTTCAGCCATAATCTCGAAATCTCAAGTTGCGCCGATCATCAGAGATTGACGAAATCTCAATTCACGGTCATCTCACAATTTCTCTTGATTTACAAATCTAAAAATCATTATTTCACTTTTAAAAATCCTAGTTATTGATAACAATTCAGATTATATTTCCGAAACAACAAATTTTTAAGGTCGAAATTTTGATAAAATTTAGATTTTACTGTAGTACTTGCATCCCAGTTAAAAATGACTTTAATTCCTACTTAAAAACATTTTTAAAACTTGATTCTTTCTATGACTAAAATAGTTTGTTTAAACGCTTAAGTCTAAAGATGTTCAGGGAGAGAGAAATAGGAAACTTATCGGGTTTGAAGCCTGAAATTGAAACAGAGCATACATATTTGGTATACATATATGCACAACAAATATTAACATTCATATACACAAAGAATCATATCTGAAAAACAAGCAAAGCATACTACCTAACCAAATTTTCAAGTATTATCTTTTGCAAATAAATTTCAAACAACATGGGCTTTTATAAAAAATACACTCACTGGTAAATGATGAACTGAAAAACTTTTGCCTTTGAACTGGAAATTTGAATTGCTTCTTGATTTTGATATGCTTACTGATCTGGATTTTCTTTGAAACTGATTTGTACTTGAATTATGTCGAGCTTCAGGTTTGAAATTGTAAAAGGTTTTGATTGTAGATGGATTTTCTTTGATTCTTTCTCTAGTTTTAAGTATACAGTTTTTTTTGTTTTCTTTTCTCTGATTTGTTTTGGGAAAGAAATGATAAAAGAAGAAAAAGGATGGAGTAGAAATAATATATAGCCTTTATTAGGAAAAAGAAGACACTTGTTTAAATGCATGCTAATAACCTTACACTTGTATTATTCATATCTCCATTAATTAACATTTGTTATAATCATGTTTTTAATATGTTTTATATATATTTATATAATATTTTCAATTTAGTTTTATATTTAAAAATGAATATGTTTTTATATACATTTACATTGTATTGTCAATTTAGTTTTACATTTATTTATGTCTTAAATGTATTAATATTTAAACTATCTCTTTTATCCTTCTATATAATTTGAAAGAAAATGATATAAAATTTCAATTATATACTTATAAATAATTTATATAAATATACTAGTTTTAAAACATAGAGTTTTTAAATCTAATTTATTTCTAAGACGTTTACAATTGAATTTCAAATCCTAATTCTATTTACTATCACATTTATTTAATTAGACAATCATATTTTATTATAAGATTATCAAACTTAACAGTTATCCATATATTTATAATTCAGTATTTATTATAGTTCAAATTCATCTATATACATATCTAGAAATATTCTAACTATCCAAATTTTATTTGTTCAATCAAACCAAAATCAGTATCTCAATAGAGAAAAATCATTTAATTATCAAATTGTCGGATGTCTAAAAATCCAGGTTATCACAAGACATCTTAAAGATAATGGAATTAGAGACAGAGCTTTCAAGTGTTTTGTTCAATCCTAGAAGAACTTATATGGATGAAAGCTGGTATTGCATTATTTCCAAGAAGGCAATATTAGCATTCCAAGTGGAAAGTGCTATATAAAAGGTAAAACATAGCCTCAAGCCTTATCGACCAGGAATGACTAAAAAAGGGGAGAAGAAGTTGGGCTAAGTGGGTCATTCCCAAGTAGGGTATGATCATCCCTATGTAGAGTCGCTATTCTCTCTCATTTTTATTCTCAAGGCCCATTAACCGAGCAGTGATCATATTCAGTACCATCCAGTAAAGGGTATGCCGGTCTTGTGTTGGTAGGGGTCGACAGGTTCGACCTTGGTGTATTTAATCTAGAGATGCACCATGACGTGCGGTAACTCATTAACCCAGTCATTGTATGGAATCCATTCTCTAATACGAGCCTTTATGGTTTTAGTTGTATACCTATTATGATGGAATTTAATTAGTGTAACAATTTCGGCAAAGATTAATAAGTATTTGTGTCTAGACCATATTATAGTATCATAGAATTTGATGAAATGCTTTTTGGTTATCGTATGGTAAAAATCCGTCCGCGTTTATGTGCGGTAGGGTCTTACGAGATACTTTTGATTTCAAAGATTTTTATAACTTTAAAATCAATTAAGTGTGTTTTTCAACGTTGGTCTTCCAGACTGAATCAGTTGTTATTTTATTATAATGCTCGGGCCAGACCGAGCATGTTAAATATTTAGATTGGATTGTTGGAGCTTCAAGAGACAAGCCGGAGGCCCAGAGACGTATTTTCATATATGGTTATTTTTTCGTTGCGTTCATTGATGGTATTTATCAGCATTTGTAAGGATAGACTGTTATAACTATCCAGGTTGAAGTAGGTCAGTATACTCTGATTGATGTCTATGTATCTATACATACATACATACATACATACATACATACATACATACATACATACATACATACATATTACGGTTTTGCTTTTGTGTAAATATTTGTTGTACATTATATATTATCATTCCACTATGAGATTCTTTGTTATCTAGTTTCTTCTTATCTTCTCCCTTCTTACTTTTTCCCTAACAATCGGGTTTTCTGGCATTTGATTTCTCGGCATGTAATACTGTGGGTGTATTAGTGTCGATTTTCGAGGATCGAAAATCTCATTCATTACATTTAGTGTCAGAGCCGAAGGTTAAGCGAGAACCTTGGCTTTAGTGGGGTACTCACTAGAGATAGGGTAAGTAGCACCCTATAATGAGTTTGAGTGTATATATATGAGCGCATATTTGTTGGTGATATAAAAATGTTTTATATTGTGTTGGTTGATTTGTTGAGTGGCTTATGTATTTTGGTCAATACGAGTAATTAACGCTATTGATAGGGATCTCTAAACACTTGAACAGAGCAATTCAACACGTATTATTTTGAAATTAGGTAAATGAAATAATTTTACCTTAATAATTTTTATATATAAAAGGATAATTTTTCAAAAAATTATATAGTATATATGCTGTGCTTGGTTGCTAGAAAATGATAATGTTGGTTATTATCATTTGTTGTTTGTTGTTATGTTCTAATAAAAGTTGTTAGTATTATAATGCAAACAAAGGTTAACAATTAAGAAATGATTTTATATAACCATAGTGAAATTATGTGAATATGATTTGTAAAAGCGGGTTATAAATTAAAAGGGTTTAGAAGCTAGGAACTTGAGAATTTAAATCCCGTGATTTTGAAAATTGTTTTTCAAAGTTTTGGAAATAATAATATTATTATTTGGAAAATATTTTTGAATGAAAATATGTCTAAAAGGATTTAAAAGAGGTAGAAAGCACTGAACTCACTTCAATCGTTGGATAATAATTTCAATGATGACTGCATCATCATCGACGTTCATTTTTGGGTTTCCAAGAGAGGAATTGCTACCATTGAAGTTTGTTTTGGTAAAACTAGTTTGATTTTACAAAAAAAAATCAAAAGAATAATCTGATATACCAAGGATTATATATGTATATGATTTGAAATAAATAGAAACAGGGTGTTTAAACTCTGGAAAATTTTCATTAGTATAAAATATGAGAAAGTAAGTTTGATAACTTATAAATTTTGAGAAATAGTAAGTTAAAACAATGTTTTAAATGGTTGAATATGAATTTTGAGAAAGAAAATTTGAAATGAAATTTAACATAAGTTAAATAAAATGAATTAATGAAAGGATTTTTAAAAAGAAATTACCCCAAGTCAGGTAAAATGTAATAATTTCTGGAAAATAAATTTGGTGATGATTGAAATAAATCAATTTGATGGACTGATTAAATAAGTTAGTGAATTGAATATCATTTTGGAATATGGTTGAAATATTGAAATTGAACAATTAATTAGGTTAAATGTAACTTACTTTGATTTAAAATGTATATGGGTTTATGGTTGTGGAATAGGGTTGAAATATTGAAATTGAACAATGAATTGGGTTAAATGTAATTGACTTTGATTTAAAATGAATATGGGTTTAGGTTGTGAAGTGGTGATGAACATGAGTGGTGTTGTGTAGATGTTTGTAATAAACTTAAGTAAAAAGTGGATGGAATGATGTTTAAGGGATATTAGTATCAAAAGGAATATACTAAGTAAATAATAAATGCGAATAAAGCAATGTGAATAATGATTGTGAATCATTAAATGTAAATGAATGTGAATAAAAGAATTTGGGATAGCTAAGAAATCAGTTGAAATAGATATGTAAGTTGTAAGTATAATATTTTATTCGCATAACGGTTTGATCCAGATTCGAGTACGTAGCTTCAAGACGATTTACATTGATCCGAGTTAGGTTTTTCACTTGATTCTCGACGGTGAATACTGGATATGGATTTTTGATTAATTTTGGAATTCTCTATCATAGTATATGGCTATGCAATGAGAATAATTGTTTCTAATCAAGACATTGGAACTGAGTCTGCACTAGAGTGGTCGTGTGAACGATACTAATTTGGAAGTGATATTGTGTGATCGAGCAAGCGATTGGTTTTGGGATATTGCACACGGATGATATGTACATCATACGGGTTTTAGTAAAGCAAATGCTGGAAATTGAAATTATAGAATAATATGGTTATGAACTATATGATTGGATATCATTGGTAAATAGGACAGAGGTATATAAAATAAGAGCCAATTTGATGACTTTGATTTCATAAGTAAAATTTGGTTGCCCGACTAAAGGTACACGTTTAAATTATTGTTTGAATTTGATGGTTTTATGATTGAGCCATTTGGATTTTGTTTTCCGTTGTTGGTTTGGGCCCGAAATGGAAAGTTGTAGTTGTTTTGATCTAGCTACGCAAAGGAGACGCTGGCGAAATTTTTCAAAAATTTAAGAGTTAGAAATTTTTAATAACTGAAATTTGATTTTGGGTTATGACCTGAAATGATTGAATGGATAATGTTAGTTGGAATCTATGAATGAATTTGGAAACTTAATAAAAGCAACAATAAAGTTTTAGTGACTTGATTTTTGAAAAGTTAAAGGCTTAAAAGGATTTGGTTATCTATTTCACCTAATTGGTTTTAAAAAAAAAGTAATGGGTTTGAGCATTTTTCTCACCATAGCAACTTTGGTGACAAAGTTCATTTTAAGGGGGAAGAATCTAACGACCCAGAATTTTTGGTCATTTAAATTTAAAAACATTTAAATGATATTAGATATTGAAAGTTATTTCTATAAGTAAAATAACTTGAATTTCAAATATAGTGATTTATTTGATAATTAAATGATTGAATTTAATAACTATAATTGTTTAAATAATTTAATTTTTGATTTTAATTTGGATAAAAATAATTTCAAAGCTTATTTAAAATTCTATTAATAAGAATAAAGAAAATAAAACTTTTAAATTGGATTCAAAAGTAATTTAACTGACTTTAATAATAATTTGTTTTATTTAATGAGTGAAAATAGCCTTCCGGGACACCGTCTTGGATTTTCTAATAGTGAGTTATTGTATGCCGACGATGTTTGGTTATGCTATATCTAAATGCGTATAAACTAATTTCAGAAATTTAATATAATAACTGGGTCTAAAAACCTATCTTCTGCATACGATCGAATTAGGTCTCGAAACAAGTTCCAATGCATTCGAATAGAGGTATAAAATATAGAACTCCAAGCAGCAAGCCTCGTTTGGAGTTCGATATTTTCTGTTATGTTTTGTTGAATATTTTAAAATTAAAAATAATAGAGGGAAGGTATGGGGGTAGGCATGGGTTGAAAAGCTATGGGCTTGAGAATGGATATATATATATATATATATATATATATATATATATATATATATATATATAGATCCATTCTCAAGCCCATAGCTTTTCAACCCATGCCTACCCCCATACCTTCCCTCTTCCTACCCATACCCTTCTCCCTCTATTTAAAACTTGCCTATAGCCAAAAATTGGTTTTCCCATTTGGATTCAAACTTTAAAAATAAAAAACCCAACGTCTACTTAATGATATGTAACGAACCGTAATTTTCGATGAAAAGAAAAATAATATTTAATTTAATAAGAGATTGGTGTTAATATTGGAAGAAATAAATTTTTTTGATTGGAAATGATTAAAATAGAAAAATTAATCAGCATGCGAATTTATTAGTTTTGTTTGTTAACAATATACATAGAAATGTGTTTGAAATCATAAGTTGTAACAATTGTTTAATTATCGTTTCACAATTTAATCCGTTTAAATTTAATTGGAAATCAATTCCAATTAATCTATTTAAATATTTTAGTTAATGTGAATTAATATGGTAACTGTGATATTGACGCAATAGATGGTAAATCAATGTTAACTATGTCCATAAAGCAATGATTGATTGAATTAAAAGACTTAATCAAAATGAATCATTTTACTGGGCTTTAAATTATAAATAATGAATTTATTGCAATTGAAATTGGAATGCTGTAATTAATGCAATATTAATAGTTGATTTTGACATGGGAAATTTGTTTTAAAAGATTATAATTAATAGTTAACCAAAAGTGATAAAAATTTGTTAGTTATAACATTTGAGTTTGAAAAGTGATAAATTAGTTTGATGATAATTTATTTAATTAATGTGAAAATAGTCATTTGACCACTGTCTCGAATTTAGACGAAACCAGTTTCATCAGATCCATAACATGAATTACTATAGGGTTTAAAGTTTCAGCGATCGGACTTGTCGTTTAATCGTGCGGGCTCGAAACGTGTAGAAGTCAATTCAATTGAAATCAATTTGAAATAAGGTGATTTTGAAAGCTAACTTCTATATACAATGGAATTAGGACATGAAACTTGTTCCATTGAGTTTAAAAATATTGAAAACCTATATTTTGATATATTGAATGATCCATTTTCGTTTCAACTTTGAAACGGGCTCTCGGGTCCTTCTTATTGTTTTCGACCAACCTTACCTATATATAGGCTGTTATAAACCCTAATTGTTTCTCATTTTATTATTTCTGTACGTACATCTTCTTCCTTCTTCTCAAACATCTGAACATCAAACCTAATTCTCACATTCCAAGACCTAATGTCAATAAATAAAAAAATTGGTTGCTCTAGGTTTACATCGAGTCAGGAAGAGGTTCGCTTCAGGTTTCAGAGGCGAAAACCCTACAGCGACTTCGGGTCAAAGAGAGCTCCATGCCAAACAAGGCGGATCTAGTCGTGCTTTGAGTCCTAGAGGTAAAAACCCTATAGAGACTCCGGGTCAGGAGCCAAATGACTCGGGTCTCTGGTCAGTTTGGAAAAAACTCAGAGCAAGCACCGGGTAATTGAGGCGGCGACTCGAAGTCGAAATTTTCCAGTCGTCTAATGTTAATAACTTTTGCATATGAGCTCGGGTTCATGCGTGGTTTTCTCCGTTGTGATCGTATCGAAATTATGGACATTTAAGATCTAATTTGGCAGCATTTCGAGACTTTTAAAATTTTGGGCTAATTTTGGATTTTAAATCGACGACAAATCGAAGGTGAGTGTTTAACCCACTCACAACTACTAAATTATCTTACGTTAGTTAAATTAAATTTATGATGTGATTTGAATTTGATTGGTTGATATTTGGTATATTTGAATTGTCATTCCAATTAAATCCAAGTTTCAATGAATTTAATCGCCATTAATTGAATATTAAATTATAAATTGCCAGTTAATACCTTTTATTGATAATCAGTCAACCGTTATTGTTTATTGATTGATTTGAATAATGATTGTGATGGACGTTTGATTTTTGATATTGGATGACTAGATGTTATATTTATATTCCCATAACACTGCAAGTTCCCTTAGTTTATTGTTAGACATCCCTATGGCATGAAATGATACATACCCGAACGATCTATAAATTAGGGAAAATCGTTATAGGTTGAAATGACAAACCCAAGCGATTTTATGGATTAGAATTTATTTTGGAATTGCGGATTGAAATGATATATACCCGTAAATTTCAATTTATTCTGGATTGAAATGTTATATGTCTGTATCACTTAACCATAGTGTAGAAAATTATATATGGACACCGGATTGGTTAAATTAAATGATTCTAAATCCTTAAACTTTAAATTCAGTTAAATGATATTTTGAGATGGAATTTGATTTATATAAACTGAATTGTTTAAAAGATTTAAATTGAAATTCCAAAGTTGAACTTATTGTAACGACTAGAGATTTTCAACCACAAAGGTCGACATCAATACGTCCACAGTATCAACCGTCGAGCAATCGAAGGCCGCAAAACCCAACCGTTAGGGTTAAAGAAGAGGTAGAAGATAGAAGAATAAAGAAAGAAGAAGAAAACAGAAACAATAACAGAATCTCACATTTCGCAGCGTAACAACATATAATATATCAACGAATAATCTTTAAAACAAAGAATCATATCTGTTATTACATTACATCACATTACATTATATTATCAGAGTTTACAACAACAAACAGCAGAAAAGAAATACTATATACTAGTTGATACGCCATGCCATCCAGCTTGCTCCTGATCTCCACAGCAACTCCTGAATTCCATAATGACCTGATAACCTGACTCTAGACTGCCCTCGTGTGGAAATTTGTGGGCACCCAGAGTTTAGGAAGGAAACAATAAACTCCAAGTCAGTCATGTGACTGGTGTGAGAACTTAAAACAGTTATATCTTTAAAACAAACAAAGAAATATATATTTTTAAATAGATCCGCAATGCTTTTAGAAAATGTAACTACCATAAGGCCTCCCGCACACACACATAATGCAAATACAGAATCATAGGAGATTTCTCCTTATGATAGTCAAAGATGCTTGATACGCAAATTTCTTTGATATTATTACTATAAGTGCAAAGTGTAGGAAAACATTTCGAAAGTATGATATAAATCTTAGCCATCATACGACCATTATCATATGCCTACTATAGCTATCATGTTTAATAGCAGGTTACCGCCACATTCCATGGTAGGTTATACAACTAAAACCGTACAGGGCTCGTTTCGTTTTGATTGGATTTCCAATAAATGGTCGGGCAAAGGAACTTCCCAAGTAAAATGGTACGCCTCTGGAAGTACGTCCCCGGATCCTAACCGGATCTCTGCTAGACAAGGCCGGGTTACCTCTAGCTGGGTAACTACTGACACGAGTATGCCATCCCCCGGTTGTAAACAACCTTTATCCGAGGATCCTCTAAACCAACAACCACAAAATAATAAGTTGGCAGCAACCGCAAAGTAAGTATCTGGGCTCATACAATGATACCACCCATAATCCAAAAGGATGTGACATACCCTCAGAGGGCGCTATCCTCAAATAACCTTGCTGCTACGATTCCTGTTTCGACCATAACCGGGTTGTAAGGTTCGACGAAGTCTCGTCCACAAAGCTACGCTTTTCACAAAAGCCATGCTTCGATCAGCAAATGATCAGCAACACTCAACATGCCACACTACCAAATTGGGAGTATATCACCGATAACCATCAACTACGTAACCTCTGAGCTCGTACGTCTCGGAGAAGGGTGTTAAGCTAAGAGAATAAATTCTCCGCCACCAACAGAAATGTATTTGAAAGAAATCTGCTTTATATCTCAAAATGTAATGTCAGACATACAATCCATACAAGTATGTTCTGGGTTCGGAAAGAACCGAAGGCACTTCCAAAGAAGCCCTTGCAATCCGGGTGTTCACAATCCCGATTGAACTTCCCATCACAAAGAAAATCTCGATACCGTAGCTATCGGTGCAGAGACAATTGATAGGTCATCCTGTCGTTCTCGCAAATACCGGGTCTTCAACACTGGTCTTCAAATGCTATCCATTACGACGAATCACTATTCGGAATGGGATTTATGACCCAAAGGTCTTCTCCCGGCTAAACCGAATAACGAGCTCTTATTTTTAAAAATAAGTGTTCATTCAGATTTCAACAAATCACAACAATTTTCACTTTGATCTTTTAAATAAAAGATCCATCACAATCATAAAGATTCGATGTGGTTTTCGGATATCCAGTTGGAATCCGACCCCTGGTCGCATCGAAATTCGAACGCCATTCAAAGGCAAATATTGATAGTCGGTTATTTAACTATCAATCAACATTCACTACAATTTCCAGATTTAAATAATTTTCACAATTATTTATTTTCAAAATATCTTCGCAAGATATATTTCACAATTCAACCATTTGAAAACCAATTTCAATTTCTACATTGGAAAACATTCCCAACTACTTATTTAACAATAAGTAATTCACTAATCTATTTGTTTTCAATACTTAGAAAATATTCAATATACCTAAAACACAATTAAGTACATATTTTATTCTTTCGAGGAAAACATTCTCTTAAACACATTCATTTGGGTCAAAAACGAATGTTGCGTAAACACCGTTACGACAACTCAAAATCACTAGTATAGGGATTCGAAATTAAGATAGATATCTAAATCCCAATTGTGACGCCCCACCTCTATACCCATGCTAGCCAAGGACACTACGGGGTAATGCCGTCAGGACACTATGGGGTAATGCCGTCAACTAGCATGGAGAATAAGGTGTTGAGGGGCGACCATCCGTGTAATTGCTTAGTGCGAGCACCGATATGCCAGATAGTATAACATGCATTTTCTTTTCAAGAGGGAATCCGACAAACCGATACAAACTTAAAACTACTACACAGTGGCTATATATATTCTTTGGAAACAAACATGGAATAAACATAACATAAATCAGTCATAGATATCCATATCACAAAGGCGGATAAAATATGAATATTACACATAGAAGTGTACAACAAAGTAGTGGTCAAACAAGATCCACAATATCAAAAAAGAATAGTTACAAGTGCTAGACAAAAGAATAAGTATACATCCTGGAGTCTATATCTCAAATGTATACGACAAAATAAACTACTGATCTAAGTAGTTAGCCAAAAGTCAGAATAATAACTCCGAAAGAGGAGTCAAGTAGAAGCACCTGCAACATCTCGGTCTGACCCGAGTATTATTTAATAAGAAAATAATAAACGGATCAGTATAACTATAAATATCAGATGTAATGATATTGAATAAGAGATATGACATAAACATATAAAAACCATAATACCATAGTATGTAAGTACGTAATTGAAAACCAACCAGAGATTAATCAATATCACAAGAATCTTCTCAAAGATCAAAAGAATGCCATACTCCTTATTTCATTCACTAAGCCACAAATATTGACAACATATAAATGCCAATCATAAAATTGGTGAAATTCAAATTCTAGAAATCATCAATAGAAATCCAGGAATCACAAAAAAAGGGGAGGCCTATCACAAAACGGGAGCCTGAAAACTCACCAACACGTGTGTCACAAACGGGACGCTATCCCATGGTCGCTAACCATAGAGCCGATGCGACGACGTAGTACAACGGTACGCCCGAGGAACCAGAAACTCGAATAGTTCGGAACAACAACGTAGTATGACGGTACGCCCGAAGATCCGAACTCCATAAAAACATGGTTCGCTAGCCCACACGAATTGGGTCAAAACCCCAAGAAATATATAGGTCGTTAGCCTATAATAAAAATGAGACGAAACTCAATAAAACGAGGTACCGTCCCCTTCGTGGACAAAGAAACATAACATAGCGCTCGTCTGAAACACAAAAATGATCCTCAATGATCATCAAGAAAGTGTCAATTACTCTAAGCTAGTAAATATATGAGCTTAGCTTCATGTCCCATAACCACTAGCTTAAATTAAATATTTACGAGCAAATTGTAGATCTCCACTAGTAAATTGTCACAAGTGATTCAATCGAACAAGTCCAAGAATTAACCAACGAAGTAAACGCAAGCATTTCATACCACTTGTTTTACTAAGTCATTTAATTAGATTTCTCATACGATTGAAGTAAAGGTTTGTATATGCTAGTAGATTGGAAAACGGTTTGAGAAAACGAGCCTTGTAATAAAATAGTGCTGAAATCATTTTGAAGAAAGAGTTTTGATATTTACTACTGGTATAGAAAACCTTTATATTTTTAAAGTGGCAAATCACAAAAATGATTGTAGAAATAATCAATCACTAAAATTCACATACGAAGACATGAATTAATTCCAAAGAAATTGATATCAAATCCATCCAAATGGATATTTTCAAAAATCCCAAAATAGAAATCATCAAATTCGAATAATTGATAGCATCATCTAGGAATCAAACGAATCGTTAAAAATTGGAATCATAAACAAAATAGGCAAAAATAGGCATAATAGGCAATTAGGAGCAGGTCAGTCGACTGACTCACTGAGTTTAGTCGACTGCATTCAGTCCCGGAATATACACGGGTTGTTGGTCAGTCGACTGGACTCAGTACGCCAGTCGACTGGACCAGAACTTTGGATGTGTTCAAGTAGCAGGTCAGTCGACTGGACCAAAATTCCAGTCGACTGGAACCTGTTTACTGCACTTCCAAGCCTATCTAAATGAAGGCAAATTCCTTCCAAAATGCATTCGGTCGAGCAACGACACTAGGGATTTATGCGAATCAGCTACCTAGCCCAATAGGCTCTTCGATGCATCACCAAAAGCATGTTCAAACAACAAAGCTATGATTTTTGAAGATTTGAACTCAAAACATCAGAAATTGGAATATTCACAAAATCAATCCAAGTCAAAATCAAACGCACATGAATAAGTGTTAGGAATTCGTACCTAACAATCAAAGATAATCATAGACTTAGATGTGAGATAAAAATCTCACCTTTAAACCCAAAACAAATGAAGAAGAAGCTATAGAGCAATGGCAAGGACAATCACTCTTCAATTCCAACCCAAAGAGCTTGAATCTAAGCTTAAAAGAGAAACATTTCCTAAATTAGGTTTAGGAATTTCTGAAATTGGTAAGAGAATGAGTTGGAGAAGAAGAAGAGGAGGCTTACCAAAGCTTCTTCTATAAATTTGGAGCTAGAACTTGATTTGCTAATGGAAACTAGGGCTTGGAGTTTTAATTTCCCATTCCTCTCCCCATTGTAGCTAAAGCTTGAGTATTAGGAAATAGAAATGAAGTAATGAAGAGAAGAGGGGTGAAGCTTGGGTCTAATGGGCTGAAACAAAACCAAAGCCCTAAGTGAAAAAGTAGCAAAATTCCACTAACTCCAAACATATCAAAGCTTATACTCAAAAAGGTCGCAAACGTCATTTTGAACTCAATGAGGGTGGTCTCGAGTCCTAATTCGACTGTTTGCAAAAAGTAGATTTTCAGACACTAATCCGACTAACAATGAATTATTTTAAATAAAAATATTTAAATATTCAATCGTAAAATATGCGGGTTGTTACAGACTCCCCTCCTCAAAGAAATTGCGTCCTCGCAATCATAGGAAATAAATGAATCAAATAGTAACAACCATAAAAGTATATCAACACAAAAGAAGAAATTTGGAATAAGAAATTCACCTCAAAGCGCACGAGAAAGTAAGTCCGGATTGTTCGCTCGATGAATTCTCTGGATTCCCAAGAGCAATCCTTAGGATTTGAGGACCATTGAACTTTCACAAGAGGAACATCTTTATTTCGAAGGCATTTTACCTCCGAGGCAATGATACGAATAGGATGTTGCTCATAAGGCGAATTAGGTGAAACTTCAATTTCTTCCACAACACCGGGCTCAAGAATAGAATCGAAATCTCAAAGGCATTTTCGTAATTGAGAAACTGAAACATGTCATGAATAGCAGAAAACTGAGCCGGTAATAAAAGGCGATAAACCACGGACCCAATACGTTCGGTGATGGAAAATGGACCAATATATCGAGGTGCTAACTTTCTCGATCGACTGAAACATACAACACCCTTCATAGGTGAAACACGAACAAACACAAAATCTCCCACAGAAAATTCTAGTTTCCTTCTTCGGTTATCGGCATAGGATCTTTGCCTACTCTGAGCTTCTTTCATCCTATGACGAATAAGGTCAATATTTTCTGTGGAATCACGAATAAAATCTGGACCTAAAACCAACTTCTCAATGGCCTCAAGCCAACAAGAAGGAGATCAGCATGGCCTTCCATAGAGTGCCTCGAAAGGTGCCATACCAATACTAGATTGGAAGCTATTATTATAGGAAAACTCAACTAGAGAAATATGATCTTCCCAACTTCCACCAAAATCAAGAACACATGCACGAAGAAGATCTTCAAGAGTTTGATTCACACGCTCGGTTTGTCCATCGGACTGAAGATGATAGCCGGTGCTAAAATTAAGCTTCGTTCCCAAAGCTTTTTGAAGACTCTTCCAATTTTGAATCGCTTCAATCTTTGAAGGATCTATTGATATTTCGGATTCGGCAATAATATGACCGAGAAACTTCACACGAGATTGCCAAAAGTGGCATTTAGAAAATTTTGCTTTTAATTGATTACTCCTAAGAGTTTCCAACACAATCTGAAGATGCTTTTCATGCTCCTCCTCGGTTTTTGAATACACAAGAATATCATCAATGAAGATGAGAACAAATCGATCGAGGAAATCTTTGAAAACTTGATTCATAAGGTCAACGAAATAAGCCGGAGCATTCGTTAAACCAAATGGCATAACAAGCCATTCATAAGATCCATAATGAGTACGGAACGATGTCAAAGGAATGCTATCCTCTACAATACGAAGCTGATGAAAACCGGTTGCCAAGTCCAATTGCGAAAAGACTCTAGCACCACTAAGTTGATCGAATAGATCATCAATCCACCGATAAAAACTTAAAACTACTACAAAGTGGCTATATATATTCTTCGGAAACAAACATAACATAAATCTGTCATAGATATCCATATCACAAATGCGGAAAAAGATATGAATATTACACATAGAAGTGTACATCAGAGTAGTGGTCAAACAAGATCCACAATATCACAAAAGAATAGTTACAAGTGCTAGACAAAAGAATAAGTATACATCTTGGAGTCTATATCTCAAATGTATATGAAAAAATAAACTACTGATTTAAGTAGTTAGCCAAAAGTCAGAATAATAACTCCAAAAGAGGAGTCAAGTAGAAGCACCTGCAACATCTCAGTCTGACCCGAGTATTATTTAATAAGAAAATAATAAACGGATCAGTCTAACTATAAATATCAGATGTAATGATATAGAATAAGAGATATGACGTAAACATATAAAAACCATAATACCATACTACGATAAGTACGTAATTGAAAACCAACCAGAGATTAATCAATATCACAAGAATCTTCTCAAAGATCAAAAGGAATGTCATACTCCTTATTTCATTGACCAAGCCACAACTATTGACAACATATAAATGCCAATCATAAAATTGGTGAAATTCAAATTCTAGAAATCATCAATAGAAATCCAGGAATCACAAAAAAGGGGGAGGCCTATCACAAAATCAGAGCCTGAAAACTCACCAACACGTGTATCACAAACGGGACGCTATCCCATGGTCGCTAACCATAGAGCCGGTGCAGCGACGTAGCACAACGGTACGCTCGAGGAACCAGAAACTCGAATAGTTCGGAACAACAACGTAGTACAACGGTACACCCGAAGACCCGAACTCCATAAAAACGTGGGTCGCTAGCCCACAAGAATTGGATCGAAACCCCAAGAAATAAATAGGTCGTTAGCCTATAATAAAAATTGAGACGAAACTCAATAAAAAGAGGTACCGTCCCCTTCGTGGACAAAGAAATATAGCATAGCAGTAGTCTAAAACACAAAAATGATCCTCAACGATCATCAAGAAAGTGTCAATTACTCTAAGCTAGTAAACATATGAGCTTAGCTTCATGTCCCATAACCACTAGCTTAACTTAAATATTTACGAGCAAATTGTAGAGCTCCACTAGAAAATTGTCACAAGAGATTCAATCGAACAATTCCAAGAATTAACCAACGAAGTAAACGCAAATGTTTCATACCACTTGTTTTCTAAGTCGCTTAATTAGATTTCTCATACGAGTGAGGTAAAGGTTTGTATATGATAGTAGATTGGAAAACAGTTTGAGAAAACAAGCCTTGTAATAAAATAGTGCTGAAATCATTTTGAAGAAAGAGTTTTGATATTTACTACTAGTATAGAAAACCTTTATATTTTTAAAGTGACGAATCACAAAAATGATTGTAGGAGCAATCAATCACTAAAATTCACATACGAAGACGTGAATTAATTCCAAAGAAATCGATATCAAATCCATCAAAATGGATATTTCCAAAAATCCCAAAATAGAAGTCATTAAAGTCGAATAATTGATAGCATCATCTAGGAATCAAAACGAATCGATAAAAATTGGAATGATAAACAAAATAGGTAAAAATAGGCATAATAGGCAATTAGGAGCAGGTCATTCGACTGACTCACTGAGTTCAGTCGACTGAACTCAGCCTCGGAATATACCGGGTTGCTGGTCAGTCGACTGGACTCAGTACGCCAGTCGACTGGACTAGAACCTGGGATGTGCTCGGGTAGCAGGTTAGTTGACTGGACCAAAATTCCAGTCGACTGGACCCTATTTACTGCACTTCCAAGCCTATCTAAATGAAGGCAAATTCCTTCCAAAAAGCATTCGGTCGAGCAACGACACTAGGGATTTACGCGAATCAGCTACCTAGCCCAATAGGCTCTTCGATGCATCACCAAAAGCATGTTCAAACAACAAAGCTATGATTTTTGAAGCTTTGAACTCAAAATACCAAAAATTGGAGTATTCACAAAACTAATCCAAGTCAAAATCAAATGCACATTAATAAGTGTTAGGAATTCATACCTAACAATCAAAGATAATCATAGACTTAGACGTGAGATAAAAATCTCACCTTTAAACCCAAAACAAATGAAGAAGAAGCTATAGAGCAATGGCAAGGACAATCACTCTTCAATTCCAACCCAAAGAGCTTGAATCTAAGCTTAAAAGAGAAATATTTCCTAAATTAGGTTTAGGAATTTCTGAAATTGGTAAGAGAATGAGTTGGAGAAGAAGAAGAGGAGGCTTACCAAAGCTTCTTCTACAAATTTGGAGCTAGAACTTGATTTGCAAATGGAAACTAGGGCTTGGAGTTTTAATTTCCCATCCCTCTCCCCATTGTTGCTAAAGCTTGAATATTAGGAAATAGAAATGAAGTAATGAAGAGAAGTGGGGTGAAGCTTGGGTCTAATGGGCTGAAACAAAACCAAAGCCCTAAGTGAAAAAGTAACAAAATTCCACTAACTCCAAACATATCAAAGCTTATATTCAAAAAGGTCGCAAACATCATTTTGAACTCAATGAGGGTGGTCTCAAGTCCTAATTCGACTGTTTTGCAAAAAGTAGATTTTCAGACACTAATCCGACTAACGATGAATTATTTTAAATAAAAATATTTAAATATTCAATCGTAAAATATGCGGGTTGTTACACCAATACTATATAAAACATTTCCTTTCGAAAATCATTTACTATAACAACAGTGTTATAGTCTACCATTTCCTTATTTCTCGAAAACGTCTATTTCAACAATGAATGTTGAAATGTATGATTTTGATCCTTAACATATTTTAAAACAACTTCAAATCGTTTTAATTCTATTTAAAAGATCACTTCCTAAAACATTTCTTTAATATATTATTCACCGTCCAAAATCGTGGATATAAATCGTTTATCAAATTCAACACTTCTACATATTTAATTTAAAGGATTATCCACTGTCTAAAATCGTGGATATAAATCATTTCTAATAATTCAAAAATCCCAATTTAAAACATTTTACAAATTAATCAACTACTTATTTCAAAAAAATCACATTTCGGTTATATTTCACAAAAATCATAATTTTTATAACATAAAAAATATAACGCTTATTTATTTAAAATGAATCAATTCCAAAATTCAATAAAATGTATACTTTCAAAAATCACTTGAAAATCATTTTAAATTCGAAATCGTTACTTTAACATTTTTAAAACTCTAAAAATAGGCCCAATTCTGCAACAGCACCAATACATCAACCACGACATCCAAACATCATATATAGATATGATAACAGAATACATCGCAAATATCTATAAATAAATCAATACTGTTGAGGAATCCAGTTGGATCCCTCCAACCTGTTTCCCTGCATCCACAGATGTTAGCACAATACCAATCCCGTTTCAAGATGGAATATCGTGGTATATGGGTTTATATAAATTATTATCCGCTATTATGCGGCGCAATAGGGTCTCATCCGCTATATAATGCGGGAAAATCAACTCCAAGTATATATATATATATATATATATATATATATATATATATATATATATATATATATATAATACCAATTCCATTTCAAGGTGGAATATCGCGGTATATGTGTTTAATAGATAACATCCACTTAATACACGGCATATATTGTCTATTTCAACAATAGATAGCAATTTATCATTCAATCACACAACCAAGCAATTGTAAATTTGACTATTTAAAATTTAAATCAAAACACAATTCGATTGAGTGAGAGGTTCTCACCTTGCTTCCAATAATAGTCGCAGTGTTTTATTTCGAATAAAATTAAATGCGCGTTTAATTTTACCCAAATTTTCACTAGCTTCAACCAACTCCAATCCAGCTCCATCGTGTAGTATTTGCGAATACGGACCCTATGCAATTTGTTTCGTCCGAAACGGACCTCGTATAAAAGAGTTATAACATTTTAAAGTTTACACGAATTTAAATATAAATAATTTACAAATTTTCTTTTTATTTTTAAACCCTAACCAATCAGAGCCATTGATTTTGTTCCCCCAGATCTCGGCCGTTGCCCTTTTCTTCGTCCCTTCGGTAAACAACGCGACCGAAATCCATCTTGGCCGCCTCCAAACCCTACACGCCGCGGCTACCACACTTGCCTACACCACGATCGAACGACACTACCTCGAAGCCCTTCACGCATGGCGCCACTGTCCAGAGCACTATGAAGCTCGGTGCCTCTAATACCTAGAAAACCGAACCCAAACACTATACGGACGCGACCAATTTCCCTTTGATCCACCGCCTCATTTTCGATCACAGCCGTTGAACTTGTAGTTCGCAACGTGCTCTACAACTTTCATTTAGGAAGTTTGTCGAATTGATTGGTGGATTTGAAGAGAATGAGGGAGAAAGAGGATGAATTTTCGTCTATTAAAACTAGAGGTGGCTGACGAAGCTTGAGAATTAGGGTTTGTTGCAAATAAAGAAATATGACGTCCTTTCATAGAAAAATGGCAACGCACTATTCATCCAAAAATTTTCCGAACTCTAAACGAAGCGTGTCGCCTGGCGTTTTAATGTTTTACCCCCATTCCGAATGCAATGGAGTGTATATCGAGAGCCAATTCGATCATATTTGGAAGATAAGTTTTCGAATCGAATTATTTAAATTTAAAATTCACTCAAACAGATTTCTATGCGTTTTAGCTTGCCCCGGATAGACCGTAAATCCGATTGAAACGAAATTTGAAATCTTACAATAATTTAACATTACGGATCCGATGAAACTGGTTTCGTCAAAATCCGAGACTGTTTGAAAAATGACTATTTTTTACTCGTCAATTAAATATTAAAATATTCAATTTCTACAATTTAACTTTTAATTCAATTTTTAAAAGTTCTATAGCATCCTTCTAACTCCAATATGATTTAATACAACTTTATAAATCAATTTTAATCATATTAAACCCAATTTCCAATTATTTCTGTAATTCCAAATATTAAATTATCGATTTATTTATCCAATTAAATCTAGATATTCAAAATAAAATTTATTCGACTTACAAATTTTTATTTGTTTATATTTAAAATCAATTAAATATACGAATTTCAATTGACAGGAATTCTGGGTCGTTACAAACTTCCCCCTTAAAAGAATTTCGTCCTCGAAATTACCAAGTAAGAAAAAGTTACAGAATCCATTAACCCTTTTTTTTCAAAACAAACCGTTCCAACTTGATTTCATTTTAATTTCTTAAATTTTCCAAAATCCATAGTTAAACTTCTTACAATAACTTTACTAAGTTTTCAAATCATACTTAGTTATGTTTTCCAAACCAACTATATCGTTTAACTTTTCACCCCAAAATCAAAGTTATAGTTTTCCAAAATTTTCAATTTTCTCAAAAATATTCTAACGCCTTAAATTTTCAAAAAAATTCGCCATGGTCTCCTTTGTGCGGCTCGATCCGAAAAATAATAGAAATATATACATCACAAATATACATCTCATCAAGTAATGAGGCATCTCGCAGGGAAAAAAAGTGTAAAAGTACGATATGTAATCCGAGATATGTACCTTATATATTATTAGCGAGCATATACGGCTAATATAGCGCGAAAGCGAGCTCCAAATGTGAAGCAAGCGCAATCCACACCTACTGTACACTCAACAACAATGAGAAACATGTATAGATGAAAGTAATATCAATATACAACATATATCACTATAACAACTACATATGCCAATATAGCAAATGCAACAAAAGCAACAAATCCAACCATCAACCAACTAGCATTCAACAACTTATCCAACAAATCCCATCAAATCAATATACATTCACTTCTCATTAATATTCAATGAATTGGTTTTCCAATTTAAATCACATTTGATTCATTAACATTGGATGTTTTTACTAACATTCATTTATTCATATTCAATTAGTTTACATTCACTAATTCATATTCAAGTTGGTTCACTTCCAAATCAAATTCAATTCTATTTAAGATTCACTTAACTTCCAATTTGATTTCAATAACTTTAGCTTTCAATTTCATTAATTCAATTTCATATGGATTTCTATACAATCAGCTAACAATCATATAACAACCAAATCATAACCAAATTATTAAATTCACATTCGACAATTCATATTCACTTTGTCTAACTTCAATTTGGTTTAACACTTTTAATTCCAATTGGTTGATATTAAATTGACTTCTCTTCAATTATTCAATTTTTTTTCCAACTTCATTAGCTTTTAATGAAATAACACTTACATTCATTATTCTATATCAATTCAATTTACATTCGATTGATTAATATTAAATTCATTAGTTCAATTCAATTTCTAATTCATTTAACAAATAAGGTTGAATTTCATTTATATAACTCAAGTTCATATCCATCACTTCACTTTATTAATTTACTTCGATACCAAAATCAACTTCATTCAACACCACTTAAGTTATATTCCATTTTAAACATTATTTGTTTGACTTAACTTAAATTTCCACCTATAAATCCAATTCAGATTCCAATTCTATTTAACTTTTACCAAAGTCAAATTTATTATCTCATATTATAAGCAAAACTTGCTTCACTTATTTTCAACAATTACAACCTGATTTTAATTTCAATTTTGTTTATCACAACCAAACTTCAATTTTCAATTTACTATGGTAGCAAATCCATCACACAGAAACTTGAAAATGATACTGATGATGCTGCAGTCATCACCCTTATTATTACCCAGTAACAGTAGTGAATTCAGTACTTAATATTCTTTCAAAATTTTCTTTTTATTCATAAATCACATTTATAAAACTTTTCTTATATAATTTCACTATTTAACTTTTAATTTTGGAAAATAATTTCCAAAATAAACAGGATTCAACATTTTCAATTCATAGTTCAAATTCATTTTTATTTACAACTCATATTTATAAATATATTCATATAGTTTCACTTACTATATATAAGATTATTTCACAATTGTAAATCATATTAATTATAATTCCATACTTTATAATTCATTAGCTCATACAATTTATTCTTTTAATTAACTTATATATATTCTTACATTTTCAACAACCAAACAATCAATTTATATACACTTTAATAATTCTGAAAAATTATTTCCTTTATAATATAATCGAGGTAAAATTATTTCATTTACCCAATTTAAAATGATACTATGTCGACTTGCCTCGTTTAAGAGTTTAGAAACCCCTATCGATAATATGGCGTCCCATGTACCGACCAAAATTCACAAACAGCTCAACGGATAAGCAAACGCAATATATAACAATTTTATATTCACTAACAAATACGCGCTCATATCTATTATTACACTCAAACTCATTCTAGAGTACTGCGGACTCTATCTCTAATGAGTAATCCCAACAGAGCCAAGCTTGTCGCTTAACCAAATGCTCCGATACCAGCTATAACGACTAGAGATTTTCGACCACGAAGGTCGACATTAATACGTCCACAGTATTAACCGCCAAGCAATCGAAGGCAGGAAAACCCAACCGTTAGGTTAAAGAAGAGGTAGAAGATAGAAGAAGAAAGAAAGAAGAAAACAGAAACAATAACAGAATCTCACATTTTGCAGCGTAACAACATATAATATATCAATGAATAATCTTTAAAACAAAGAATCATATCTATTATTACATTACATCACATCACATTACATTATCAGAGTTTACAACAACAAACAGCGGAAAAGAAATACTATATACTAGTTGATACGCCATGCCATCCAGCTTGCTCCTGAATTCTAGAATGACCTGATAACCTGACTCTAGACAGCCCGTGTGGAAATTGGTGGGCACCCAAAGTTTAGGAAGGAAACAATAAACTCCAGGTCAATCATGTGACTGGTGTGATAGCTTAAAACAGTTATATCTTTAAAACAAACAAAGAAATATTTTTTTAAATAGATCCGCAATGCTTTTAGAAAATATAACTACCATAAGGCCTCCCGCACACACACACAATGCAAACGCAGAATCGAAGGAGATTTCTCCTTATGATAGTCAAAGATGCTTGATACGCAAATTTCTTTGATATTATTACTATAAGTGCAAAGTGTAGGAAAACATTTCAAAAGTATGATATAAATCTTAGCCAACATACGACCATTATCGTATGCCCACTATAGCTACCATGTTCAATAGCAGGTTACCGCCACATTCCATGGCAGGTTATACAACTAAAACCGTACAGGGCTTATATTGTTTTGATTGGATTTCCAACAAATGGTCGGGAAAAGGAACTTCCCAAGTAAAATGGAATGCCTCTGGAAGGACGTCCCCGGATCCTAACCGGATCTCTGCTAGACAAGGCCGGGTTACCTCTAGCTGGGTAACTACTGACACGAGTATGCCATCCCCCGGTTGTAAACAACCTTTATCTGAGGATCCTCTCAACCAACAACCACAAAATAATAAGTTTGCTGCAACCACAAAGTAAGTATCTGGGGTCCATACCATGATACCACTCATAATCCAGAAGAAAATGACATACCCTCAGAGGGCGCTATCCTCAAATAACCTTGCTGCTACGATTTCTGTTTTGACCATAACCGGGTTGTGAGGTTCGCCGAAGTCTCGTCCATAAAGCTACGCTTTCTACAAAAGCCACGCTTTGATCAACAAATGATAAGCAACACTCAACATGCCACACTACCAAATTGGGAGTATATCACCAATAACCATCAACTACATAACCTCTGAGCTCGTACGTCTCGGAGAAGGGTGTTAAGCTAAGAGAATAAATTCTCCGCCACCAACAGAAATGTATTTGAAAGAAATCTGCTTTATATCTCAAAATGTAATGTCAGACATACAATCCATACAAGTCTGTTCTGGGTTCGAACAGAACCGAAGGCGCTTCCAAAGAAGCCCTTGCAATCCGGGTATTCACAATCCGGATCGAACTTCCCATCACAAAGGAAATCTCCATACCGTAGCTATCGGTGCAGAGACAATCGATAGGTCATCCTATTGTTCTCGCAAATACCGGGTCTTCAAATGCTATCCATTACGACGAATCACTATTCGGAATGGGATTTATGACCCAAAGGTCTTCCCCCGGCTAAACCGAATAACGAGCGCTTATTTCTAAAAATAAGTGTTCATTTAGATTTCAACAAATCACAACAATTTTCACTTTGATCTTTTAAATAAAAGATTCATCACAATCACAAAGATTCGATGTGGTTTTTGGATATCCACTTGGAATCCGACCCCTGGTCGCATCGAAATTCGAACGCCATTCAAAGGAGAATATTGATAGTCGATTATTTAACTATCAATCAACATTCACTACAATTTCCAGATTTAAATAATTTTCACAATTATTTATTTTCAAAATATCTTCGCAAGATATATTTTCACAATTCAACCATTTGAAAACCAATTTCAATTTCTACATTGGAAAACATTCCCAAATACTTATTTAACAATAAGTAGTTCACTAATCTATTTATTTTCAATACTTAGAAAATATTCAATATACTTAAAACACGATTAAGTATATATTTTATTCTTTCAAGGAAAACATTCTCTTAAGCACATTCATTTGGGTCAAAAACGAATGTTGCGTAAAACATCGTCACGACAACCCAAAATCACTAGTATAGGGATTCAAAATTAAGATAGATATATAAATCCCAATACTATATAAACATTTCCTTTTGAAAATCATTTACTACAACAACAATGTTATAGTCCTCATTTCCTTATTTCTCGAAAACGTCTATTTCAACAATGAATGTTGAAATCTATGATTTCGATCCTTAACACATTTTAAAACAACTTCAAATCGTTTTAATTCTATTTAAAAGATCACTTCCTAAAACATTTCTTTAATATATTATTCACCGTCCAAAATCGTGAATATAAATCGTTTACCAAATTTAAAACTTCTGCATATTTAATTTAAAGGATTATCTACTGTCCAAAATCGTGGATATAAATCGTTTCTAATAATTCAAAAATCCCAATTTAAAACATTTTACAAATTAATCAACTACTTATTTAAAAAAATCACATTTCGGTTATATTTCACAAAAATCATAATTTTTATAACATAAAAATTATAACGTTTATTTATTTAAAATGAATCAATTCCAAAATTCTATAAAATGTATACTTTCAAAAATCACTTGAAAATCCTTTTAAATTCGAAATCGTTACATCAACATTTTTAAAACTCTAAAAATAGGCCCAATGCTGCAACAGCACCAATACATCAACTATGGCATCCAAACATCATATATCAGTATGATAACAGAAAACATCGCAAATATCTGTAAATAAATCAATACTGTTGAGGATTCCAGTTGGATTCCTCCAACCTGTTTCCCTGCATCCACAGATGTTAGCACAATACCAATCCCGGTTCAAGACAGAATATCATGGTATATGGGTTTATATAAAATATTATCTGCTATTATGCAGCGCAATATGGTCCCATCCGCTATATAATGCGGGAAAATCAACTTCAAGTACATATATAATACCAATTCCATTTCAAGGCGGAATATCGCGGTATATATGTTTAATAAATAACATCCGCTTAATACACGGCATATAGGGTCTATTTCAACAATAGATAGCAATTTATCCTTCAATCACACAATTAAGAAATTGTAAATTTAACTATTTAAAATTTAAATCCAAACACAATTCGGTTGAGTGAGAAGTTCTCAGCTTGCTTCCAATAACAGTCGTAGTGTTTTACTTCAAATGAAATTAAACGCGCGTTTAATTTTATCCAAAATTTTCACTAGCTCCAACCAACTCTAATCCAGCTCCATCGCGTAGTATTTGCGAATACGAACCCGACGCAATTTGTTTCGTGCGAAACAGACCTCCTATGAAAGAGTTATAGCATTTTAAAGTTTACACGAATTTAAATATAAATAATTTACAAATTTTCTTTTCATTTTTAAAACCTAACCAATCAGAGTCGTTGATTTCATTCCCCTAGAACTCGGCCGTTGCCCTTTTCTTCTCCCCTTCGGTAAACAACACGATCGAATCCCATCTTGGCCGCCTCCAAACCCTACACGCCACGACTTCCACACTTGCCTACACCACGATCGAACGACACCACCTCCAAGCCCTTCGCGCATGGCACCACCGCCCAAAGCACCATGAAGCTCGGCGCCTCCAATGCCTAGAAAACCGAACCCAAACACCATACGAACGCGGCCAATTTCCCATTGATCCACCGCCTCATTTTCGATCACAGCTGTTGAACTTGTAGTTCGCAACGTGCTCTACAACTTTCATTTAGGAAGTTTGTCGAATTGATTGGTGGATTTGAAGAGATTGAGGGAGAAAGAGGATGAATTTTCGGCCATTAAAACTAGAGGTGGCGGCCGAAGCTTGAGAATTAGGGTTTGTTGCAAATAAAAAATATGAGGTCCTTTTATAGAAAAATGGCAACGCATTATTCATCCAAAATTTTTCCGAACTCCAAACGAAGCGTGCCGCCTGGCGTTTATAATGTTTTACCCCCATTCCGAACGCAATGGAATATATATCGAGAGCCAATTCGATCATATTTGGAAGATATGTTTTCGAATCGAATTATTTAAATTTAAAATTCACTCAAACCGATTTCTCTACGTTTTATCTTGCCCCGGACAAACCGTAAATCCGATTGACACGAAATTTGAAATCTTACAATAATTTAACATTACGGATCTGATGAAACTGGTTTCATCGAAATCCGAGACTGTTTGAAAAATGGTTATTTTTTTACTCGTCAATTAAATATCAAAACATTCAATTTCTACAATTTAACTTTTAATTCAATTTTTAAAAGTTCTATAGCATCCTTCTAACTTCAATATGATTTAGTACAACTTTACAAATCAATTTTAATCATATTAAACCCAATTTCCAATTATTTATGTAACTCCAAATATTAAATTATCGATTTAATTATCCAATTAAATCTGGATATTCAAAATAAATTTTATTTGACTTATAAAATTTTACTTGTTTATATTTAAAATCAATTAATTATACGAATTTCAATTGACAGGAATTCTGGGTCGTTACACTTATAGTATAAACAAAATTTATCAAACTTGAGTTACTGAAACGTTGAAATTGTAATTTGGAAATCTATTGAAATTGGAGTAGCTTAAATTGATATTTCAAGATTTGAAATTGGGTTTTTGATATAAATTCTAGATATGGTCCAGATTTGTTAAAATGTAAGAAATAGTTAATTTGGTATTAATTTCAAATTAACTATTTTAATATGGACTGTTTAAAGATTTATTATTTTAAAAATCCTAATTTTAAGATTTTCAAACTATTAAGCTAATTTAATCTATTTCAACTATTTAATCTATTTAATATATTTTTATCCTATTTAATCTATTTTAAATCTATTTTAAATATATGTAATCTATTTTAAAGTCTATTTTAATCTATTTTAATCTATTTTAAATCTATTTAATCTATTTAAACTATCTTAAATAATTTTAAACTATTTTAATTTATTTTTGAACTATTTTAGAGTATTTTGACTATTTAAAAATTTATTTTAACTATTCAAAACTATTTAAACTATTTATAACTATCTAAACTGATTTTTAAATTTTAGACTGTGTAAAGTGGAAGTGTTTATCCTTGATTTAAAAGCGAATATGGTTAAATGATGTAATAACCTAAGTTGGGATTTAAATGACATATTTAAGGAATATGATGATTATAAAATTAAGGGTTTAACTACTTTGGGAGTATGATTTTGAAAGTAAATATGATTTCGAAAGTAAATTTGATTTCGAAAGTAAATATGTTTTCGAAAGTAAATATGATTTTGAAAGTAAATATAATTTCGAAAGTAAATGTAATTTCGAATGTGAATATGATTCCGAAGGTGAATATGATTTCGAAAGTGATATGGTTTGAATTGAATAAGATATTCTGATATCAGTTATGAATTGGTTTTGGAAATGTAAAAGAAACATCTAGTGCGAAATAAGCCTTTGGTTGTTACAAGAACCGGGATTGGATATTGTCGTACTCTCTACCAATACCGAAAACCACTTTAACAACTGTGTACATGGTGGAAATTGCAGAATAAAGTAGGATGGTTTGGCAAACGATTCCATCTGAGGTATTTACATAGCCGAACCACTATAAATCTTGTTTTTCCACTGCTTTCCTTTTAAATTTTAAGTGTTCTTCATATTTATATTCTCTACATACTTGCTATCTATAATACGTGATTGTGAATGGGTGCTTTGATCGGCAATTGAGTGTTTGTGACCAATTTTGGTGCCAACACCCAACACATTGGAATTTTAGACTTATATTAGCTAGGGGCTATTAGCTAAAGAATAGGGTGCAACCCCATACCAATCCTATCTGGTATTCTAATATGTGAGTCATTTTATTAGGATCATCTACCCTTAAAATTTTCCTTGAAAACATTTCTTTCAAATTGATTTAACTATTTAAATCATATTTAACAAGGAAAATAAATTCTATGCTTTACTCAAATCACTTTGCCATGTTATATATACTTTGCATAAAACATTATTGATGAAAACATTCGAAACCTTTGAAAGTACCCCTTTCGAAACCATTGAAAATACCCTTTCAATACAAGTAAACTACTTTATCTTATAAACTAAGCCGAAGGCCAAAACGATTTACTTTTTTCGAAAACATTGAAATCATCTCTTTTGAAAGCTTTATAAAACCTTAGACATCCTCTTTTCAAAACACTTTAAACATGCCTTTCAAAACCATTGGAAACCTTCCATTTTAAAATCTTTCGAAAACATTGGGGAACCGCCCCTTCGAAACCTTATCTTAAACCTTTCGAAAGCATTAAGTCCTTTTCGTAAGTCAAATCTTTCGAAAGCATTTGGATTCAGGTAAAACATGTGGAACGACCTTTCAAAACCATTTAAAACCATTCCTTTTGAAACCATTTGGGTTTAACTTTCAATAGCACAATAGGTCGTAAAAAAAACTAAGTCGAAAGCATTCTTTTGAGAGTAATTTCCTAAGTAAAGAAGTGGACGGTGTCAAAACCAATCCCTTCGAAAGCATTGAAGAAGTGGCCAATGGTTTAAAGCAAAAACACCCCTTCGAAGGCATTGCTTTGAAAGGTTGAAGGCGGCAGCAAGGGGTTTCGCACCTTCGAAAGCTTCTTTATAAAACAAAATGCGTAACCTCTTTCGAAATCATTCTTTAGAACCATTTGACCAAGTCGAAGGCTATCTAAGTCGAAAGCATTCTTTTCGAAACCAAAGTAGGTGCATTTCCTATTAAAAGAAAAACAAGGTTTTGACCCCTTCAGAACCCATGGTTCCACTATATACCTTTCGCCTATGTCCAATTCACTATGTACCAAGTCTTTGATACCATGCACATTGCTTTCGATGGAGATGGAGGCGGTAGTACCCAGTCGATGGTGCCGAAAGTGTCGAAACAAGAAAAACATGGTAAAGCTGATTCTTAACCTCAAAAAGAAATTCCTTGTCGACTAACCTGCTTTATTTGTGAACATATGATTGGTTGCTATTTCTTTTCTAAATTCTTTTCTAAAAGTGCTGCTGAAATTTCAGAAGTAAATAATTTAAAATGTTTACAAAATTTCCGTTCTCCTTTTATAAATATATAAAACATTTAAGTCTCGTACTTGAAATAATTTTATATACTTATTAAAACATTTAGGAAAATTCGATAAAAATTCCCATAAATCACTTTTAATATTTTTCTAAATATATTAATTTATGACCCAAAAATAATATGATTTAGCCGTAATTAGTTTTAAACCTAATTAACCATTTTTTTCACTAGAAAACTAATAATAAAGCCATATTAGTTCAGAAAATTATGAAATTTGAACCCATCTCTAAAATATCATTTCCGACCTTATATTAAAATCGCAAGGCATTTGAATGTTATCTAATAGGGTTTTCATATTAAAACTTATCATAAAACCCATATGAAATAACATAAATCATCAACAAGCATATATATCCATTTTAACAGTAAAAAACATGGCATTATACTTTGCAAAAATATTCGGATCTGATCTAGAAACCAAAAACATCAAAAATATAAGATGTAACCTATTACTCATCTTAGCTTTGAGTTGAGATTTAGTCTCGGAATAAGTTGCTTAAGCTTCCTTCCTTTAGATTCTTGCTTATCTTTTTCTTACTTTCCTCTAATGGTGGCCAGCCTAACTAATATTTGATTTTTTTATGAACGTACAGAATGAATATGCATAAGAGCTTAGGGTATTAGAATAAGTCTTATTCCAATCTTTCCCTTATCAACTACCCTACCTCATTTTATTTCATTTTCCCTTAGTTCGTTTGTTTAAGTTGGCATGGCTACCTCTATTAACACAAATCTCATTCCTTAACTATTTCACTATTTTGTTTAATTTAACTAATTAAATGTCCTAAATAATGTTATTAAAATTAGGGTCGTTACAGACTCCCCTCTTAAAGATTTCGTCCTCGAAATTACGATAAGGTACACAAAAAATCAATCATAAAGGTAAAATATAGAAACAAATCAGGATAAGCGTCTCTAATCCTGCTCTCAGTTTTCCAAATAAAGTCTCTGTCATCGTTGCTCCAATGGGCCTTAACTAATCTGAATGTCTTGTTCCTTAACCTCTTCTTGTCTCTCATGGCTATACAAATTGGCTTCCTAACTATAGTTAAGTTCGATTCCACTATTAACTCCTCTAACACAATCGGTGCTATAGTAGTCTCCGGATGTCGAATATACTTTTTAAGATGATAAATATGAAAAACGTCGTGAATTCCTGCCAAACTATTCAGTAACACCACTCTATATGCGAGTTTCCCAATCCTCTCTATAATAAGAAATAGTCCAATGAACGTCGGTGCCAATTTTCCTAATCTCCTAAATCGGACTACACCTTTCATTGTTGATACCTTGATGAAAACATGATATCCTATTGAGAGCTCTAAGTCCTTCCGTGCTCTATCAACATAAGTCTTCTACCTAGATCAAGCTTCCATCATTCTAGCTCGAATCAACTCAATCTTCTCTGCAGCTTATTTGACTATGGGCCAAGAACCAACCTATCCCCCATGGCTAACGAACAAACGAGTGATCTGTGTGGTATTCCATTACAAAGCTTCAAATAGTGCAACCCCTATACTATTTTTATATGAAAACTCGACTAAGTGTAGATGGTCTTGCCATGATCCTCCAAAATCTAGCACACAAGCTCTTAAAAAACCTTCCAATGTATTAACTCTTTCTGTTTGCCCATCGGTCTTTAGATGGCAAGCGGTACTGTTACACCCCACCTCTTTACTCACACTAGCCAAGGATGCCACTAGGTAATGCCGTCGACTAGCACAAAGAATAAGGCTATTAAGGAGCGACCATCCATGTAATGGCTTTGTGCGAGTACTGGTATGTCAGATGGTATGTCAAGGAAATCCAACATATCAAATACAAGCTCAAAGCTACTACATAGTGGCTATGTAGTCTTCGGAAACAAATATAGAAATAAGCATAGCATAAATCAGTCACAGCTATCCATATCAAAAAAGTGGAATCAGATATGAATATGTCACATAAAAGTATACATCAAAGTAGTGGTCATACAAGATCCACTACATCACAAAAGAATATGTACAAGTGCAAGACAAAAGAATAAGTATACATCAAGGAGTCTGTATCTCGAATGTATAACAACAAAAACTACCAAAATCTAAAGTAGTTAGACAAAAGTCAGATGATGGTCCCAGATAAAGAGTCAAGCAGAAACATCTGTAACACTCGGTCTGACCCAAGCATTATTTAATAAGAAAATAATTAACGGATCAATCTAGCTAAAAATATATCAGATAAAATGAGATAGGATACGAGATACGACAAAAATGTATGATAACAATAATGCCATATTGTGACAAGTATACACTTAACAACCACAAAAGTCATACAATATCTCAAGAATCTCAGAAATAAAAAAGAATGTCATATTCTTTATTTTATTCACCAAACCGCAAATATGGACAAATATATCAATGCCAATCGCAAAATTGGTAAAACACAAATTCTAGAAATCATCAATTAGAGATCCAGAAATCACAAAAGGGGGAGGCCTATCACAAATGGGAGCATGAAAACTCACCAACATGTGCATCATAAATGGGTCGCTAACCTATGGTCGCTAACCATTGAGCCGGTTCAATGACGTTGTACAATAACGGTATGCCCGAGGAACCCGAAACTCGAATAATTCGGAATAACGACGTAGTACAATAACGGTAACCCCAATGAGCCGAACTCCGTAAAAGAACATGGGCCGCTAGCCCATAAAATTGAGTCGAAACTCCAAAGAACCCATCAGTCGTTAGCCTATAAAAGAAATGAGACGAAACTCAATAAAACGAGGTATAGTCCCCTACGTGGATAAAGAGACATCGCATATCACCAGTCTAAAGCACAAAATGATCATCATTGATCAATAAAAAGTGTGAATTACACCAAGCTAGTAAATAAATGAGTTTAGCTTCATGTCCCATAACCACTGGCTTAACTTAAATTTTTACGAATAAATTGTAGATCCCCACTCGAATATTGTCACAAGATTTTCAATCGAACGAGTCTAAGAATTAACTGACAAAGTAAACACAAGCATTTCATACCGCTTGTTTTGCTAAGTAGTTTAATTAGATTTCTCGAACGGATGAGGAAAAAGGTTTGTGTATACTAATAGATTGAAAATTAATTTTTATAAACAAGCTTTGTATTAAAATTGAGCTGAAATCTTCTTTGAGAAAGGGTTTGAATATTCACTACTAATATAGAAACCTTTGTACTTCAAAGTGACAAATCACAAAAATGATTGTAAAACAATCAATTACCAAAAATTCACATACTATTACATGAAACAAATCCAAAGAAATCGATACAAAATCCATCAAAATGGATATTCCAAAAATCCCAAAAAAGAAGCTATCAAAGTCAACAAAAGTGATAACAACTAATCGGATTAACAAGAATCGATTTAAAGTCGGAAATCCACACAAAACGGCAATGTGTCTGAGAAAAGCAGGTTCAGTCGACTGACTGCAGTGGTCAGTCGACTGACTGTAGTGGTCAGTCGGTTGATACATGCCTAGAAACTTTCGGTTTCTAGGCTCAGTCGACTGAACAAAGGGGTCAGTCGATTGATACAGGGACAGAAAGTTTCCGTCCCCCAGGTTTAGTCGACCGACCTTACAGTTCTGTCGATTGAACTGACATTTCCAGTATTCTCAACTTATGCCCTAAGAAGTGCAAAACAAATTCTAATCCCGGACGCGATCGAACAAGCAATGATGACTGGGGATTTATGCCACGTGACAATCCGGCCTTATAGGCTCTTCGACACACCCCTAAAACATGTTCAAACATCAAAGATAGGGTTTTCATGAAATTGGACAACAAAACCCAAAAATTGGAAAATTCACCAAACCCATTCAAATTAAAAGCAAATGAACACGAATAGATGTTAGGAATTCATACCTAAACACAAAGAAAGTTATAAACATAGATGTGAGTTCAAAAGTTCAGCTTTAAACCCAAAAACAATGAAGGAGAAGCCTTTAAAATAAGGCAAGATCAATTCCTTTTCACTACACCTCTAGAATCTTCAATCTATTAACAAAAGTAAAGTTTTTCCTAAGTTAGATTATAGGAATTTCTGAAAATTGAAGAGGGATTGAGATGGAGAAGATGAAGAGGATGCTTACCTAAGCTTCTCTTGGATTTCTAGAGCTTGAATTGGAATTTCCTAAGAACCTAGGGCTTAGGAATTTTAGTTTTCAATCTTTTCCCCCATTTTTACTAAAGCTTGAGTGTTAGGAAATATCATAAAGGAACAAAGAAGAGTGGAGTGAAGTTGGGTTAATATGTTGGGTTAATGGGCTTAAACCCAAACCCAAAGCCTAAAATGAAAACATCAAAATTCTACTCAACTCCAAACATATCGATGTTTATACTTAAAAAGGTCGCAAACATCGTTTTGAAATCAATGGAAGTAGTCTTGAGTTCCAATTCGACTGTTTGCAGAAAGTAGTTTTTCGGACTTAAATCCGACTAACGATGCTATATTTAAATATACAATCGTAAAATATGCAGGTTGTTATAGACTCCCCTCTTTAAAGAAATTGCGTCCTCACAGTATTTAAGAAGAAAATAAAGAGTAACAACCATAAAAGCATATCAACACAAAAGAAAATTTTAAATAAGAAGTTCACCTTTAAGGAGCACGAGAGAGTAAGTCCGGATGCATTTGCTCGATGAATTCTTTGGATTCCCAAATGCAATCCTTAGGTTTTGAGGACCATTGAACTTTCACAAGCGGAACATCTTTATTTCGAAGGCGTTTAACCTCCATAGCAATAACATGAATTGCCCATAAGTCAAATTAGGCGAAACTTCAATTTCTTCAATAACACCGGGCTCAAGAATAGAATCAGAATCTATAAGGCATTTTCGTATTTGAGAAACGTGAAACACGTCATGAATAGCAGAAAATTGAGCCGGTAATAAAAGGCGTTGAGCCACGGAACCAATATGTTTGGTGATGGGAAATGGACCAATATATCGAGGTGGTAACTTTCCCTATCGACTGAAATGCACAACATCCTTCATAGGTGAAACACGAATAAACACAAAGTCTCCCATAGAAAATTTTAATTTTCTTCTTCGATTATCGGCATAGGATTTTTGTCTACTTTGAGCTTCTTTCATTCTATGGCGAATAAGGTGAATATTTTCTGTGGAATCATGAATAAAATCTGGACCTAAAACCAGCTTCTCACCGGCATCAAGCCAAGAAGAAGGAGATCGGCATGGTCTTCCATGGAGTGCCATGAAAGGTGCCATATCAATATTAGATTGGAAGCTATTATTATAGGAAAACTAGACAAGAGAAACATAGTCTTTCCAACTTTCACCAAAATCAAGAACATATGCACGAAGAAGATCTTCAAGAGTTTGATTCACATGCTCGGTTTGTCTATCGGACTAAGGATGATAAGCGGTGCTAAAATTAAGCTTCGTTCCCAAAGGTTTTTGAAGACTCTTCCAAAATCCGCTAGTAAACAATGGATCACGATCGCTAACAATAGAAGTAGGAACTCCATGCAATTTAACAATTTCTCTAACATATAGTTTGGCCAAGAGAGGTACGGTCCGATTAGACCGAACTGGAATAAAATGGGTGGATTTTGTAAGTCTATCAACAATCACCCATAAACTGTCATGGCCCGAACGAGAACGGGGAAGTCCGTCAATAAAGTCCATGGAGACTTGATCCCACTTTCAAATTGGAATGTCTAAAGGTTGCAATAACCCACCAAGCTTTTGATGTTCGGCCTTTATGAGCTGGCAAGTCATGTAACGCCTAATGAAGTTAACAATATCAGATTTCATTCCAACCCAATAATAAAGTCACTTCATATCCGCGTATATTTTACTACTACCAGGATGAATGGTAAATTTAGAATGATGAGAATCTTCTAAAATGTCTTTATGAAGATCACTAATATTTGGCACAATAAGTCTACCAAATTTTCGAATGCCGCCAAGAGCGTCGATTTGAAAGTCTTTCAAACCATCAATATTACTATCCCGACATTTTTGGCTAAGATGAGCTAATTCAGGATCATGCTTTTGAGCATCAAGAATGCGGTCTAAAAGAGATAGATGAGCCTCAAGGCAACATAAAACAAGAGATGAACATGAATCAGATTCATGATATCGAATCTCACAAGTGGACAAAATCTCGAGATCATTCCATTTGGATAACATCATAAAAACAACTGCTTGTTGCTTACGACTAAGGGCATCGGTAACATGATTTCCCTTTCTGGGTGTATAAAGGATATCAAGATCATAAGATGAAAGGAACTCGAGCCAACGCTGTTGATGCAAATTATGTTCCTTTTGAGAAAATAAGTACTTCAAAGATTATGATCAGTATAGAGAACAAATCTCTCTCGCGAAAGATATGACGCCAAATTCTAAGGGCAAAAACAATAGCCGCGAGTTCTAAATCATGAGTAGCATACCTAGTCTCGGCGGGCTTTAATTGCCTAGAAGCATAAGCAATAACATGTTCCCTTTGCATGAGAACGGCTCCCAAACCAACACGACTAGCATCGATACAAATAATAAAGTCTTGGTTCCCTTCGGGAATCACAAGAATAGAAGCATCAGAAAGGAGCTCTTTTAATCTTTAAAAAGAGGCTTCACATTTGTCAGACCAAATGTACTTAACTCCCTTCTTTGTCAAACTAGTAAGAGGCACAGAAATTTAAGAAAAATCTTTTATGAAACGATGGCAATAGCCTGCCAATACAAGAAAGCTACGAATTTCCATCACATTCTCCAGTCTCTTCCAATTTTGAATCGCTTCAATCTTTGAAGAATCCATGGAAATTCCGAGTTCAGAAATGATATGTCCTAAAAATTTCACACGAGATTGCCAAAAGTGGCACTTAGAAAATTTTGCTTTCAATTGATTGCTCCTAAGAGTTTCCAACACAGTCCGAAGATTTTTTCCATGCTCTTCCTCGGTTTTAGAATAAACAAGAATATCATTTATAAAGATGAGAACAAATCGATCGAGGAAGTCTTTGAAAACTCGATTCATAAGGTCAACGAAATAAGCTGGAGCATTCATTAAACCAAACGGCATAACAAGCCATTCATAAGATCCATAACGAGTACGGAATGATGTCAAAGGAATGCTATCATATGCAATACAAAGCTAATGAAAACTGGTTGCTAAGTCTAACTGTGAAAAGACTCTAGCACCACTAAGTTGGTCAAATTAATCATCAATCCAAGGTAAAGGATATTTAATCTTAATGGTAAGATCATTAAGCTAGCGGCAGTCAACTAAAAGCCTAAGTGCACCATCGAATTTCTTCACAAAAATAGTCGAAGCTCCCCAAGGAGAGGAACTAGAATGAATAAACTGCTTCGCCTCCAATTCGGATAATTGTTTACGCATCTCCTCATTTTCTTTATTATACATATGACAAGGAGGACGAGTGATAGGTAGAGCTCTAGGGACTAGATTAATTCTGAACTCGATCGCTCGCTTAGGGGGTAATCCTAAGACGGGCTCAAATATGTCGGGAAATTCACGAACAACGTGAATGAGGGAAATGACATCTTCCTCATCATCATTATCGTCATCATGAGGGTTTAGAGAATGTAAGGATGCTGCCAAATTGGAATCGGAATCTTTGAGAACAATAGAAATCTGCTTAACAGATTGAGGATGTCGAAGATGAATAGTCCTCTCAGGACATTGGATGTGGGCTTCATAACGATTAAGCCAATCCATTCCCAAATTCATTTTGAAACCTAAGTAGCGCATAACATGCAAATTGGCTCAGAAAGAATAATCACGTAAAATAATCTCGACATCTTTACAAAGCAAACTGAGTGTTGCAGATCCACCAACCGGATTCGCAATTCTCAATGAAGTCGTCAAAGCCATAACACTTGAATAAAAAGTATCAACAAGTTCTTTTGACCCGTATCAAAAAGAACTCGAATAGGATGATCACGAAACATAATAATGCCATCAAGGATAGAATGAGAAATACCTTGATCACGAGAAGTGTTACTAGGGGCTTGCTCAACATTTAGCTTTCCCTCATTCTTGCTTTGAAGTTTGGGATATGAAGATAAAAGATGACCCAAACTTTTGCAATAACGACAAAAGAGTGGTTTCGGACATCTATTAGCAAAATGGTCCTTAGAACCACAATTGTAGCATTGCCCATGACTAGTGGTAGAAGTCTTTGATACCAGAGTTGCTTGCTTCCCTTTCTTATTAGGATAAGGACCTTTGAACTTAATAGGCATGTTCTTGTTGTTGTTGAAGCTCAGTTTGGCACCCACAACTTCAACATCACTTTCTTTATCGGCCTCTTCGAGTTGAAGAGTGATATCAACAAGTTGATCGAAATAAACTTCTAACTTCAGAAGTAATGGCTTTTGAGATTCTTATTCAAGCCATAGACAAACCTCTGATTTTTCTTCAATTGGGTATTAATGTACTCGACCCCATATTTAAAGAGGGATTCAAAAAATGCGACGTAATCCATCACAGAAGATTCACCTTGAACAAGGTCAATAAAAGGTCGAGCTAAAGTTACTTTTCAGCTTCCGACATAAATTTTAACTCGAATCGTTCCCATAATTACCCCCAAGTAAGATCCGCTTCAATAATTTCAGAAATTAGAATCTCATACCAACCTGATGCTCTTCCTTGGAGCATACTAGAAGCCACTTGGACACGATGTAGATCAATAAGATTCATGCAGGAAATGATGTGATCGCATGTTCTAAGCTAAGCTTGGACTACTATGACGCTTTCAGAACCCTTGAATGGCTTCCCACCCAAATTGGTATAATCACTGCACAAGTGTGCAAACCCAGATTTAGGGTGAGTAGACTCTGGAATGAGTCCGGCAGGTTGAGCATTCTTTACAAGATCCAAAAGCTGTTGGACAGACATAAATACTCCATCCGAAGGAGTAGCATTGGATTGACCGGCACTGGAACGGCCTGGTCTAACCATTTCTCTTCTTTAAGAAAGAAATAAAGAAGAAGAAAAAGGTTACTCTCAAAATGAATATCAAACAATCCTGATTGATAAAACAAGGCATCATAAAAGAAAATAGGATAGAATGGGTCCAATGACTCGATTTAAATCCTAAGGCACGATCCCTAAAAGAGACTTAGGACAATGATCCTTGCTATAATATTCTACATTGTTCCGAAGTTTGGCTCTGATACTAAGCTGTGACGCCCTACCTCTATATTCACGCTAGCCAAGGGCACCACTGGATAATGCCGTCGATTAGCATGAAGAATAAGGCTGTTGAGGAGCGACCATCCATGTAATGGCTTTGTGTGAGTGCCGGTATGTCAGATGGTATGTCAAGGAAATTCGACATATCAAATACAGGCTTAAAGCTACTACATAGTGGCCATGTGATCTTCGAAAACAAATATAGAAATAAGCATAGCACAAATCAGTCACAGCTATCCATATAACAAAGGTGGAAACAGATATGAGTATATCAAATAAAAGTATACATCAAAGTAGTGGTCATACAAGATCCATTACATCAGAAAAGAATATATACAAGTGCAAGACAAAAGAATAAGTATACATCAAGGAGTCTCTATCTCGAATGTATAACAACAAAAACTACCAAAATCTAAAGTAGTTAGACAAAAGTCAGATGATGGTCCCAGATAAGGAGTCAAGCAGAAGCACCTGTAACATCTCGGTCTGACCCAAGTATTATTTAAAAAGAAAATAATAACCGGATCAGTCTAGCTATAAATATCAGATAAAATGAGATAGGATACGAGATATGACAAAAACGTATGATAATAATAATGCTATACTGTGACAAGTATACGTTTAACAACCACAAAAGTCATACAACATCTCAAGAATCTCAGAAATCGAAAAGAATGTCATATTCTTTATTTTATTCACCAAACCAAATATTGACAAATATATCAATGCCAATCGCAAAATTAGTGAAACACAAATTCTAGAAATCATCAATTAGAAAACCAGAAATCACAAAAGGGGAGGCCTATAACAAACGGGAGCATGAAAACTCATCAACGCGTGCATCACAAACGGGTCGCTAACCCATGGCCGCTAACCATAAAGCCGGTTCAACGACGTAGTACAATAACCGTACGCCCGAGGAACCTGAAACTCGAATAATTCGGAACAACGACGTAGTACAATAACAGTAACCCCGATGAGCCGAACTCCATAAAAGAACATGGGTCGTTAGGCTATAAATGAATGAGCCGAAACTCCAAAGAACCCATAGGCCATTAGCCTATAAAAGAAATGAGACGAAACTCAATAAAACGAGGTATAGTCCCCTACGTGGACAAAGAGACATCACATATCGCAAGTCTAAAGCACAAAATAATCATCATTGATCAATAAAAAGTGTGAATTACACCAAGCTAGTAAATAAATGAGTTTAGCTTCTGTCCCATAACCACTGGCTTAACTTAAATAATTATGAACAAATTGTAGATCTCTACTCGAAGATTGACACAAGATTTTCAATCGAACGAGTCTAAGAATTAACCGACAAAGTAAACGCAAGCGTTTCATACTGCTTGTTTTGCTAAGTCGTTTAATTGGATTTCTTGAACGGATGAGGAAAAAGGTTTGTATTTACTAATAGATTGAAAAATGATTTTTATAAACGAGCTTTGTGTTAAAATAGAGTTGAAATCATCTTTGAGAAAGGGTTTGAATATTTACTACTAGTATAGAAACCTTTATATTTCAAAGTGACAAATGACAAAAATGATTGTAAAAACAATCAATCACCAAAAATTCACATACAAAGACATGAATCAAATCCAAAGAAATTGATGCAAAATTCATCAAAATGGATATTCCCACAAATCCCAAAAAAGAAGCTATCAAAGTCAACAAAAGTGATAACAACTAATCGGATCAACAAGAATCGATTTAAAATTGAAAATCCACAAAAAACGGCAATATGGCCGAGACAAGTAGGTTCAGTTGACTGACTGCACTGGTCAGTCAACTGATACATGCTTGGAAACTCTCGGTTTCCTGGCTCAGTCGACTGAACATAGGGGTCATTCGACTGATACAGAGACAGAAAGTTTCTGTCCCCCAGGTTCAGTCAACTGACCCTATAGTTCAGTCGACTGAACTGGCATTTCCAGTATTCTCAGCCTATGCCCTAAGACGTGTAAAACAAATTCTACTCCCAGACGCGATCGAACAAGCAGCGATGACTGGGGATTTATGCCACGTGACAACCCAGCCATATAGGCTCTTCGACACACCCCAAAAATATGTTCAAACATCAAAGATAGGATTTTCATGAAATTGGACAGCAAAACCCAAAAATTGGAAAATTCACCAAACCCATTTAAATCAAAATAAAATGAACATGAATAGATGTTAGGAATTCATATCTAACCACAAGAAATTTATAAACATAGATGTGAGTTCAAAAACTCACCTTTAAACCCCAAAAAAATGAAGGAGAAGCCTTTAAAACAAGGCTAAATCAATTCCTCTTCACTACACCTCTAGAATCTTCAATCTATTAATAAAAGTGAAGTTTTTGCTAAGTTAGGTTATAGGAATTTATGAAAATTGAAGAGGGATTGAGATGTAGAATATGAAGAGGATGCTTACCTAAGCTTCTCTTAGATTTGTAGAGCTTGAATTGGAATTTCCTAAGAATCTAGGGCTTAGGAATTTCAGTTTCCAATCTTTTCCCTCATTTTTACTAAAGCTTGAGTGTTGCGAAATATTATGAAGTAATGAAGAAGAGTGGAGTGGAGTTGGGTAAATATGTTGGGTTAATGGGCTGAAACCCAAAGCCCTAAATGAAAACATCAAAATTCTATCAACTCCAAACATATCGATGTTTATACTTAAAAAGGTCGCAAACGTCATTTTGAACTCAATGGAAGTAGTCTCGAGTTCCAACTCGACTGTTTGCAGAAAGTAGCTTTTCGGACTTAAATCCGACTAACGACGCTATATTTAAATAAAATATTTAAATATACAATCATAAAATATGTGGGTTGTTACAGGTACTCATATGGAGCTTGGTACCTAAAGTATCCTATAGACTCTTCCTGTGACATTCCCGAATTTTTAACAAGTTTAATTTGACAATTAATTCAATTTTTGGAATCAAATTTTGAATAAATGTGAATTTTTACAAATTTAATAAGATATTTGTATATAAAATTAATTTTAAATTGAATTATGAGATTGAAATTCAAGATTAAATATCTTAGGAAATAAATTGGACTTAAAACTATATTTTAAAGATAATAAGAATTTTTTTTCTAATTTTAATATATATAATGTGTAGGTGTATGACTAAAATTGTAAATATAATATGATGTTAAACAAGGTTAAATAAAAGATTTAAAATGCTTTTGTCTTATATACTTGAAAATAAATATAGCTGATAAATAAATACAAAGCTTTGATAAGAATGTATATTTTGAAAGTATAAAATTTAAAATACATGACATATATATGTAAATATAAAATAGGTAAACATGTTTTATAGATTGAAATCAAACAAGGTTCAAAAACACAATTTGTAAATAAATTTATGAAAAGGGGTTTAGACATAATATTAATTATCCTTAACAAGTGTAGGATAGAGAGTTTATGAATTTTACAAGTGTAAATTAAAGAATAACATAAACTAACAAGTGTAAACCAAATAGACCAAGTGGCACCTTTGTTATAATAACATATAATTAAAGAAAAATAAGTTGCTCATTTTTTTCTCCATCATTTCTGAGAAAACAAAGGAGAATATATACAAACCAGCAAAACAAAATCAAAATAGATTTAAAAGAAAATCACAAAACCTGTTTCAAGATAAAAACAATTTTCCAAACCTGGGAAACAAATCAATGCAGTAAAAATGTTTCGAAATCTGAAGCATTCCAAAGCAAAGGTTTTCAACAACCAAATTCAGATAAAAAAACTCAAGTTGCAACTCAAAGTCTTCAACCTGAAGCAATCATCTCAAGTTCAAATTCAAAGAATCAGAGCATCTTAAACTTAATCCACCAATTCCAGTTTCAGATCGATTAATAAGCAAGCTAATTTAACAATGAGAAGCAGATCAAAATCAAACCTGGAAACATCAAGTGTAATGAAAAGAATAGGCAAGTTTAAAAGCAATTTCCAGTTTCAAATGGTTAAAATTCATATCTAAGCAAAACGGGTTTCCAGATTCAAGTTTAAAAATAAATTTTCAGGCCCTGTTGCTTCTCTGTCCTCTGTTTAACCACGTCAGGTGAGCAAACCACCTTTATAAACTCTTTAAGTTTGATAAATATGATCTGCTGTGATGATCTTTGTAGTCTGCTATGAATTGTGATGTGCATGTGGGGTTATATATCTGTGTGTAGAGATATTTCTCTAATTTCAAGTTACAGGTTTTCAAATTGATCCAAGAAGGTTTTCTCTAATTAATATCTGATAATCTTTAGTATTTGAACGAGTCATGTTTGTTGAACATAAACTAAAATCTGAGAACAGTTAAAGTATGTTTGTTTATAAATTTTCTGGAAATTTAGAAAAATAGTGAAATTTTAAACCATATCGAAAATCTCGACTTGAATAATTCGTTGTTTCAAGTATATAAATTGATTTGTTATCAAAATCTATGAATTTTAAAATTATAATCATGATTTTTAAGCTTGAATTTCAAGCGAAATTGCAAGTTGAACAGAAAACGTAGATTGGGTAATTTCTGATGAATGAGGAGAAAATGAGCTTCGATACTTATGTTAAAGGTAACTCGAGTGTTTTAGATTATTGGAAAAATAATCATCTAATTTATAATAAATTAGGATGATCATCGGAGATCAATTTAGGGTTTCGACCCATGTTTTGGACATAACTTAAAACTGATCGTCGTGGTTTCGTCAAGGCATCGGAATCGTTCGCACCAATGCAAATCGAAGCTAGGAGATGTGATGATGCTCTGGATTCAGGGATTCTGGTGACTAGGTCGATGAGTGCGAGGCATTTTGGTCAATCGAACTTTGATTCTAGGTTGCTGAGGATAGCTCGATTTCGAAGTGACTGGATTTTTGGACTTCGGGTTGGTTAATTGGGACGGGGTGATCAAAGAGGACTTGCGGGTGATCTCATCGATGATCAGAAGGGCGGCGATAGGTGGTGCAAGTATATGCGTGCATGTGTGTGTATCAGAAAATTTGAGATGGGAGAAGGAGAAGGTGACTCGGGAGTGGTATCAGAGCCTTCGACTTGAAGCAATCATCTCAAGTTCAAATTCAAAGAATCAGAGCATCTTAAACTTAATCCAGCAATTCCAGTTTCAGATCAATTAATAAGCAAGCTAATTTAACAATGAGAAGCAGATCAAAATCAAACCTGGAAACATCAAAGTGTAATGAAAAGAACAGACAAGTTTAAAAGCAATTTCCAGTTTCAAATGGTTAAAGTTTAGATCTAAGCAAAATGAGTTTCCAGATTCAAGTTTAAAAATAAATTTTCAGGCCCTGTTGCTTCTCTGTCCTCTGTTCAACCATGTCAGGTGAGCAAACCAACTTTATAAACTCTTTAAGTTTGATAAATATGATTTGATGTGATTATCTTTGGAGTCTGTTGTGAATTATGATGTGCATATGGGTTATATATCTGTGTGTAGAGATATATCTCTGACTTCAAGTTACAGGTTCTCAAATTGATCCAAGAAAACTCAGGTTTTCTCTAATTAATCTCTGATAATCTTTAGTATTTGAACGAGTCATGTTTGTTGAACATAAACTACAATCTAAGAACAGTTAAAGTATGTTTGTTTATAAATTTTCTGGAAATTTTGAAAAACAGTGAAATTTTAAACTATATCGAAAATCTCGACTTGAATAATTTATTGTTTCAAGTATATAAATTGATTTGTTATCAAAATCTATGAAATTTAAAATTATAATCATGATTTTTAAGCTCGAATTACAAGCGAAATTGCAAGTTGAATAGAAAACGTAGATTGGGTAATTTCTAATGAACGGAGAGAAAATGAGCTTCGATACTTATGTTGAAGGTAACTCGAGTGTTTTAGATTATTGGAAAAATAATCATCTAATTTATAATAAACTAGAATGATCATACGAGATCAATTTAGGGTTTCAACCCATGTTTTGGACATAACTGGAAAACTGATCGCCGTGGTTTCGTCAAGGCATCGGAACCATTCACGCCAGTGCAAATCGAAGCTAGGAGATGTGATGATGTTCTGGACGGAATTTCAAGGATTCTGGTGACTAGGTCGATGAGTGCAAGGCGTTTTGGTCAATCGAACTTCGATTCCAAGTTGGTGAGGATAGCTCGATTTCGAAGTGACTGGATTTTTAGGCTTCGGGGTGGTTAATTGGGACGGGGTGATCAAAGAGGACTTGCGGGTGATCTCGTTGATGATCAGAAGGGCGGTGATAGGTGGTGCACGTATCCGCGTGCATGTGTGTGTATCAGAAAATTTGAGAGGGGAGAAGGAGAAGGTGACTCGAGAATGGTATCGAGTAGAATCGATTGTGGCTCGTGTATTGTTCCAGGGTGTTTGTGTGGGATAAACTGCGGTAGATTTAACAAAGTAAAAATGAAAAAAAAGAGGAGAAGAAGAAAGGGGGGTTTGCTTGGGTAAGTCTGCAATTGATTCGGGGGAGTTGCTCGTATATCTTATGGTTTGGCTCAGGTAGGAATCGAAGTTGGCTCGAGTATTTGAAGTGATAAACCAGGTTTTAAAATATGTATCTGATTTTCAAAGGCAATAAGAAATAAAGTTTTAATGCAAATGTGTTTTGAAATTAAATTATCTTGATTTGAAAAATATCAGGTGATTATTTAATTTAATTCTCAAATTGTTTCCAAAATAAATTACTTCGAATTTATTAAGATAAAAGTGTTTTAATCTATATAACTTTTGTTTTAAAGTTTACGAACTTAATTTTTGTAATTAAGTGAAGAAAAAGTTGAGAAAATAAAATGTTTTATAATCCTTAATCTAACTTAAAGATTTTAAGTTAATTAATGTATTGATGATGATTTATTTCCAATGGTTATTAAATAAGGATTAAGTAATAAAGATAAATGGTTTATCCTTTAAATTTATGAAAGTGATTAAGGAATGATAATTAATTAAGGATTAATTATTGTTACTAATTAAGGATTTATTTATGAACGATTAGGGATTAATTAATTTATAATTAAAGATTAATCAATAAATGATTTAAGGTTAATTAATGGTTAAAGTTTGTAATTAAATAATGTTAATTAACCAGGATTAGTGACTAATCTGATTTAAATTAATCAAATAATTAATTGATCCTACTTATGGATGTTTGGATTCTATTGAATATTGAATTGTTCGATATTTCTGTTATGTGCTTATGATGCTATGTAAAATGAAATGCTTTGTGCTGAGCTGTTATATCTGTAATGAATATATTATGGTATGAATATGAAAATCCCTTGGGCCGTAAAATGGAATTTGAATTTCGATGCGACAGGGAGTCGGATTCCAGTTATCCAAAACCCACATCGAATCGTAATGGTGAATCTTTGTGATTGATAAATTTACTTTATCTGTAAATCTATGAATGATGATAAGCGTTATGGATATACCGCTTATAGATATTGATATGATTAAATTTCTGATGATTAATGATGTTGCACTATTGTGTAAAACCCCTAGACTACACCATACACACACAAATATAGATTTCATGAGGAAATCGGTTAAGTCACAGATATTGAATTTAATGAATGATTTTAAATTGAATTTTCAAATTCAAATGATTTTGGAAATGGAATTGGGTTGAATTTGAGAAGGCTTTTGAAAACGAATTTTTAAGATAAAAGTTATTTTAAATAACTAGATAAAGTTTTGAATTTTAAGTAGTTTGATCTGAATTTAAATTCAAAATTTGGAATGGAATCCTATGTTTGGAAATTATGATTTGAAAAGGTTATAAATATGTTTATATGGGTTTTAAACCATTTAAAAAGTATTGTTTTTGGGAATTTGAATTTACATAAAGCCTTATACTTGAAGGGCTTTAACTTGTATAAACGTAACCGGATTTTCCCGAAACGAAAACTATTTATTTTCAAATAATAGCTTTCATATAAAGAAAGGATTTCCAATTTGTGTTGAAAGAATTTCAATTCTTTGAAATGAAATAGTTTTGAAAGCTATGAAATGAGTCTTTGATTTAAAGACCGGATGAGTTAATCCAATTTGAAATGGAATTGTTTTGAAAGCTGTGAATTAAATCTTGATTTAAAGATTGGATGAATTAATCCAATTGTTTTGAAAGGCTATGAATGAATCTTTGTGAAAGATTGGTGAACTTTGTGAAAGATTGGTGAACTTTGCGAAATGAATCTTTTTGTTTAAAAGATTGGAAATGGTAACATGTTTTAACCATTTGAATAAAAGGTTTTGTGCTTTAAGCTGTGATTTAACTGAGATCCCAATATCCATATGTTTTTAAATATTGTGCTCATTATTCGGTTTAGCCGGGAGAGGACCTTTGTGTCGTATAACCCATTTCGAAAAAATGATACGATGTATACCGATAGCATTTGAAGACCGGTGGTGAAGGCCGGGTATGTACGAGAATGATAGGATAACCTGTCGATTGTCTCTGCACCGAGTCGCGCCGGTATAAAGATTTCCAAAGTAATGGGAAGTCCAATCGGGTTGGGATTACCCGAATTGCAAGGGCTTCTTCGGAAGTGCCTTCGGTTCTGTTCGAACCCGGAACAGACTTGTATGGATGCGTGTCTGACATTACACTTTAAGATGTAAAACTGGTTTCTAACAAATACATTTCTGTTTGGTGGCGGAGATTTATTCTCTTAGTTTAAAACCTTTCTCTGAGACGTACGAGCTCAGAGGTTATGTAGTTGATGGTTACTAGTGATACATTCCCAATTTGGTAATGTGGCATACGAAGTGCTATTGATCATTTGTTGATCGAAGCATGGCTTTGTGAAAAAGTGTAGCTTTGTGGACGAGACTTCGTCGAGCCTCACAAACCGAAAATGGTTGAAACAGGAATGTTGCGGCAAGTTTTTTAGGGGTCGCTCCCCTTGGGTATGTCCATTTCCTTCTGGATAAGAGGTGGTATCATGGTATGGAGCCCAGATTTTTAACCTTTGTAGTTACTATAAATTTTTTACATTGTGGTTGTTGGTGTCGAGCACTCGGATAAAGGTCGGTAATGACCGAGGATGGCATAGCTCGTGTGTTAGTTACCTAGTTACAGCTTGGCTAAAGCGTGAGGTAGCGTCGGCTTTGTTTAGCAGAGATCCGGTTAGGTTCTTGGGGGCGTCCTTCCAGAGGCGTTCCATTTCGGTGTGGGAAGTTCCTTTGCCTGACCATTTGTTGGAAATCCAAACAAAACAATACGAGCCTTGTACGGTTTTAGTTGTATAACCTGCCATTTAACGTGGTAGCTATAGTAGGCATACGGCGAAATGTCTTATGCAGGCTAAGATTAATATTATATTTTCAAAAGGTTTTCTGCACTATGCACTAATAATAATATCAAATGGTTTTCGCGTATCAAGCATTTTTGACTGTCATAAGGAGAAATCTCCTCTAAGTGTGTGCTTGCATTGTGTGTGTGGCGGGAGGCCTTATGGCAGTTTCATTTTCGAAAAAGCATTGCGAATTTCTTTTTATAAAGATAAACTATTTTTGTTTGCTCATACCAGTCCCATGACTGACCCCGAGTTTATTGTTCCCTTCCTAAACTCTAGGTGCCCACAATTTTCCACACGGGCAGTATAGAGTTGGGTTTTTCAGATAGTAGATATTGATTCAGTAGCTTTCATCTTTCTCTTTGGAATTCTTTGAAGACTATGGATGTTGAAGTCTTTGGTTAGGATGACTGACCTAGCTTAGCTTGGTGGAACTTGATGGTGGTTCGAGCTATCTTTGGAGATTGCTGATATTGGTGTTTATTCTGGAGTTTCAAGTTCTAGTTGTTTCCGCTGCTAGTTCATTGGTGTTTCCGCTGTAGCATTTTCATTATATCTCTGATATTGATCATTGTTGTATATTTGAATATTGCATCATTGGAGTTGTATGTGATATTCATTCTTTTCTTCCACTGTGTTGTTATAGTTAATGTGTTATAAGCTCCGACGAGCCAGATTCGACGTTTGAATCTATGGCATTCGAGTACAAGTGAAGTACGGATGTCGATTTTTGAAGGTCGAGTCAGGACCGTTACACTTCCATAACTCGCTAGTGTATATGGAACCTATATCACTTACTATACTCCCAGGAATTCCATGCATGCTTACTATATTATTTATAAATAACTTAGCCAAAATTTGTGCCATCCTGGTTGACTTAAATGTAATGAAATGGGTACTCTTAGTTAACCTATACACTGTGAACCATATGCTTTCATTTCCTCTATTAGATCTTGGAAACCCATTTATAAAATCCATTGAGATAAAATCCCATTTTCATACCGGAATATCTAAAAGCTGAAGTAACCCACTCGGTTTTCGATGTTCGACTTTTACATGTTGACAGTTCAGGCAATGCTTCACGCATAAGCCTACATCCCTCTTTATACCTTCCCAAAAGAAACTCCTTATCATGTCCTGATACATCTTATTTCCTCCCGGATAAATAAACTTCGAGCGATGGCATTCTTCAAGAACTTCCTTCCTAATGATTCCTACATTTGGAACACATAACCTTCCTTTCTTCTTCAACCACCCATTCTAGTCAAGACTAAATTATTTCAAGTCATCGCTCTCTATTCCATTCCATAACTTCATGATCTGCTCAACAAATACTGGATCCTCTCCTTGCTTCATAGCAATTCCTTTCGATTATCACCCGTCGAACTTCTACACATGACAATGTAACAGTTTCCTTACTTGAACTAGCTTCAGATCTCCACTGTACTCTACATGTGGTCAATGCTTCCAAATCTTTCCACTCAAATATCATTGCCAACACTACATTCTGATGTATCCTACTAAGTGCATCTGCAACCTCCTTGCCTTTCTTAGTGTGTACTCAATACCAAAATCATAAGCGGCTAAATACTCTAACCACCTCCATTGTCTCATATTCAACTCCTTCTGAGATAACAAATACTTCAACGACTTATATTTCGTATACAATTCCAATATCTCTCCCATAAGGCGATGTCTCCAAACCTTAAATGAAAAAATTACCGCAGATAATTCCAAATCTTGAGTTGGATACTTAGCCTCATATGGTCTAAGCTTTCCGAATTCATAGGCAATCACTTTACCTCTTTGCATTAACATAGCTCATAATCCTATTCCACATGGATCCCTGTACACCACTAGTTCCTGATTCCCCTCCGGAACAACCAACACAAGTGCATTAGTCAATATCTATTCAGCTTCTGGAATGCATCCTCACACTTATCAATCTAGACAGACTTCACATCCTTTCCCGTTAGCTTGGCCATTGATGCCGCTATCGGTGAGAAATCCTTAACGAATCTCCAATAATACCCAGCTAATCCAAGAAAACTCTTTATTTCAGTCACTGTCTTGGGTCTCTTCTAATTTTTCACTGCTTTGATCTTAGTCGAATCTATAGGTAACCCTTTCTTTAAGACTACGTGACCAAGAAAGTTCACTTCCTTCTTCTAGAAATGGCACTTCAAAAACTTTTCCTTTAGATGATGCTACCTCAGTGTCTCAAGTAGCGCTCTAAGATAAACTTCATGCACTCTTTCATCCTTAGAGTATATCAAAATATCATCTATGAATACCAACACGAACCTATCCAAGTTCTCTCGAAAAATTCAGTTCATCAAATCTACAAAGAATGCTGGCATATTAGTTAGTTCAAACAGCTTTACTAACCACTCGTACGATCCATATCTGGTTCTAAACGTCGTAAAAGGAACACTATCCTCCACCACTCTAAGCTGATGGAACCCTGTTGTTAAATCAAACTTGGAAAATACTTTGGCTCCACTCAACTGGTCGAACTAATCATTAATTCTACGTAATATATATCGATTCTTTATAACCTTCTCATTCAACTTACATTAACCGATACATAACCTTAATGTTCTGTCTGGCTTCTTGGAAAACACTGCGGCTACTCCCCAAGACGAACTGCTAGGTCTGATAAAATTCTTGCCTTTCAAATCCACAAACTACACCTTTATCTTCCACATCTCGATAGGTGTCATCCTACTTGGCGGTCTACTCACCGGTTATGCTCCTGGTACTTAATCTATCCGAAATTTGATGGCTCATTTTGGTGAAAATCGTACTACAGGCTAAAAGACATCTACAAATTCTCCAATTACGAAAATGTGATTCAACTTAACTTCTACCTCTACAACACCCAACAAAGCATTAACCTTAAAACTAGCATTTTCTGCGAAGTATATAATCCGATCACTATAGTCCGGGTGTCTAAGTGATATTTTCCTATCATGGCAAAATATCCTAGCATCGTATTTATTTAACCAATCCGTACCTAAATTAATCCCAAACCCTAAGAAGTCAAACACATGCAAACTGCAAACGAAGGTATGACCTGACAGTTCAAACTCTAGGTGGTCACATCTTATCCTAAGAGTCGCATAACCTCGTACTAGATTTGCAATACTTAAGGAAGTAACTAGGCATGAGGGTTCTAGGTTAAGCTTATTTAACAAACAATGTGTAATGACTAATAGTTTTGAACCATTCAAATTGACAATAATCCATACATGTCAGACTTGAACCATCCAAAACAACAGATTGTTAATATATTTATTTGGCATAACTTAGCGTATACAGTAAATAAATCAATCACAGAATCACAAACACATAGTTCACAATAAAGCAGCGGAATAAAATAAATATTAATTCATAAATCTACTACAGAAATTACATTGTCTGAAACAGAATACATCAGAAATCCTAGTACACAGAAGTCTCTACTACAAAGTAAATGACAAGTCTGAACATAAACTGGAAGTAATAGAAACTGAAAGTTGAAATAGATAAGCTATATCTTCCAATGAACTCCAACTCCAAAGGATGAATCTCAAACTGTGACACCCAAGCTGACCCGAGCGTAGAGCAAAACAAAACACTCGAATCAGGATTACATTCTTATGCAAATAAATCAAGTTCAAGTGAAATGTTGAGTAAATGCAACATAACTTAAAGGGGTATTGGGATTCCATTCTTTTAAGGATCCGATAAGCTCTTTACATACATAGTACAATATGCTACATATATAATGTCTACAGTAAAGTAAAGTATCAAAATAGTGTTAAGGTGTTACCTATATCCCCCTTAACACTTTTTTATAATGTCATAGTCTATATAGATATTGTAAACATCAACCGCAGGTGGGCTATCAGGGAGCACTCCATAGGTATGACACAAAGCAAACTCGTAGAAGGTGCGATAAAGCATGTGACAAGGCACGCGAGGCAATGTCAGGGTAGATATACCGTTTGTGGATTCGGACTGGTGGTAAAGCATAGGAGCTACTACCGCCCACCTCGAGATACACTCCCAAATCAAAGTTTTGCACACCAAAATCAAATCACAAAAGCAATAGATAGGGTTTTAAGAAATGTGCCCGACGGGAGGAATGACCTCACTTGGCCCAATGTGGCCCCTCTTTTAGCCACATCAAGTTTGACTCATAGGAGTCAGGGCTACATAAATACCATACATAATCGTTCGCCAAACCATCCTTCTTCGTTCTGGAATCTCCACCACATACACATTTGTTAAAGTGATTTCGGTATTGGCAGAGAGTGTGACAATATCTGATCCCTGTCTCTTTAACAACCAAGCACTTATTTCACACCATGGTCATTTATAAAATAACTTTACAGATGTTTAAATAAAGTCTCAAATACAATTTTTTTAGTCAAACGAGTATTCAATTTTTAATTGTATTTAAATTTTAAAGTATTCATTTAATCACCTCTTATTAAACAAGATATAAATCATTTCCAAAACCATTAAGTTTTGAATGAATCTTCATTTAAATTCAATTAGTAACTATTTAAGTTACCAATCAAATTCCAACGTACCTTTCCAACCTTTTTAGTTATTAAAGTTACAAAATCTATTTTATATAAAATAAATGAACCCTTTTTAAAAATATTATATATTAAATAAAAACTAAATTTATACCATTTAAAATCAACTAAACTTTTTATTTAATTAATTAAATTCTTATTTTGTATATTTTAGAATACAAAACTATAAGTAAAATTTTACAAATTACCTTTAAATTAAATTCATACTTTTTATATCTCCAAAATCAACATTTCAAAATTAAGCTTATATATTTCCTTTCAAACATTTGGTAATCATTATTTTTGAAAAATAGACCAAGAGTTTTTGTATATGATTTTCCATCATATGGTGTAGTGATACAGATATATGTTATTTCAATCCATAATAGTTTAAGTTTACGGGTTTATATTATTAAACCCGCAATCTCAAATTTCAATAATAACTGAAAATCGTTTAGGTTTATCATTTTAACCCATAATGAAATTCTCCTATTCTAAAGTCCGTTCGGGTATGTATCATTTGAACCTATAGTTAGTTCTAAAGCTAAGGGAACTTGCAGAGTGAGAATAATAAATAACATAACATAATAGTTACTGACGAAATTAATTAACATATAACAATGTCAATTTACATAAGTGATCAAATTTAAATAACCACTTATCATATTTAACAGTTAATAGCTAGCAATTCAGTTTTAATAGTACATTTACGTTGCCATTTCCTATTGAATCAATTTACTGAGCATAATAACATTAATCGTGAATGATTGCTCACCTTTCATGGCTAGAGAATGATGGAAAACAACTACGGAAAAGGATGATGGAATGGACACTAGCATGAATCAGGCTCGACAAATCAATTAGCTGCGACAAACACGAAAGTAAATTTTTAGCACGATAATTTGGTGAATTTTTTTTTAAAGGACAAGCATATATAACACCTATATAAAATTTTCGACAAATTTCAAAAGCGACCTTGTAGGATCGATTTCACCCTAGAGGTGGGGTGAATAGGGTGATACTATTAATTATAAAAATTTATTGCGGTAGCTTATAAAATAATTTCAACACAGATCACAGAATAATAGCAGCACAGATAATAGCAGAATAATAAATGCAGAAATAGAACGACACAGAATTTACCCAACTTCGGCAAAACCCTGCCTACGTGCTGGCCCCAAGGTTTCTACTAAATTAAGTAGTCACACGCTTACACACGTAAACACGCGACACCCGCTACTGACTAACCTAACTCTACGCTCAAAACCCTACCACAACTCAGCCATTGAGTTGCGAATTCTCATACTACGCCACGTATTTTGACCCCTAGTCACACGACTAGAAATTACAACGGTTTAATATTGAAAATACAATTAAAACACAATTAAAAAACAAAACAAACCCTAATTGTAATTAAGAACCTTATATAATTTTAAAACCCCAAAATCAATATATCAGCCCAATAATTAATCTCTCTTTATTTTTTATCGGCCCGTTCCTTTGTGATAATGGCGGCTCTTGTTTGACGTTCGTTCCACTTCCTTCAAAAATTAGGGTTTTGTAAATTCGAAGGAGCCGACTTCAAATGTTCAATTGAATAAGATGATTCAGCGTTCCTTTTTGTCAATCGATGGTCTCCTTTTTACTTCGACCGCTTCGAACTTTCATTGAGATAGAGATGGCTTCGGTATGTAATATTTCTGCTCGTTTTCTTTTCTAGTTGTATGCTTGAACTCGATACACATTGCCGATGATGATTGTGGGATTTTATATGAGTTCGATCTCCTTTATTTGCGTTCGTATATTTTTGTTTGAATTTGTCAATTGATTTTCTCGGCCGTTCAATGTTGTTTTGATGATTGTGATGATTTTTGACATTTTCAATTCGTATATTATTGGCTTGATTAACACGGCTTCCATTTTAAGTTTGCTCATTTCTTTACCACCATGTCTCTGACTTGTTCAACATTGACTTCGGCACTGTTCGACCATTTTGATTTCTTAAAATGCTGGTGATTTGTTCGAACTATACCATACTGTTCCGTGATGATGAATTTTGGTACTTTGTTCATTTTCAGCTTCGTTTATCATTGTGCATTGGCTTTGCGGCCTTGATTTTGTTATAATTTGATTTGTGTTCGCACTACGTGCTGTCATACTCCCATGGTATTGTTGCAGACCACTTTTGAACTTTCCTGACCTGATTTTGTAGTTGTTTGTGTTCTATCTGCATACAATATCGGCCTACATTGTTCATGTCTTTCTGCTTGATGTTGTTGTTGGTCTGTAGCTCCATGTTATGTATCATTAGCTTATCTTTGTACTGCTGTTTTCATATTGTCACTGTAATGTGTTTTCAACCTGGTAGCACTGTGCCTCGATTGTATACTAAGTTGTGCCATGCTTCTATTTTATTGGTCTTGCCTTGTATGTTTCATTTAGAGTCTGCATTGTATTTGAGTGCATGTATCATTTGCTTGACCCATGTATTTCATTCATACTGTCGCTCCATTGCTTTGTCTGGTATTTGAATTTAAAGTTTTCTGATTAAACTTGGTTCATGCCATGGTTCTTCTGATGCATTTCCTTCTATCTAGCACTTGAGTCTGACCTTTGCTTTGTTGACATTTCCTTTGATATTGCTTTGAGTTGAGTCATGATAGCAGTGACTTGACCTTTGCATTTTGTTTGTGGTTTGGTGCCTTCTTGAATTTTGCAGTCTTTTGTGAGCATGTTGACTTTTAGTTGGACTGTGCATTACACTTGAGTTGAATCCAGCTTGTAGCTCGGATTTGACCTTGTGCTGAAAGTTGTGCCATTATTTTATTGCACTTAAGTTGAATTCGATAATTTGGATTTGACCTGTGCTCGCTTGTCCCTGTAAATTTATCAAGTGTATATATCGGTATGCACGGCCTTGTGGCATATACAGTGATACATTGTGTATGTCACAAGCTGTTCGTGTATGATGAATTGAAAATTAAATGATGACGAACAACCCAAATAACTGACGCAAATATTATTTTCAAAATCGGCATTTTGTTTAATATTGCAAAAATATTTACTTTTCAATTTTACTGCGTCAATATTTATCTTTGCAGATTTCTCAGATGCTGGATTCATATTGGAATGAAGTTGAAGATAAATTATGAGTGAATGAGCGATATGTAGTGAGGACATTTGTAAATGAAAGAGTGTGATGTAATTGTAATGAATATATAGTGAGAGCTTGAACTTTGTACTGTTCAAAGACTGTAATAAATATTTGTTTGAATTCAAATTCTGTGTTATTTATTTTTATTCAGCAAATATTTATTTAGTCTATGAAAAATAAAATAGTACATTAACAAACACATCTACACGAATATATATATATATATATGTGTGTGTGTGTGTGTGTGTGTGTGTGTTTATTATCATCAAACAAAAATCATATAATCGCATATTCAACAATCTCCCCCTTTTGATGATAACAAACATATATTAAAGATTTTGAAAATGTTAAATGTATTTGATCATTGATATACTCTAACTGCTCCCCCTATTTAAATGTTTCCTCTTTACACAACGCTCCCCCTACATATATGCATACAAATAAAAATATGCAAATGAGCCTAGTTGCAAATGGAAAATATTTGACCTTTGCTTGATTTTATTTGACAATCTTAACTTTTCTCTCCCCTTTTTGTTATCAGCAAAAGAGTAATAGTGTTAGTGAAAATAGAGATAAAGTGATCGATATTAATCCAACGTTAAAAACTCAATTGAATATAAATATTAAATTTCAATAAAAAAATCAAACAAAAATCATAAATACTTTGTTAGGAGCACATTCTACTTTTAGAATGATGGGAATGATGTCATAATATAAAACCATACAGTTGTGTCTATTTGTAGTATATTTATATTAGGAATTTGAATATCTACTAACCATGCATAACCAGTAGGACTTTTAAATGAGATTAGTAATATTCCAATTTTATTTTTAAAAAAATGAATTCAAGTATCTTCTAACCACGCATAACTGTGAGGACTTTTAAATGGGATTAGAATCAACTTGTTTATTTTAAAAATCAATTTTGATATGCGTTCCACACATGCATAACCGTGAGGACTTTTAAATGAGCATGGAAGCACATAACAAATTCCAAGTAATTCACCCATGCATAACCGTGAGGACTTTTAAATGAGCATGGAAGCACATAACAAATTCCAAGTAATTCACCCATGCATAACCGTGAGGACTTTTAAATGAGAGTGAATACTTTGGTATTTATTTTTTTTTATTTTTTTATTATTATATTTTTTTTTAAAAGAAATATAAAATGAAAAACGAATGATTCCTGTTTAAAGTACCACATATCGACAAACTATATAGAATTTTGATGAGTGATGGTCGTTAGAAATATGATAGAAATAGAGATGGTCATGGAATTTTTACCAACAAAAAAGTTTTATAACTCTTGTTTAAATTTCTAAAGAAATTTACTAATTATACCATCTCGAGTCATAATATATGATGAATATCAACACTCATCTTTTTCAATCACTATCCATCTTTTCGATAATCATAATGGAGTCAGATTAGTCAATGTAATCATTTAAAATCAAATTCAAAAATAATTATAAAATCAATTTTCTAAAAATGACCCATCTGAAAACAAGGTCAAAAATGATTTTCTAGAAGGGGTTTTATAAGAAAATTTTCTGCTATTTGAAAATTATTTGAAATGAAAAATATGCAGATATTTTCTTTGAAAAACGATGCAGTTACTAAATGTCTCAGCAAATCACGTTTCACTAGTAATTTATCTATCAACTAGTTTACCAATGTAATCTGCATCTGAATTTCTCTTTCACTCAAAATTATCGTTAATTGAATTTGATAGACAATGAAGTGTGCAACAAAATGTCTCAAAATCAATTTTAACAGCTTTTTAAATTACATTTTCTTGAATTTGAATTTAAGCCATGTAAATAATCAAAAACCGTGAATATAGAGTTAGCCATACTATAACTAAATGTATTATCATCCAATAAAACACTATTTTTAATCCAAACTAATATATATGCAGTAATTCAAAGAATCTAGAGATTTTTATAGTGTTTTTGGCATAAGAATATAATTGGCCAACAATTTTGAATAAGTCAGAATCAAAATCATCATTGTTTCATCATCACATTATTGGCTGATTTTACTTAGATTACGGTGCAGATTATCACATTTAATATATCGCTCAAATAAATATACCATTACTTGTTTTGCCTTTACGATATTTTTCGTTGTTGTCCACTGTGATTCTGTCACCTTTATATTAGGCTAAGGAACTTTGCTTTGTTGCTCGTTGTGTCCTTGGAATAGCCAAAATCCAGAGAACACTGTTGTTGTTCCTTAGCCTGCCACCACACCTACATGGGAAAAGATTTATGTGACCTACTTGTTTTTATAGATCCATGGTAGTTAGTGGCAGAAAATTTTGAAAAATAATTTTGTGGAGACCCAAAACTATTTATAATTGTTCCCTTCGACACCCAAATTTGTTTAACTTTGAGAGATTTTATATTTGTGCCTTTTGGAACCCAAATTAGTATAGTTTTCACATGTTTGGGTCTATATCAACAATTATTTTGATTGTGTCCAAATTTTCTACCAATTGTGCACATAGAATTGACTTGATTAATATTGCTTTCAACATTTTTAGATTGATTATGTCCAAGTCCTTGTCTAACTGTATTAATAGTTTGCTTCCCTAATAGATTTTCAACGATTTTTCACTTTTTGAAAATTTATCTCAAGTCGTTGACAATTGTTGGACTTGTGCTTTGAGAGATTCATTTTCATTTAACAATTATGTGTACTTTTTAATAGAATTCTCTCTTCTTGTATTTTCATTCTCTTTTAAAATCAGAATTTCATTTTCAAGCGATTTCATTTTAATTTCTGATTTTTTAATTTCTTCATCAAATTTGGACACTTATCACACTTAGGGATCCTACTTTGATAGGTTTTAACTAATTAGTTAAGTTTTGTATTTAACTCTATCAAATTATTCTTTTGTGATTCAAGTTTAGCGTATTTTTCCCTAAGTCGCTCAAAACAGCCATTTACTTTGTGGAAATAAATAAGTAATTCAAAGTGGGTGAGTTTTGATACCTCGCTTGGCTCATCATCATCGCTATCGGTTATATTACCTCGAAGGCACATATCTGCTTTCTCACTCTCACTGCTAGTACTTTGATTATCCTCATCGCTTGTTTTCCACATGGCTGTAGCAATTCTCCTTTTTGATTTCTTTTCAAAATCGCATCGATTTTGAGGACAATTGGGCTTGATATCACAGGGTTTGTTGCAAATGATCCTGTGTTCTTCTGAGTTGTCTAGTGCTTTAATTATTTCGCTTTTCAATTGTTGATTTAGAGCTTGATTTCCGTATTTGTGATTCCACTTTTTGAATTTCTTCATTAGTAATGCCAACTCAGCTGCTCCATCATCATCATTCTCATCACAACTGCTTTTTTCAAATCCTGTCAAGCACATTTCTTTAACTGAGTCGGTTATGGAGGATTTCTCATTGCTGTTGACTTTTGCACCATATATTGCATCGAAAGTATTCCAGATTTCCTATGCATTTTCACAATGAGAGATGAAATTAAAATTATCTTGATTAATATGAGAGTATAATATATGCATAGCAAGAGCGTTGATCGAGATAGTTTTCTTGTCGGTTATATCACACCCATTTTCAATAATATTCCAACATTTAATATTAACAGATTCCAAATAAAATTCCATTTTTAATTTCCAATTCAAAAAATATGTTCCATCAAAAATAGAAGCAATAATATTGGAACAACCCTCAACAAAAGTAGCCATTTTAAAAATTCAAAATTTTTTAAAACAAAAATTGATTTTTGAAAAATCAAATTTTTAAAACAAAACTGGCTTTTGTTCCTAGCTCTGATACCACTTGTAGGAACGATTTCACCCGGGGGAGGGGTGAATATGGTGATACTATTAACTATAAAAATTTATTGCGGAAGCTTATAGAATAATTTCAACACGGATCACAGAATAATAGCAGCACAGATAATTAGTAGAATATTAAACGCAGAAATAGAACGACATAGAATTTACCCAGCTTCGGCAAAACCCTGCCTGCGTGCTGCTCCCAAGGTTTCTACTAGAAATTAAGTAGTCACATGCTTACACACGTAAACTCGCGACACCCGCTACTGACTAATCTAACTCTACGCTCAAAACCCTGCCACAACTCAGCCACTGAGTTGCAAATTCTCAAACTACGCCACGTAGTTTGTCGCCTAGTCACACGACTAGAAATTACAACGGTTTAAAATAGAAAATACAATTAAAACACGATTAAAAAACAAAATAAACCCTAATTGTAATTAAGATATATAATTTTAAAACCCTAAAACTAATATATCGGCCCAATAATTAATCTCTCTTTATTTTTTATCGGCCCGTTCCTTTGTGATAATGGCGGCTCTTGTTTGAAGTTCGTTCCTCTTCCTTCAAAAATTAGGTTTTTGTAAATTCGAAGGAGCCGACTTCAAATCTTCGATTGAATTAGACGATTCAGCGTTCCTTTTTGTCAATCGATAGTCTCCTTTTTACTTCGACTACTTCGAACCTTGATCGAGCTCGAAATGGCTTCGGTATGTAATATTTCTGCTCCTTTTCTTTTCTGGTTGTATGCTTGAACTCGATACACATTGCCGATGATGATTGTGGGATTTTATATGAGTTCGATCTCCTTTATTTGCGTTCGTATATTTTTGTTTGAATTTGTCAATTGATTTGCTCGGTCGTTCGATGTTGTTTTGATGATTATGATGATTTCTGACATTTTCAATTCGTATATTATTGGCTTGATTAACACGGCTTCGATTTTGTCTATGCTCGTTTCTTTACCACCACGTCTCTGACTTGTTCAACATTGACTTCGGCACTGTTCGACCATTTTGATTTCTTAAAATGTTGGTGATTTGTTCGAACTGTACCATACTGTTCCATGATGATGAATTCTGGTACTTTGTTCATTTTCAGCTTCGTTCATTATTGTGTATTGGCTTTGCGGCCTTGACTTTGTTATACTTTGATTTGTGTTCGCGCTGCATACTGTCATACTCCCATGGTATTGTTGCAGACCACTTTTGAACCTTCCTGACCTGATTTTGTAGTTGTTTGTGTTCTATCTGCATACAATATCGGCCTACATTGTTCATGTCTTTCTGCTTGATGTTGTTGTTGGTCTGTAGCTCCATGTTATGTATCATTAGCTTATCTTTGTATTGCTGTTTTCATATTGTCACTGTAATGTGTTTTCAACCTGATAGCACTGTGCCTCGAGTGTACACTAAGTTGTGCCATGCTTCTGTTTTATTGGTCTTGCCTTGTGTGTTTCATTTAGAGTCTGCATTGTATTTGAGTGCATGTATCATTTGCTTGACCCTTGTATTCCATCCCGTCGCTCTATTGTTTTGTATGGTATTTGAATTTAAAGTTTTCTGATTAAACTTGGTTCATGCCATGGTTCTTCTGATGCATTTCCTTCTGGCTAGCACTTGAGTCCGACCTTTGCTTTGTTGACAGTTCCTTTGATATTGCTTTGAGTTGAGTCATGATAGTAGTGACTTGACCTTTGCATTTTGTTTGTGGTTTGGTGCCTTCTTGAATTTTGCAGTCTTTTGTGAGCATGTTGACTTTTAGTTGGACTGTGCATTACACTTGAGTTGAATCCAGCTTATATCTCGGATTTGACCTTGTGCTGAAAGTTGTGCCATTATTTTATTGCACTTGAGTTAAATCCGATAATTTGGATTTGATCTGTGCTCACCTGTCCCTGCAAATTTATCAAGTGTATATATCGGTATGCACGGCCTTGTGGCATATACAGTGATACACTGTGTATGTCACAAGCTATTCGTGTATGATGAATTGAAAATTAAATGATGACGAACAACCCAAATAACTGAAGCAAATATTATTTTCAAAATCCACATTTTGTTTAATACTGCAAAATATTTCCTTTTCAATTTTACTGCGTCAATATTTATCTTTGTAGATTGCTCAGATGCTGGATTCATATTGGAATGAAGTTGAAGATAAATTATGAGTGAATGAGCGATATGTAGTGAGGACATTTGTAAATAAAAGATTGTGATGTAATTGTAATTGAATATATAGTGAGAGCTTGAACTTTGTACTATTCAAAGATTGTAATAAATATTTGTTTGAATAAAATTTCCGTTTGAATTCAAATTCTGTGTTATTTATTTTTATTCAGCAAATATTTATTTAGTCTATGAAAAATAAAATAGTACATTAACAAATACATTTACACGAATATATATATATATATATATGTGTGTGTGTGTGTGTGTGTGTGTGTGTGTTTATTATCATCAAATAAAAATCATATAATCGCATATTCAACAGACCTAAATAACTTTCGGTGAAAATATATATAAACTATATATTCTTATATATATAGGCTCAGATTAAACGAATGAACTCTCTCTCCCTACCAACCAAACTTATACATATGTAGAAGTACATTTGTAATAAGGTAGGCCCACTGCAAAAATATATGCGTACCATATATATGAATAACCTTAATATATGTTTACAACATAAATCAGCAGGGGAGGAAAATAGATCACAGAAAAACAAGTGGAAAGCGACAGGGCACATATAAAGCAGGGATATGTACATAAACATATATATAGCGCGTATATATATGTGTGTGACGCGCGTGTAAACAGAGATATATATATATATATCACGTAAGATTTTTCCCTTTTTTTGACAAGCTCCAACAGTTAGAGAATAGCTTTGTCGAAATACACATATATGCATTATATGGCATGAAACTAAGTTTAGATTTACTGATACATACATCTTCTGCAATAACATGTAGGATAATATGTGATATAACTTGCATATAATATACTAATATATACATATGCGATGAACTACAGCCTCACGTTATTTAAGATATGGATATACATATGTCATGCGTGAAGGCAACAAAGATGAATCCAGAAAGAATAGCTCGGATTAATATATACTATAAATGATTTTTCAAATAAATAGAGGAACAGAAAGTTTTGAGTTACAACAATTGCAGCATGGAAAATTTTCAAAATGCAAAGTGGCAGTCTGAATGACCCTGGCACCATATTTATATATATGCATATAAAAAAAATAAGAAATTTATGTGCAATGCACGTTCATATATGAATAAGAGACAGGGAAGCTTCTTGGGTTTGGCTTCGACACGTGAGAGGCCGGGGTGGGTAAGCTTTGTTGTACGACGCTGGGTGGTGGCTTCCACGGGGTGCCATCGGCTATGGATGCACGGCTAAGAATGGTGTGTCAGGATGATTTGTTGAGAAGATAGAAGGAGTGAGTAGAAGTCATGGGAGGCAGTGGATCGGGCGATGTGGTGGAAGGTGCTTGGGGTCGTCGGGTGAACCGTGGTGTTGGTGATGATTTCATGGGAAGGGTGTGGGCTTGAAGATCAAAACCTGGCTAAAATTTTAAAGGGCGTGGAGAAAGTACAGGTGAAGAAGAAGAAAAAAACGTACCTTTTCTTTGAGGGAACAGTGAGGCAAAACGAAGAGGTTTCGTTAAGTATATATGAAATGAGTATAATTTCAACGGTCGACCCATCTGATTTAGGTAAAAGTTATTAGAGCAATCTATTGTTGCACGGCTAAATTTTGAAAACAAAGGGAAAAATGAGCATGACACATTGTTTTATCATTTCCGTTGCATACCGGACGTCAAAATACAGAAATAAATATACTGCGGAGATCAGCATGATGAGGTGGATAGAATGACACATAAATATCAGTGATATGATCAAAAAAATAAAACTCGATTTTTGCTACTGAAAATACTGCTAAAACGTAGAAAATATGATAAATGGAACTATAGAAGTCCGAATTTGACAAAACGAATTACGACGTCTCTCTCAGAAAGTGATTTGCATTTTTATTATATAAAATGATCAATTTTCAAAAATATTTAAATTTCACCAAATAAACTGATTAAATTTATATTTTAAATTTCACAAATAAATTAACTTTAATATTTTTCAATAAAACTTTATCCATTACTATATTTAAATCGACGTATTCCAAATATCAAATTTTTATTCCAAAATTTTATTATTTAAATTTCAAGAAAAATTTAGTTAATTATGAAACGATTAAAATTTCTCAGGTCGTTATACAATGAGATATAAAAGAATGTGATGCACTGGCATCAAATATAATGCTAACTGACATACCCTGTATCATTTGCATACCTCCTAACACAGCTTTTCCTTTTTCCTCTACTATTAGCCTCGAGTAGCTTGCTCCAATGTGAACACTTTGCCCTTTCCATCCTTAGCTGGCTCTTTCTCGTGGTTCTTGTAATGTCCAATTCGATCGTAGTTGAAGCATCTAATATTCTTCTTCTCGATTACTTTTTTTCTATCTCCTGAGCGACGTTGATTTGCAAAATTCCCTTTCTTACCATGTTTATAGCAGACAATCTATGCCTTTCCCTTCTTAGCAGCTCTACCCTTCTGAGCATCCTTCTTGTGGAAAAACTTTCTCTTCTGAACCTGCCCCACTTGGACTTCCTTTGCTTTATTTCTTTCCAGAAAAGCAAGCAACTCCTCACGTCTCAAAGCCATTTCCACTACAACATCACACAGATCCTTGATATGCGATAACATGGCTCTAGCAAGCTTGGACTTCAATCCCTTAATGAACTTCTCCTTCCTCTTAATAAAAGTATAAACAATAGCATAGCCATATCTCGCTAGCTTCTCAAACCTCATTGCATACTCAAGCGCCACCATGTCTCCTAACTCCAATTCAGCGAACTACCTGAGCAGAGTAGACTTCGCAATCACCGACATAAACCTCTCCTTAAATTTCCTTTTGAACTCAGCCCAAGTCATTGTCTCCTCATTCACTCCGATCGTAACACAGTTCACCACTACAACGCTGCTCTTTGTAACTTTCTAGAAACAAGCCTTCTCTTCTGCTGATCATCGAGCAATAAATCAATGAAATCCTCATGCAATGAAGTAACCAATTCTCTACTTCGATTGCGTCTTCATTACCAGTGAATAACTTTCCTCCCAGCCAAGCATAATGTCTACTCAAAATAGCATAGTTTTTAACCACTAAAGCTCCTTGATTTCCTCCAACGGCATTTCCTCCCGTTACTACAGTAACAACTCTTTCTTGGACCATTTTTACGAAGAATAGATGCATCGCTCCTTTGTCAATTTACAGGACTCTGGCATCCATTTCACAGCTTGTACCTGACCTTGATTTCTCCTGGTATTTGGTCTGGCATGTCCATTAGTTATGGTACTTCCCCCATAAAGGTTAACTCTTCCACTTCTAGCATCCATATTTGCATTCGAGTCCTCATAAGATATAGAAGAATAGCCTAAGAGAGATAGGAGAATAGAAATCTAGTGTATACTTATACATAGAAAATACAAGTATGTTACTATAGTGTTATCGCATTACCCCGATCTTGCTCTAATTCCTTGGGATATTGTTTTCAAAAATCATTTTAAGTTTAAAGTTGTTTTCCATAAACCTATGCTATGATACCAAGTTGTAACATACCCTACCTTGAGGCCCAAAGCTAAGCCCTACAGATGTTGCAGTCACCTATAGTATTAACTTCTGGCGAAAAAATATGGTAATGTTAATGATATCCATTATAGTAGAAGCACATGAATAAAAAACAAAATCATAGATTCTAAAACAACTTTTCTGATTACATTTCACAAAACATGTTTCATTTCCAATTACATAATCCTAATCGTTTTCCAAGTTCAGATCAAATATAATTATTACAGAAATACGCCAAGAGTGACATATGAAGATGCCCGCTTAGATGACCAAAGTATTAAATAGTCATAAAAGACTCAATACAACACGGCGGAAATAAAAATATTACAACTCTTAAATAGCTAGCAACAATCTCTTGCTTGTCTCTAGAAGCTTTATTCATCCACCGACTAAAACCTTAAAATCCTCAACCCTCAGCCTACCCAAATTAATTTTGAGCACCTAAGAGTTTAAGGGAAAAAACATAAACTTTGAGTTAAACATAAAGCTTGGTGTGAGTAATACTATACATCTCAATTATCTAATATTAAATTCCGCTTAGCAGGACAGGTTTCCCCTCACTAATATCCTTTTAAAATTTATCTTTTGCAAACCAAAATCCTACAACCAAACTGGTTAAAACAATATAAGAAATATCATATATGCATACAAGTCATGTAATAAATGGACTATCTTTCCGAACACTATAGTTTTATTTGGCTAACTACTAACCTTTGGCTGACTCGGGCCTACCAGACAAATTAAACAAATAGTCTAACTTCTGTTAGATACTCTTCTGCACGGTCTGTCCCTAACTTACTTCTCCCAAGGTCGACTGATCCTCAAAGTTTATCTGGCTTACAAATAACTAATCTCTACTTTGTATATTCCTTTCTATGTGTAACGTTATTTTAGTCTTACCTGTGACAAAGCCCTACACATTAGAATTTTGGACTTATATTAACTAGGGGCTACTAGCTAAAGTATAGGGCACGACACCATACCAGTCCCATCTGGTATTCTAATATCCAAGTCATTTTACTTAGGGTCATCTACCCTTAAATTTTCCCTTGGAAACATTTCTTTCAAATTGATTTAACCATTTAAATCATATTTAAAGAATGAGAATATAATCTATGCTTTACCCAAATCACTTTGCCATGTTATATATACTTTACACAAAATATTGTTGATGCAAACATTCGAAACCTTTGAAAGTACTATTTTCGAAACCATTAAAGTACCCTTTTGATACAAGTAAACTACTTTACTTTATAAACTAGGCCGAAGGCCAAACATACGTTTCGAACCAATTTAAATTAAACTTTTCGAAAACATTAAAATCATCTCTTTCGAAAGCTTTATAAAACCTTAGGCATCCTCTTTACAAAACACTTTAAACACGCCTTTCAAAACTATTGGAAACCTTCCATTTTAAACATTTCGAAAACATTGTTGAACCACTCCTTCGAAACCTACAACTTAAACCTTCATAAAGCATTATTTTCTTTTCATAAATCAAACCTTTCGAAAGCATTTGGGTTCATGTAAAACATGTGGAACAATCTTTCTAAACCATTTAAAACCATTTCTTTCAAATCCATTTAGGTTTAACTTTCAATAGCACAAAAGGGTCATAAAACAACTAAGTCAAAAGCACTCTTTCGAAAGCAATTTCCTAAGTAAAGAAGTGGATGGTGTCGAAACTAATCCCTTTGAAAACATTGGGAAAACAGGTAAGGATTTAAAGCAAAAGCACATCTTCGAAGGCATTGCTTCGAAGGGATGAAGGCGGCAGCAAGGGGTTTCGACCCCTTCGAAAGCTTCTTTAAGAAACAAAAGACGCAACCTCTTTCAAGACCATTCTTTAGAACCATTTGACCAGGTCGAAAGCTATCTAATTCGAAAGTATTCTTTTTGAAAGCAAAGCAGACGCATTTCCTTTTAAAAGCAAAACAAGGCTTCGACCCCTTCGAAACCCCTATTTCGACCATATACCATTCAGCTATGTTCAATTCACTACGTACCAAGTCTTTGATACCATGTGCATTAGTTTCAATGAAGATGGAGGCGGAAGTACCCAGTCGAAAAGTTGGAGCCAAAAGTGGCGAAATAAGAAAAACATGGTAAAACTGATTTTTAAATTCGAAAAGCGATTCCTTTTCAACTAACCTGCTTTGTTTGTGAACATATGATTGGTTGCTAATTTCTTTTCTAAATTCTTTTAAAAGTGCTGCGAAATTTCAGAAGTAAATAATTTAAAATGTTTACAAAATACCCCTTCTCCTTTTATAAATATATAAAATATTTAAGTCTCATACGTTCAATAATTTTATGTACTTGTTAAAACACTTAGGAAAATTCAATAAAAATTCCCAAATATCACTTTTAATATTTTTTCTAAAATATATTAATTTCTGACCCAAAAGGTAATATAAATTAGCCGTAATTAATTTTAAACCTAATTAACCATTTTCTTCACTGGAAAATCAATAATAACTCCACATTAATTCAGAAAATTATGAAATTTGAAACCCATGTCTAAAATATCATTTCTAACCTTATATTAAAATTGCAAGGCATTTGGATGTCATCAAATAGAGTTTTCACATTAAAACTTGTCATAAAATCCATATGAAATAGCCTAAATCATAACATGGCAATATACTTTGAGAAAATATTTGGATCTGATCTAGAAACCAAAAACATCAAAAATATGAGATATAACCTATTACTCATCTTAGCTTTGCAATTAAGGAGTTGAGATTTAATCTTTAATTAAGTTTCTTAAGCTCCCTTCCTTTATATTCTTGCTTATCTTCTTCTTACTTTCCCCTAATGGTGGCCGACCTCACTAGTATTTGATTTTGTTTATGAACTTACAGAATGAATGTGCATAAGGGTTTATGGTATTAGAATAGGTCTTATTCCAATCTTTCCCTTATCAACTACCCTAACTTATTTTATTTCATTTTTCCTTAGTTCATTTGTTTAAGTTGGCATGGCTACCTCTATTAACACAAATCTCAATCCCATAACAATTTTATTATTTCATTTAATTTAACTAATTAAATGTCTAAATAATGTTAATTAAATTTAGGGTCGTTACACACTCCGCTTCTTAAAGATTTCATCCTTGAAATTATGATAAAGTACACAACAAATCAATCATAAAGGTAAAATATAGAAACAAATCAGGATATGCGTCTCTAATCATGCACTCGGTTTTCCAAATATAGTCTCTCTCGTCGTTGCTCCATTGGAGCTTAACTAACCTACAATGGTCTGGTATTCTACAAAACCATCAGTAACAGGAATAAGTCAAAATTCATTTTCAGAGATATTGACATCCTCAGAGATGGTTTGGAACTAGTAATAAATTTCCTTCTTTTATCTGGATGCACGGTTATTTTCTCATGACATTAACCTGTGTTTTAATTTAGATTAACAGCATTCGTGTTCAAGTTCTGAGAAGACTATAGAGCAATGTACCTAGGTTCAGATATGCAGAAAGTTGTAATTTCTTCCTTTTTCTTCCAAAATCATAGGTTTGGTCTTCCAAACGACTTTCTAATTTTTGAATGCTTCATTTATTTTGCTTGTACATGCATATCCTTTTAAGTGGGTTTGTTGGTCATGTTTGAGTTCTAATTTTTAGAAACTGAATGTTAAGTTATATTTTGCTAATACATGTTCTAAATAAGGAAAACCTATGTATAACCAAAATAGGCATGTGCAGTTTCTAAAGTGTAGCAATGGATGTGCAGTAGTTGTAAAGTTAAAATAACAAAGTGAAGTAGAAAATTGGAGAGAAGATTAGCGGTCACTTCTGTTCTCTTTTAGTTAACATAAAGCATCCTTGGGCAAATATATCTATTATTCTATATGCATGCATGAGATATATTTAGCAAATGCTAAATATTGATACAAAGCCATTTACTAGATATGTTAAGTGTCTTTTTGGGTTGAGGTTTGGAGATTTGTAAAGACCGAAGAAAGTGTGCCAGCAGATATATCCCTGACTGCTAATACAAAATTAAGTATAATATGTCTTAGATATTGGTCAGTTTTATTTTAGGATCTCGCTCTCTTTCTAATAAGAAACTTGACTGAAACTACAGACTGCAACTAGTATCGGACTTGAACATGATATATCAGAAAAAACGAGGCTGAAACAACAGGCTTCTTGATGTAGCTAATCAGACTGGAGGTGCACTAGATAGGAGCTACCTGTATATAATGGTAAACATCATGTAGGCATGTAGAATGGTTCCAGAATGGGCAGTAGCTGAAGCAAGAGATAACAAGTGGTTGTAGTCTGGCGGTAACGGACATGAGATGTAGTAAGATAGTAATGCAAACATCCATAAGTGAAGACATGAATGACTAGTTTTCTAAGAAGAGTTGGGGAAGGTTAACATTTGGGGAAGATTTGCATATAAATTGTTTTGGACAATTATAATTCACTTTTCTATTTTATGATATTATAGATGTTCTAAGTTGTTTGAGATTGGTGCTAACTTATTAGTTATTTGCATTCCAAGCAAAGTAAATCGATAGTAATGAATATTTAAATAAATTCAGGAACCATAATTGGAGGGTGTGGAATCGACAGAGTTCCTTTTCATGAATTTTTATTGGGACAACCGTGAGCTTCTTCTTTGCTATATGAAAGATTGCTAGGTAAAATTGCTTATAAAAGGTATGTTTTTATCATGGATTATATTGGAATTTAAATGTGGAATTGACATTTAAATGTGTGTCATATCATGTAACGACCTAATTTTTCAACGTCCGAAAGTCGACATCAATACGTCCACTGTATCAAATGCCGAACAGTCGAATGCTAGAAAATCGAACCGTTAGAGTTTAAGAAGAAGAAGATAGAAGAAGAAACAGAAATAATAACAGAATATCACATTTCACAACGGAACAACGTATAATATATAAATGAATAATCTTTAAAACAAAGAAACATATCTGTTATTACATCATATCACATCACATTATTAGAGTGTTACAACAACAAACAATGGAAGAGAATATAACATATACTAGTGATATGCTTCGCCATCCAGCTTGCTCTTGATCTCCATAGCATCTCTTTTCTGACTTTGCCGCAAAAAACTGAGAACCTAACTCTAGGCTGCCCGTGTGGAAATTGGTGGGCACCCAGAGTTTAGAAAGGGAACAATAAACTCAAGGTCAGGCATGGGACTGGTGTGAGATCTTAAAAACAATTATTTTCACAAAGAAAACGAAAAGAAAAACGCCATGCCTTTGGAAAATGAAACTATTATAAGGCCTTCCGCCACACACACAATGCAAACGCAGAATTGAAGGAGATTTCTCCTTATGATAGTCAAACATGCTTAATACGCAAAATCCTTTCGATATTATTATTAGTGCATAGTGCAGAAAACATTTTGAAAGTATAATATTAATCTTAGCCAACATACAACCATTATTGTATGCCTACTATAACTACCATCTAAACAGTGGGGCGCCACCATAAGTAAATGGCAGGTTATACAACTAAAACCATACAAGGCGCATATTGGAGTTTGGATTTCCAACAAATGACCAGGCTAAGGAACTTCCTACTGCCACATAGGTACGCCTCTGGAGGGACGTCCTGAGAATCTACCCGGATCTCTGCCAACACAAGGCCGGGTTACCTCTTGTGACGACCTGCCCTTCTAACTCCAGAAAGATGTATTATCATTAAGAAAGAAAGGGAAAGAAATAGAAAAGAATAGAAAGAAATAATAACAACATCAGAATCTCACAGCGGAATGGAACAAAATATAATACATCACATAACTATTACATAGTTTACATATATTAGAGTTATACAATATCAATACACATGAGAGTCATATATACATCTGTCAATACATACATCTCAAATACAGCATACTCTAACTAACACAGCAGAACTAAATAGATATCTACATACGTCTGGAACTCCTACTCTAAGCTCCTCCAGAAACCAACAATCCAAAACCTATCACTTGCCTACTCATAAAAATTTGAGTACCCAAGAGTTTATGAAAAACAAAATATAAACTCCTGGTCAGACATGAGTCTGGTATGAGTAAACAGTTTAAAGTTGTTTAACTTTGAAAACATTTGAAAATAAAGGTATCACGTAAGACTCCCCATACATAAATACGGGTAAGTTTTTACCTTACGCTAACCAAAACATTTTATAGGAAGTCCAGTGATATTATAATAGTGTCTAGGGTTTTCAAGTAAAATATAGAAATAGCTAAAATGCTTACATCTCACATTCCAACATAGTTGGGCACAGTCAAAACGTACAGCTCTTATTGGAGATTGGATTACATACAATGGCAGGGCTACTAGGGTACCGCCCATCACAGTACGTGGCCTAGATCACCGTACCGAGGAGCCACCCTAACTCCCCTGCAACACAAGGCCGGAACCATTCCTTACTGAACGGTCCCGAACAAGATAACCCCGGCAGTTGTTGCAATCAACTGCCCACACAGCTGAAATAAAAAAGGACATCTAGATAGGGGTATATCTCGTCCTGCTTGGGCATGACCCACCTAACCTTGCTGCACCTCCCCTTTTTTACCCATTCCCGGTTGATGAGGGTAGAGGCTGCGATTACCTTTACAGAACATATTCTCTTAGAATGCTCATCGTCCGCCTTACGATGTGCTGAAAGCATTCAATCCATACAAGTTCGTTTCGGGTTTGAACGAAATCGAAGGCATTATCTCGTTATAATCATTTTGGAATCACCCTCGGAGTCAACGACGATAACCCTTGCATTCTAAAAACACCATTTCGATCTTCACTTGATATTTTCACGACCTATCGTTTAATTTGGATCGATGTGGTTTTCGGATAATCATAAATGACACCCGATCCCGGTCTCATCGAAATCCAAACGCCATTTTAAAGGCCAAGTTGTTTATTAGTTTTAAACAGTTTAATTCAATACTTTGAATTCACATAGTATATCACAAATAAATCACACACAACCATGATAGATATATCAAGAGCATATCATAGAACATTACAGAATATCATCAAATAGATATCACAATCAGATATCGTACATATACAACATTCATAAGCAATCATCTTAAATTCTTATTGTAATTAATTCAAATTAAATCAATTACTTGAGAATTAATTACTTAATCCTGTTTAATCAATCATTAATTAATTATTAATTAATTATCAATTAATTACTTATTCCATTTCAAATTATTCAATTAACAAATAATTTCTTAATCAATTATTAAGTCTTAATTATTTAATTAATTACCCTTAATCATTACTTAATAACCTTAATTATTAATTAATAAAACTTATTTATTCATTTATTAACCACTAATTACTTAATTAATCGATTATTAATTCTTAATTAAATTACTTAATTAGTTATCTATTAATCATACAATTTTTTTTGAAGATTAAGCGGGGTTAAAGCTGGGCCCCTGCCAGCTTTATTAAAACAGAAAACAACAAGCAAGCCATACATAGGAAACAAAGGAAAAAGGTAAAAAGGAAAAGAAACACAAAAAACACAAACTAAGCAGCAAAACAATAAACAAGAGAATCAAGGAGTCGATGGCTGAAAATGGATGTCAAGAAACTTGTAATTATTGAGCTTCAATCCCAAAAGAATATCATGCTTCAGACAACACCAAAGAGATTCCTTGTTCCTGCTGATTCCATCAAAGCAACGGGTATTTCTTTCTCTCCATATATTGATCATCAACTTCTTCAACACAAAGAAAAAATACTGCTTGACATCTTCAGACCATGAAAGGGCACAGTCCATCAAGTTCCACGGTAAAATGTTAATTGTAGTTGCATAAACCCTCAGAAAACAAGTAATCAAGTTTGTCCAGATGAAATGAACATATGGACATTCAAAGTATATGTGAGATACACTTTCTGGTTCCTGAGAACATAGCTCGCACATCGGATAAAATGACATGCCATAACGCAGAATCTTATCTCTAGTCAAGAGAGCATTGGAAACTACTTTCCAAAACATTAGATTGTCACTACTAGTCGACGCAGCTGACCAAGCAACCTTATTCCATTTCCATTCAGGCATTGCTTCCAGCCCATACAAGGCAGCATAAACTTTTTTAATGGAATGGCACTGACCATTCCACAACAGAGTGTCATGGTCATTAAAGTCGTATTTGGTAGTTTCAAATGATCTCCAATAATTCCTGACAGAATGGTTACTAGTAAAGGGGAAAACAAACCTACCATTATCAATATGATCAATGGCACGAGCATTGTTACTAACACCACACTGATATTTCTGTTGTGAGGAGAAAACATGATTAAGAATAATACCTTTGCCTAACCAAGGATCATACTAGAAACTGCATAAGCTAGACTCAGCAAGATGTAGTTGAACAAGTGGCTTAAAAATGGTTCTTAATTTTATTATGTTCCTCCAAGTCCAGCTACAAGACTGGGGGATATCCATAAGCCAGAAATTTTTCGTTCCAATATTATATCTTAACGTCCAATTCACCCATAGTGTGTCATGTTTGTTGAGCAAGGCATTAAAATGATGGCCGAAAGCAGCCTTGTTCCAGTGCCCAATGCTTTGCAATCCCAGTCCCCCTTTGTTTCTTGGCTTATCCATGGTTTTGAAAGAGCAAGGAAGGACTTTCCTCGTATGAATGCTTCCAAACCAAAAGAATCTCATCATAGCTCTTCTCACCAACTTCAGCAGTTTTAAGGGTAGGATGAAAGTCCTTGCCCAGTACACCATTATAGAAAAACTTACAGATTGCACAAGCACCAATCTTCCAGCTTGTGACAAAAATCTGTTGGCCCAAAGATCCATAACCGCGGTGATCTTTTCATAAAGTGGTTGACAGGCAGCATAGGTAACCCTGGAAGTACAAAGAGGAAGCCCAAGGTAAAAACTATCAGACGACATGGCTTGCATACCCATAAAAGATGTGAGATTCAATTCCTGGAGTCTAGAAACTCTAGAGAAAAGGATACTGGACTTCATAGGGTTAAGTTTGAGGCCAGTAATCAAATAAAAATTGTGAAGAGCACAGTTAATGCCTTCAAAAGACTACATGGTGGGCTTAGTGAAGATCATTATATCGTCAGCAAAGAGGAGGGCAGATATACTAAGATCTTTGCATTTGGGGTGGAATTGAATTTGTTTACTAAGAAACATAGGTCTTAAAAGGCAGGTAAATACCTCCATAACCAGGATGAAGATATATGAAGACAGGGGGTCCCCCTGCCTTATTCCCTGCTTTGGAACAAAGTTGCTTGAACTTATACCATTGATTATAATAGAAAAGGAGGGGGTAGATATACACTCATAAATCCAAGCAACAAAAACTTTGGGAAAACCCATAAGAGACATAACTCTAACAATTGTTTTCCAATGTATTGAATCATAAGCCTTCTGCAAATCAAGCTTCAGCATAGCACGTGGTGAAACATTAGCACAGTGGTAACCCTTCAAAAGTTCATGGGCTAACAAAATGTTATCAAGGATGTTTCTTTCTGGCAGGAAGGCAACCTGATTGTTAGATATTAATCTTTGAAGCACAGAAACTAACCTCGTGGCAATGATCTTGGAAATACATTTATATAGCACGTTACAACAGGATATTGGTCTGAAAGAGGTTACAGTCAAAGCCGTCTTTGTCTTGGGGATAAGAACCAAGTTGGCTGAATTCACAGCTCTAAGCATCTTAAACTTGTCAAAAAAATTATGGACAGAAAGACAAAACCGTTCACCAACAATGTCCCAGCTAGATGTAAAGAATTCGACATTGAAACCATCTGGACCTCCCGACGAACTTCTATTCATTGCAAAAAGGGTTTTCTTAATTTCATCATTAGTAACTTTCACTATCAAAGAGCTCGCTTCATCATGATTAAGTCTAGGCAGGGAGATTGAGGAAAGAAGGCCTAACTCAGGTTGAAAAATGCTTGCATTGCCAAAAAGGCCTGCATAATACAATAGAAAGGCTTTTTCCACAGTTTCATGGGTTGAGTGAAGATTACCTGCTTCATCAACTATAGAAGAAATGTTATTGGTAGACTGCTTTATCTTCAGAGATGCATGAAATTTTTTTGTATTCCTATCCCCTTCGGCTATCCATATGAGTTTTAGTTGTTGCTTCCTCATATCAGACTCAACAGCAAGAGCTCAGTTCAGGTCATTGAAAAGAGACGCTTCCCTCTCAGCCAAGAGGGGACAGTTAGGATGATCCATCATTTGCACGTGAGCTTCCTTTAACTGGACCATGAGCTTAGAAGATTTAAAGTTGCCATTTCCATACATTTTCCTTGCCCAAACCCTTAAGACTTCCTTAACTGCACTGAGCTTCCTACAAAAAATAAAAGTTGGATTTCCAAAATACCTTGTTTTCCAAGCATTAGATATAACAAAGTGATATTCAGGATGTTGAGCCCAAACATTGTAAAATTTAAAACCTCTTTTGGCTTCCAATGGCTTTTTCCCAGTGGTTAAGATTAGGGGGGAGTGATCAGATAGGATTGGATGGGGTAGAAAGGTGGATATGTTAGGCCATTAGGATAGAGCTTTGAAATTAGAGAAAGTGTGATCAATGTTGGAGAAAACACGGGCACCATTTCTTGACCGGTTATTCCAAGAGAAGGGGGCACCGTGTTTGTTGACTCGAATTAAAGAAGAGTGATCAACATCAGAGTTTAAGGGGATAATGTCTCTAGGCACGAGAGGAAGACCACCATGTTTATCAGATAATGACAAGCAGCAGTTAAAATCCCCAAGCACTAACCAAGGATGAGTGTCTTGTCTAAAAGCAGGTAAAAGTTCGAAAAGAGATTGTCTGGCAGAGGGGGAGTTGTAAGCGTATATGAAAGAAATGTAGAAAGAAAGGGAGCAGTTGAAGAATTTAGCACGAAAATGCATAATTTGAGGAGTTGCAAGGATGAGATCTAAAGTAAGCTGTTCAGGGTTATGAATGACCATAATTCTACCGTAGCAAGCTTCAAGAAGATTATGGTGTAAGGTCCAAGTAGGGTTAATGTACTTAGCGGCATGATGTGTTAATGGCAAGTTCAATTTGGTTTCAAAGATAGCAAAAACAGACAGCTGATGAAAAGATATCAACTGTTTCACTTGATCAAGTTTGAGGAAGTTATGGGAGCCTCAGATATTCCAAGCACCAATATTGTGTATCATTAATTAAACCAAGTTTAAATGAAATCCATCTCTCATGCTCCTAGTGACTGGAGAATTAATTCTTGTAAATTTTTGATTTTGGTTTTTTAACTTTTTCGACTTTTTGCTTTTGTCATCAGCGTATTGTTGATAACCATCTTCTGTTGGTTCACTAGGTGGCGATTTCCAACCTGGAATTGAGCCCAGAAATTCATAATGCTGACGTAGCACTGGCTTGTTGGGAGGGGGAAGAGAAGTGGTGGAGGGGGAAGTTGACGTGGAGGGTTGAGGCAGGGAATGCAAGCTGTAAACAAAATCAAAGATTTCTTGTTGTAATGTGGTACAGAATAATTCCTCCATTTCATCTGTATTTGAAACGATTGCTTGATGACTTTTGGGATGTGGAGTTTCGAAATTGGGATGGGAACGTGAACTGCATGAGTTGTCACTGTTGATTGCATGCACATGAGGTACATGCATGGGTTGGTTTTTATTGCCTTCCAGAGGGAACATCAAGACATTATGTTCAGCAAAAGAAACAACTGGTTGTTTGAAAGGAGTTTGCCTACCTTCCAGATTTTGTGGGCTACCAACATGCAAATGATCTGTAGCTGCAGTTAAATCAACAATTTTATCCCCTGAAGTTGTCATACCTAAACAGTCTGCCTCAGGCTCCATGTCTTTTAACACATCAAAAATTTTGTTAGTCAATATTGTTACATGTTCTGTTCCATTATCATTTTCCACCACCTGAACCTCGTGTTCATTTCCATCCATTTTGTTTGCATTGGCGTCATTAGCTCGCTCAAAACTGTTATCAGCAGAACCAACATCAAAAACTAAATTATCATCATTTACTTGCCTCTCATTAGTAATTTCAATCTTATCTCTTTGCTTCTTGTTAACAACTCTCTTCCAAATCTACTTATTCTTGTTTGTCTGCTTTCCAATCTTCTGCTCAGTTACTAAAACTTCATCCACCTTATCTTTCAATTTTATTTCTTTCTCTCCTCTCACATTACACTCTCCTTCTTTCATGCAAACATTTGCCAAATGCCAAAAACTTTACAAATGGTACAAATTTCTGGTTTCCAAAGATAACTAACCTTTATCATTTGAGTTGACCCATCAACTAATTTAACCGGGAATTCATCAACCAACATTTGATTTGGAGTGACGTCAACTAAACACTTGGCATAACCAATGCGCTCCAGTTTATCAGTTGAAGTATCCAAACAAAGCATTCTTCCAATTCTAGAAGCTAACCAGTTAATCCCTAAATGTGACCATGCATAAAGTGGTATATTCGATAACTTTAACCAAACTGGCACCGATTTGATAGTACTGCAGCTATTTCCAATGTATGGATCCCATGCCTTAATTATGAAGATCTTGTTTCGAAGAAAGATTAGATCGGCCTCAACGATTCTCCTTCTATCCTCAGCACTAGACAGTAAGAAAAGGAACAAAGTTCCATCCGATTTTATGGTGACTTCACCCTTGAGCTTCCATAGTTTTTTTAAATGAGAGATAACTGTCAAATATGACAGCGGTTTATCAAGGAAAAAACCCACTAACCAACCTCCCCAAACTACATTGCCAGCTTCCAGCATGTTAGGGGGGGCACTAACACTTGGCCATCATAAGACAGCTGAAAGTCAACAGGGGAGTAAACTCCAGCATTACGCGGTTTGGTTTTGAAGAGGGAGGACCAAAAGGAGGAAGAAGTAACGGGATGGATGAGATTGGGTAAGTCAGGAGGCGGAACAAGGGGAGGTAGGTTTAGGGGGGAGTTTGGAAGGGATGCCGAAAGCAGGGAAGGAGGAGGAATAGTTGAAAGCATGGGGATGTCAGAAAAAAAGGATGAAGTAGGGGGGATGGGTATGGGCGTGGGCGGGAGCGTCCATTTAAAACCAAAAAGTGAAAACTTTAGGGCCAAGGAAACCATGTTTGCCCTGGCCTTCGGTTAGCGGTTTTATAAGTGGCCGTGCACCATGTCTCATTATTGTGGCCGCTGGGATTCGAACCGGTGCCACTACAACCACATGTAGCAACTCCACTATGTCTTAACCACTGGACCACTAGAACTTGACAAAACTTTGGGGCCAAGGAAACTATGTTTTGCCCTGGCCATTCGTTAAGCCGGTTTTATAAGTGGCCGTGCACTATGTCTCATTATTGTGGCTGCTGGGATTCGAACCGGTGCCACTACAACCACATGTAGTAACTCCACTATGTCTTAACCACTGGACCACTAGAACTTAATGTGGACCACTACAACCACATTAATTAACTTAAAGTAGTTAATTACAATTTATTTATCACTTAATCATCAATTACCAAACTCTAATTACAATTAAAATGTAATTACTTTCTAAAATAAGTAATTGATATTAATTACTCATCTTAATTAACATTTTATAAATCTTCTTTAAATTTTGAAAACCAAATTATTATTAACTACAAACTTAAGTGTTAATTAACTTTATACTTAACTTAAATTAATTGCTTAATTAAAATAATTAATAGTTTAAGAACATTGTTAAGCTTTAACTAAAATAATAAAACTTACATTTCAGTCTTAACTTAAGCTGTAAAACCTTTATTTAGTTCACAATATTTAAAACTTGTAGAAAAACAGATTGCCTAACTTAAATTTAAAAAAAAACGAATCTGCAACTGAAAACCCGAGACGCTCCCTGATTCACTCGAGTTACACTTTGAGTTGCTCTAGCTTTTCCCCGAGTCACTCACCCTATACACAACTTCTTCTTCTCCTTCTCTTTTTTCCATTTATTTGTTCCAGTAAGTTTTTAAGCTTAAACTAAGACTTAGAATATAGGATCAGGACCTTATTCACGCATAGATTAAAACCCGAAGCACCAACCGACTTTCTCGAGTAACGACTCGCAACCCATGACTTCACGTCACTGATGCACATCACCGCTGCCGTACACGCGCACGGCGGCGCGATTTAACTCCGGTGAACGCCAACGCCTCAGGCAAAACACAAATCATCCAAATACTCGATCTCCAAATTCAATTTGCCTTCAACAATCTCAAATTGAAATTTAGTCATACTGCTCAAAACTGAAGCTCAACCAAAACGTCAAAGTCACCTCGTCACCATCGCACTGACCACCGAAGGCGCTCGAACTTCGGCTACACTACGATAACCCACCAAGCAACCCTCCACAAGAAATTCGTGCAACTCGATCGTGTATTGATGACAAACTCGACACATTACAGACATGACCAAAAACTCCAACTAAAACCCTAATATGATCTCATATCCTAATTTCACGCAATAGAAAAATTATTGCACATTTTTCTTGAGATCACAGTCGTTTACACTTGCTTCAATTCAAGTTTCAACATTTTAAATCGATTCGATTGTCTTGAATTTGTGAAAATGTAGTTTTTATTCAAATACAAACTTCTCTCAGAATTCAAAGCTAAAAGTCTTCGATTTTGTTTTAAAAATCATGTTTTGCAGTAAGGATTCAAACTATGAACTTGAATTATTATTTTACATCAATCAGTTTTATTCAATTTCTACTTACTTACTTGTAAAATAAAGCTACAGTGTATATTTTACAATCAGGGTTTAAATTAGCTTTTAAAAATTAAAATTTTAAGTTTAAACATCTTGTTTAGTTAAGAAACTCAAAGCTTTATAATAATCTGATGAGAATAAATTAAATTTGGAAGAAGATATACAACTTGTATCAATCAATAGAGGTATACAGAGCATCACAAACGTATATTCAAACTGAAGCATATATATAATCCAGATTATCAATAAATCTTGAACTATTTTTAAATAACTTAAAGCTTTAAAAATTTCTTGTTTACTCACCTAAAAATCTTGTAAACAGAGAATACTTTGATGTTTTTGAAAACCTGAAGTATGAAACCGTCTTGAGTTCTTAACTGTTCTTGTTTTAATTTGAGTTTAAGCTTTAAGAAATGAAGATGTTTATTGTACATTTTTTTTGGTTTTCTATGGTTTTCTAAACGAACTAAAATGAAAGATGCATATATATATAAGATAATCAGGATGTACAAGGGAAGGTTGTAAGTGGTCAGCTTCTTTGTTAAGATTTTATAAATATTTTGAGTTGACAAAAAATTGGCTGAGTTGATGGCAATAAACGCCTAGGCTTCTTAATATGTTTACATAATTATTATGTTTGGCTACAGATAGATATATTGTATGCAAATATTCACTTTGCAGGTAGATCTTGGCTTGTGTATGAAGATAGTTTGTATAAAAATATTTGTCTTCTTGCTTGATTCATTTACATATGTTTGTGTTATTTTCTAGCTTGAACTCATGTACATATTTGTCTCAGGTTTTACTTTATAGATTGTGAATGAAGATTATTTTATTTTGTTTTTTTCTTGCTTACACAATATGCATATGTTTGTGCCTAATTTCATTTTCTACTTAGTGCTTATTTTTATACTTTGTTTAGAAACTTATTCATTTGGCTTTTGTTTTCATTTTTATTTTGTATTTTAGCCACCAACATTTAAATTATATTCATATGCTTAATTACTTATATTTATATTTTATACTCTAACTATCAATATTTAAATTATATTATTATGGTTTACTTATATTTTATACTTATAGTTATATTGAATAGAATTAGATTTTAATTTAAACATTATTATCTATATGTATTTTTATACCAAATGCAAACAAAGTAAAGTATTTTAATTCAATTATATAAGATAAATTTTTATTGTAAATATTACTGAGTGATTTATTTCAAATTTTCAAATCAATTTCCTTTCAAGAATACATATCCATACAAATAAATGGCAATTATTCCAAAAAAATTATTCATTTTAAAATGATTAGTTTACATTTTATTTAATCAGACTAAATATTTATTGAAATAATAGCTCCAAAATCCAGGGTTGTTACATTCCTCCCCCCTTAAAAGAATTTCGTTCTCGAAATTTAAAAAAAAGATAATTCAAAAGCTTTCATATCACCATTCAAACATACATATCATTCATACATTAGCAAACAACCAAACAGTGTATCCTAACAAACATCACTAGCTATCTGGACACAAATCCGGATAAGCTTTTCCAAAATATCCAGAGTTTCCCAGGTGCAATCTCTGGGATCCTCGCTCCACTGCACTTTAACACGCTTCACTATCTAACTCTTGAGTTGCCTCTCGTCTTGATCAACAATTCGAACTAGATTCCTAACCACAGTCAAATTTGGCTCGACCTCCAAATCTTCCTGGACTACTAGTTCTACAACTAATGATGGATCCTGAACAAATTTCCTTAGATGGGATATATGGAATACATTATGAATTCCAGGCATCCGTTCTGGCAATTCAATTCTGCAAGCTACAGCACCAGTCCTTTCCAATATCCGAAATGGACCAATATACGTCGGGAAAGTTTTCCCGTCTTTCCGAATCTAATAGCTTCTTTGATCGGGGAAACTTTGTCAAAAACAAAATCACCAATCTCGAATTCCAATTGTCTCCTTCTCTTATCTGCGTACCTCTTCTGATGGTCCTGAGCAGCTCTCATCCTTTTCTTGACAAGCTCAACTTTAGCAGAAGTTTCACGAATCAAATCTTGTCCAAGCACAGGACGATCTTTCGACTCTATCCAACAGGATGGGGATCTACACGGCCTTCCATACAGAGCTTAATAAGGAGCCATCTTAATACTAGCTTGGTAACTGTTATTATAGGAGAATTCTACCAAATGAAGATGGTCTTCCCAAGATCCACCAAAATCCAAAACACAAGCTCGCGGCATATCTTTTAGAGTACGGTTCAATCTCTCTGTCTGTCCATCTATCTGAGGATGATAGGCTGTACTCAATCTCAAACTTGTTCCCATAGCTGATTGTAGAAACTCCCAGAATTTGCTAGTGAATATAGGATCACGATCACTTACTATACTGATAGGAACACCATGCAATCTGACTATCTCCCTCAAGAAAATCTCTGCCAGAGAAGCTGCAGTATGAGTTGCTTTAACCCGTATAAAATGGGCACTCTTAGTTAACCGATCCACAATAACCCATATTCCATCGTTCCCTTTTTGGTTCTTGGCAAACCATCGATGAAATCTATCAAAATTATTTCCCATTTCCATTCTGGGATTTCCAAGGCTGCAACAATCCGGCTGACTTCTGTTGATCTCCTTAACTTGCTGACAAATAGCACAAATATTAACGAAAGCAGCTACATCCCTCTTCATGCTCGGCAACCAGAAAATTCTTCTCATATCTTTATACATCTTAGAGATTCCTGGGTGAATATTCGGTTTGGGGCAATGATATCCAACTAAGACTTCTTGCCTTAATGCATCCATATTAGGCACACACAATCGACCATTAATCCTCAAAACACCTTGATCGTCCACCTTGAAATCAGAATACCAACCATCCTTGGTTCCAAGAATCAGTTCCTCAAAAGATCTATCCTCCATTTGCTTACTAATGATTCTGTCCTGCAGAGATGGAACAACTTCCAAAAGAGACAAAACTGCATTCCTGCTAAGAGCATCAGCCACAACATTTGCCTTTCCGGGTATACAGAATATCCAAATCATATGATGCCAAAAACTCGACCCATCACTACTGCCTCAGATTAATATCCTTTTGAGAGAAAAGATATTTCAATGGTTTGTGATCCGTGAATAACTCAAACTTCTCTCCCAAGAGATAATGTCTCCAAAACTTCAAAGCAAAAACAATGGCAAAAAACTCAAGATCGTGCGTAGAGTAGTTCCTTTCATGTAGCTTTAATTGTCAACTCGCATACGCAATCACTCTTCCATTCTGCATCAAAACTGCTCCCTGACCAACTATACAAGCATCTGCATAAACCCTCAAATTTGCTCTTCCCATCCGGAATAGCTAGCACTGGTGCACTGGTTAATCCTCGTTTTCAACTCTTGAAAAGCTTCTTCACACTGGGATGTCCATTTGAATTTAGATCCTTTCCTTGTCAACTTGGTCAGATGAGAAGAAATCTTGGAATAGTCCTTGATAAATTTCCTGTAGTAGCCAGCTAAACCCAGAAAAATACGAACTTCCGTCGATGACTTCGGTTGCTTCCATTCCAGAATAGTCTCGACCTTCGCTGGGTCTACAGAGATACTTTTACCAGAAACAATGTGCCCTAAAAATTTGACTTTCGATTTCCAGAAATGGCACTTAGAGAACTTCGCCTTCAAAACATGCCTCCTCAGAGTCTCCAACACTATCCTCAAATGCTGCTTGTGCACTTCTTCAGACTTAGAATAGACCAAAATATCATCGACTAACACCAGAACAATTTATTCAGCACATCCCGAAAGACTCGGTTCATCAGATCAACGAAGAACCTTAGCGATCCATCCGATTTAGTGAAAAACACTGCCGCAGAATCCCAACAAGAAAAACTGGGCCATCAACCCCTTCTCTAAAGGATCCTGAGTCTGCTTACTAACTCTTCTCTCTCTCTAGGATCCATCCTCCTACTAGGCTGAATCATTGGCACTGCTCATGGAATCAAATCAATACGAACCTCTATCTCTCGATGCGGAGGAAAACACTTAAATTCCTCGAATACATCAGGGAAATTTTAGACCACATCGATATCTTCAATCTTTTCTTGAATAGTCTCAACACAATGTAAAAGACTACTCAAGTGAATTCTAGAATTATCACAGGACACTCTAGCAATTCTACCCAAATCAATTTCCAAAGAAACTGTTCCCTCATCACAATCCAGAGCAACCTTATACTATCGAGCCAATCCATCGAAGAAATGGATCCACTCTGCTACTTCTGAAATTACCTCAAGAAAACTGCTAACCAGAAAATCTCCTCGACAGCATACTTCGAGCTTCACTACTGACCCAGATGCCCAAAGACTGCCTATCCAAAGCTCTTCGAGAAAATAGGACTTCGAACCAACAAAAACATCCTATTGAACTTAGCCACAACATCGAAGCAGACACACTTCCTTAACTTGTTCCAAAGAAACATCGTCGGAGACATCCATAGTCACTGTGTCTCATCACACAGCTACTACATCCTGAGGTATCAAGATATCATGACTTGCTACAACCAGCAGATCCAAACTCTAGATCATCCAAACTTACACTTCAAAGATGAACTCCGAACCTTAACAGGTTTCCTTCAGAGATTGATGAAATCCTTACACCACCAAAAGTTTACTCAAGACAGTAATAGGTCTACAGTCTCGACAGATACACTTCCAACCTCAACCATTCAAAACTCCAACCATTGGTAGCCACGTTACACACACCACTACCCTATCTACCTTTATAACTTATATTGGAAAACCAGTATAGGTAACCAAAAAAATAGGTAGAAATATATATATATATATATATATATATATATATATATATCAAAATTACAAATACGCTCTCTCAAGAAGAAAATCACTCAAGAGCCTAGGTATTCGCTCAACCTAACGCTCTGATACCAACTGTGACGACCCCCCTTCTAACTCCAGAAAGACGTATCATCATTAAGAAAGAAATGGATAGAAATAGAAAAGAATAGAAAGAAAGAATAAAAACATCAGAATCTCATAGCGGAATGGAACAAAATATAATACATCACATAACTATTACAAAGTTTACATATATCAGAGTTATACAATATCAATACACATGACAGTCATATATACATCTGCCAATATATACATCTCAAATATAGCATACTCAAAGTAACACAGTGGAACTAAATAGATATCTACATACGTAAGGAACTCCTACTCCAATCTCCTCCAGAAACCAACAATCCAAAACCTATCACTTGGCTACTCATAAAAATTTGAGTACCCAAGAGTTTGTGAAAAACAAAATATAAACTCCAGGTCAGACATGGGTCTGGTATGAGTAAACAGTTTAAAGTTGTTTAACTTTGAAAACATTTGAAAATAAAGGTATCACGTAAGACTCCCCACACATAAATACGGGTAAGTTTTTACCTTACGCTAACCAAAACATTTTATAGGAAATCCAGTGATATTATAATAGTGTCTAGGGTTTTCAAGTAAAATACAGAAATAGCTGAAATGCTTACATCTCACATTCCAACATAGTTGGGTATAATCAAAACATACGGCTCTTATTGGAGATTAGATTCTATACAATGGCAGGGCTACTGGGTTACCGCCCGTCACAGTACGTGGCCTAGATCACCGTACCGAGGAGCCATCCTAACTCCCCTACAACACAAGGCCGGAACCACTCCTTACTGAACGGTCCCGAACAAGATAACCCTGGTAGTTGTTGCAATCAACTGCCCACATAGCCGAAATAAAAAAGGACATCTAGACAGGGGTATATCTCGTCCTGCTTGGGCATGACCCATCTTACCTTGCTGCACCTCCCCTATTTTAGCCATTCCCAGTTGATGATGCTTAAGGCTGTGATTACCTTTACAGAACAATTCTCTTAGAATGCTCATCGTCCGCCTAAGGATGTGCTGAAAGCATTCAATCCAAACAAGTTCATTCCGAGTTCGAACGAAACTGAAGGCATTATCTCGTTACGCTCATTTTGGAATCACCCTTGGAGTCAACGACGATAGCCCTTGCATTCTGAAAACACCACCTCGATCTTCACTTGAGATTTTCACGACCTCGATGTGGTTTTCGAATAATCATAAATGACACCTGATCCCGGTCTCATCGAAATCCAAACGCCATTTTAAAGGCCAAGTTGTTTATTAGTTTTAACAGTTTAATTCAATACTTTGAATTCACGTAGTATATCACAGATAAATCATACACAACCATTATAGATATATCAAGAGCATATCATAGAACATTACAAAATATCATCAAATAGATATCATAATCAGATATCCTACATATACAACATTCATAAGCAATCATCTTAAATTCATATTGTAATTAATTCAAATTAAATCAGTTACTTGAGAATTAATTACTTAATGCTGTTTTATCAATCATTGATTAATTATCAATTAATTACTTATTGCATTTCAAATTATTTAATTAATAAATCATTTCTTAATCAATTATTAAGTCTTAATTATTTAATTAATTGCCCTTAATCATTACTTAATAACCTTAATTATTAATTAATAAAACTTATTTATTCATTTATTAACCACTAATTACTTAATTAATCGATTATTAATTCTTAATTAAATTACTTAATTAGTTATCTATTAATCATACATTAATTAACTTGAAGTAGTTAATTACAATTTATTTATCACTTAATCATCAATTACCAATCTCTAATTACAACTAAAATGCAATTACTTTCTAAAATAATTAATTGATATTAATTACTCATCTTAATTAACATTTTATAAATCTTCTTTAAATTTGGAAAAACAAATTATTATTAACTACAAACTTAAGTGTTAATTAACTTTATACTTAACTTAAATTAATTGCTTAATTAAAATAATTAAGAGTTTAAGAACATTGTTAAGCTTTAACTAAAATAATTAAAACTTACATTTCAGTCTTAACTTAAGCTGTAAAACCTTTATTTAGTTTACAATATTTAAAACTTGTTGAAAAACAGATTGCCTAACTTAAATTTAAAAAAAATGAAACTGCAGCTGAAAACCTGAGACACTCCTTGATTCACTTGAGTTACACTTCGAGTTGCTCCAGCTTTTCCCCGAGTCACTCACCCTGTACACAACTTCTTCTTCTCCTTCTCTTTTTTTCCATTTATTTGTTCCAGTAAGTTTTTAAGTTTAAACTAAGACTTAGATTATAGGATCATGACCATATTCACGCATCGATTAAAACCCGAAGCAACCAACCTACTTTCTCGAGTAACGACCCGCGACCCATGACTTCGCGTCGATGATGCACATCACCGCTACCGTACACGAGCAGAGCGGCGCGATTTAACTCCGGCGAACGCCAACGCCTTAGGCAAAACAAAAATCATCCAAATACTCGATCTCCAAATTCAATTTGCCTTTAACAATCTCAAATTGAAATTTAGTCATACTGCTCAAAACTAAAGCTCAACCAAAACGTCAAAGTCACCTCGTCACCATCGCACTGACCACCGGAGGGGCTCGAACTTCGGCCACACTACGACAACCTACCAAGCAACCCTCCATGAGAAATTCGTGCAACTCGATCGCGTATTGATGACGAACTCGACACATTACAGACATGAACAAAAACTTCAACTAAAACCCTAATATGATCTCGTATCCTAATTTCATGCAATAGAAAAATTATTGCACATTTTTCTTGAGATCACAGTCGTTCACACTTGCTTCAATTCAAGTTTCAAATTTTAAAACGATTCGATTGTCTGGAATTTGTGAAAATGTAGTTTTTATTCAAATACAAACTGCCCTTAGAATTCAAAGCTAAAAATCTTCGATTTTGTTTTAAAAATCATGTTTTGAAGTAAGGATTCAAACTATGAACTTGAATTATTATTTTACATCAATCAATTTTATTCAATTTCTACTTGCTTACTTGTAAAATAAAGCTACAGTGTATATTTTACAATCAGGGTTTAAATCAGCTTTTAAAAATCTAAATTTTAAGTTTAAACATCTTGTTTAGTTGAAAAACTCAAAGCTTTATAATAATCTGATGAGAATAAATTAAATTTGAAAGAAGATATACAACCTGTATCAATCAATAGAGGTGTACAGAGCATCACAAACATATATTCAAACTGAAGCATATATATAATCCAGATTATCAATAAATCTTGAACGATTTTTAAATAACTTGAAGCTTTAAAAATTTCTTGTTTACTCACCTGAAAATCTTGTAAACGGAGAATACTTTGATGTTTTTGAAAACCTGAAGTACGAAACTATCTTGAGTTCTTGACTGTTCTTGTTTTAATTTGAGTTTAAGCTTTAAGAAATGAAGATGTTTATTATATTTTTTTGGTTTTCTATGGTTTTCTGAATGAACTAAAATGAAAGATGCATACATATATAAGATAATCAGGATGTACAAGGGAAGGTCGTAACTGGTCAGCTTCTTTGTTAAGATTTTATAAATATTTTGAGTTGACAAAAAAGTTGGCTGAACTGATGGCAATAAACGCCCAGGCTTCTTAATATGTTTACATAATTATTATGTTTGGCTGTAGATAGATATATTGTATGCAAATATTAACTTTGCAGGTAGATTTGGCTTGCGTAGGAAGATAGTTTGTATAAAAATATTTGTCTTCATGCTTGATTCAGTTACATATGTTTGTGTTATATTCTAGCTTGAACTCATGTACATATTTGTCTCAGGTTTTACTTTATAGATTGTGAATGAAGATTATTTTATTTTGTCTTTTTCTTGCTTACACAATATGCATATGTTTGTGTCTGATTTCATTTTCTACTTAGTGCTTATTTTTATACTTTGTTTACAAACTTATTCATTAGGCTTTTATTTTCATTTTTATTTTTTATTTTAGCCATCAACATTTAAATTATTTTCATATGCTTACTTATTTATATTTATATTTTATATTCTAACTATCAATATTTAAATTATATTCTTATGGTTTACTTATATTTTATACTTATATTTATATTGAATAGAATTAGATTTTAATTCAAACATTATTATCTAGATGTATTTTTATACCAAATGTAAGCAAAGTAAAGTATTTTAATTCAATTATATAAGATATATTTTTATTGTAAATATTACTGATTTATTTCAAATTTTCAAATCAATTTCCATTCAAGAATACAAATCCATACAAATAAATGGCAATTATTTAAAAAGATTTATTCATTTTAAGATGATCAGTTTACAATTTATTTAATCGGATTAAATATTTATTAAAATAATAAGGCCAAAATCCAGGGTCATTACACCTCTGTTGTAACAATCCGTAAATTTAACTGGTTTTAATAACGTTATTAACTGAAATTTTATGAAATATAATGGATATATATGTTGATTTATGCAGAATGTGTGGTCAATAGTTTGTTTCAAAACTATTTTATATTTTTGGAACGTATGTATATAATTTTAATGAGTTTCAAATTTAATATTGGTTAAGAAAATAATATATTAGAATAATATACACATATAAGTATATTGTTTTGGTCTTCATCAAGCAGTTTCTGATCTATTTTCATTGAACTCTATTTATCAGCTCTGTTCGTCCAATTCGTGCCAAACTTGTCCTTTTCGGTAATTCGCCCTTGGATTCGTAACCCATTTCAAATCCCTCTAGCCTCGAAAGTTGAGCAATCACTCACGATTAATGTTCTTTTATTTATTAAATTTGATTTCGGTTAAAACGACAATTGAAATATGCTGCTGTTAGTTATTTACGCTGTTATATATGTTACTACCTATATCAGTTTACCTGTGACGTCTGTCACTATTATTTGTTACTTATATGATGAGAATCAAGTTTGGTTGATAGATGATTGATTTTAAAATAGTTAATGTAGGAAGATAAAATATGAAATTGAATTTAATGTAGGATAGTTAGCGACTTGAAATTGATACATTTGTTGAATTTAATTAGACAAATTTGTATAATATGACCCCTTTAAATGTTTAAATTTATTGACACGTAGAAAATAGTTAATTACCCATGAACCATCTGAATTTATGTTGTATTATTTGATTAAGTATGAAATTGAATAATTGATGTCAAGTATAGAATTGCATAAAATAATTAGTGTAATAATCTTTAATCTACATGAAATGATAATGTAGATTTTAGAAATAATTATATTAATTTTCACAAACAACAATGTGATTTAATACGATTATTTCGGGATTATTTGGATTAATTATTGGATTGTTATTGATTGTTGCTATTGTTTGTTTATTTACTTTGACACCATCCTAGTTATTACACTGCAAATTCCCTTTGTTGAGCCTTGATTTTTAAATTGAATTGGAATCGGGTTGAAATGATAAATACCCAAATGAACTTGTCTTAGGATAGAGAATTAAATAAAAACCCGATTGGTCAATGATTTGATTTAAAAATAAAATAAATATTTTATTTGAATAAATAATAAGGTTTTGAAATGAAGTTGGAATTTGGAACTATAATGAAGGAAAATGTTAATATTTAATAATTTGAAACAAAATATTAACATAGTAGTTGATGAAAGAATGTTGTTTCAAATTTAATTAATAATTAAGTTTGAAATTATTTAATATATGAGTTTTGGAATTATTTAATAATTAAGTTTTAAAATTATTTAACAATTAAATAAGATTGAACTATATGATAAATAAATAAAATTTTGAATTCTTTGATAAGAGAAATTGAACTTCTGAATAAGTGAAAAATTGAGTTTCTTTATTAATTAAGTTTTTGGAAAATTATTTAAACTTAGTAAATAAATAAGTGAAATTGAATTTCTTTAAGAAGAAATAAAATGCGTTTTATTGAAATAAATGTAAGACTGGTAATTTAAAGAATTTGATTTGACGAATTTAACTTAATTCAATTTGTAAGCTTTGAAAATGAAGTTGAACTTAAGTAATTGATTTAATTAATTGGAAATTAAATAGAAATTGTTTTGAATGACAAATTTACTTAATGAATATTGAATGAAATCGATAAATGAATTTAAAATTGATTTGAATGTTAAATTGAATTTATTTAAATGATTACGGGATGAAACATATATACGAACTTGAATCAATATTTGAATTGTTTAAATAAAAATTGAAATTGAATTATAAGATTTTGAAATGGTAATTTGGAAGTTATGAAACGTAAATTATGGAAATTGTTTTGAAAGCAAAATGAAATGTTGGTTTACAAATTCTAATTGAAATTGAATTTGATTTTGTTTTGAAATTTACTAAACGACCAATCGTGGTAATAATTATGAAAGTTATTAAAGAGACTGGAATCGGTTATGGACATACTCTCTATCCAAACCGAAAACCACTTTAATAACTATACGCGGAGTGTGATCTAGAATGAAGTGGTTGGAATGATGTACGTGATGACTGAAGAAAGAGAACGATAATGGGCAGCCTTGACACTTGTGTCAAATTAGAAATGACTAAAACAGGAGTCGTGCCGGGCCTAATGGGTTAGCCACCTCGAGCGAACACACTTCTTCGTAAACTACTCATTACTTGTTATTGATTGGTGCACCCTCGAAATTTTGGGAGTGTTGTTTCGCAGTGTTGCGATCGTTGCGGCGATGCGTTTTCACCAGTCCGGATCAGGCAAACGATAGTTTCACTACCTTGGGTATTGCCTCATGTGCCTTGTCATACTTGTATCTCTATATACGCGACCACTACGAGTTTGTTTTGTGTTATACCTATGGAGTACTCCCTGATATCCCACCAGTTTAAGGTGGAGTTTACAGTGCTGTATAGACTATAACGCTTATATAAAATGTGTTAAGGGGGATAATGGTAACGCCTTAACACTATTTTGATGTTTTATATTACTGATAGACATTATCTATTTAGCGTACACTACTACATAGTAGATAGTTTAACAGATCCTTAGAAGATGGTTATTCCAACGTTCTTTGAGTTATTGTATTTCAATTGTTATTTCACTTGAGTTGGATTTATTGATATAAGAATGTTAATCCTGACTCGAGTGTTTTGTGTTTTGCTTTACGCTCGGGTCAGACTGAATGGTTCAGCTTTTGAGACTCACCTTGGGAGTTGGAGCTTCGCTTGGAGATACAGCTATCTATCCAGCTTTTAGATATTCAGTTGATTCCAATGATGTATTCTGATATTGTATTTGACTATTCTATTCGAGACTTCTGTTGTAACTTATTTAACTCCGTTATATATATAGTAGCTTCATGAACTACTATCTTTTATTTCCGCTGTATATTATTACTCTGTGTCTGTGATTCTGTGGTTATTTATTTACTGTATATGTTCAGTATTGCCAAATTTAAATTAACAATTCGGTATTTTGAATTATTCAAGTCCGACATGCGCGGGTGCGAATAGTCCAAAATAGCGGGTCGTTACAGTTGGTATCAGAGCTTTGGTAGCTCTAGGCAAAACTTATATATATGGTAAATGTATTTACAGAATCACTTTCATTCGAGTTTGAATCTCTTCCTTTTTGACTCGATTCTTTTGAATTTTGGAACGTTCCCTCGGTTCCGAAATTCATTCTTGTCCCTCACTATCCGTATTCTTCTGAATTCCGGAGTATCCCATAACTCCACTTCGAATGATCTTTAGAATGAATCGACGGTCTCTCCAATCTTAAAATTATTTGTAAATGGGTGAAACTCTTTTACAATAGACATCGATTTACCGAAGATTTCTATATCCTTGATTTACAATGTTATCTATCTCCTGCTATGCCTAATTCTATCTCTTGCGATCGAATGTAGATTTGCCTCGGAATTCTGCATTGATCTAATTCTTGAAGTCGCGGTTGACTCGGAAGGTTACCGTGAATTAAATAAGCTTATCCATCTCTCGGTTCTGTTAATTGAATCATCTTATAATCTGTTTCAAACATATTTTCGAATCAAAATTCTTTTTAATTTGAGTCCATCAAATTTGAATTTCTATCCTTGCTTTAAAATCCATTCTTGTATCGTCGAGCGAGGAAATGTATTTCTAAATTAATTTTAAAATGTTTTATATATTGTGTTGTTTTAGTTGTTGATGTTGATTTGGATTTTCGATCGATTCTCCTGATCAACGCTACCGATAGGATTTCCAAAACACTTGAGCAGAGCAAACTGACACAATATTTTTTTTAAATTTGGTAAACAAAATAGTTTTGTATGATTATATTATATATGAATAAAAAATTTCTGAAATTAAATTGTTAATGAATTTATTGTCAAAAAATGATAATGTTTGATCTTCATTTATTGTTTTGTAAACCATTGATTTTACCAACACATAAGTAAGCGAAATTACAAAACATAGTTATAAATTGATTTAGAATTTAAATGAATTTGAATTGGAATTTGAAATTTAAATTTCCGGTGATTCCAAACTTTGGGTTTAATAATTTTTAAAAAAAATGCACACTATATAAAGTAATTTCGAATTGAAATCATATCCAAAGAATTTTAAATGATTAAATTAGAGCTCTTCTCTTTTGTCGTTGGAAAATAATTTCGGTGATGGCGGCCGCATCATCGACATTCATTTTCGAGTTTCAAAATGAGAGACTATTCTGTAGATGTGCTACAGTTTTGCTTTGGAAATTAAAATTGATTCGGATTTCTAAACCAAGACTTAATTTTAAAAAAAATATTGATACATGATTTTAAATTTGATTCGATATATTGTATGTATGTATATAATCGTTTTATCTCTAAATGGTTTGAAGTTAATCGAAAATTAATTCTTAAAATTTTGATTGAAGGATGATTTTTAATGAAGCCAAAACTTTGACTAAATAATTAACTAGAAATAAGTAAATTGTAAAATTTTATTTGGATAATACTCAATTGCATTATATATAACTTACCTAAATTTTCAAAAGTTAACTATGTAATTGAATATTATACAGTATAAAATGATGTTAAAGGAATTTATAAATAAATTTGAGTGGTTTTAAATAGTGTAAGTTTACTTAATATATATGTGATAAGATATATTAAGTGGAATAAATTTAATAATAATTTGGAATAAAGAAGAAGTAAATTTGTTAACTAAAATATGATTATAATAAATGATTATTCAAATTTATGATTTTAGAAAATTGTGAATAGAGGATAATTGGATAATAAAACAATGAATGAATGAGATAAATAAATAAAATTTTGTTTTGAAGGAATCTTTTAGTATCAAATATTAAGAAATTGAAATTAAATTAACTTATTGAAATACCTTGAATTTTAAATCAAATCTTGAGTATTAATTAACGTAAATTGAAATTTATATGATTGAATTAATTGTTTTACTCTATTTTCAATCTATTATCTTTCTAGTTTTTTCTATTATCCAACCTCCTTCCTTTTCGAGGATGAAAAGTTTTGAGTGGGGGAGAGTGTGACAACTCGTAAATTTAACTGGTTTTAATAACGTTATTAACTGAAATTTTATGAAATTTTTAAACGATAAAATTTTGAAATAAAAATTTTATATTCGAAATGCGTCTAGTTAAACATAGCAACTGGTAAATTTTCGTCCGAAAATATGAAAGTTTATTTCACACGTAAATTTATTTCAACTTAATCAATTAAAAAATGATGAAGATAAAACGTTTTCGAAACCTAAATATTTTTACATAGAAAAATTCTAAATCATCTCCTGAGCAAGACGTCAATTTTCAGTTTTCCAAATTCGGACATCTTTAGCTCCGTCGATCTTATTTTTCTGTGTTTTTCATGCATTTTCCGCTTGTATAAAAATTTAAATTTTTATAATTCGATCATACCTCTGATATCCGTATGCCATTTTGATCGTCTCGTCGTACTGATCTTTACGGTATACCCATTTCGGTGTTTTGATGTCCGATGCACAACCGAATTAGGTGATCCGATTAATCATATCGGTACCGTTTTGACCCTTCGTACTCTTTGTCTATTCGTTTATCCACTGTGTACATTCCAATGGACACTAGCATTAATTTCCTTGAATTCATGCACAGTGAAAATTTACAATTCCCTACCGGTCCCTTTCTCTATGCATTGCCTATTTTTCTCTCCTTTGTGTTGATCTGGAACCACATAATATGAATTAAATGCAAGCCATAAAGTCACGTTTTCACTTTCAAAATTTTGGTTGCTCTCCTCTCTGAATTACTAAAAAAAAGAGAAAGCAAACATTTTACAACCTCCTGTCTACATTTTTCATGGCCGCGAACAAGTTTTCCACCCAATCTTTTTCATGCTGCCTGCTCGCGCCGTACACCATCTCTCCACCATGCCCACGTGAACCTCCACCATCGCGTCACCATGAGTCACCCCTCCTTTCCTCATTCCAGCACCACATCCCGCCTTGATTTCCTCTCTTCCCACCACGGGAGCCACCCCACTGCAACACCTGAAAAGCTGCCTCTCCAAATCCTATGAACCCACGCACCTGACCTTGCCTTGCCCCATGCAAACTCCAACAGCCATGCTCGGCCTCCCAGTCTCCTTCATGAAACTCCACTTCCAAACAGCCCAACACCTATCTGCTAAACCAAACGCCACTCGGGCCTCACGTCAATCAGCCTCTCCCTCTCTTGCCTTTCCGACCTTCCGGCAGCCGTAGCAGATCCCCTCTTTTATATATAAGTATATTATATATACACTTATATTGTATATTATATTGGGTTTGATATATAGATGTGTTGTAGTATTTTCAGTATATATATACAATAGCCGAGAGTTGGTTATGTTTACAAGTTATATAAGATGTCAATTTGTATACAAGTTTATATATATATTTTCTTGATCTCTGTTCAAGGGCTAGTTGGATACACGTGTTCAAAATGTAAGTCATATGGTTTTCTTTTGAAGAAAGAAGTATATTAGTTTATACGTGTATACGTTTTTTTCATATTTTAAAGTATATATATTAGTTTTATATAAATAATAATATGTTCTGGTTTCCTGTTAGCTATACATTTACTGTATATTAGCTTTGACATATCATTATTAACATTATGTTTTCATATATAGGTTAGTATATTATATATTATATTTATGTGTGTATAATAAAGTTTATATATATATATATATATATATTGTTATAAGGCGCAGCTTATATAAGTTGTAAGGTATGTATGTGTGTTGGTTATATAAAGGTATGTAGAGTCTGTTTGTTAATATATGCCTGGTTTTAAAAAAAACATAGGTAGTATGTGTATTTGTTATTTTATATTGATTTTTGAAATTTTTTTGAAGATAGTTATATATTTTATTTTAAAGTGTTATATATATATATATATATATTAATTTATATATGTCTTATTGCTGTGTACAGTGAAATGTTAATATGTACATATGTTAGTTACCTGTTATAGTGTAATAGTTTAAAAGTTCATATAATGTATAAATTTAGAAGTTTACATATGTACGTGTTTTCGAGTTATATATATATATTGTGTCAGATTTTAACTGATTATTACTGTATATTATATTATAAATGCATTGTTATATATTGTATTTATAGTCATAACGTGTATTGTTATAAGTGTACTGTATATTATATTATATTACTAAACATATATAGTATAATTTAAATATAGTCTAGTTTAAATATAATGGATATATATGTTGATTTATGCAGAATGTGTGGTCAATAGTTTGTTTCAAAACTATTTTATATTTTTGGAACGTATGTATATAATATTAATGAGTTTCAAATTTAATATTAGTTAAGAAAATAATATATTAGAATAATATACATATACATACATACATCCATCCATACATAATACATATATATATATTATTTCGGTCTACATCAAGCAGTTTCTGATCTATTTTCATTGATCTCTATTTATCAGCTCTGTTCGTCCAATTCGTGCCAACCTTGTCCCTTTTGGTAATTCGCCCTTGGATTCGTAACCCATTTCAAATCCCTCTAGCCTCGAAAGGTGAGCAATCACTCACGATTAATGTTCTTTTATTTGTTAAATTTGATTTCAGTTAAAACGACAATTGAAATATGCTGCTGTTAGTTATTTACACTGTTATATATGTTACTACCTGTATCAATTCACCTATGACGTCTGTCACTATTATCTGTTTCTTATATGATGATACTCGAGTTTGGTTGATAGATGATTGATTGTTTGATATTGATATTGGACGTTAAAATTGTTAATTTAGGAAGTGCTAAAATATGAAATTGAATTTAACGTAGGATAGTTAGCGACTTGAAATTAATATATATGTTGAATTTAATTAGACAAATTTGTATAATATGACCCCTTTAAATGTTCAAATTTATTGACATGTAGAAAATAGTTAATTACCCTTGAACCATCTGAATTTATGTTGTATTAATTGATTAAGTATGAAATTGAATAATTGATGTCAAGTGTAGAATTGCATAGAATAATTAGTATAATAATCTTTAATCTACATGAAATGATAGTGTAGATTTTAGAAATAATTATATTAATTTGCACAAACAACATTGTGAATTAATACGATTATTTCGGGATTATTTGAATTAATTATTGGATTGTTATTGATTGTTGCTATTGTTTGTTTATTTACTTTGAGACCATCCCAGTTATCACACTGCAAGTTCCCTTTGTTGAGCTTTGATTTTTAAATTGAATTGGAATCGGGTTGAAGTGATAAATACCCAAATGAACTTGTCTTAGGATAGGGAATTAAATAAAAACCCGATTGGTCAATGATTTGATTTAAAAATAAAATAAATATTCTATTTGAATAAATAATAGGGTTTTGAAATGTAGTTGGAATTTGGAACTTTAATGAAGGAAAATGTTAATATTTAATAATTTGAAACAAAATATTAACATAGTAGTTGATGAAAGAATGTTGTTTCAAATTTAATTAATAATTAAGTTTGGAATTATTCAATAATTGAGTTTTGGAATTATTTAATAATTAAGTTTTGAAATTATTTAATAATTAAATAAGATTGAATTATTTGATAATTAAATAAAATTTTGAATTCTTTGATAAGAGAAATTGAACTTCTGAATAAGTGAATTTGAACTTCGTTAATAAATGAAATTGAGTTTCTTTATTAATTAAGTTTTTAGAAAATTATTTAAACTAAGTAAATAAATAAGTGAAATTGAATTTCTTTAACAAGAAATAAAATGCGTTTTATTGAAATAAATGTAAGACTGGTAATTTAAAGAATTTGATTTGACGAATTTAACTTTATTCAATTTGTAAGCTTTGAAAATGAAGTTGAACTTAGGTAATTGATTTAATGAATTGGAAATTAAATAGAAATTGTTTTGAATGACAAATTTACTTAACGAATGTTGAATGAAATTGATAAATGAATTAAAATTGATTTGAATGTTAAATTGAATTTATTTAAATGATTACGGGATGAAACGTATATACGAACTTGAATCAATATTTGAATTGTTTAAATAAAAATTGAAATTGAATTATAAGATTTTGAAATGGTAATTTGGAAGTTATGAAACGTAAATTATGGAAATTGTTTTGAAAAGCAAAATGAAATGTTAGTCTACAAATTCTAATTGAAATTGAATTTGATTTTTTTTTGAAATTTACTAAACGACCAATCGGGGTAATAATTACGAAAGTTATTAAAGAGACTGAAATCGGTTATGGACATACTCTCTGTCTAAACCGAAAACCACTTTAATAACTATACGCGGAGTGTGATCCAGAATGAAGTGGTTGGAATGATGTACGTGATGATTGAAGAAAGAGAACGATAATGGACAGCCTTGACACTTGTGTCAAATTGGAAATGACTAAAACATGAGCCGTGCCGGGCCAAATGAGGTTAGCCACCTCAAGCGGACACACTTCTTCATAAACTACTCATTACTTGTTATTGATTGGTGCACCCTCGAAATTTTGGGAATGTTGTTTCGCGGTGTTGCGATCGTTGCGGCGATGCGTTTTCACCAGTCTGGATCAGGCCAACGGTAGTTTCACTACCTTGGGTATTGCCTCATGTGCCTTGTCATACTTCTATCCCTATATACGCGACCACTACGAATTTATTTTGTGTTATACCTATGGAGTACTCCCTGATATCCCACTAGTTTACGGTGGAGTTTACAGTGCTGTATAGACTATAACGCTTATATAAAATGTGTTAAGGGGGATAATGGTAACGCCTTAACACTATTTTGATATTTTATATTACTGATAGACATTATCTATTTAGCATACATTACTACAAAGTAGATAGTTTAACGGATCCTTAGAGGATGGTATTCCAACGTTCTTTGAGTTATTGTATTTCAATTGTTATTTCACTTGAGTTGGATTTATTGATATAAGAATGTTAATCCCGACTCGAGTGTTTTGTGTTTTTCTTTACGCTCGGGTCAGACTGAGTGGTTCAGCTTTTGAGACTCACCTTGGGAGTTGGATCTTCGCTTGGAGAGCTAGCTATCTATCCAGCTTTTAGATATTCAGTTGATTCCAGTGATGTATTCTGAAATTGTATTTGACTATTGTATTCGAGACTTCTGTTGTAACTTATTTAACTCCGTTATATATATAGTAGCTTCATGAACTACTATCTTTTGTTTCCGCTGCTTATTATTACTCTGTGTCTGTGATTCTGTGGTTATTTATTTACTGTATATGTTCGGTTTTGCCAAATTTAAATTAACAATTTGGTATTTTGAATTATTCAAGTCCGACATGTGCGGGTGCGAATAATCCAAAATAGCGGGTCGTTACATCTGTAACTAGGTAACTACTACTCGAGTATGCCATCCCCGGTCCTTTGGGACCTTTATCCGGGGATCCTCAACCATAAAGCAACAACCACAAAGTATAATAAATTTTCGACAACCACATAGGTTGAATATCTGGGCTCCATACCATGGTTCCACCCTTTTCCAAAAGGAAATGGCATACCCCAAAGGGCGCGACCCTCATAACCTTGCCGCATCTTTCCTGTTTTGACCATTTCCGGGATGGGAGGTCCGACGAAGTATCGTCCATAAAGCAACATTTTCACAAAGTCATGCTTGATCAACAAATGATCAGCAGCACTTCGTATGACACGTTGCCAAATTGGAAATGTATCACTAGTAACCATCAACTACATAACCTCTGAGCTCGTACGTCTCAGAGAAGGGTGTTAAGCTAAGAGAATAAATTCTCCGCCACCAACAGAAATGTATTTGATATAAACTAGCTTTACATCTCAAAGTGTAACGTCAGACACACATCTATACAAGTCCATTCCAGGATCGAACGGAACTGAAGGCACTTCAAAAGTTGCAAATCCAGATATTCACTAATCACGTCCAGAATCCCCATCACAAAGGGTGATAAAATCTCTATACCGGAGCAACCCGGTGCAGAGACATTCGACAGGTAATCCTTTCATTTTCGAAAATACCCGGTCTTCAATACCATCTTCAAATGTAATCCCATTTCGCCAAATCATTATTCGAAATGGATTTTATGACACAAGGTCCTCTCCCGGCTAATCCGAATAACGAGCGCTTATTTTTTTAAACTAAGTGTTTAATCAGATTTCAAATAAATCACAACAATTTCCACTTTGATCTTTTAAATAAAAGATCCATCACAATCACAAAGGTTCGATGTAGTTTTCAGATATCCACTTGGAATCCGACCCCCGGTCGCATCGAAATTCAAATGCCATAAAAGACAAATATTGATAGTCGGTTATTTAACTATCAATCAACATTCACAACAATCACTGGCTTCCAAAAAAATTTCCCCAATTATTATTTTCAAAATATCTTTGCAAAATACAATTTTACACTTCAACCATTTGAAAACAAATTTCAAATTACTTTTCACCTTTCAATCCTTTGAAAACAAATTTCAAATTATTTTCCACTCGCGGAATAAGATTCCCGATATTATTTGTTTCCACTGAAGGTCTGTCGAGTTAAAATACTTTAAAATAATTTAAATTACTTATCCAAACATATATACTTAAAAATATTTAAAATAAAACTATTTTAAAACACTTACTTAAATATTAGTTATGAAAATATTATATAAAAATCTCGTATAAAAATTCAAGGCCAAACTAATTTTAAAATGAAATTAGTAGATAGGATTTAACTATTTAAATATCCGTTTTCTAAAACAAATATCAATTTAATCGTTAAATAATTACTTCTATAATAAATTATAATAAATCTTTACTTTAAAGATTTTCATAAACCCAAATAAATAATTTCTCCAAAATAATCTTTCCTTAAAACCATCTTTACAACATCAATTTCATAATTATAGACTATATTGAAAAACATACTTGGCTTTCCAGGGAAAGTACACCTTCCATTCTAAAGTGGTTCATTCAAATCAATTTATAAATCCTTTTGGATTTACTTTAAATTTACGTTCCAAATCCATAAATTCCTTTCCACACTTTTATTTTTAAAACAAATTCCCTTTCTTCTATAAGATTCCATTATGAATTTAAACTACTAAATATCCCTTGATGTACGATTTTCAAATCGATTTCTAAATATTCATTTTCAGCACCGAATTAAATTCTAAATTGATTTCCAAATTTATTTCCAAATAACAATCAATTTCCAATATTGATTTCTAAATTTATATCAACACTAAATTTATTATCTTTGGAAACAAATTCCTTCTTTTAAATCTATTCAATTTTTCTAAATTTAATTTACTATAAATTTTCTACTAAATTTCAAAAATCAAATTTTTATTTATTCCTGGTATCCTACGATACCAAAAATACATTTGGCTAAATTATAGCCTTCAAAGGTTTCAATCATAAATAGTCACACACAGATTACAAATAATCAACACACAATATTGAAACTAATTCAAATATTTGAGGAATCCAGTTGGATCCCTCCAACCTGTATTCCCTGCATCCACAGACGTTAGCACAATAATTAAATACCAATTCCACTTCAAGGTGGAATATCGCGGTATATAGGATTTACAAAATATCATTCCCTATTATGCGGCGTATAGGGTCTATTTCAAAACAAATACTAATAACCATCATCCAAGCGCACAATCAACAATTTTAAATTTAATTATTTGAAATCAAACTGGAAATTCCAATTTAAACTTGAGTGAGAAGATCTTACCTTTAACTATGCACGCAATCCATTTTCCATTCCAGACTGTTTTCTCCATAATTTTGACCTTGTATAAACAATTTTATACAGTTGATTAATATTCGAAATAATCAAATAATAAATTTCCATTTAATATATTTATTTGATTTAATCTAATAATTAAATTTTAAACCCATCTTCCTTTAACAAATTTAATTATAATCGATTCTATTTTTATATAAACTACTTAAATGATTAAAATTTCTGAAATAGTAAGTTTATTGGATATATATATATATATATATATATATATATATATAACTTCATTTTCAATCCCAGTTCAACCTAATTTCAATAAGCAGTATATAACCTCATATATATTTTTTTCAAAAAAAACTAGAATAATTTCTGTTTATTGTTTAAAAATAGATATGTAAGTCTATATACATAAAAAAAATTAAAACTGGAAAATAATTCCCATTTTATCTTACTGCAGATAAAAAACCTATATATATATATATATATATATATGTTATATATTTATATATATGTTATTAAATTAATTTAAAAACCCAACATTTAACTTATAGTAAATCGAAATTCTAGCCTCCATCATCTATTGATCAAAGCCATCGCCGCACCCCAATGCGACCCCCACTGCATCGATCCCACCTCGAGCTCGAGACTCACATCACGATGATACACTGCTTTGAGCTCCAGATTGCTCGACCCTACTTCTCGCGCGTCCTAACATAAGAAGCCCTAGCTTCCATTTCGACCTTCGTGACGTCTCCATCAACATTGGCCACCGGCACTTGCTTCGCCTGAATTCGCCATCGCCAGACGAACGTGCACGACAACAACCAACTACTCCTCTGCCAGAAATCATCGCGCAACCCAAAATGAATTCGAAGTCCAAATCATGACTCACATCGCCTTAGTTCACCATCGACCCTCCAACTTGGCCGCGCCTCCCATCACTCCTTCCCAAACCCTAGCGTCGCGCGATGCTTCAAAGAGAAATGAGGCCGGCTCGATTTCATGGGAACGAGATTCGATTCTGGGAAAGCGGCCATTCTTTTCTTTTTATATATTTTATTTTATCATGAACTGAATCGGGGTTTTGAAAAGTAGAAAAGGGTTCAGCCATTAAATTTGCAATGAAGGTGGCTACTAAATTAGATTTAGGGTTGTGACTGAGCGTGAATAAATATAGATTTATTAATGTTATTTTAATATTGTCTTAGCTATAACATGCTTTTCAAACGAACTCCGAATCACCCGTGCCACCAGGCGATTATAATGTTAAACCCCTTTTTCGAACACAAAGGAGAAGGTTTCGAGTCCAAATTCAATCGTATGGAAAAGATAGCTTTTTGAACCCGATTTAATTTTCAGCGAGTTTGCTTATTGCCAAACGATCACTCCGAATGCTACGAAAATTGAAATCCGATAATAAAACAATATTACGAATCCAATGGAACTGGTTTCGTTGAAATTCGAGATTGTGCCTCGGAAGGCTATTTTTAAATATCGATTTGAACGATAAAATTTAAAACTGAACAAAATAGTTCCAATTTCAATTCTGAAGCTTCCATTATCTTCAGTATTATCAACATAAATTTTCTAAGCCTTTGAAATATTTTTATTCAGTTTAAAACCGAAGATTCAAATTTTTGCCCAACTTCAATAAATTAAATTCAATAACTAAATTGCCAAATTCATAGTTAATTTTGAAATTCAAGTTAAATTAGCTTCCAAATATTTAAAATCAATTAAATATTCCATTTCAAATGTTCAAATTTTCTGGGTCGTTACATCCTTCCCCCACTAAAAGAATTTCGTCCCGAATTTACTAGTTAAGAAGAATGATCCTTAACCCTTTTAGTACTTTCCCAAAACAAATAGTTTTCAACAATTTGTCAAAGCAAATCTTTTTACTAAAGGGCCATTATCACTTCAATTATCTTTCTAAAATCTTCCATAGATTCCAAACAACATTGTTTTCTTAACAATTCAAATTTAAATTTAAATTCAAATTTCAAACTTTCAAAATTTTCTCAAATTTTTTTTAACTCCCTAAATTTTTGAAAAATTTCGCCAGCGTCTCCTTTGCGCGGCTAGCTCGGTACGACTACAAAATGGCACCAAAGGCCCTCAGATTCAAAAAGAAAACAAAAAGCCAAGTTGCTAGATCAAAAACCCAATCAAATTTCATACAGGAATTTGAACACATACCTTTTTGGTCGGACAATTCAAATTTATCTTCAGAAATCAAAACCAATTTTCCTTTCTCTTTATAATACCTGTACATCCTACTTAGCAATAATATCCATTCATAGCCTTTAAAATCATTTTATACATTTTCTTACAGAAGTTTTCATATCTACTTCTATTCAATTAGTTTTCCCATTTCCATATGAATTCAATTTATCTTCAACTCCGAATATTGAATTTTATCTTCCATTTATAACTGATTCATATCATTATTTTAATTTAGTTTCATTCACTAATTTACTTCAATTTCAAATTTGAAATCGTTTATCGCTAACAAAAATAATTTAAAAAATTTGCTAACTCCCAAATTTTTTGGAAAATTTGGGCAGAGTCTCCTTTGTACGAAGGAGCTTTTGCAATTTGACAAAAGATATAAATATATATGCATCGACCCACCCGGTCGGAAAAACAAAAACAGTTCATATTTCAAATTTTTATTGCGTAGGCGTACCTTATTTAGCATTTTTAAGCAAGCGACTTATTTAATTAGCATTTTGCACAATCAAATCCGGCCCAACGACTTCCTGAAACTGTACTTACTCAACTAAAACATGTCAATGTCATATATATGAAGTTTAACAACATTTCACTTCTTTGCAATAGTTAAACACATGAATTTTAAAAGTAATGCACAGTAAACACTTTTCGTAAGCAATTTATATAGTTTTAATACTAATTCAACTGTTTTCAATTAATTCATATACCATTTTCATTCAATTTGAAGGGTTTACAACCCATTTTCTTACATTCAATTCATTTTTAATTTTAAACAAATCAATATTATTCCAATTGATTAAAAATTCAATTTTATTCACCTCTGTCATTGCATTTACTTTCATTTACAATTATTGAATTTCGATTCATTTCAAATCATATTCAATTTCGTCATTCCTTTAATTAGTTTTATTTACTAATTTTATTTCAATATATCACTTTGTTTAATACAAACCAAATTCAATTCCAATTCCAGTTCTATTTACTTACCAATTCGAAATGAATCTCAACTTTCAATTCACTTTCATATACTTGTGATTGCAAATTTATTCATTCATTCACAATTTATTTTCCACCTTAATAATTTTATTCCAATCCACTTTTTATCCAACTCATTTCTTACCCAACTTATTTTCGTTTCCGCATTTACTTTTATCCAACTTCTCTTTAATTTAGATTTTTATTTTAACAACTTCAAACTTTACCAGTTATCAACTTAATGATATTCCATAAATATTTTATATAACATTCCAGAGTCTTTTCAACCTTTCAAATCATTATTGAAAACAATTCAAATTATCCTTTGAATTTCAAAACCAAACCCAAATTTTCCTAACAACTTTAATTTAAAACAATTCGGTAGCAATTCCTCTTTTGGAAACTCGAAAATGAACATCAATGATGCTGCAGTCATCACCGAAGTTATTTTCCAGCGACCGAAAAGAGTTTAGTGCTTTTATCCCTTCAAAACATTTTTCCAAACACTTGAAAACTATTTCCAATGCAAAAGGAATTTAGTTACCAAACTTCCCGAATTTCAAATATTTTCAAGAACATTTACAAATATTTCTCTGGAATTCTATTTCAAATTATAAATCTCATTTACAATTTACATTTACAAATCCCATTTGGATTTTAAATTTCTTAGCTTTTGGTTTTGATTTCAATTCCTCATACAACGATGATAATAATTTAATATTATCGCTTCCAAGCTACCAAGCAACCATGTACTATAATAATTCGTAGAAAATTTATTTCTTTCATATACGATAATAGTTTGGGTAAAATTATTTCATTTACCCTATTTTAAAATGATATCGTGTCGAATTTGTTCTGTACAAGTGTTTAGAGATCCCTATCAATAACGTTAATGTAATATCCCGGAATTTCGGACGATATAAATTTAATAATCTGTATTTAAATTTATATTGAATTGATGATTTTTGTTAATAAATTTGATTTGAATTAATAATCTTCTTTATTTAAATATTTAATTTGTGAATTTATTTTTAATGAACTAATGAATTTGTTTTCTATTTAATAATGTATATGTATTTATATATATTTTGAATAGATAAGTTGTTTTAATTAAATTAGTATAGCATAATTTTAATGTTTTGAAAATAGAAATTGTGATTTATTTTTAATTTAAGCTTTTTAAAAATATTTAATAAAATACTAAATGATTTTAAATATGTGAGATAAATGTTTTATTTGTTTTAAAATTCATTTTTACTTAAGTTTGAATATTTAAATATGTTACCAAAATATTTGTGTTATTCTTTTTTAAATAATAATTTATAAAATGAGATTTGTTAATTTAATTTGAGATTTAAAATACAATTTAAAATATGAACATGCATTCATTAAGTTTAATTTTCTTTAACACTTAATTTAAATAACAAAAACATTTATTAACACTTAATTGAATAACAAGACATTTACAAATACATGTGTAAACTTATCATCAATTTAAAATGACAAATGTAATAGCTCAAGCCATGTGTCATTGTTTGAGTTTGTTTTCCTTTAATTTTAATTTAAATCAAACATTGTTATTTAAACTTGCATATATTCATTTTTTTTAGCTCTTTTTCATTCTTCATTCTAAAAAGAAATCTGAAATTTTATTCAAATGCATTTCTCAAACAAGTAAACAACTTGCATTCAACTCCTCTCTTATTAAAACATTCAAAAACCTGCAAATCATTCCCTGTAAACAAACATGCAAGGCTGCATTCTTCAAATCTATAACATATTTCAGAGCTGCAGTTTTTCATCTCCTCAAACCTAGAAATTCACATGTAATTCCTCAGAAATACATAGCAAACTTCATTTCTTCAAAACATGCAAAATCAAACCCCTGTTTAAATGCATTCAATTCTTCTGAAATCTGGATTTCAAACATAAATCTGCATTTCATTTGCAAGCATGAAGCCTGCATGTATTCAAAAACAACCTGGGGGGAATTTGCATCTGCATTCAAACAGCCTGCACCAATCTGGAAGCATTTTTTTGAATCAAGATTAAAAGAATTTAAAACAAAGGCCTGTATTTTCAATTAGCAACCTGCATTTCATCTGGGAAAAGGCAAGATGTCTACATGCAAGGATTTTCAAAAATCTGGGCTCTGCAATTTTAAAACAGTGAGTAACTCATTTAAGTTTTATTAAATAGGAAAGGCTGTGCATGTTTTATAAATTACAAATATACTCATATGAGATTGCTATGAATGTCTTACTTATAAATATTTGCCTGTGTTCAAGTTGATGACTGTGCATGTGTGTTTCTGCAAATTTTCAAACTCATGTTGATTCCTGAGCTCTTCCTTTAGCTTGTTGCTATTATGATTTAAAAAATTGAACAAAGTTTGTTTATTTTAGAATATAATAAGTTTTAAAATTTTATATAAATCAAACAGAATTGTCCGTAACCTGGAAACCAGGTTACACAGAGCAACAATTAATTTAGAGTAAAAATTCAAATGTTAGAATTTAATGTTTCAGGTTTACTAATAGAAACAATAAGTGAATTCAAGAATTTTAAATCAAAAATTACAATTTATAATGCTGCAAATCAAGTGCAGAGATGAACACACTGTATTTTACATTTTGATATAGTATACTTGATTCTTGCATTTGATTTGATTGATTTTGCTTCTGGAGACAGTTTAACTATCAAATATTATAGGAAAAATATTGTATTGGATTAAAATTCAATATTGATGTTGAATTTGGAATTTCTAGTTAAGAACCCTAGTTTTTACTGGGTTCAAGAAATTGGGTGATGCGGCTTTCAAAGTGAATCGAGTTCAAGAATCTTTAGGGTATGGTTAGATGATGGGTTGATGGAGTTGTCACTCGAGTATGGAAGATGACGGTGGTCGGTGATGGGGGAAATTGGCGTTGACAGGTTTTAGGGGAAAGGAGGTTCGGCTGTTCCAGGTTTTAGTTTTTAAACTTGAATTTAAATTCGAGTGGAATTTTGGGAATCTGAGGTTTGAGGGGAGTTGTGGGTTTACTGGTCGATAGGGGATGGCCATTGACGATGGTCAAAGGTGGCCGGAGTTGGTTTAAGGGTGCACAGTGAGGTTGTGTGCAGGTGTTGATGTTTTTGTTTGCAGGGTTTTGTTGCACGGGTTGATCTCGGGGGAAATTGGGAAGTGACTCGAAGTGTTATGGTCTCAGACTCGAAGTAAGTATAGGGAGGTCGAGTGTTTATATGGTTTCAGGTTTCAAATAGAAACAGAACTTGTTTCCAGGTTTTTAAAACATAAAACTGAAGTGAAATGTAGTAATGCAAACTAAAATTGGAAAACTAGTTTGGAACCTGAAGTTAGTTATAAATTTAAATAATTTAAATCTTAGTATTTGTAATTATTCAGATTTTAAATTTAGTTTGGGTTTAAAGTCTAAAAAACATAAACTGTGTTCTGTTTTCAAAATTTAAAAGTAATATTTAAATTGTAAGTTGGAGTTCAACATGAGTTTTTCAAGCTGAAATGTAATTATGAATTCAATAATTTAAATCCGAGATTTTGAATCATTTTTGTATTCAAAAATGTAAGATGTTTTTAAACCAAACAGAAAACTGTTTTTTTTTTTCTGTTTTAAATTTGAGGTAAAATTTTATAAAGCAACTGAAAATTTAAACAAGTTTAAAACTGGAAACTGAATTTTTGAATAAATAAATCTGAGTTGAATTTAAATCTGGAAAGTTTAAAATTAGATTTTTAAACTTTTTAAGGTATAAAAGAACATTGATTTGAATTTAAAACTATAAGTTTAAATTTATGAAATAAGGTTTAAAATAAGGTTAAATTCAGTTTTAAACCTGGAATTTGATTTTTATGACAGTTTTTAAAATTTAAATAAGTTTTTTAAATTTAAATTTGTTTTAACCATTTTTAGGAAAGGTTAAATAAATTGAATTTGAAAATGAAGATAGAGATGTAAGTAAAGTTTTAAATTTTTAGTTTGAATCTGAAAGAAAATTTGAATTGTGTTTCAGTTTGAAATTTAAAAAGAAATTTTTTTAAATTTGAATTTTGTTTGAAACAAAGTGTTTAAAAATACTTTGTATAAAGAAGAATGTTTCTTAATTTTGAACTTAAGAAATTGATTTCATTTAAATTATTAAATTAATTTAAATGGAATATTAATTATTTAATCAATTAATAATGTGAATGATTAATTAAGTAATTAATAATTTTAAGTTAATTAATTAAGATTTAAGATTAATTAATTAAGGTTAATTAATCTATAATTAAGGATGCTTAATTAAATTTTAATTTATGATTAAGATTTATTTAATCAAGTGATTAAAGATAATTTAGATTTTAATTAACACTTAATTAATTAATAATTAGAGATTAATTAAATGATAATTAATTGATAATTAATAATGATTAAATTCTTAATTAGGTAATTAAGAAATGTTAATGAAGGTCATTAACATAAGATTATTTAATTAATGTGATTAATTATTAATAATTAATTTAATTAATTAATTAATAATAATCAATTGTTTAATTACTTAATGAAAGTAATTAATGAATTAATTACTTGGTGTAATTAATTTGATTAAGGTGATAAGTTTAGATTAATTAAGTTTAATTAATTTAAACACTTGTGGATTGTTGATAATTACTTTATGTAATTTAGGATTTGTAATTACTTAAGGAAGTAATTAAATAATAATTACTGAATGTAATTAAGGATATTTATTATAGAAGTAATTTGGATTTAAATTACTTTGAAATTAATTAAGTGATTAATAGAGATAATTAATTAAGAGTAATTAATTTATGGGATGAGTAATTAAAGTAGTTAATTACTGGATGATTATTAATCAAAGGTGATTAATATATATGTGGTTTAAATTGAAGATTAATTACTTATGTAATTAATTTATATTTAGAGATTGATTAAATATAGTTAGAAATCATTAATTAATTAATTAATGATGTAATTTGGAATTGATTAATTAAGGTATAATTAATAATGAATAACTGATTAATGTAATTAATTAATTAATTAAGTAATTACAAGTTAATTATTTGCTAGGGGTTAAGTAATTAACTTGTGTAATTAATATTAAATGCTAATTACTTATTGTAATTAGAGATGGTTAATCAGTAATGATTAAGTGGAATGAATATTGAGATGATGATTTATAAATTGATTTGTAATCAATTAAAGATTAAGATAAGCAGGATTTTAATGATGAAGTAATTAATTTAATTCATTTTAAATTAATTAGAGATTAGGTATTTAATTTAATTCATTTTAAATTAATTATAAATGGTGTGATCATTAGATCATTGCTTATGTTTGATGAATGGTATTGGTTGCCATGTATGGGTTGTAATCTCAGTTATGAGATGAGTAGTGTATGTAATATGGATGCATTGGTTGCTTTTGGATGTTATTATGAATTATCTGATTATGATATGAATTATCATTTGATAATGATAATGTTGATTATCTATTATGTTGTGAATTATCTATCTGTGTATATTTAGATAATGAATTGAATTGTTTTAAACTTAAAACAACTTGGACCTTAAAAGACACGCTTTGGATTTCGATGAGACCGGGATCGGGTTTCCATATTTGGATATCCGAAAACCACATCGATCCAATTAGACGTTAGGTCGTTAACCCAAATGGAGCGAGTGAAGACTCGAGGTGTAAGGGCTATACGTCAGTATAACTCTATGGGTGATTCCGTAATGAGTTTGACGGAATAGTGCTTATAGATTCGAGATGGTGATTCAGAGTGCAAGGGCTATTGTCGTTAACTCTGAGGGTAATTCCAAAATGAGTGTAACGAGATAATGCCTTCGGTTTCGTTCGAACCCGGAACGAACTTGTATGGATTGAATGCTTTCAGAACATCGTCAGGTGGACGATGAGCATTCTAAGTGATATGTCCTATTAAGGTAATCGTAGCCTCAAGCCTCATTAACCGGGAATGGCTAAAACAGGGGAGGTGCAGCAAAGCTTCGTGGGTAGCCCCCACTTGAGAGCAACATTTATCCCTGTCTAGAGGTCCCTTTATTTTTCGGCTTAGTGGTGCGGTTGCTGATCACAACTGCGGGGTTGTCTTGTTTGGAACTGTTCAGTAAGGAACGGGTCCAGCTTTGTGTTGCAGGGGATTGGGAGTAATCCTCGGTACGGTGATCTAGGCCACGTACTGTGACGGGCGGTACCCCAGTAGCCCAGCCATTGTATGGATTCCAAAATCCAATAAGTGCCAACGGTTTTGATTGTATTACCCACTTTTGTGGCTAGTAGCTGGAATTTAATGAATGTAACAATTTCGGCTATTTCTTATTTACTTGAAAACCCTAGACACTATTATAATATCATCGGACTTCCTATCAAATGTTTTGGTTAGCGTAAGGTAAAAACTTTTCCATGTTTATGTGTAGGAAGTCTTACGTGATACCTTTTCTTTTCAAAGGTTTTTCAAAGTTAAGCAACTTTAACCTGTTACTCACACCAGACCCATGTCTGACCCGGAGTTATTTCTGTTTTTCTATAACTCTTGGGTACTCAAATTTTTATGAGTAGTCAAGGGAATTCAGGTTAGGATTCAGGTTAGCTTTGACGTATTGTGGAGGAGCAAATGGAGCAGGTGGCTTCTGTGTGTAGTTATATAATTTTCTGCTGTGTTAGTTTCTCTGAGTGTTTTTGTATTGTGATTGAGTTGTAATAACTAGACAGATATTTATAACTGTCTAGTATGTGTTGTATATGTCTGTGTAACTCTGATATTTGATGTATACTATGTAATACTTATGTTGTTAATATAATTTATTCGTTCCACTGTTGAGATTCTAGTGTTGTTTCTTCTTTCTCTTCTTTCTTTTCTTTTTTCTATCCCTTTCTTTCTTAAGGATGATGCGATTTTCCGGGAGTGGAAAGTCGAGTCGTTTCACTTGGTATCAGAGTACTAGGTTGATTGAATACCTAGTCTCTGTAGTGGTGTCTATCTTGAGAGAGCGTATTTGTATTTTTAATATATATATATATATATATATATATATATATATATAATTGTTTCTACCTATTTGTTGGGTTACCCGGTCAGCTATTCCAATATAAGTTATAAAGGTAGATGAGGTAGAAGTGTGTGTAACACGACTACCATTGGTTGGAGTTTGATGGATGAGGTCGGGAGTGTATTGGTCGAGACTGTAGACCTAATACCGTCTCGAGTAATTTCTGTAGTGATGAAGGACTTCATCGATCTCTGAAGGTAACGTTCTAAAGGTTCGGAGTTCATCTTTGAAATGCCGAACTGAGTTTGGGTCTGTCGGTGGGGCAGAAGCCAGTGAGTGATGATATCTTGATATCTCAGGAAGTAGTAGCTGCATGATGAGATGCAGTGACTATGGATATTTCCGAAGATGTTTCTTTGGAATAGGAGTAAGAAGTGAGTCTTCTCGGTGATGTGGCTGAGTTTAGCAGAATGTTCTGAGTTAGTAAGGAGTCTTTTGGTTGAGTAGTTTCTCTGAAATGGAGTTCAGAAGCTGCAGAGTGGGTCTTTTTCTCTAGTAAGTTGGCTAAGCCAGCATAAGCTGTTCTGTTTGGCTGGGAGAGAGTAGTTTTCTTTGGATTTAGGCTGAGTTGATCGCAAAAGTGACATGCGATAGTATGTTCTTTTGGATTGTTGGAGATTGTCCAGATTTCTTCAAGGAAGTCAGAGTTTGTCAGCATCTGGAGATCGAGTTTTCTTTCCAGGAATGGAACTGGTGGTTCAGTTAGTAGATGGATGGTTCCTTGAGATAGAAGTTGGTGAAGTAGCTCAGGTTTGGGAGGAACATCTGAGTTTTCTTTATGGATATGTGGAACCATATTTCTGTGCTGGTTTGTCAGGTCTTTGCTTGTGCTGTTCTTCAGCATTCTCTTCTGTTTCGGATCAGAGTTGTGCAGCAGAAGCAGTTTGGGAATGTTTCTGTTTTGTCTTTTCCAGATAAGAAGAAGTTTGTTCTGTCTTCTGTTGTTGAGAAGCGGGGTGTGTGTTCTTGGATTTGAGTGATCTTGAGGAGATCATTGGATTGTTTGATCCAGTCTGTTTCTAATGAAATCAGCAAGAGTTAAGCTGATCAGGAAGGATGTTGGTAGCCCAGGATCGTCCGAAAGGTTTTTATGGATAAGAGTTGAAGGAATTTGGATTCTGGAATTGGAGATTTGAATTTGGTTAAGTTTTTCTCTGATCCGGAGAGCTATAAGTTTGGGAAGCTAGCTCCGTTGTGTTTTGGTTTCTTCTGTGTTTGGTAAGATCAGTGTTTGGTTTTCTAGAGATGAATTGCCAGTTTGGATAACTGGGATTCAGTATGTTTCACGTATCTCTGAGGGAGTACGTGTTTGATATTTCTGGTTGTAGAACCAGCAGTTTAGGATGGATTGGTTGTTGAGTCAGACTCGTTTGTAGTCTGATATTCTGTATAGAATTGTTGTTAGGAGTTCTATAGCTTAGTAGTATTGATTGATTGGATTCTATAGAGCGAGTATCCCGATATATATATATATATATATATATATATATATATATATATATATATATATATATATATAGACACACACACACACACACCAGGGAAACTCGTGGAAGTTTTATCCAAAATTCTTTTGGATAATTAGATTTGTTTTGATTGTGTGAATTGGTTGCTTTGGTTGTTGGCATATGATTAACATATGCTGTATTTTAAAATAAAATATGTAAATAGATTATTAAATTACCTTTGTTTTAAATTTCGGGGACGAAATTCTTTTAAGGGGGAAGGATTGTAATATCCCGGAATTTTGGACAATATAAATTTAATAATCTGTATTTAAATTTATATTGAATTGATGATTTTTGTTAATAAATTTGATTTAAATTAATAATCTTCTTTATTTAAATATTTAATTTGTGAATTTATTTTTAATGAACTAATGAATTTGTTTTCTATTTAATAATGTATATGTATTTATATATATTTTGAATAGATAAGTTGTTTTAATTAAATTAGTATAGCATAATTTTAATGTTTTGAAAATAGAAATTGTGATTTATTTTTAATTTAAGCTTTTTAAAAACATTTAATAAAATACTAAATGATTTTAAATATGTGAGATAAATGTTTTATTTGTTTTAAAATTCATTTTTACTTAAGTTTGAATATTTAAATATGTTACCAAAATATTTGTGTTATTCTTTTTAAAATAATAATTTATAAAATGAGATTTGTTAATTTAATTTGAGATTTAAAATACAATTTAAAATATGAACATGCATTCATTAAGTTTAATTTTCTTTAACACTTAATTTAAATAACAAAAAAATTTATTAACACTTAATTAAATAACAAGACATTTACAAATACATGTGTAAACTTATCATCAATTTAAAATGACAAATGTAATAGCTCAAGCCATGTGTCATTGTTTGAGTTTGTTTTCCTTTAATTTTAATTTAAATCAAACATTGTTATTTAAACTTGCATATATTCATTTCTTTTTAGCTCTTTTTCATTCTTCATTCTAAAAAGAAATCTGAAATTTTGTTCAAATGCATTTCTCAAACAAGTAAACAACTTGCATTCAACTCCTCTCTTATTAAAACATTCAAAAACCTGCAAATCATTCCCTGTAAACAAACATGCAAGCCTGCATTCTTCAAATCTATAACATATTTCAGAGCTGCAGTTTTTCATATCCTCAAACCCAGAAATTCACATGAAATTCCTCAGAAATACATAGCAAATTTCATTTCTTCAAAACATGCAAAATCAAACCCCTGTTTAAATGCATTCAATTCTTTTGAAATCTGGATTTCAAACATAAATCTGCATTTCATTTGCAAGCATGAATCCTGCATGTATTCAAAAACAACCTGGGGGGAATTTGCATCTGCATTCAAACAGCCTGCACCAATCTGGAACCATTTTTTTGAATCAAAATTAAAAGCATTTAAAACAAAGGCCTGTAATTTCAATTAGCAACCTGCATTTCATCTGGGAAAAGGCAAGATGTCTACATGCAAGGATTTTCAAAAATCTGGGCTTTGCAATTTTAAAACAGTGAGCAACTCATTTAAGTTTTATTAAATAGGAAAGGCTATGCATGTTTTATAAATTACAAATATACTCATATGAGATTGCTATGAATGTCTTACTTATAAATATTTGCCTGTGTTCAAGTTGATGACTGTGCATGTGTGTTTCTGCAAATATTCAAACTCATGTTGATTCCTGAGCTCTTCCTTTAGCTTGTTGCTATTATGATTTAAACAATTGAACAAAGTTTGTTTATTTTAGAATAGACTAAGTTTTAAAATTTTATATAAATCAAACAGAATTGTCCGTAACCTGGAAACCAGGTTATACAGAGCAACAATTAATTTAGAGTAAAAATTCAAATGTTAGAATTTAATGTTTCAGGTTTACTAATAGAAACAATAAGTGAATTCAAGAATTTTAAATCAAAAATTACAATTTATAATGCTGCAAATCAAGTGCAGAGATGAACACACTGTATTTTACATTTTGATATAGTATACTTGATTCTTGCATTTGATTTGATTGATTTTGCTTCTGGAGACAGTTTAACTATCAAATATTATAGGAAAAATATTGTATTGGATTAAAATTCAATATTGATGTTGAATTTGGAATTTCTAGTTAAGAACCCTAGTTTTTACTGGGTTCAAGAAATTGGGTGATGCGGCTTTCAAAGTGAATCGAGTTCAAGAATCTTTAGGGTATGGTTAGATGATGGGTTGATGGAGTTGTCACCCGAGTATGGAAGATGAAGGTGGTCGGTGATGGGGAAAATTGGCGTTGATAGGTTTTAGGGGAAAGGAGGTTCGGCTGTTCCAGGTTTTAGTTTTTAAACTTGAATTTAAATTCGAGTGGAATTTTGGGAATCTGAGGTTTGAGGGGAGTTGTGAGTTTTCTGGTCGATAGGGGATGGCCATTGACGATGGTCAGAGGTGGCCGGAGTTGGTTTAAGGGTGCACAGTAAGGTTGTGTGCAGGTGGTGATGTTTTTGTTTGCAGGGTTTTGTTGCACGGGTTGATCTCGGGGAAATTGGGAAGTGACTCGAAGTGTTATGGTCTCAGACTCGAAGTAAGTATAGGGAGGTCGAGTGTTTATATGGTTTCAGGTTTCAAATAGAAACAGAACTTGTTTCCAGGTTTTTAAAAAATAAAACTGAAGTGAAATGTAGTAATGCAAACTAAAATTGGAAAACTAGTTTGGAACCTGAAGTTAGTTATAAATTTAAATAATTTAAATCTTGGTATTTGTAATTATTCAGATTTTAAATTTAGTTCGGGTTTAAAGTCTAAAAAACAGAAATTGTGTTCTGTTTTCAAAATTTAAAAGTAAAATTTAAATTGTAAGTTGGAGTTCAACAGGAGTTTTTCAACCTGAAATGTAATTATGAATTCAATAATTTAAATCTGAGATTTTGAATCATTTTTGTATTCAAAAATGTAAGATGTTTTTAAACTAAACAGAAAACTGTTTTTTTTTTCGTTTTAAATTTGAGGTAAAATTTTATAAAGCAACTGAAAATTTAAACAAGTTTAAAACTGGAAATTGAATTTTTGAATAAATAAATCTGAGTTGAATTTAAATCTGGAAAGTTTAAAATTAGTTTTTTAAACTTTTTGAGGTATAAAAGAACATTGATTTGAATTTAAAACTATAAGTTTAAATTTATGAAATAAGGTTTAAAATAAGGTTAAATTCAGTTTTAAACCTGGAATTTGATTTTTATGACAGTTTTTAAAATTTCAATAAGTTTTTTTAAATTTAAATTTGTTTTAACCATTATTAGGAAAGGTTAAATAAATTGAAATTGAAAATGAAGATAGAGATGTAAGTAAAGTTTTAAATTTTAAGTTTGAATCTGAAAGAAAATTTGAATTGTGTTTCAGTTTGAAATTTAAAAAGATTTTTTTTAAATTTGAATTTTGTTTGAAACAAAGTGTTTAAAAATACTTTGTATAAAGAAGAATGTTTCTTAATTTTGAACTTAAGAAATTGATTTCATTTAAATTATTAAATTAATTTAAATGGAATATTAATTATTTAATTAATTAATAATGTGAATGATTAATTAAGTAATTAATAATTTTAAGTTAATTAATTAAGATTTAAGATTAATTAATTAAGGTTAATTAATCTATAATTAAGGATGGTTAATTAAATTTTAATTTATGATTAAGATTTATTTAATCAAGTGATTAAAGATAATTTAGATTTTAATTAACACTTAATTAATTAATAATTAGAGATTAATTAAATATTAATTAATTGATAATTAATAATGATTAAATTCTTAATTACGTAATTAAGAAATGTTAATGAAGGTCATTAACATAAGATTATTTAATTAATGTGATTAATTATTAATAATTAATTAAATTAATTAATTAATAATAATCAATTGTTTAATTACTTAATGAAAGTAATTAATGAATTAATTACTTGGTGTAATTAATTTGATTAAGGTGATAAGTTTAGATTAATTAAGTTTAATTAATTTAAACATTTGTGGATTGTTGATACTTACTTTGTGTAATTTAGGATTTGTAATTACTTAAGGAAGTAATTAAATAATAATTACTGAATGTAATTAAGGATATTTATTATAGAAGTAATTTGGATTTAAATTACTTTGAAATTAATTAAGTGATTAATGGAGATAATTAATTAAGAGTAATTAATTTATGGGATGAGTAATTAAAGTAGTTAATTACTGGATGATTATTAATCAAAGGTGATTAATATATATATGGTTTTTCTGGAAGCTTAAAGGTTCTGTTCAAGTTAAATCAGATGGAGTGATTTTTCTATTCCTTCTTTCGTTTGAGGAAGATAAAAGTAAAATTTTACTTGGCGACCCCATCATTATGAACAATAAAGTGTTTATCATTAGGCCATATGATGCTTCTGTTAGCAATGTTTGTGGATCTGTTCCCACAGTGCCTGTGTTGGTACACTTTCGCAATATACCACTTTTCGCATGGTCTCACCTTGGCATTAACTGGATTAGTAGTCGTATAGGAAAATTACTCTGCATGGATGAAAGGACCGAGAGACTTGAAAGATTGGAATTTGCGAAATGCATGATTGAAATTAAGCCAAACAAGGAGTTGCCTAATGATTTCCTCATTAGCCTGGCTGATGGAGGTGTTCAGCGTATATTTGTAGAATATTTAGGGCAACCAGACATTTGTGTGCAGTGCAACTCTTTTGGGCACGTTATGCAATCGTGTGTCATGAAGGTTGAATCTATTACTTCAGTTAATGGCAAGGAAACAGGAATTAAGCACAAGGAAAAGTTATCAAAAAACAAAGAAAAGACTATTAAGCAAGTTCAAACATGGCAAAAGGTGGAGTATAACAGGAAAAAGATGGGATCGTATAAGAGCTTCAGAAGGGTGTTTAATAAGGATAATATTCAGGATAGGGTAAAAGGAAATGAGAGAAAAAATGGAACCGAGGAAGAAGTGTTAACGGAAAATACAGAGATTAATAAAGTGAATGAAATGAGAATTGAGAAGGAAGGAAATCAAAAACAAAGCAAAGTGTATATTTTGGACATTAACAATCCAGCGGTTACTACTGAGGGTCTTCCTGTTGATGCTACTACTTCAAGTTACCAACGAGCAACAGCTTTGATATTCTTCAAATTACCGCAGGTAAAAGTGATAATGGCAACGTACAAATGCATGAAAATAACACTCTAGAAATGGAGCAACCTCAAATGGCACTTTTTTCATCTGTTGAAAACTTGCATGCATCTCCTAAAAGCACTTCTTCTGGGCATTTAGGAACTGCTACAACTCTTATTCAAAGCAATGCTACTAATGCTACCCTTGCTGAACCACCATTTGTCCTTTCCAAATATTCTTTGGAAGGGAGACATTGCAGTGAATATTCCAATGAAGATTTAAATTCTTCTCTGTCAGTGTCATTAATCTCGGCAAATCGATCTTTGAATACAAATCCATCCAACATTAATGACACAGAAAATCCATCAATTACTCTTCAGAAAAACATCATTTCTCCTCAACAGCTTTCACCATGTTCAATTCCACACATGCACAGCGTGCACGTGCATGGAAATCTCAACCTCGATCGAAACCATGCTACCTCTAATAACGTCAACCCTCCTCAACCCAACTCTCCAGAATCTAACTTCATTATCCTCAACAATGCCACTGAAACAACTATTCACCCTTCCCAAAAAAAAATCTTAAAATCACTGATTAATTCACCACTGATAGCTATTTATTCCCCTCAAAAATCCAAAATAACTAAGAACCTTACTCTCTCACCACACAACACCAGTACCTCGAACATGGTTCTTCGAAGCAAGAAATCCATCTCCCCACTTGAAAACACGTTTTCTCAATGATGCAAAACATAGGAGCTTGGAATGTCATGGGGGCACACCATGAAACCAAATTATCCCAATGCAAAACCATGATATCACAGCATAATCTGTGTATGTTAGCCATTCTTGAAACTAAGTTAAATCTTGACCACACTATCAGAGCTGCTAAATATATCAACCCGGGGTGGGATGTCATTCACAATCTTGATGAGGCGCCTTATGGTAGAATTCTCATTGTCTTCGACCCTAGTTTGATCCTCCTATCAAAAGTATTCGCTAATTCCCAAATCATTCACTGCCATGCAAAAAATATCATCACCTCTAGCTCTTTCTACATTTCTGTTGTCTACGCTGCTAATAACAGAGCTGCTAGAAATTCTTTTCTCCACGACCTACCCATGCTTCGTCAAGATTCTCATCCATGCATTGTTTTTGGTGACTTCAATTGCTGTAATAAGATTGCTGATAGACTTGGTGGCAATCCACTTTCAATTAATGAAATTGAACCACTGCGTACTGCAGTAATTGATTCTAACATAGTGGAAATTAAGACCACTGGCATGAGATTCTCATGGAATAACAAGCGTAGACATGGGACAAGGACCTTCACTAAGATTGACCATGCGTTTGGAAATCTCCTCGCCCTATCCAAATGGCCTACCTTATACAACGACCTTCCTCCACCGCTCCTTTCCGACCACTCTCCACAAATTATTCATCTTCGTGAAGATGGCATCAAAATCATTTCAAGTTTCAAATTTTTTAATACTTGGGTTAATGAACCTGATTTCTTTGACATTGTTAAAGAAGTTTGGGCGAAACCAATTTATGGTAACCCTATGTCTATATTGCAGGTCAAGTTGAAAAGTACCAAGCTTGCTCTCAAACAATGGTTAAGGAATAGATATGGTGAAGGAGGTAAACAAAGTAATTACTGGAGGAGCAAACTGGAAGAGATACAATTCAACTTGCAGGATGATCCCCACAACTCTTCTATTAGCACTATGGAGACGTACATTTCTTCGCAATATTTCAATGCTCTATCCAGTGAGATATCTATGATGAATCAAAAAGCGAGACTTAAATGGAGAACCTACGGTGACAGGAACAGTGCTTTCTTCCATGCCAACTTAAAGGCTAAGCAATCCAGAGAAAATATAGTTACCATTCTCGATGACGTTGGAAATGTCCAGAATACTAAACAAGGAGTAGACGAGGCTTTCATTAAACACTTTACCAATCTCTTCAACAACTCCGACAACTACGAACCTGACACTAACCTCATCGATCCTACAATTCTTCCCAAGCTTACTGATGACGATCACGCAACTTTGAAACTTGCTGTTACTGATGATGAGATCAAGTCGGCTATGTTTTCTCTTAATAGGAAATCTGCAGGTGGTCCCGATGGTTTCAATGCTAATTTCTATTTCGTTTGTTGGGGTATTGTCAAATTGGAAGTGCTTCGTGATGTGAAGAACTTTTTCAAAAATTCCAAACTGATACATTCCTTCAACAACACTAACATTGCATTGATTCCTAAAGTTAACAATCCTAACACGGTGTCTTCCTTCAGGCCTATCTCGTGCTGTAATACTATCTACAACTGTATCTCAAAAATTATTGCGACCAGGATGAAATCTGTCATGCATAACATTATATCTCCTAACCAAGCTGCTTTTTTGCCAGGTCGAAACATCCTTGACAATGTATTACTTGCTCATGAACTTCTGAATGGTTACAATAACAAGAACTCTACTCCTGAAGCTATGCTGAAATTGGACATCATGAAGGCTTTCGACTTGCTTAGGTGGGAAGCAATCGTTAAAATTATGCAGTATACGAATTTTCCTGCCACCTTTATTGCTTGGATTATTGAGTGTATATCCACCGCTCGTTTCTCGATCAATGTTAACGGTTCCAGCGTGGGTTTCTTTGGCAGCAGGCATGGCATCCGTCAGGGGGACCCTATATCGCCTTATATATTCATTCTTGCCATGGAACTTCTCACGCAAATGTTTAAACATAAGGTGACTACTGGACATATTAAACCCCACCCAAAATGCACTAACCCAGAGATTCTATCTTTAATGTTCGCTGATGACCTTGTTATATTTTGTTCTCCGGACAACCCTACAATGCATGACATTATGGATACTCTTCATGTTTTTCATGCCATAACTAGATTATCTGTCAATCTACTCAAATCTGAAATGAAAACTTCTGGCCTCACTACCACCCAAAACAATGCTATTCAGGATATTACTGGTTTGCTGAGCAGTAATAATACTATCTCTTATCTTGGGCTTCCCATTACTCTCTCCAAAATAACAGTCAATCAATGTTTACCCCTTTATGAAAAGATCATCTCTAGACTTGAGTACTGGTCGAACAGTATGCTGAGCCAAGATGGAAGAGTTACACTTACTAAGTCTGTGATCTTCTCAATTCAAGTCTACTGGGCTAGAACGTTCATATTACCTCTGAAACTTATCAACATGATTCACTCTGCTTTCATGAGATTTATTTGGACTGGAAAAACTGTGGGACGATATTTAGCACCTATTAGTTTCAAGAAAATTGAAAAACCGATTGTTAATGGTGGCCTTGGTATTATTAACATGCTTCACTGGAATCGGTCATCTATGGCACGCCTTATCTACGACTACGTTTCTGCCAAAAATAATATATGGGTTAAATGGTCCATTGTTCACGTTCTTCGTGGACGCAATTTTTGGAATATGACTGCTCCTTCTAAGATCAGCTGGACGTGGAGATCTATTTTCAAACTTAAGGATGCTACTCTTCCCCTTGTCCGTTACCCTATTAATAATAGTACTGCTATTAGTTTTTGGGACGATCCTTGGATAGATAGTGGAGTGATATTGAGGCGAGTTCTTTCATATGCCGAGTTAATGCAAACTGGTGTGAGACAGGAAGCGACTGTTCAGAGCTTCATTAATGGCAATTCATTACGCCTACCTCGGACATCCAGCTTTAGAGTTCAACAGCTATGGAATAAGGCGGCTAACTGTGAAATTAAGAACGAGGGTACCTCCAGTGTCAGTGGGGAAGTAATGTTAATAAGTTCAGTATTAAAGAAACGTACTCCTTCCTGTCCGAGGCAGTGGGAGAGAAATGCAAATGGAGGAGACGCATTTGGAGCAATGATAATGTTCAGACCGATAATCTCTTTCACTGGAAAGTCATGAATAGGGCTCTCCATACTAAAATTAAGTTATTATCCAGAGGGGTTCCTGTTAATGCATGCTGTGTATTCTGCAATCGTGCCCCTGAAATGGTTGAGCATTTGTTTTTTGAATGCTCTTATCTAAATGCGCTTTGGAGGACTTGGATTGGGAGAATTGGTCGAAGCTGGAAAGGAGCTAACAATGTCGAGCAGTGGAAGTATATCTACGATAATACTGGTGGTAAAGGTGACTCGAATAGACTATTTTTATACGTCGTCAAAAGATTCATGAAAGTGGTCTGGGACGAAAGAAACCGTCGTATTTTCCAGCCGAATAAAAGCTACTCGCCAGTGTTGTCCGAGAAGCATTTGATGTGTGAGATTAGGCGTGATATTTGCCATGTCTCTTTTGCTTATGACCCTGGCATCTTCTGTTAGTTTCCTCTCTTCATTTTTTTTCTTTATTTTTCCTTCTCTTTCTTTTGTAGTTTTTGTTTTTTGTGTTTTCTTTGTCTCCTTTGTGATTGTTGCACTTTGTTTTTCCTTGTATTTCTTGCAAGATTGTCTTGCTCTTCCTCCTCCTTCGGGTGTAGCAATAAAATGGTAAGGGTCCATTTAACCCCGTCAGCTTTGCCAATATATATATATATATATATATATATATATATATATATGTGGTTTAAATTGAAGATTAATTACTTATGTAATTAATTTATATTTAGAGATTGATTAAATATAGTTAGAAATCATTAATTAATTAATTAATGATGTAATTTGGAATTGATTAATTAAGGTATAATTAATAATGAATAACTGATTAATGTAATTAATTAATTAATTAATTAAAAGTTAATTATTTACTAGGGGTTAAGTAATTAACTTGTGTAATTAATATTAAATGCTACTTACTTATTGTAATTAGAGATGGTTAATCAGTAATGATTAAGTGGAATGAATATTGAGATGATGATTTATAAATTGATTTGTAACCAATTAAAGATTAAGATAAGCAGGATTTTAATGATGAAGTAATTAATTTAATTCATTTTAAATTAATTAGAGATTAGATAATTAATTTAATTCATTTTAAATTAATTATAAATGGTGTGATCATTAGATCATTGCTTATGTTTGATGAATGGTATTGGTTGCCATGTATGGGTTGTAATCTCAGTTATGAGATGAGTAGTGTATGTAATATGGATGCATTGGTTGCTTTTGGATGTTAGTATGAATTATCTGATTATGATATGAATTATCTGTTGATAATGATAATGTTGACTATCTATTGTGTAGTGAATTATCTATCTGTGTATATTTAGATAATGAATTGAATTGTTTTAAACTTAAAACAACTTGGACCTTAAAAGACACGCTTTGGATTTCGATGAGACCGGGATCGGGTTTCCATATTTGGATATCCGAAAACCACATCGATCCAATTAGACGTTAGGTCGTTAACCCAAATGGAGCGAGTGAAGACTCGAGGTGTAAGGGCTATACGTCAGTATAACTCTGTGGGTGATTCCGTAATGAGTTTGACGGAATAGTGCTTATAGATTCGAGATGGTGATTCAGAGTGCAAGGGTTATTGTCGTTAACTCTGAGGGTGATTCCAAAATGAGTGTAACGAGATAATGCCTTCGGTTTCGTTCGAACCCGAAACGAACTTATATGGATTGAATGCTTTCAGAACATCGTCAGGTGGACGATGAGCATTCTAAGTGATATGTCCTATTAAGGTAATCGTAGCCTCAAGCCTCATCAACCGGGAATGGCTAAAACAGGGGAGGTGCAGCAAAGCTGCGTGGGTAGCCCCCACTTGAGAGCAAGATTTATCCCTGTCTAAAGGTCCCTTTATTTTTCGGCTTAGTGGTGCGGTTGCTGATCACAACTGCGGGGTTGTCTTGTTTGGAACTGTTCAGTAAGGAACGGGTCCGGCTTTGTGTTGCAGGGGATTGGGAGTAATCCTCGGTACGGTGATCTAGGCCACGTACTGTGACGGACGGTACCCCAGTAGCCCAGCCATTGTATGGAATTCAAAATCCAATAAGTGCCAACGGTTTTGATTGTATTACCCACTTTTGTGGCTAGTAGCTGGAATTTAATGAATGTAACAATTTCGGCTATTTCTTATTTACTTGAAAACCCTAGACACTATTATAATATCATCGGATTTCCTATCAAATGTTTTGGTTAGCGTAAGGTAAAAACTTTTCCATGTTTATGTGTGGGAAGTCTTACGTGATACCTTTTCTTTTCAAAGGTTTTTCAAAGTTAAGCAACTTTAACCTGTTACTCACACCAGACCCATGTCTGACCAGGAGTTATTTCTGTTTTTCTATAACTCTTGGGTACTCAAATTTTTATGAGTAGTCAAGGGAATTCAGGTTAGGATTCAGGTTAGCTTTGACGTATTATGGAGGAGCAAATGGAGCAGGAGGCTTCTGCGTGTAGTTATATAGTTTTCCGCTGTGTTAGTTTCTCTAAGTGTTTTTCTATTGTGATTGAGTTGTAATAACTAGACAGGTGTTTGTAACTGTCTAGTATGTGTTGTATATGTCTGTGTAACTCTGATATTTGATGTATACTATGTAACGCTTATGTTGCTAATATAATTTATTCGTTCCGCTGTTGAGATTCTAGTGTTGTTTCTTCTTTCTCTTCTTTCTTTTCTCTTTTCTATCCCTTTCTTTCTTAAGGATGATGCGATTTTCCGGGAGTGGAAAGTCGGGTCGTCTCAGTTAATTACTTGTATTGACCTGAATCCATATACCACTCAACAAACCAATCATCACAATATAAAACAATTTTATATTCACTAACAAATACGCGCTCATTTCTATTATTATACTCAAACTCATTCTAGAGTCCTACTGACTCTATCTCTAATGAGTAACACCCAACAGAGCCAAGGTTATCGCTTAACCAAATGCTCTGATACCACAATGTAACGGCCTAATTTTTCGACGCCGGAAAGTCGACATCAATACGTCCACTGTATCAAATGCCGAATAGTCGAATGGAAAACCGAACCGTTAGAGTTTAAGAAGAAGAAGATAGAAGAAGAAATAGAAAAAATAACAGAATCTCACATTTCACAGCGGAACAACATATAATATATAAATGAATAATCTTTAAAACAAAGAATCATACGTGATATTACATTACATCACAACAAACAGCGGAAGAGAATATAACATATACTAGTCGCTTCACCATCCAGCTTGCTCCTGATCTCTACAGCATCTCTTTTCTGACTTTGCTGCAGAAATCTGAGAACCCGACTCTAGGCTGCCCGTGTGGAAATTGGTGGGCACCCAGAGTTTAGAAAGGGAACAATAAACTCAAGGTCAGGCATAGGACTGGTGTGAGATCTTAAAAACAATTATTTTCACAAAGAAAAGGAAAAGAAAACCGCAATGCCTTTGGAAAATGAAACTACCATAAGGCCTTCCGCCACACACACACAGTGCAAATGCAGAATTGAAGGAGATTTCTCCTTATGATAGTCAAACATGCTTAATACGCAAAATCCTTTCGATATTATTATTAGTGCATAGTGCAGAAAATATTTTGAAAGTATAATATTAATCTTAGCCAGCATACAACCATTATTGTATGCTTACTATTGCTACTATCTAAATAGTGGGGCGCCACCATAAGTAAATGGCAGGTTATACAACTAAAACCGTACAAGGCGCGTATTAGAGTTTGGATTTCCAACAAATGGTCAGGCTAAGGAACTTCCTAATGCCACATGGGTACACCTCTGGAGGGACGTCCGAGAACCTACCCGGATCTCTGCCAACACAAGGCCGGGTTACCTCTGTAACTAGGTAACCACTACTCGAGTATGCCATCCCCCGGTCCTTTCGGACCTTTATCCGAGGATCCTCAATCACAAAGCAACAACCACAAAGTATAACAAATTTATGGCAACCACATAGGTTAAATATCTGGGCTCCATAAAATGATACCACCCTTTTCCACAAGGAAATGGCATACCCCAAAGGGCGCGACCCTCATAACCTTGCCATATCTTTCCAGTTTTGACCATTTCCAGGGTGTGAGGTCCGACGAAGTCTCGTCCACAAAGCTACACTTTTCACAAAGTCATTCTTTGATCAGCAACACTTCGTATGCCACGTTACCAAATTGGGAATGTATCACTAGTAACCATCAACTACATAACCTATGAGCTCGTACGTCTCAGAGAAGGGTGTTAAGCTAAGAGAATAAATTCTCCGCCACCAAAAGAAATGTATTTGATATAAACTAACTTTACATCTCAAAGTGTAACGTCAGACACACATCCATACAAGTCTGTTCCAGGATCGAACGGAACCGAAGGCACTTCAAAAGAAGCCCTTGCAAATCCAGATATTTACTAATCACGTCCGGAATCCCCATCACAAAGGGCGATAAAATCTCTATACCAGAGCAGCCCGGTGCAGAGACATTCGACAGGTAATCCTTTCGTTTTTGAAAATAACCGATCTTCAACACCATCTTCAAATGTAATCCCAATTCGTCAAATCATTATTCGAAATGGGTTTCATGACACAAGGTCCTCTTTCGGCCAATCCGAATAACGAGCGCTTATTTTTTTTTTAAAATAAGTGTTCAATCAGATTCCAAACAAATCACAACAATTTCCACTTTGATCTTTTAAATAAAAGATCCATCACAATCACAAAGGTTCGATGTGGTTTTCGGATATCCACTTGGAATCCGACCCCTGGTCGCATCGAAATTCAAATGTCATTTAAAAGGCAAATATTGATAGTCGATTATTTAACTATCAATCAACATTCACAACAATCACTGGATTCCAAATAATTTTCCCCAATTATTATTTTCAAAATATCTTTGCAAAATACAATTTTGCACTTCAACCGTTTGAAAACAAATTTCAAATTACTTTTCACCTTACAATCCTTTGAAAATAAATTTCAAATCATTTTTCACTCGCGGAATAAGATTCCCGATATTATTTATTTGCAGTGAAGGTCTGCTGAGTTACTTTAAAATAATTTAAATTACTTATCCAAACATATGTACTTAGAAATATTTAAAATAAAACTATTTTAAAACACTTACTTAAATATTAGTTATGAAAATATTGTATAGAAATCTCGTATAAAAATTCAAGGCCAAACTAATTTTAAAATAAAATTAGTAGATAGTACATAACTATTTAAATATCCATTTCTAAAACAAATATCAATTTAATCTTTAAATAGTCACTTCTATAATAAATTAAAGTAAATCTTTACTTTAAAGATTTTCAAAAACCCAAGTAAATAATTTCTCCAAAATAATCTTTCCTTAAAACCATCTTTACAACTTCAATTTCATATTTATAGACTATATTGAAAAACATACTCGGCTTTCCAGGGAAAGTACACCTTCCATTCTAAAATGGTTCGTTCAAATCAATTTATAAATCCTTCTGGATTTACGTTAAATTTACGTTCCAAATCCGTAAATTCCTTTCCACAGTTTTATTTTTAAAACAAATTCCCCTTTCTTCTATAAGATTCGATTATGAATTTAAACTTCTAAATATCCCTTGATGTACGATTTTCAAATCGATTTCTAAATATTCATTTTCAGCACCGAATTAAATTCTAAATTTATTTCCAAATACCAAATCAATTTCCAAAATTGATTTCTAAATTTATTTCAACACTAAATTTATTATCTTTGGAAACAAATTCCTTCTTTTAAATCTATTCAATTTTTTAAAATTAATTAACTATAAATTTTCTACTAAATTTCAAAAATCAAACTTTTATTTATTCCTGGTATCCTACGATACCAAAAATATATTTGGCCAAATTATAGCCTTCAAAGGTTTCAATCATAAATAGTCACACACAGATTACAAATAATCAACACACAATATTGAAACTAATTCAAATATTTAAGGAATCCAGTTGGATCCCTCCAACCTATATTCCCTGCATCCACAGACGATAGCACAACAATTAAATACCAATTCCACTTCGAGGTGGAATATCGCGGTATATGGGATTGACAAAATATCATCTGCTATTATGCGGCATATAGGTTCTATTTCAAACTAAATAATAACAACCATCATCCAAGCACATAATCAATAATTTTAAATTTAACTATTTAAAATCGAACTGGAAATTCCAATTTAAACTTGAGTGAGAAGATCTCACCTTTAACTATGCACGCAATCCATTTTCCATTCTAGATTGTTTTCTCCATAATTTCGACCTTGTATAAATAATTTTATACAGTTGATTAATATTCGAAATAATCGAATAATAAATTTCCATTTAATATATTTATTTGATTTAATCTAATAATTAAAATTTTAAGCCCATCTTCCTTTAACAAATTTAAATATAATCGATTCTAATTTTATATAAACTACTTAAATAATTAAAATTCCTGAAATAGTAAGTTTATTGGAAATATATATATATATAACACTTTATTTTCAATCCCAGTTCAACCTAATTTCAATAAGTAGTATATAACCTCATATATATTTTTTTCAAAAAAAACTAGAATAATTTCTATTTACTATTTAAAAATAGATATGTAAGTGTATATACATAAAAAAAATTTAACTGGAAAATAATTCCCATTTTATCTCACTGTAGATAAAAAAACCTATCTATATATATGTTATATATTTATACATACGTTATTAAATTAATTTAAAAATCCAATATTTAACTTACAGTAAATCGAAATTCCAGCCTCCATCCTCTTTTGATCAAAGCCATCGCCGCAACCCAATGCGACCCCCACTGCATCGATCCCATCTCGAGCTCGAGACTCACATCATGATGATACACTGCTTTGAGCTCCAGATCACTCGACCCTAACAGTGCTTCTCACGCATCCTGACATTAGAAGCCCTAGCTTCCATTTCGACCTTCGCGACTCCTCCATCAACATTGGCCACGGCACTAGCTTCTCCTGAATTCGCCATCGCCAGACGAACGCGTGCGACAACAACCTACTATTCCTCCACCAGGAATCATCGCGCAACCCAAAATGAATTCGAAGCCCAAATCGTGACTCACATCACCTTAGTTCGTCGTCGACCCTCCAGCTTGGCCGCGCCTCCCATCAATCCTTCCCAAACCCTAGCATCGCGCGATGCTTCAAAGAGAAGCGAGGCCGGCTCGATTTCATGGGAACGAGATCGATTCTGGGAAAGCTGCCATTCTTTTATTTTTTATATATTTTTATCACAAACTGAATTGGGGTTTTGAAAAGTAGAAAAGGGTTCGGCAATTGAATTTGTAATGAAGGAGGCTACCAGATTAGATTTAGGGTTGTGACGAAGCTTGAATAAATATACATTTATTAATATTATTTTAATATTGTCTCAACTATAACATGCTTTTCAAACGAACTCCGAATCACCCGTGCCGCCGTGCGATTATAATGTTAAACCCCTATTTCGAACACTAAGGAGAAGGTTTCAAGTCCTAATTCGATCATATGGAAAAGATAGCTTATTGAACCCAGTTATCAAATTAAATTTCGATTTAATTTTCAGCGCGTTTGCTTATTGCACGGCCAAACAATCACTCCGAATGCTACGAAAATTGAAATCCGATAATAAAACAACATTACGGATCCAATGGAACTGGTTTCGTCGAAATCCGAGATTGTGCCTCGAAAGGCTATTTTTAAATATCGATTTGAACGATAAAATTTCAAACTGAACAAAATAGTTCCAATTTCAATTCTAAAGCTTCCATTCTCTTCAGTATTATCAATATAAATTTTCAAAGCCTTTGAAATACTTTTATTCAGTTTAAAACTGAAGATTCAAATTTTTACCCAACTTCAATAAATTAAATTCAATAATTGAAGTGCCAAATTCATAGTTAATTTTGAAATTCAAGTTAATTTAACTTCCAAATATTTAAAATCAATTAAATATTCCATTTCAAATGTTCAAATTTTCCGAGTCGTCACATATCGTGGATTATATTTTGTTATATATATGATATGAATCAAATTTTGTTTTGATCGTGTATATATCTATTGAATTTGATTGTGTGGAAAAGTACTAACCGTGCAAAGAAGGCATTGTCAAAATTTTATGAAATCTGATATGTTAATAAAAATTTACCAAGTTTTATAGAAATTTAAATAAATTGAATTTTTGTAAATGTTAACCAAGTTTACAAAAATTTACTAACCTTTACAAAAGATAACCATGTTATGTAAGTTTTATTAAAAATTAGACCACATATATATAAAAACTAACCAAGTTTTAATTTTTTTTATTTAAGTTAATGGAGTTTTACAAAGAAATATTAAATTTTGTAATAAATAATTAAGTTTTATACAAATTTAACTAAGTTAACTTAAAGTTTATAAATATTAACTAATTTTAATTAAATTTAACTAAATTAACTAAGTTTATAAAAATTAATTAAGTTAACCAAGTTTTATAAAAATTAGATAACAAGAGCAATACATTCAAATTTTTAGAAAATTATTTAGTTTTTATAAAACTTGATTAAATTTGGTTAATTTTTTTAATCGTATTAAATTTTGTTAAATTTTATAAAAATTGGTTAATTCATATGAACTTTTAGTCAACTTAGTTCACTTTGTATAAAACTTAATTATTATTTTTATAAACTTTGTCATTTCTTTGTAAAATAGATAACTTAGACAAACATTTGTAAAACTTAAATAAATTAAATAATTTTCTAAAAATTGAACAAGTTTCATAAAAATTAAATAAATTTATAAAAATAATAAAGTTATATAAAAATTTAACCAACTTAACCAAGTTTTATAAAAATTAAGTAATTTTCTAAATATTAACAAAATTTTATAAAATTGAAATAAATTTAAAAAAATTAAATAAGTTTTATAAAAATTAGTTAAGTTTTAAAAAAAAATAACCTAATGTATAAAAATTAACTAGTTTTATTAAAGTTAACCATGCTTTATAGAAATTAAATAAGATTATAAAGATAACTAAGTTTACAAAAATTAATTAAGTTTAAAAAAACTAATTTTGAGAAAATAAATAAATCAATAAAATTTAATTATTTTTTATGTAAGTTAATCAAATTCAATAAATTAACTAAGTTTCTAACGAATATTAGAAAATCTACTTCGGACATTCAAGTATTCAATTAATTGTTCTTGAAGCAAGACACAAATATCTCTATAACTTATATTGAATCATCTATTTCCATAATAGTATTAGCAGTCCATATTTTATAGACTTGTTTATTATTCATATAAATTAGTTAACATAGTTCTTTTTTGTAAAATTTAGTTATGCTTTCGTTTGGACATGTCTTCGATTTTAGTTTTATTTTAAGAGACATGAAGATTACACCATCATTGGATGTACAAGGATCGTTGAAACAAGATGGAGCTTTAGGTTAAAGATCTTCAAAAGGTAACATGATGCACTTATTATCTTGATAAACTTGTTTAAGCGGAGCAAGTAAGTGTTTTGTAGATTTATAACACCACGTGTTATAAAAATTAACTAAAAAAATTAAGCGAGTCATATAAAAATTAATTAAACTAACTTAAGTTTTATAAAAAAATAACTAAGATATTTAAATTTTATAAAAATTTTATAATTTTATATAAATTAACTAGGTCTTATCATAAATAAAATGAACTAGGTTTATAACAATTGACTAAGATAACTAAACTTAAGTTTTATAAAAGTTGTGTTCCTTATTTTGAAATCTTTGCTAAATTGTTATAAAAATCGACTAAGTTTTACAAAAATTATCTAATTTTTATAAAAATAACTAAATTAACTAAGTTTTCTAAAAATTAATTAAGTTTATAAAAATTAATTAAGTTTTTACCAACAACAACAACAACAACAATAATAAATTAACTAAGTTAATAAATTTTATAAAATTAATTATGTTTTATAAAAATTTATTAATCTAATTAAGTTTTTTAAAACTTAAATAATTTTATAAAATTTAACTAAGTTTTATAAAAATTAAAAAGGGTACTTTTGGCATAGGTCCTTGATAGGCCACCTCGCCACATTACTTACTCTGCTACACACCCTACTGATGTGATATTTCATGATTCGCTATGCCGGGCACGACGAAGTGAGTTCATCATATAAGTGAGTCGTTTCTTCCCAGTCTGGCTTATCAAGTCTTATACCCACCTTCCTCTGGCTTATCACCAATAGTTTCAAAATTCATAAAAATCACAGTGGAAAAAGTATGTAAATTAGGTCCTTATTTTTCGAAAATCATCAAAAAACATATAAAAAATAGAAAAAATTCAAATTTTAAAACTCATTTCAATTAATATTTATCTTCGTATTCATATCAAAAAAAATCAAAAAACAAGGATGAAAAGGGAAACAAATGACACACGGTATGTTTCAGGAATACTTGTAGACATGTATGCAATTTAAGAGAATAATTGCAGATATGTCTGCACTTATTCTAGAGAGCATGCCTTTGAAACTAAAAATTGCAGATATGTCTGCAAATTTTAGGAATAAATGCAGATATTTACATAAATATCCTGATTGTTAAGTCAAGGTGCTGTTATTCAATGAACAATTACATATATGTCTGCAAATATATGGAATAATTATAGACATGTTTGCAATTATATAAATTTTTATTCAACGCAATTATTAAGTGAATAGTTGAGTACATGTCTGCAATTATATGGAATAATTGCATAAATATCTGCAGTTAGTCAGATGTTTATCGAATGCAATTATTCAGTGAATAATTGGAGACATATCTGCAATTATATGGAATAATTGCAGATATATTTGCAATAATTGCAAATATGTCTGTTATAATTGCAGATATATTTGCAATAATTGCAGATAATTTTTTAAACCCTATTTAAGGATCTTTTTGTTGTTGAGATCTTTGCTTTTCCTCTGTTCAGAAACATCACCCTTAACACTTGCTTCCTCGGGAGCAACGACGAGGGCAGATTAGCCTAAAGCAAAAGGAAAAGTTAGTAAACTGGTAGTGTTAGGAATTCGATTTAGGCTATATTTAAACTTACCAACAAACTAGTTTGAACTGGAGAATTAAAAGTAAAGGATTTTGATTTGCCCATCACTAATGAACATTTTCCCCAAGCATTGAATTTAAGCTTCAGAGGCTCTCCCAAGACTTTGGGGCAATATAAAATAATAGAGTATTGAAGAAGTTTAGCCGGAATTAATAGTCCGAGCCGATTCCCCATGCTTTCTGTTGCTTGAGTTAAGGACAATATAATTTCCTAGTCTTCAGGTTTTAACTTTTTAGGAGTGGATTCTGGAAGGAAACACCTGGTAAAAGGTAAATAGGAAAACATCGGGAACCAAGGACAAGAAACTTACTAGGAATAGAAAATGTCCCTTTAATGTTAGAGAAACACTTGACAAAAAATTGTGTTTCCCATCCCTTTGTCCTGTTCACGCCCTCAGAAATCATACATTTCGGGTGAGGACGGATTCAGTACAATTGATAATCTGGCTGCCCACTAACCTTAGCAGGAATAGCTGTAGAATGGAGAATTTCAACACTAAGGGAAGAGAGTCCTAACTCTCAAGCCAAGACCTCCAAGCAAGTCAAATATGTATAAGACTTTGGTAAGAGTTGAATCGATGACTATCCATATGTACCAAATATCTTAGAAAAAAACTAGGGAAAGGAAGGTAGCTCGTCTGCCAAAATCTGAATGGGAGTAAAAGTAAGGTATCCTTTCAACAGATTGTAAATATTTTCTATAGGAATAGTAGAGATGGCTGTAACTCTCGTAATTTCGAATTGCTCCAAGGTGGAATCAACCTTAGCTTGGGATGTAGTATATGATAGATTCAGAAGATTTCCTCCTTTCTTACTAGTAAAGGGAGTGGCCTTAGGCCGGCACTAGCTTTCTTAACAGACTTCTTAATGGGCTTTGAACTTTCCAATGGTCCGTTAGGTGATTTTTTTTTCAAATTTATGAAATGATAATGACCATATCATATAAAAATTGCTACATGCCAAGTACAAAAATTATTATTTAATTGGTTTACTTACTACCTAAGCAATGGCATAAAATGCTTAAAGGATATGTTAGTTGTGAATTAACAACCCTTAAATAGCTTATGCTGAGTTTAATGAAGGACTTAAACTTTTAACTTTAACAAAGAAAGTCCATGGAAAAGCTATAAGAAATTAAATAAAAGGTAGTTACGCAATGTTAATAAATCTAAATCATTAGCTATAACGATGATGAATGTCATAAAGCATTGATAAACACTTCCATTTTAACTAATAATGAAGTGATGAAGGTTGTCGACATCAATGAATAAAGACGAAGAGGTTTGATAATGTGCTAATCAAAAAATAAACGATATCAAATGAAGCTTAATTTATAATATTAACGATAGCTATAAAATACTGGTAGCAAATAATTAGACTATTAGTATCAAGTTGTACATCGATTACGGAAGTAAATAACACCATTTATAGTTGAGTAACGTCATACTTAATAGTAAGAGGCTATTTCATCTCATCTTTGTCGCTACGCTATAGGAGTTTTGCATTATAAAGGTGATGGGTTAAGAACTTCAACAACGCTGAATATCGCATCGCTTATCTAATAAGGCATTTATAAATACACTGCTGCAGCTAATGTCAAAATGATGAGGATCGTCGACATCAGTGAATGATGATGATGTGAGTTGACATATATCAGTTAAACAACTTGTAACGTGTAAAAATACTATTAATAATAATACCATAAGAGATAATATCAAAACAGTGGCGACGAACAATAAGATTATTGGTATCAAGTTATAGCTTCATAAATCAGCAATGAAATCAAATGACTTCATCTATAGTTAAATAATGTTGCATCTAATTGGAATACATTTTCTCATAACAATAAGGGATTGCCGCATTTTATCGATTGATAATATGAGATTTTTTTACTATTAAGGCAATAGGTTAGTAAAGGACTTTATTAATGCCATGAGTCATGCTAGTATCATAGTATCGACTTTAATTAATACCAAGATTATTGATGTCACATCAAATCGATTTATGCATCCTAATAACAGTGACATCTATAACTTTGTTTCACTCTCATTAATTACAATATAAAATCTTTGTATTAAAAACATTAGCTAATGAAGTAAAAAGATAATATAATGTTTTATCAACCTTAAGTATCGTTTTCATCGATCAGTAAAAGCTTTTCACACCAATATCGATTAATATCAAAACACGTTCATGCGATATGAAAGCCTTACACTATTGATTAACTAATGTCATACCTTCTAGTGGTGTCGTGCATGTCGGTACCAACACATGTCTAAATAGTAGCGGATGTGGGATTAATAATGACCCACTTCATCATCAAATTGGAAGCCCTAACCATTCGAGTGGATTCACAATTAATTGATTTAAAGATTAGTAAAATTACATGACATCCAACAATAATAAATTGAAAACCACAATCCTTGATACAATGTTAATCGAGTCAAAATCAACAATACCCCAAATCAAAATCTAGTTGCAATTTTAAAACCTAATCGGCTTGTTAATTAGATCCATGTAAAATAAAAAGTCATACCTGAACATGAATCGGTTGCTTGAGAGTTATAAAAGTCTAAATTTTCTTAGGGATTTTTGATTGCTTTCTCAAGTTCTCAATTGCAGGTAAAAGAAGAAAGAAGAAGAGGCTTGAGTATTTATAGGAAGAAGCAGGCATGCTGAAACTGTTAGATTGATTTAAATAAACGATTGAATCATAGGAAGAACAATAGGCAGGAAGATGATATCAATAATATTGACTTGAAAAGTCAACGACTCCCCTATGCTGGAGGGTTAAATGTTATCACCATTAATGACTTTAAAGACATATGGCATAAGACAAAGATATAATGTCATCTTTCTTGACAGATACCTACTCTTTGTTCACGTCGACTACCGTCATTACCCTCGAACACACGTGACCAGCGAAACACTTGTGGTGACAATAATCAATATCGAGAATATGATAATGAATCAACATTGAAAGAATAGGATGTCACATTTCAATAATAAAAGAATGTATGCAATGTCGCATGTAACCAAAGAAGCAAAGGTATTGAGTACAATCAACATTATAAGCCATCAATGAATGTCGATGTAACCAATATCGCATCTCATTAATGTTATGCTCTAGTGGCATCGCTATTCACCTATTGTTATCGAAATAAGTTCGTTGCCAATGTTACTCCTCCATATCAACTACCAAGTAATGCTATGTTCATTATCGCATTTCTTCAATTGCTGAGTATTGATGCCGAGAATCATCAATGCCATTATTATGCTAAAGCAAGTCACTCTTCCTCAACACTGCTCTATATCCATGCCGCTCTTCATTAATGCTTAATGTAATTTCTAAATGACGCCACTAACTATCAATCAAGAGTATGTCAAGGCATAGGGTCATCGACACCGAAATCTATTTCTGATGTCGTCAATAGCCAATATTATATCAACAACATCTAATAATGCCATGCATCTCAATATGCGGTGTTGATGCCGACGGTCATCAACACTTAAAAGTGTTATTGAAGCGGATAACAGTATCCCTTCATGTTAAATTTACTCCTTATCGATGCCCAATAAAACCTCTATAGGAATAACTTACGCTGAAGCACAACTAAACACTCAAGATAGTCGAAGGTCATTATAAAATAAGGCACAACGCCATGCGACATCGATGATGCTGAAGTCCACAATTATCGATGTTAAGCTGTTGCGTCGCAATTCATCCCCTATAAATATGGACCAAGGGGTTCTATAGTGGGGCGGATCATTCTTGTCACTCTTATTACATTTTACACTTTGTAACTCTGAATCAATTTGGGGTTTTTACCGATTGTAACACATGAACTTTATACATATAAGGGATTGAATATTAAATAAATGCATAACATGTTTGACAAATTGACTCTTGAATTGAGACTTGCATGTTGACTTGCATATTGACTGAATATGATTCTTGGCATCATTCAAACATTAACTTTGAATGTGCACAACATTGGCATGGACTTGATCTTAAGACATAACAACGAATTAAACTAGTCTTGTTGTAACCTTTCCTCGATATAACTCTATTTCCTACATATTTTTAGGCTAACGAATAAATTCTTTAACAATACCTATGGGTGTCAATCCTTCACCCACTCCTCAGCGTGAGGGTAGGGATAAAACCAAATTGGGCCCTCTTCCAACATTTTAAAATTAAAATGGAAGCATGTATCATAAACTATATCATCAAAATGACAAATTCAACAAAACCATATATACACACCTTAATATGAACGCTAATCGCATAACCGAAATAAAAAAGGAAACTTATGAAACATCAATCATTTAATAGCAAATATAATGAGTGGGTAGATCGAGATAGATTTACCCAGAAAGCAAAGAAGGCGATGTGGCAACGATTTAGAGGATTGGCCAGTTAGCGAATGACACATGCGCAAGAGCATTAATTGTGAAATGGATACCAAGACTTTATCCCTTTGGTGAAAGGAAAAAAGGACTTGTGGAAATGAAGGGATGCGAAGGCCAATGATGACAAGTCTGCACCGATTTGCGATTGCCATAGAACTAGAGGCAAGTGTTACACCTGTATTTCCTAAATCCTATCGAATGGCAATATGACATAAGCACTAAGATTAAAATGGGATGCCCTCACAATAAAAGATGTACTATAAAGAAGAAGGGCTTATAATGAAGTAAAGTGAATAAAATTCTGCACTTAGAAATAGTAAGACAACAACAAAGGTTCAAATTGCGTTGATCTCCCTAATCCTAGTGTTACATACAATACTGAGCCTAAAATTGGACGCGGTAGCAGGATGTATTAAATAGTTGACAACAATAATACATGAAACTACAATGTAACCAAAATCCCAAATAACAATAAAACTTCAATGTTGCGCTGCGATATAGGACATTGTATAAATGGCAACAAAGCATAACACACTTTCCTTAAAAAGACGCATGTAATCAATGACATACTCCACTCATGAACCAATATATACGGATAGTAGAACTGCACCAACAATCTTGTAATGAAGGATAATAGGGATGCATTTCCCTTTATTGACACTAGAAAAGTGTGAAATGGCACAATGCGTCGCTATTAGAAGTGCATCGCCTTGAAACACAAGCTCAACAGAGAAGGACTGTGCTGCACTCAAAGGGTTGAATAAACATCGATATCATTCCCAAAGCATGTACAATGCTAATACCTTAAAGAAAAGATCTGCAGTACATACCAGGGCTGCACAAATGGCCACTCAAACAGTGCACCAATGTAGATCCACAATCACGAGTAAATGGTAGAGGTATAAGTCTCCCTTATTGATAACCTGCACATTTCAGCACTCAAAGCAGCTCGGTGCTGAATTGCATTAAAAATATCCTTCACAAATAGCGGCACGATTACCCTAACTAACCTTGTAAGCATCATCAACACATAGAGTAGATAAAAGGAGTAACTATCTTTTGAGGAAAAAGATGTAAAAGCAGCATGGCTCAAATCGAAGAAAAAAGGGGCAGCAGCTTGTCGTACTACACTCGCAATAGGAAGTAATGCCTAGGTCATTAACCCTTCAAGAGAATTTAGTGCTCATCCAAATCTGGAACCTCTCACCTTAAATTCAAACATTCCCACTTTAGTTTCAAATCTCCCGCCAAAACCGAAAGTTCCACCGTTGAAATCATGATATCCCACATATAACACGCTAGCAATCCATACGTATTAATGAAACAACATAGATGGATGACATGTGTCATGATCCAAAGGGCGAAATTAAAACAACGAAAGAAATAACGTGGTAATCCATGTGCATCTTTGTACTTTAAACAGAAAAAGCACAATAGCAAGAAAAGAATCTTTTCTCGATATTTTTAATTTGAAAAAGCAAAAGCATTGTACTCTCGGCCATTAAAATTTGCACCAAGAAATACAAAGAAGAAAGTGACATTTCCCCATGGGCGTAGGATTCCTTGATATCCAAACCATGTAAATTCCCTATGTCTTTTACTTTTTTGCATTTTGTTTATTTTTACCTAGATTTCAATGTTAGGTTTTATCATATCTTTATATGAATTAAGTAATAGTTCAACTTAAGATCTTAACAAACAGTTACAGTGAAACTATATAATTGTTTAAGCTTCCATTGGAACGGTTACTACCTAAAGGAAAAGTTACTTCACGTTCATACGGGTGTGGTGAGACAAAAAATCTCAATAGCAAGAAGTTTCTTGGGATGGCTAGCTATTACCATAAGTCAATAAGGATTTCTCATGTATAGCAGCACAATTGACTAGAAAAAATAAGAAGTTCATGTGCAAAGATAAGTATGAAAGGTCATTTTAGTTATTGAAGAGTTTGCTGACTAGTGCTTCTGTTTTGATCATACTTGAAGGGAATTAGGAGTTGGTAGTATATATGTTATCTGGGTTTTTAACCCAGTAGACATCAGTAGTAAGCAAGACGGCCTCAAACCGTAGGATGATTCAGTAGTTAACTGGGGATGTTATGATTGGAGTTCAACAAGGTCCAAGCTACACAGTTAAGATAATAACCTGAGTCGACAAAGCCAAGAGACTAGTTTCCTTGCAAATCAACAAGAGCTTAAGTATAAATAGCCAGTGACATTCCATCCGCATGTGACTACAACAACGAGTACTTAAGAAAACATCTTCAGTGTTGGAACCCAGGATCAACCTCTACGATCAAAACAACAGCAGCCGGTGTACTCTATAAAGACCATGAACGAACAAACTATGAGATAAGACAGAAGAAGGAGTTCAGTAGCCAAAAATTGACTGAGTCTATGGGTTGCCTGTGACCCATGGCCCATGGGTCGCCAACGACCCATACCTCATGGGTTGCGGGCGACCCATGATTTTCGACTGTTGAACCCCTTAGGTCACCTGCATCTTACCTGAGACTTGAAAATAATGGGACTAGCCTAGGAGCCCTCTAACCACTATAAATAGCTTACCTCCTGCAACATAAAGGGGGTTCTGAAAACTGATCATCGAAGCTCGGCTGAAACTCTTCTTCACCTCCAATCTTCCATGCAACTATCTTAGAAGGAATACACCACGATTTTCCGGTGGATTCTAACTCTAGAGACCCAATTCAACTTAGTATTAGCTAAAACCTTGTAATCAAACAACATACGTAATAGCAGTCAGCTTATAATAAAATAATCAAGTAGACGTAGGCTTAGTTAACGGCCGAACCACTATGCAAGTCTTCTGTCTCTTTTCCTTTATGGCTTTCTTCTATTTTTTGTGATCTATTATATTGCTCTGTGAAAACAGAGCTGGTGCTTTCAAATCTAAACCAGGGTGTTGATCCACTTTTTAGGTCAATATTTTGGTGCTTTCACAGAGAACCGCAAGGCTCGGATCTAGCTATCTACTTTGGATTGCAAAGTCCAGAAGTTAGATCACTATTTTTAACCCGGAATCTAGATCTAGCTATCTAATTTGGATTGCATAGATCTAGAAGTTAGATCTCTAATCTCTGCTTAACGATCCAGCTGTCTTACAAAATTAAATCACTCTTGGAAGGAAGAGGATTGGCTCTAGATGATCCATAGGGGCTGCAATAGTGGTGGAAGGTGTTAGTATCCAACAAGCTGAAGTAAATGCTGCCAGCTTAGGGAATCAAGTACCGGGGTCCTCTTCTCAGCATAAAGTTGTCACTAGAGATGTTTTAAACAAGATGGCTGAAGAAATTAATTGAAGAATGGAGGATAGTCAAAAGGCTCTAATAGAGAAACTCAATGCCCTGATAACTCTTCAGTCAAATCCCATTCAAAGAAAGATCCCAGGAACCATCCACTACTGTAAAGCAAGAAAACTCCTTTGTTTTCGATTTACATAGGAGAAATATGAAACAGCCATTGAGGAGAATGACAATAGGGAAAAACTTGGAAGAAAATGAGCACACTCCACTTGACCTGAGACGACCAAATCTGAAGTTGAATCGGAGGTTAAGACCCATTAGGGAATGTGGCTTTGAACCTCTATGACTCAGAGGTGGAAAGAAGGATGATCATGTAGAGGAGGATACCAATGCCTATGAAAACATTAAAAACATGTAGACTTCCCCAGTTAGGCCAAACGCGAGTCAATAGAGTCCCGTGGGAATGGCCCTCCGAAAGACAAGAGAGCCTAGGCATTCGCCCATGCGCCAGGATTGTTTGCTGAACCAAACACTTGGTGTAGTGACTGACTGTAACCCCAGGACCACAAGGCATCAGAGGTATATATAGCAGACATGGTTAAGCGACTAATGGATGAGAGTAAAAGTCATGGACGATGAGAGGGGATCTGCCCCAAGTCAGACTCCTTTTACCGATGAAATCCTAAATGAAAGATATGCAGACAAGTTTTCAGTGCCAACCATCCCCTCCTACGATGGGACTAAGGACCCGAAGCCTTACTTGTACAAATACAGTTGTACATGGATGGAGCCAATGCTCCAGAAGTTGTACGTTGCCTCTGTTTTCCCATCTTCCTAGAAGGAGTTGCATCCACGTGGTTCACCAGACTTCTCCCAAGATCTATTATTACTTTGACCAACTTTCAAAAAAGTTCCTTGAACAGTTTAGACTTCGTATCGCCCAACCAAAGGACATTATGTCTTTATTAGGGATGGTTCAAGGGTGCAATGAGTGATTGAGATCATTTATGAATAGGTTCAATATGGAAGTAACGGAGGTGAGTAATCCTAATGAAGACATGGTTTTTATGGCCCTAGTCCACGCTATTCATTCGAAAAAGGAGTTCAGAAAAAGGATTAAACTGAAGCAGCCCACCAACAAGAAAGGTTTCAACCATAAAGCCAGCCAATACTTGAGGTTGGAAGAAGTGCAGGAGCTAGAAAGAAAGGCTACGGGAATACAACAGAAAAACACCAAAGAGTATGGTACGATGGCTGATCAAAGCACATGCAGCCCAGGAAATAGCCAAGGGGCTGTAGGGAAGAACAGAAACCAGAAAAGAGGAAACCAGAACTCTAACAAGAAAAATGGTAGTGGCCGTAACAAAAGGTTTAGAGAATTTGGACCAGGAGATTATACCTCCTTAAATGACACCCTAGAGATTATCTATCTCGCAATGTAAGAAGCTCAAGAGTATAGAAAACCCCCCAAGAAGGAAGCAATGGAATAGAAGAAATAGTCCGGGAAATTATGTCACTTCCATGAGACACACGTGCAAAACATAAATGAATGAAGCCACCTTAAGGACCTCATTGAAAAACTGATCCACGACAACAAGCTCCAGCGATACGTTAAAGGGCCATAAAAACCCAACCAGCCATAGTACCTTAACCACCTAGGGAGCAAGAAGATCAGGCTAAAACTAGTGACCAAGGGTCAAAATGAAGTGACCAAAGGTTCATTAGTGGAACTATATCTGGTGGACCACATCCCGCACAAAGAAGATGAGGGGTGATGGAGAGATACGCCAGCTCGTTAAAGCATATCCCAAAAGGGGCATCTTTGATAATAGATGGTGAAACCCTGGTCAAGCAGTAGAAAGTACTAAGCAATGATATTGTATTTTACGACTGCGATACTGTAGGAATTGAGGTACCGACTCTTGATCCGATGGTGATAATAGTGGGAATCGTACACGCAGTTATCCACCGATATTGGTTGGCAACGGAAACTCGGTTAATGTAGTTTTCAAGCACATTTTTGATCTAATGAAGATAGGTATGAAGAGTGCATCTACATGCCAAATGAAGATCCAGGGATTTACCGGAGAACTTAAGCAACTAGTAGGAACCATTGACCATCCTGTTGAAATTAGAGAAGGGGAAAGACGAGTCACCCTCATTCAGACTTTTGTGATTGTAGATGAGATGTCAGCATATAATTCATTTCTGGATAGGCCTGCGTAAGCCGACTTTAAGATAGCACTAGCTCAATGGTTCCTCACTATGAAATTCCTGATCGAGGAGGGAGTCAGAAGTGAAAGGAGACCAAAGCGTCGTTCGAGAATGTTACATCGTAGAATTGCATGAATCTAGAAGAAAGGAGAAGGGAAAGGATGTAGGAAAGCTCTCCATATTCGGGGACCCTCTGAATAGAAATTACAGAACTGCCACGGGCATGGGGACCATAGCCAAATCGATAAGGCTTTGGACCTTAGGAAGAACAGCTCAAGAAAGGATTGGATGGCACTAATTGAACTAATGGTGTCAGTCCCAATAAGTATGGATGACCCCACGCGGTCCTGAGAATCGATTCACAACTTTAAAATAAGATGCGATCAGATTTAACCAAATTTCTTTTAGCCAATTTAGATGTATTTTCCTAGACACATGCCGATATATGCTAAGTATCACCCTAAATTGCTTGTCATGCCCTTAACATTGACCCTAAATTCCCGCCAGTAAAGCAAAAAAGGAATAGTTTAGGCCCTGAACGGTCCAAGGCATTGAGAGAAGAGGTGGATATGCTAATGGCCGATGGTTTCATCCGAGATGCAACCTACCCCAAATGGGTATCGAATCCGGTATTGGTCAAGAAATCCAACGGAAAATGGAAAACCTGCATTGACTTTTCAGACCTCAACAAAGCTTGTTCAAAGGATAGCCTTCCGCTCCCTAGAATTGATCGATAGGTGGATGGAATAGAAAGATACGAATTGTTGTCATTTATGGATGCATACTCGGCCTATAACCAGAACCTAATGCACGAACCAGATTAAGAAAATACCCGTTTCATCACCGACCTAGGATTATACTGCTATAGAGTAATGTCGTTTGGTCTAGAGAATGCAGGAGCCACGTATCAAACTTGTGAATACAATGTTCAAGAGCCAGATAGGAAAAAATATGGAAGTTTATATGGACGACATATTAGTCAAATCCTAAGTGGCCACCAACCGCCTAGATCATCTCACCGAGATGTTCGAGATACTCCGAGAGTATGGATGAAGGTTAACCCACTTAAATGCCATTTCGGTGTGGCTTTTGGGAAATTATAGGGATTCGTAGTGAGTGGCTGGGGCATCGAAGCAAATCCGGAGCAAATAACGGCATTACAAGAAGTCCAAGCCCCTAAGAATAAGAGTGAGTTTGAACGGAAAAGTCGCAGCATTAAGCCATTTTATTTCAAAAGCTACAAAAAGTGCATACCATTCTTCGATGCATTAAAGAAGGGAAAGAAAAATTTTGAGTGGAGCGAAACGTGTTAAATAGCCTTGAGGAATTACTATGACACATGGAAACTCCTCAGGTCTTATCAAAACCAATCGATGGAGAAGGCTTATACATTTACTTAGCAATTTCCCCACACGCTTTGGGCCCAACTCTCATATGGTAAGAAGCAAGGATCCAACGACCCGTGTATTATATTCGTAGACGATTCATCGGAGCCGAAAAGAACTACCCAAGATTAGAAAAGTTGGCCCATTGCCTTTTGATCGCATCTAAAAAATTGCGGCCATATTTTCAGGCTCATCCAGTTAAAGTGCTAACCGACCAACCATTGAAACAAGTTTTATACCGATCAGAGACATCCAAGCGATACTTAAGTGGAACATAGAATTGGGTCAATATGATATTACTTACCCCCAAGGAAGGCAATCAATGGTCAACCGTTAGCTGATTTCATTATTGAGTTTGTAATAAGAAATGACGAAGTGGAAGTTTAGTACCAATTAGACGTGCATTGGAAGATTTTTGTTGATGGAGCATCGAACAACTCCTGCTCGGGCGTAGTGGTAGTCCTTGAAAACCCTAAAGGGTGGGCTATTAGTTACGCTCTACGACTGTAATTACCTACCATAAACAACAAGGTGTAGTATGTGGCACTAATCGCATGGCTAAAAGTTGTAAAGGAACTTAAGGTAACATCCGTTCATATATATGGTGACTCTCAGCTGGTTGTGTGTCAAAAGTAAGGAGAGTATCAAGCGCGAGGCGAAAATCTGGCTCCATATTTCTCCAAAGTGCAAGAGCTACTGAGCGACATCGAGCTCTATACCATAACCCACGTACGACGGGAGCAAAACACGAAGGCGGACTTATTGGCCTAGTTGGCAAGCTTCAAAGAAGCACAGTCGTTGGGAGTCGTCCCATTCGAAATCCTGACCCATCCAAGCATTAACAAAATGGATGTGAATTCTCGAGACCATTGTGGAACCGGATACATGGATGATACCAATAAAAGATTATCTTCTGGCAGGAACTCTTCCAGCAGACCGAACCCAGCAAAATAAATTACTCAGAAAGGCGCCGCGGTTCATGGTACATGATGGAATACTCTATCGAAGTAGATTCTCGACTCCTCTTCTCAAGTGTGTGACCGAAGACGAAGCACATCGGATCCTGGAAGAAGTGCATGAAGGCAAGTGCGAAGACCACATTGGGGGGCAGAAGCTAGAAACGAAAGTTCTTCAGTACGAGTACTTCTAGCCAACAGTAAACCGCAATGCTGCTGATCATGCCAGGAGATGTGATCTCTTTTAGAGATTAAGATTAAGAAAAATCCATCAACAGAGCTAATGCAAATGGTCATCCCATGGCCGTTTGCGATATGGGGCATCGATTTGACTGGCGACCTTCCAACGGCAAAAGGAGGAGTGAAATATGTGATAGTGGCCATCGATTATTTCACAAAGTGGGCCAAAGTGGAAGTGTTGGCCACTATAACCATAAAGAAAGTTATTAACTTTGTTACTAAAAATATCATTTGCGGGTTTGGCATGTCATAGAAAATCATCACTGGCAATGGAAGGCAGTTCGAAAGTGCCGAGTTCAAAGACTTTTGCAAATGCTTTCGAATTGAGAAAAGCTTTTTCACTGTGGCTCACCCGTAGACAAATGGGCAAGTGGAAGCAATAAATAAGATCATCAAGTCCAACATCAAAAAGCGATTGACAAAAGCAAAGGGAAACTAGGTTGACAAGCTTCCACTTGCATTATGGACTTACAGAACAACACACAAGGCTACCACCGGCCATACTCCTTTCGCATTAGCGTATGGTTCAATGGAGATGATCCCTGTCAAACTAGAAGTCCCTTCTCACCGAAGGCTGAATTTCAAAAAAAAAAAAAAAGAGCAACTCCTACTCAAATCACATGACATGGTTGATGAAAAGAAAAGAGGAAGCTAAACTAAGGATCGCCTGCCACTAGAAAGGATTGCACGATACTTCAACTCTAAAGTTCACAGTCAAACCTTCGAAATAGGCGATCTTATGCTCAAACGAGTTTACTGTTCTGAGAGCCTTCGTGCCATATTAGGAAGTTCCATTTGTCATTCATCAAAAACTTGGAGATGGAACGTTCAAGCTGACGACGGTCGATGGGATCGCAATTCCCAGAGCTTGGAATAACGAATCGCTCCGCCGATATTTTATTTAAAAGCAACTTTATGTATCTTTCTAATTTTCATCAAATAAGCTATTACGGGAATGCCGATGGCGCTGTAAATAGGCAAAGAATCTGGCATGTTTTCCTTAATAAAGTTTGCTTTTTGAATCATACAAATTGCATGCATAATAATGACTCGACGATCCTGCGGGGGTAAACCGACCCGAACCATCGGATCAGCGGTACCCTATCATGGTCCTCTAAAAAGTGATGCTGCCTCGGCTGCTTCAAGAGGGCCATAACATTAAAGTCTTTCACATCGCCTAGAAATAGGCAATGCCAAAAATTCCAGATCCAAGTTTCTCACACCGCCCGAAGATAGGCGACGCCGAGGAACTCCCGACGCAAGCTTCTCGCATTGCTCAGAGACAAGCAATGCCGAGTAGCCCCAGGTTCAAGTTTCTTGCATCGTCCGGAGATAGGCAATGCCGAGGAACTCTCGATGCAAGCTTCTTGCAGTGCCCGGAGATAGGCAGCGCAGAGTATCCCAAGATTCAAGTTTTTCGTGTCGCCCGGAGATAGGCGACGCTAAGGAACTCATGGCGCAAGCCTCTTGTGTTGCCTGAAGATAGGCAATGCCGAGGAGCTCCAGATTCAAGTTTCTCACATAGCCTAGAGATAGGCAATGCTGTGGAACTCTCGATGAAAGCTTCTTGCGTTGCCCGGAGATAGGCAATGCCGAGTAGCCCCAGATTCAAGCTTCTCACGTTGCCCGGAGATAGGTGAAACCAGGAACTCATGATGCAAGTTCCTCGCATTACCTGAAGATAGGCAACGCCGAGTAGCCCCAGATTCATGTTTATCATGTTGCCTAGAGATAGGCGACACCGAGGAACTCATGACACAAGAATCTCGCGTTGCCCGGAGATAGGCAATGCTAAGGAGACCCAAATTCAAGTTTCTCACAACGCCCCAAGATAGGCAACGTCGAGGAACTCTCGATGCAAGTTTCTCGCATTGCCCAAAGATAGGAAACACAAGTAGCCATAGATTCAAGTTTCTCGCATTGTCTGAAGATAGGCGGTGCCGAGGATCTCTTGACGCAAGCTTCTCGTGTTGCTGGAGATAGGCGGCGCCGAGAATCTCTCGACGCAAGTTTCTCATGTTGCTGGAGATAGGCGGCACCGAGTAGCCCCAGATTCAAGTTTCTCGCATCGCCCGGAGAAAAGCAACGTCGAGGAACACTCGATGCAAGCTTCTCATGTTGCTCGGAGATAGGCAACGCCGAGTAGTCACAGATTCAAGTTTCGTGCATCACCTGAAGATAGGCGACGCCGAGAAATTCTCGACACAAGCTTCTCGTGTCGCTTAGAGATTAGAAACGCGGAGTAGTCCTAGACTCTAGTTTCTAACATCGCCCAGAGATAGGAGACGTCGAGAAACTCAGGACAATAGTTTGTTTGGAATTCCAAATTTTCAGCTTCTCGCGTTGCTTAGAGACTTTGAAAACTTGGAACTTGTTTGGAATGAACAGCCCTGTGAACTGAGAGCATATACCTGATAAAATCACCTGAATGCAAAGAGTCCACGGGTTCTGTTACTCCAAAGAACTACAAATTCACAAGTTTTATCTCAAAGTTGAATAAAGATCCTGAGCGAGAGTTAACTCCCCAAGGAAAATTTGAAAAGATAGACAAAGTTGCAAGTCAAAATATCGTTGCATTGTTTGTAGTTTTATGAACACATAATCAAAATGTGGGGGTCATACGCACACAACAGTGGCCAACAAAAAAAAGAATTCCATTACAGACTCCATAATCAAGACCCAAAGTACAAACACTTGGGCATAAAGCCAAAAAAGCAAACAATAAGTCTAGTCACCCTCGAGCCATACAACAGAATGCAGTCCCTCCTCAAGTGGACCAATCAACGCTTTTCACCACTGCTACCTTTCGCTCCTCTAGCAGGCAACTTCGACTTCTTTTCTGGAGAAGTATCACTGCCAATATGTCAATTTGGATTACTTCAGCGATCTCCTCCTCCTCTGAATGCTTCCCAGTAGAGCTGCCTAACCCTTGCGCTTTCTCCACTTTCGAAAACTCTTCGAGGCCTTGATCGCCTCCATTTTCTCTTTCTTGATGGCAACCAAGGCATGTGAAGTCTTCGTTGGCTACTCTGTTGGTGTTTCCTACTCTTTGGCCTCAATGACCATCATATCGCCTTTAAAAGAAGCCGATGGATCATCCAGGGCATGAAGTGCTTAGATCTTTTCAACCTTCGGTCCCGGTTGAGAATTGGGTGTCGACATAGGGGCAGGAACAGGAACGGACATGATTTATGAAGATGTAAAAATAGCCATGTGTATAAGCGCCGAGGTGACTAATGCGTCAACAGGAAGACTAGAGGGACCTATAAGATCAAAGATACAAGCATTAACTCCTCTTGCTCCTATGGCATAAGATGAAGTCCCCCAATTTCAAAAAATGGGTGATCGTTACTTGCATTGGAAGTAGGGTTGCGGACAGCAACTTCAAACTCGTCCCCTTCTTCACCTTTGGAAATCCCTACCACGGGGAGCAACATCGAGTCCCGAACTTGTTGGCTGGTCATGAATCTTCCCTGAAGGTTCACCTGCATCGAAAATTAAAGGCTTGTCAGGCACATCTATGGTAACCGTCAAAGCTGCTTAGCAGTTTCCATCTCCCATTTAGCCCGAAGAATTTCTTAGCCTTCGAGCAATGCCTTCTTGGACTGCTCGTTAAGATAAGCTTCCCGTAACTCCTAATCCATATATATGTCACTGCTCCAGCAAAACGAAATAGGATTTCCTCCCAAACAAGGGCAAGAGTGTGTGGGAACTTCATGCCAAGATAAGAAAGACTCCTATGATGCAATATAGAATTGACCTAGAAATTCAAGATCGTCGATTCTAATTTCTCCATCTTTCGGTCAAAAGTATGTTGTAGTTCTAAATAATTTGCTGCCATCATGGCCTTCTCCTTCGCAATCACAGTTTTTCAGCGTTAAGCAATGTGACCTAAGCATGTAGTCCAATGATCGTCCCCCACAGTTCCTCAATTGTCTTGGCCTGATCGGAGATCGTTTTAGTCTGCCACTCTACAATCGAATTGTGATCGATAATTGTCTTCTTTGGGTCTCAATAATAGTATCATGGGAAGCCGCATCTTCCTTCAGATTGGCTTCTTCTGCACGCTTCCTTTTGATTTCATCTAAATAGATGATTTGGGCTCTCTTGTGCGCATGCTTCATCTCCTGCATCATGCTGGCGGCCCTCATACTATCCCGAAGCGCTGTCTCTTTTTCCTTCTCCAACTATTTAATACTGGAATTCTGCTCAGTCAGCGCCTTTTCAAAATTATATTTTTCGTCTTAAAAGGAGAGTATCTCCTAAAAGTTGTTCCTGTTAATATCAGCTAGATATTTGTAGAGCCTCTCCCACTTCTTACCCTGCTCAAAATGAACTTGAATGCCTTGAAGACGTGGCATGTAAAGTCCCTCTGAATGGGATGAATATCCATGTCAAACTTAATGCCCTTTAGAAACCAACCCGAGAGAACTGCCTCCAGTTTAGGTGGGCCTAAAGGAGGTTGTAGGCTAGCCTCCAATGGATGTGAAGGGACAGGGGCAGTGGCAACAGCTGAAGAAGATGAAACATGTGTTGAAGGCGGAATGGGGACAGAAGAAGTGGCGATCTCTTATCCCGCCAAAGTATGTTTCGGAACAAGTTTGGAAGAATGAAAGTGATGATCTAGCTTAGACATCTTCGAGGACTCCTCAATCATCATGAGATCGTTTTCTCTTGTAACTACCTCTGTGCTGACGATATTTATCCTTCTCCTCCTGACAATAAGCCTCAGCCTTGAGTTCTTTTCTCCATCTCTCCAACTCCCAGACTTGGTGGCGACTGTAAGAACGCTTTGGATATCGTTGTGAATTAATGTAATCTTTGAAGTTGTCGTAAATACCAAGCGCACTCGTTATACCTAAAATGAAACCATTGGAACTTCAGAAACAAGCGAAAAATTAGATGAGCATATGGAATACAAGAGTGTTCCTAATATGTCATGTCGTGTATTCCTAAAATGAGCCTAAGACTTTGTCACAAACTGGAGCAAACGATTAAAGGTGGGGAATAGGGCTGACAACAGTTATCACAGGAAGAGCCTGATTAATAGATGGCGCGATACTGCCAGAAAACGATGGCTCACCTCAAAGATGAAATCATCTTTTATGAGGGCATCAAAATCGATGAATACATTGCTAATGTCCCCAAAATCTACCCTGGCAGCCTTACCGGGGGAATCTTGATGCTTGTCGGCCTTCGAAGCCTTATCCTTACCCTCAACATCGGAAGGGGGTGAGCTCGGAAGGACAGGACGCATCCCCGATGTCTCGTCACATGATTCTGAATCCTCGCCTTCAAACTCTGACAAGTAACAGTCACTGGTTGTGGATTCATCACTATTGCTTTCAAATTCTCCTTCCTCCTTCCCCGACTCTATCGCGGCTTTCCCCTCTCTCTACACAGGCCCGATCTCCGATTCCTCCTGAATCGGGGACATTCTAGTAGAACCACTTAGGCTGACTGCAATTCTTTCCTCGTGGGTCTCGTCAAGCAGGCTTTCAGAGAGACCGCCTACTTCACGACCCTCCTCAGAATCCTTTGAAGAGGAAGAAGGCCTTGTATGAATCCTAGCTTGGCCGGGGGAGGGAGATTTGGCTTGATCAACTGATCTCCCCAGAGCTAATAATCTATATTGACGTAGATTCTCATCAGTAAGTAAGACTCTTGCGCTACTCTCCTTGACATCAATAGCTTTATGAGTTTGACAAATTTCATTAAGATCCAAGTCTTTGTTTGGCCTTGGGATAACTACAAAGGAGCGGTCAATTAGAAACTCTACCACACCACTTCAAAGCTTAATGAACAGAGAATAAGAAAAGTTACCCCCTGTCGTCCAACGACTAGTTAAATCCATCAGGGTACCTAACGAAGAAGTATTACATCTTGAATTGAGATAAGTTATTTTTATAGATGCAAAATGATCTTCTGATTTCGTTGGGCCTCGATTATGATTAAGGAGGGGCAATCATCTCTTCTCTTAAAAGCTAAGATGCATCGCAACTTGTCGAAACTCGGAGCACGATGAAATGTCTGCATAAAGAGGATGTGCAACCAGGTGAGGATGGCATAACCGTTTGAATGAAGCTAGAATGGGGAAATCCCCAGGTTCGATAGCATCTCGCGAAGAAAATAGTTGAAGGGAGGAAGGACTCTATTCAAGTACATGAACCGATGGCAAGCTGTAAACCCACGAGAAGCATGTGAGAAAACTCATCCTTCTTTGAGAGACGCACATCCTCTTTGGGGATTCCATGCTCTAAATAGATGTTATGTAGGACCTTGGCGAAAATCATCGATGGGGCTATTTCGGGTGGATTAAGTAAGACTTAGAAATTTGGAGGCATGCGTTCCATGGTCGGCCTAACCGAAACTAGTTGACTGAATTCGACTTGTAAAGTAGATGACGACTTAGTTTTAGAAAGCGCTTGACTTCGTCCACTTGGCTTGCAGCATGTGGATGGCTGCTTCATTCTATATAACAGAACTCGCGTTCGAAAACGATCAGGGGCACCGAGCATACAATATGTAAGCAGTATAATCCTGAATTCTTTGTAAAAATCAAGGTCGACTGGCAATAAGTCGTGTGAATAGCATTTGAAAAATTGGAGATAAGTCAATTCTGATCTAATGGATGAAGATAGAAAAATGCTTTAAGCCTTAGGCCAAAGCCCGAATGTCATTCCGGGAAACGACTCGAGACTCGATTTACTATCTTCCTCCATTAAACCACAATTAACTCAAACTTCTCGCGATCAATGTAAAAATCGAAAGCTAGTTATTAAAACATGGAACCAACACACCAGCTAACGAATCAACCAAGAAACCCACCGCACAATTAGTTTAATGGAGTAAGGGAAGTCACAAATTGAATCTGGCGAGTTGTTTACTAGGTCGTCGATGAGCTATTTGATGATTGGATCGCGTACAGCAAGTCTATGGGTCAGCTACACCCAAGGACCACACGAAACAGGTCAGCTAGGGCTTCGATTTGAGGGTCGCCTACGGCTTATAATCAGATGTCCTCACAATGAAAGATGGACCACAAATAATAAGGGCTTATAATGAAGTGAAGTGAAGAAAATTATGCACTTAGAAATAGTAAGACAACAACGAAGATTCAAACTAAACTGATCCCCCCAATCCCAGTGTTACGTATGATACTAAACCCAAAATCGGACACGACTGCAGGATGCAGTAGACAGTCGATAACAATAATACATGGAACTACAATGTAACAATAGTCCAAAATAATAATAAAACTTCAATATTGCACTGCGATATAGGACAATGTATAAATGGCATCAAAGCATAACACGCTTTCCTTAAAAAAACATATGTAATCAATACCAGACTCCACTCATGAGCCAATATATATGGATAGTAGAACTGTACTCACAATCTTGCATTGAAGGAAAATAGGGATGCATTGCCCTTTATTAACAGTAGAAAATAGTGAAATGACATAATGCATTGCTATCAAAAGTGCACCGTCGTGGACATGAGCTCAATAGAGAAGGACTGTGCTGCACTCAAAGGCCTAAATAAACCCCGATATAAGTCCCAAAGAATGTACATCACTAATACCTCAAAGAACAGATCTTCACTACACTCACTATGGGCTACCTAAGTAGTACAATGCGGAGTCAAAGGCAATCCAAGGGCTGCAAACATGGCCACTCAAATAGTGCACCAATGTAGATCCACACTTACGAGTAAATGGTAGAGATATAAGTCTCCCTTTTCGATGATCTACACAATGCATCACTTAGAGCAGCTAGGCACAGATTTGCATAGAATAATTGCCTTCACAAATAGCGGCACGATCACCCTAACTAACCTTGTAAGCATCATCAACACTTAGGTTAGATTAAAGGGGGAACTAACTTTTGAGGTAAAAGATGTAAAAGCGGCGTAGTTCATCTCGAAGAAAAAAGGGACAGTTCTTGTTATACTACGGTCACAAAAGGAAGTAATGTCTGGGTCATTCACACTTCGAGAGAATTCAGTGCTTATCCAAATTTGGAACCTTCCACCTCAAATTCAAACATTCCCACTTCAATTTCAAATCTCCCACCAAAACCGAAAGTTCAACCGCTCAAATCAAGATATCCCACTTATAACACACTTGTAATCCATACATATTAAACAAATAACATAGATGGATGACATGTATCATGATCCAAGGGCAGAAATGAGAACAACAAAAGAAATATCGTGGTAATTCTTGTGCATATTTATACTATAAACAGAAAACCACAATAGAAAGAAATAAATTATTTTCCTGATTCTTTATTTTTAAGTTGAGAAAGCAAAAGCATTGTGCTCTAGGCCATTAAAATTTGTACCAAGAAATATAAAGATGAATAAAGATGAAAGTGACATTTCCCCATGAACGTAGGTTTTCTTAGTATCCAAACCATGTAGATTCTCTATGTCTTTTACTTTTTTGCATTTTTTTTTATTTTTACCTATATTTTAATGTTAGATTTTATGATATCTTTATTTGAATTAAGTACTAGTTCTACTTGAGATTTTAATAAACAGTTACAGTGCAATTATATAATTGTGTAAGCTTTTAGTGGCACAATTACTACCTAAAGGAAAAATTACTTCACGTTTATACGGGGGTGGTGAGACAAAAAAAATCTCACTAACATGAAGTTTATTGGGATGGATAACTATTACCATAGAGTTAATATGGATTTCTCATGTATAGCGACATACTTGACTAGAAAAAATAAGTAGTTCATGTGGAAAGATAAGTATGAAGGGTCATTTTAGTTATTGAAGAGTTTGCTAACCGGTGCTTTTGTTTTGATCGTACTTGAAGGGAATTAGGAGTTGGTAGTATATATGTTATCTGGGGTTTTAACCCAGTAGACATCGGCAGTAAGCAAGACGACCCCAAACAACAGGATGATTCAATAGTTAACCGAGGATGTTATAATTGGAGTTCAACAAGGGCCAAGCTGCACTGTTAAGATGATAACTTGAGTCAACAAAGCCAAGAGAAAAGTTTCCTTGCGAATCAACAAGAGCGTAAGTATAAACAGTCAACGACTTGCCATTCGCATGTGACTACAATGACGAGTACTTAAGAAAACATCTTCGGTGTTGAAGCCTAGGATCGACCTCCATGATCGAAATGACAACAGCCGATGTACTCCATGAAAACCATGAACGAATGAACTATGAGAAAAGACAGATGAAGGAGTTCAGCAGCTAAAAATTAACTAAGCCTATGGGTCGCCTAGGACCCATGGAGATATTTAGTTTTCGACTATTGAACTCCTTAGGTAGCCTGCATCTTACCTGAGACCTGAAAATGATGGGCCTAACCCAGTAGCCCTCCAACCTTTATAAATAGCTTGCCTAACATAAAGGGGGTTCTGAAAACTGACTGCCAAAGCTTGGTTGGAACTCTTCTTCACCTCTAATCTTCCACGCAAAAATCTTAGGAGGAATACACCATGATTCTCCGGTGGATTCTAACTCTGGAGATCCAGTTCAACTTAGGATTAGCTAAAACCTTGTAATCAAACACTTCTATAAGAGTAGTCAGCTTATAATAAAAGAATAAAGTGGACATAGGCTTAGTTAACAGCCCGACCACTATAAAAGTCTTCTGTCTCTTTTGCTTTATGGTCTTCTTCTATTTTCTATGATCTGTTATATTGCTCTGTGAAAACAAAATTGGTACTTTCAAATCTAAATCAGGGTGTTGGTCCACTTTTTGGATCAACAATATATTTATGCTTGTAGAACTGGATTAGGTGTAGTGCAGATGTAGAACGTTGGGTAATAGCTTAAGCATTTAGGTAGGTTAGGTTACATGAAGTTCAATATCCGACTCATGACTTAGAGTTGGTAGCAATCATCTTGGCATTGAAGATTTGCTGACGTTATCTTTTGGGAGAAAGGCTCAAGGTTTATATGTACCATAAGTCCCTTAAATATTTTTCTCTCATAATGAGTTGAATATGAGGCAACAGAGATGGTTGGAATTCTTAAATGCATATGACTTTGATATAAAGTACATGCTATAAAAGAGGAACAAAATTGTAAATACTTCAAGTAGAAGCATCACAATAGTGTATTAGCCATGATTGAGGAATGTAAGTCATTATAAGTGTTAGCATCTTGTGGATTGCATTATATGACAATTGTACGATCTAGTCAAGACTCCGGTGCATCAACAAGTTTGGAAGTTCATCTAGCGTTTGCGAAAATAACTGTTGCAAGGCAATAGGACCTATTACTATCCGCAAAAAAATAGGCAATTAAAGATCGATGTGGGTGTAGAGGATCTAAAAGGATGTGAGATCGACTCAAAAGGATGGCTTATGAAGAAAGGAAGACTATGTTTTAGGTGTGTAACATATCTTTGAAAGAAGGTCTTAGAGGAAAATCATCGGTCTATGTTTATGATTCATCCTAGAGGAACAAATATGTACCACAATATGAAGCATGTTATTTTTTAGGAAAGGATGAATTGAGACATGGCAGAATTGTGAAAAGACTACTACATGTCAGTAAGTGAAAGCTAAGCATGTGGTTTAACTTTAACCCTTTGTAGTATCTACTTGGAAGTGGGATTCTATATCTATGGGTTTTATAGGTGAGTTTTCATGATCGAGAATAGGGAATGATAAGATTTAGGTAATAGTCGATAGACTGACTAAAAGCATCGGTTTTGTCCTAACCAAGACAATAAGGATAAAAGCTAGCTTAGCGATGCCATATATGAAGAATGTTACACGACGACATAAGATTCTAAGCAATATTGTTAGTGATAAAGACCCATTGTTTGCTAATGAATTCTAAAGAATATTGCGAAGTACATTAGGTACTAAGCTGAAATTGAATGTGGCTTAATAGATGGTCAAATGGAAAGTGTGAACCTTGTGCGAGAAGATTTGTTGAGGGCGTGCGTTTTAGATTTTGGTGGATCGTGGGAAGATCACTTGCATTTAGTTGAGCTTGTAAATAATAATAGTTACCAGTCAATTATTAGAACGACACCGTATTAGGCATTTTATGCTAGACCGTACAAGGAATTAGCATGTTCATTGGACCGAGAGAGAGGCTCATGTTAGGAGCCAACTTGGTATGGAATGCTACTGAGAAGGTAGAATTAATTCATGCTAGAATGAAGGTTGTTGCAACAACCCGCACCTTTATGGTCCTGAATTTCGGCTAAATCTAAACCTAAGTCCATTAAGGCATGGATCATTAGTTTTGGTAATCTATAATAAACACAAGTATATCAAAGTGATATAGATATAAACTTACATTAGAAATAAAAAATATAATATGACATATGTATTGACTAAGGCTACTACCTTGGAATATTATTCCTTGTATATTTAATTGCCTTTTTAGCGCTGAGGATGAATAAGAAAACTTCATCATCCAGCATTTCTGTCTTGCTCCAGCATCCAATCCTTCTAAATCTAACTTATGGGTTGTTTTGAGGAGGGGAGTCAGAACAATGCTCTAATGATTAGAAAGTTAAATACTTAACTCATCCGAGTAATTTATGCTTATTAATTTCCATTTAAATGTAACGTCCATTGTTTATGGCTAATCTGTTAAATCCTATGTGCGCATACAATATGCTTAATCTAATCTTCTCCAATATATGTATGTGTGTGTAACCCTATTTACCCAATCCCCGGCCACTTAATGCTTCTTAAATAAGGAGGAGGAAGACCAATTGGTCATTTACTACCTCAAGTCCTCGAAGCGGGCCCTTTGCAACATTAGTGCTAATTAATTAGTTCTACCTGTAGAGACTGATGACTCTATTATATGATTCTATAATAAATATAATATATAATTTAATTACCATATCACTAATGCAACTTAAATACACATTTACAGGTACACAAGCCTACCTCTACCAAACAAACAACAAACAGATAATTAGATAAAATTTTGAGGTCTTTGCGTATCCCATATGGATTCTACACTAGTGTGAAGTAAAATACATCAAGGCATAATCCGAGTCTTTGCTAACGACTACACGGAACTATTGGTGGTCAAAGCCAATATGTCAGCCCTACTACTATATACCGGTTCAACAACGACATTGATATAGCTTGCCGATCTCCCATAGCCGAAATCCCATTTAGACTAACCTTAGTACGTCAAGGAAAATGCCCCTTCTGGTTACTTGCTACGTCTTATTGGAATTGACGTTCTCATTTCCTTAAAAGTACTTGAGCCATTTAATACTTAAATCTATGGCAAACCCTCGGTTTGTTTTCCCTAACCTATCTGCAATGCATATCCCTTCCCCATTGGTCCTATGGTAGGAGATGTCCCGCATCAGTGGTAAGTGTACACAACTGCCAGTAGTCTCTAGGTGAAGGGTAGACTCCTGTTGCATAACTCTGTTGACCTCGCATCCCAGCCCACTAAACCAAACCTATCACCCAAAGCCTAAGCGTTGGGCTATACCCATTAATTCACATTTGTCCTAAATTAAATCTATATAATTTCCTAGTATGAAAATTATATCTCTTTCTATGTATAATTAATAGTATTAATACTTACTTATTCGCAACGTTATTATTCCAAATTTATATGCTTAGGTTTTGGTTTCCTTTTAATGTCTAATAAATGTCCATTACTCATACTAATTGTCATTAATGTTAAAAATTAGATAATCTCTAATCAATTCTCATTTAATTCCTTTAATCAATCTACCAATTTCAAAATCATCCATTATATCATATTCAACTCCCCCATAAATACTATATTAGTCTCTTTAAATGGTCCCTTATTTCATTCCTTTTTAACTCTTATTAATTACAAATTTATTGTCGGTTAAATTTGTAATTAATGTACATAAATCATGTTCTGTTAATTATTACGCTTTTAATAACTAATAGAAATATAGTTGTAAATTATGCTATGTATATATATTTGCATCAAAATTGGCCACCAACACCCAGTTGTACGTGAAAGCACCAACATGAAATCCAATCACAGAAAGATGAAGGGAAATAAATAAAGAAAAAATTGAAAACAATAAGAAAGCAAGTAAAGAAAGGCACAGAATTATAGTGGTTCGTCTAATTCCGGCCTATTTCCACTTCAAAGTATACTTTTATTTGTTTATATTGCTATTACAGTTAAAATGATATGAATTTCCGTAATCAAAGTGACATAGAGTAGTCTAGATAGAAGATGAAGTGAAGCAAAAAGAAGATCTATTTTCTAATATTTATAGGGGAAGACGTATACAGATCAGACTAAAATTTTACCAGTAGAACCCTAGACCTAGACCAAAGAAACTTAGACCGATCATTCTCCAAAATAAGGATTGGTGTCGATCCCTATTTTTGTTAATTTATAGGGTGTGATCCTTATGGTGGGTTCCCCATGCCATAATATACTTGTCCTCTAAGTTTCAATTCAACTGGATCTGTAGATGTTCAATTATTGATCGATCTTTGTTGCAATATGTTGCGAAAGCTGATTCTAGCCCGTCCTTATGGAGGGAAGAGGGCCGATCCCTCCAACTTGCTCTATTTGACGTGCAATCCCTTTGGTAGACTCCTTAGGGTCCCTTCTTCTTGTTCCTAAAGTTTCACTTTCAATCCCCCTTGTGGTTGTTGAGTTATGGAGCAATCTTTGTTGAGTTATGTTATAGGCATCCTGTTCAATCTGATCCCTCTACTCTGATCCCTCTATTCCAATCCCTTTTTGTAGAGGGAATATTCTGATCCGATCCCTCTCCTAAAGGGAGTTCTAGTTCCATAATTAGTCCTTTTTTGAGCGTTGCCCATCTAAATCCATTCACTTATAATCCATAGTTTCAAATATAATCAATCTCCAATCCTGGTAACCATCTCTTTGGGTTTTCTGCCATGATGATCATGAAGTCTATTGGGTTAAATCTGTGTGTGCACTACCTTGCCTAAAGGCGGGTTAACAATATATTTGAACATTAAGCATGGTTATATGTGTATATCTATTCTTGTTTCTAATTACTAATTTCTAAATTAGAACATCTCTTTCGGCATTTAAGTTATTATAGCCATCCTTCTAAAAATGATTACCATTATAACTTTCCATTAATTAACCAAAAGTGAGATCTTTGCTTTATTTGAAGTTACAAGATATTATTTCATTCCTTTCATTAAAATAGACAGTGTAAACTATAGAGAATAAAATCCATACTTTACACACCACTTTCGTTTTTTGGTATATTCCTTGTTAACTCAAGTGCCACACATTTATACATATTTTAGAATTGGATAATTTATGAAGATTACATGGAAACCGCTCTAAATAAATCAAAATATAGAAATTCACCATACAAGGGTAACCTAATTTACAATCCATTTATGGATATGGAATAATTTTAAAACTTTACTAACATTCTAGAAATAAATATTTTGTACTGATTTCGAATTCCCGAATCAGGTTGTACGCACTATTCCTATTTTAGTTACTTATTTTATTGAAAATGTTGGTGATAATCATATACGTTTGTTTTAAGCCTACAATTCATCAGATCTAATAGTTAAATAAGAGTTCAACGAAATAAATTTAATGTTGTAAATAAATTATATAGTTTTCCACTCACCTTTTAAGCTTTCCAAATCTCCAAATCTAAATCCAATACTTAACTTGATTCCTTTTTCTCTCTAATCGAAAAGAATACGTATAACGGTCTGCAAACATACTATAAGAATTATAGATTTGGAAAGAGATTTGGGATAGGGAAAAATAGATATATAGCAATAAAATTACTTTTTCCACTGTATTAATTCACTCCTTTTCTTCTTCTCTTTTATTTTCTACCCTTCTTCGAGTATATATTTATATATGATATTTTATAATTTTTAGAAGTATGGCAGAACATCACTGCTTCGATTAGAAAATATGGAAAGAGTAGTGGCTGGACCTTTATTTATAGGTGCACGAAGTAATCACAACCGTTGGATTAAAATAATTAAACCTGGGCCTTTGGCCAAGGTTCAAACCCTAGCCGTCACTCCCAAACCGGTCGATTGCACCCCAATATGTGGTCGACCGGCCCATAGTGGGGGTCGTCCGGTGGGTTCTCGAATACTAATGATATTTATTAATACATTTATCTTTTAATTATTTTCCCACATGAAACTTTCGTTTGAGCTTCGATCGCGAAACTCAAAATATGAAAGTTTCTTGGAAATTTGCCACGAATGCAATTGTGCAAGTTCATAACCAAATTCCATTTTTGGAGCCTTATTAATTATCTTAAATTTTACGGGCTGTTAGATTCCCCCTTAAAAAATTTCTTCCTTGAAATTTCTCAAGGGTTGATCATGTAACATAGTGCACAACTAATCTAAACCAACTAATCAGTTAGTGTACAACTAATCTTGTAGCCAAACGTGTAAACTGCATGGTGTATCACAACATATAAGACATGTATGTAGAATGACTCTAAATCGGTGCCTTTTATACGAATGAATTCTTTTAGAAACATTTTGAAAATATGACGCAAGCGACCTAGATATACTGGCAGTTCTATATATATATATTAAAAATCATTTTTCAAACAATAATTTCCTCGCTGCTGCGAGTATGAATATGGTTCAGTTATTTTTGCATCCAATCCCTACCATTCAAAACCTAATATACAATTTTTTACAACAACTTTTTTTTAAATTTATATTTCTAAATCTTTACTCCCATGCCAAAAAAGGAATTTAGATGGAAAATCTTACATTTCCACCCTAATTTAGTATACCTATTCCATTGTAACTTGAAACCTTCTCTTCCGCCTCTGATGTTTTTCTAACTTTTCCAAGTACATTTGCATAAAAAATTTATTTTTGGATGTTAAATTGTAATTATCATAGGCTTAAGTTTCGTTTCACTATCAATAAGGTATGAAACCAGAAAGTCCAAAGCTGAATAGCTTTTTCCCTTGTTATTATCTATGTTTAGTATATTGTCACTCTAGTTGGATAACAAATCCACATTTACTAACATATTAATGCTCCTTAAACTAGCATGTGGCATTTAAAAAAAATCAATAATTTTCTCATTTTAAAAGAACAATTTCAAAAAGAATTTCCGACTTGCAAATCAGTTTAAAGAATTGGATACCCAAAGCATTTAAACACCAAATTTATTACTATTATTATTTCTTTTTAAAGCACTTGAACAAAATCTTCAAAAATATTTGGACTCAACTTTACAAAATTTACACTAACTTTTCCAAATTACCTGAAATTCCCTTATACCAAATTTGTCTACCATTTTATTTCCTACAACATTCCACCACTTTTAAAATTACTTTCAAAACATTTCCAAAACTATAAATCGTACAATCATTAAATTTGTAAATCCCTTTTTGAAAATATTTCATATCACTTCTAAATATACCACCATCATTTCATAATTTTCGAATACTTCAAAACTAACTTTTTAAAAGCATTTAAACAAAAATTCTCAAAACCTTCAAACATAATTTTTCAAAACATACGACACTCTATTTTTTCTAAAAAATCAAGCCATATCTTAACTTGATTATGACTTAGTCAATGGATTAATGCATATGATTGACCCTAATATTGTGCCGTTGCTCCTAGATTTGGGTTACCTTTTCTTTTTACTCCAAAACAACAAACTACCAACAAGTGTTTTTATAAATTTTAGCTTTTTAGGTATAGGGATAGCTACTCGTGATTCCGGAATAACCTTTCCCTTTCCTTCATTTGCTAAATTTTATTTTTTACAAACTTCTAAAATTTTGGGGTTTAAGAATTTTAATTTTTAGTTGCTAACTTCATTTCTTAATTATTTTATAAACTTCCAGTCTTAGCTATAATTTTATTGCTAACTAAGTGCCTTTATGGGAATTCCTTATTTGCATTGTTTTCCAATATAGTTATATCTACATAGCGATCTAATCCCATTCATACAATCAACACAATGATAAAATAGAACACATCTCATACCATATCATATAGTTTTCTAATGTCCTAAGGGGGGCAACTAGCAATTACAACTCAAAGACCCTAAAAGAAAATTTTGCTGGAAGTTGCCATTCACCATTAGTTGGTGTGAATAATGTTGTCTCCTTCGCACTCCTTGCTAAATTAAGATAGATATTCCTAGTATGCCATTCAACTATCATCCACATTTCTTAACTCTTTTTCTTGACTTCTAATAAATGCGGTCCATCTGTTACTTCAATTATCGTATCCAATTAGGTGATAAAAAATTGTGCATTCCCACAATGAAGTGGGTAATAAATATGACTATGCACATTTAGACCCATTCATCAAAAAATTGGTTTAGTCAAATAACTCCCACTACCTATCTTGCCTTTGTCAACCTTAAGTCAATCCACATCTTTTATGTGTATGCCATTTTATTACTCCCTTATCTAACCAAACTACTATCTTCTTCTAATCATTCCCGGTTAAAATATTCCTAAATTGATATCGGTATCCCTTATATTTAATGGGGATTCCTTGTTTCTACCCTACGAGCAATTGCAGCTATTTCATTCATAGCATAAACCTTCATCTCTTCTTGCTTAGGCAGTCATCATTACCTACTCCATATCAAAAATTGGTTTGGGTTTCACCTTACTTTACAAAACTAAAACTTCCTAATCATGAAGTAACTACTCTAATACCTTTATTTTATAAATATAAACTTAGAAACACTTTTTTTCATAAGTTCAAAAGTTCCTTAGTTTTCAAAAGGAGCTATGAAATAATCCTTTTCCGTATACTTTCTACATCAAAGACTTACTTCTTTAAAAGTAGGATTTTTAACCCAAAACATTTATCACGTTTAAACCCAATTGTCATAGCAAACCATTTTTTAAAAAGCATTTTTAATTACTTATATCAAATAAAGTTGGAGTAGACGAGGATAAATTCCAACATATTATTTTTCTACTCTCGTGTTATCTCCACTTCCACCATTGACGAATATTTTCATAGCATAAGTAGGGGAGTTCTACAAGATATGTGTAACTGTGACATCTATCTAAAGGTATGCGCAATTACTGCATATCCATGGAATTTTTCCGTTCTTCCTATCTTATTCCTGTTTGTTTCTACTATATTATTCCTAACTAAATTAGTAATCCTATTTTATATATGAATTTCTAATGCCATTTCTATCTAATTGTCGGGTGTTCTTACCCTTCTATTCTTCATAACCCATTTGAATCAACTATCATTTCCGTTTATCCACCCCTTAATTAAAAACTTTAGAATTTACAAAAATAGGAAAAATCAGCGAGCTAAATCTACGCTTTATTTTATCTTCATTTCAGAAAAGAAAAATCCCATTACAAAAAAATCTTTAAATCCAAATTTTTTGGCTCAATTAATTTTAGATTAAAAATTTCAACAATAAAAAGCACTTTTAAAACATTTCAAGCTATTTTCAAAAACCTTTCTTTCACGTGGGTTTGGACCATAGAAATGGACTTTAATTGTCCTTCCTTTTGGACATTCCTTCAACCCGCTTCTTCTTAACTCATCTTCATCATAAATCCGACTTATCTTCTTGTGGTGATTAGTGCACACCTTCTTGTAGGAACTTTATCCACTCCTTCATACCTTGCATATGGATGCATGCAATGTATAGTTTCTTATTTCTCATTTGTTTGGATGAAAGGTGTATCTTCAATTGGCAGTTCTTCTACATCCACAATCATAAGGTAGCCTGGATTCAACAAAGGAATCAAGTACCATCTAGCTTCTGGGGTGCTTCTATATGTCGTGGTTATTCTCTTTTTTGGTCCACTCCTTACGATATGACCTCCACCTCGTGGGATAATTAAGGTAGAAGTATAAATTTTACTCTATTTATTTTTCCAACTGATAGTCGCCTCGCCATCCTTTTAGAGTATGGTCGCAAATACTTTTATAATTGGAATTTATAGAGTTAGGCGTACAATTTATATCTATTATTACAGATAAAAACACAAATACATTCTCTAAGCATATCCTAATTCCTATGATCGACTAACTTAAACTCTAATACAAAATGTCATAACCCTCATTTTAATGGGCCCGAATTTCGACTAAATTGAAACCCAATTCCATTGGGGCACGGATCATTGATTTTGGTAACATTTAATAAACATACGTGTATCAGAGTGTGATAAATATAAAATCACACCATAATTGAAAAATCTAATGTAACATACATATTGACTAAGGCTTCTACCTTGGAATATTAATCCTTGGATATTTAATTGTCTTGTCATAGCCAAGCATGAATAAGAAGACTTCATCATGTACCATTCCCGTCTTGCTCCAGCATTTTGTCTATCTAAATCTAACCTTTGGTTTGTTATAAGGAAGGGGGCCAAAACAATGTTCTGCTGGTTGGCAAGTTGCATACTTTACTCATCCCATTAATTCATGCAGATCGATTTCCATTCAAATATTATGTCTATTGTTTATAGCTAATCCATTAAATTTTATATTTGCGTATGATATGCTTAACCTAACTGTTTGTGCCAAAATTAGTTAGAAACACCCAATTGTAGATGAAAGAACCAAATCACACTCACAAATCATAAATAGTTGTACGTAGTAGAATTAAATATGAAGAACACTCAAAAAATTAATAGAAAAGCACTAGAAAGACAAGATTTATAGTGGTTCAACATTATAGCCAATATTCACTTTGAAGGATTTGCTATTTTTATTGCCTTTGCTAACTAGTTACCATTGATTACAATAGTACACTCTCATGCACTCGAGATACAATGGAGTTTCCGACAGAGTATCGGTGTAGGAGAGTCAAAAGTCCCTTTTCTCGAGGCATTGGGTTGCTATTTATAGGTGTAGGCTGGAGATGTCAGACTTAGATCTTGAAATATCTCTTCTCTTGCGTAGGTGGGCCCACCAGATCGATCCGGGCTAGTTTGGGATCGATCCCTGATTGATCCCCATATATTCTATATCGATCAAAAAATGATCGAATAATGATGGGATCGATATGAACGTTCCTCTGGTGGTATGCAAGCTGTGGTGAATATTTGAAGGTGTTTGGACTTGTAGATCTCGAGTTATGCTCGATCCAAGATGGAATTTGCAATGGGCTAGCGAGTTCGTATCGATCACTTCGTATCCATAACATTTTGTATCGATGATATGCGTATCGATAAGGGTGATATGGAGCTATAGTCCAGGAGCGATCCACTTTTTATGCCGAGTTGACTTTTCCTTCTTCATATCGATCATGCATCATTCCTTTTGTATCAATGCTGGCATGCACTCTTTGTATCGATCATTTGGTGTTGGCTTCATATCGGTGGAAAGTGATGATTTCGTATCGATCATCGGTTGATCGATACTAAACATACATCAACATGGATCGATACGAAGTGAATAACCTTGATCGATCTGAGAGATGCATTTTCCTAATGGAAATGAGGGATCGATACGAAGTGGGTGGTAATTAATCAGACGTACCCAGACTGATGCCAACACTTGATGGATACGAAGGAAGAGGGTGTAAACTTGAAGGATATGAAGCCTTATTGATACGAAGAAGGGGTAAAATAATGGATATGAAATGATTTGAATCCCAAGTTGTTGATCAATCCACTCAAAGTAGCTGCCTGCTTGACTCGAAGTGAACCTGTCTCTAACTTGGAGCAAGTGATGTGATGTGTAACGATCCCGTTTTTAAGTCAAATTTAAATTGGTAATTACTATAAATTTTTGGAATAATTTGTGAATTAATTTGAAATTTTCCAAAATAAATAAGATATGTGTTTGTTATTTATATATATATAAATTGATTGTAAATGGAATTTAGGAATTGAAATTCAAAAATAAATATTTTTGAGAAATAATTTAAATTTGAAAACTTTATAATTTAAACTAATAAAAATTTGTTTTGGAATTATAATATATATATATATATATATATATTTTGGAATTTATGTTTTGAATTAAATATAACAATTTTCTAAAGGTTAATTAAAGTTAAAATTGAGCATTTTCAATACTAGTATTGTTTATATAAATTTAAGTATAATAACTTAAGTTTAATTTTAAATTTACATATAACTAAATGTAATTTGTATATATATACTTTTAAAAACATAACACATAATAATATAAAGATAATACATAATTAATTAATTAAAAAAGGTTTAAACATAAAAATATACATAAATTTATAATATAAAAGAGGCATGTGTAAGCATTATAATAAGAGATTAAAACAGGTGTAATGATCTTAATATGAAACTTAACAAGTGTTAATAATTCTAACATGCAAGATTACAAATGTCATGTTTTTAAATTTCTTTTCATTTTAAAAGAAATAAGAAATCAAGGCTATAAGTATACTACTTCCCCTTCTCTTTCATTTTTCTTTCACAATTTCAAAAGGCGAAAAACTGTAAACCAAATTAGAAAAGAAAAACTTAAACCAGAAAATAAAATCAACAAACAAAACAAAAATCAAAACCTGATTCAACTGAGCAAGATTCAACAACAAACAAATTCAAACAAAGTTCAGATGCAACTCAGATCAAAGAAAAGAATCAAATCTGAAGCAATTTAAAACAATCAAGCAAAGATCAAGTAAACCTGAAGCATCTCAAAAACTCAAGGACATTTAAAACAAAGTTTTAGATCAAAAGCAGAGACCAGTTTCAATTAAACAATCAAGTAGCTTCAGATTAAAACAAATTCCAGATTTTCAAATTCAATTTCCAGGCTTGCTTCTCTATTTCATGACAAGTGAGTAAACTACCCTTTAGCAATCTTAAATCTGTTTACACCTTGATTTCAGATGATTGAAACTTGGAATAATAGTGAAAAAAGTTTGTATGGACGTGAAAAAAAGGTGCTTCCATGTCTATATATATATATATATATGTATATATATATATATATATATATATATATATATATATTGAGTATGCATGTCAATACATATGCATATACTTCTCTATTCTAGTTACAGGCTTCAAAAACATAATCAAAAATCAATTTCTTCTTTCTGATCTCCTATAGGTTAAGATTTATAAGCAAAATATGTTTGTAATAACAAGATATAAGTTTCAAAAATATTTTCAAAGAAGAATCTGATGATAGTTTTAACAAAAAGAAAAATTACAGTGAAATTTAAACCATATCAAAATCTCTTCAGGTATATAATCCGATTTGTTATTGTAATCTATGATTTTTAAACATATAATCATGATTTTTAAGCTTGAAAATCGAGTGAAATTGCAAGTTGAACGGAAATCATAGTTTGGGTGATTGCTGGCGATCGGCGAAGGTTGGAGGGTCAAGGTTTTGGCTGGAGCAGGCTTGGAGGTCGGGGCTCCTGGGAAAAATGGAGATAGGACTTATCGATCGCCGACGATGGGTCGACGACATATTAGCGTTTTTTAGGCTTGTTTGGTCGTCAATGTATTCGAGGCTTTTCCATCATCGATGGTGGATCGGGGTCGATCCGACCTAGGGGGATTGATGCGTCGTATTGTGGCGTTGCTCTGGGTGGAACGACAATGTCTCCGGTGGTCGGGATCGTCGGTGGTGAGGCAATTTTGTTGATAGGGATTGGGTTCCTATAGGTGTTGATAGCTCGTTTTCGATTGCTGTCAAAATTCATCGGAGTTGGGTCGCCAAAACACTCATATAGGTCGTTGTCGATGTGTTGAGGGTGGCGAGGTTGGTCGAAGATGGTTGGTTCAGCTGTGCACCTGCATGCGTACACGATTGTGCTAGGGATGGTTGTATTGATCGGGTAGAAGAAGGATAGGCTCGGGTTCGTACTCGAGTAAATGGAAGGTTTGCTCATGTTTTGTCTTAGGCTTGTTTTTGTGTAAGTTTCCAGGGTTTAGAATTTTAAAAAGAAACATGTACAGGGTTTTGAATTCAAAAGAAAAACATTATTCCAAGTTTTAAAAATATAGGGAAACCAAAGTTCTAAAGTTAAAAGCAAATGTAAGTTTTTAAAAGCATATGAAGGTAGAAGAAAATATTAACCTGGTTTGAAAGCAAGTATTAAACAAGGTTTTAAAAGCTAAGAAAATAAATAAAGTTTTTAAAGCTTAAAAATAAAAGTGAAGTATTAAACTAAGTTTTCGAGTAAATTAATTTAAACAATTTTTCAAAAAGAAATATTAACCAAGTTTCCAAGAAAGTGATTAAAGAAAAATACTTAATGAAAGTTATTAAGGTTAATTAATTTACAATTAAAAGTCAATTAATTTGAGATTAAAGGATAATCAATTAAATAAGTAATTAAGGATAATCACTTATTGTAGTTGATTAAGGTTAATTAATCAATGTAATTACATCAATTAATTATAGGATAATTAGTTGATGTGATTAATTATGGATCATGTAACGTCACTTAATTTTCGATAATTTAAAAATGTTAATTTAATCAGAAATTGTGGATAAATATTGGAAGATACAAAAATTTTGTAGTTTATTTAACAAAATAATAACTAAAGCGAAACGCAACAATGTTATTTATAGCTAATTATTTACAACTTGAATGGAATTCCAATTAGTTGAAATAAGATAAATGTATGCTTGGTTATAAATTTAATGAAAGAAAATAAAAGTAAATATTGAATTAACCAAGGAAATAATACCGTGATTAATAGTAATTGAACGAAACTTGTTTTATAAAACTAATGGTAACATTGGTTGTAAGTAATAAACTTATAGATAAAATTGAAAGTGAATAGTGACAATTCTTGTAAGTTACCTATTTATGTAGTCCATTTTATTTAAATGGAAATTAATTGTGATTAAAATGAAATTAAATATTTAAACATTACATTAATGGAAATTAAGTTGAAAATTGAGAATATTATGTATTAAATCATGAACCAATGTTAATTTCATCCATTTGATAATAATAGATTAAATAATAGGATGAAAGGTCAAATTTAATGGAATTATTAAAAATTTAATTTATAATTTATGAGTTTAATGAAATTGAAATTTAACACTGATATTGATGAATTAATCAACTTTAAATTGACATCTAAATTTGATTGAATTATTAAAATTGTTCAAGGAATCAAAAATGATAAAGATTGCTAGTTATAGAACTGGGATTGAAAATTTTATTTAATTAATTAAATACTAATTTATTGATTAATTGAAAATATCCATTTTGGCTACTAACTCGGATTTCGACGAAACTAATTTCGTCGGATCTGTAACGGTGAATTGTTGTAGGATTTCAAGTTTCGTAATGATCGGACTAATCGTTTGATCGTACGGACTCGAAAAGCCTAGAAATCAATTTAATTGAAATCAATTTGAAATAACTTGATTTTGGCATAACTTCTACATACAATGGAATTTGAACTTGAAACATGTCCCATTGATTACAAAATATTTGAAAACATCTATTTTGATATATGGGTTGATCCACTTTCGTTTCGGAGTCGAAACGGGCTTTTCTGGTCACTTATTGTTCAATCAACCTGGTCCATTCATTCTGTTTCAGCCCTACCAATAAATAACTTGTTATAAACCCTAGCTACCTCTTATTCTCATTTGTCTATACGTACATCTCCTTCTCAACTTCTCTTTCTAATGGCAGACAAACCAATTCCCAATTCCAAATCAAATTGCAAATCAAATTTAAATCCAAAATCAATCTTCTCCAAACCCTATCATATTATATACCGTTCTGAAGCTTTCGATGACCCGAATCTACATCAACTGTTCGTTTTTGGAAATGATGCTCAAGTCGATCTGGAATCACGTTCAAAATTGGAAAATGCGGATTTTGGGTTCCATTAGGGGTTTCCTGATTTTGTCGCTAATAGGCAAAATTGATATAAGGGTTTTGGAGAGATCAACACGAGGAATCGTTTGATGGTGGTCGAAGGTTGTATTGTGTGTCGTGGTGCCTGGAATTGGCTGATTAGGGTTCGGCAAACCCTAACCACGGTGGCGGCAGCTTGCACCAGGGAGGGCTGCAGCATGGTGGCGCGTGGAGGGAGGCTTGGCGTGGAGTTTGACGGTGGTGCCATGGCTCGTAAGTGAGCGTAGGCGGCGCTATCAGTGGTCAAAGGGGCGGTGATGTGAGGTGTTGTCGTGCATGTTGAATGAGTACTGTGTGCGAGCTGGAGGTAGTGTGGCCGATTGATATTGGTTCTTTTATTTTATTTATTTCATTTTTTATAAATATCAAGTCCATGTTCTAACGCATATAATTTTTACATACGAGGTCGGATTTGCGCCCGATTTGTTTTGTTAGGATCATATCGAAATTTCGGACATTTTGATGCTGGTTTGGACAAATTCTGAGACTGTTTGAATTTCTGGGTTAAATTGGATTTAAATTCAAAAGGTGAGTGTTTTAACCCACTCACAACTTCTAAAATTTCATATGTTTGTTAAATTGATTTATGATGTAATCAGAGATTTATTTATGACCGTTTGGTATATTTTGAATCTTCATCTCAGTTTATTTGAATTTATTTAGGTAAAGTAGTTATTTAATTTATTATTGAATACAAACTGCTAATAACCTGTTATTTATTATCTGTTCTATATTGATGTTATTAATTGAATTAGATGATGATTGTGATAAATGTTTGATGATTGATATTGGATGAATGAATGTTGCATTTTATATTGTTATAAACTGCAAGTTGTTTTGGATTTTTATTTCATTCGAAAGTGCGGTTTGAAATGATATATAACCGTATTTATATTTTAAATTGTAGATTGAAATGATAAATATCCGTATCACTTGACCATAGGATAGAAAATTTTATACAGACACCGTGGTCTATATATAAAAATATTTTGAAATGATTTCTATGGTTGTAAAGGAATATATGGTTTTAGATAAATATTGATTTTAGATATTATATAAATTTTATTTTATCCTTGATTTTAAGCTATGAATAATTTGTTTTAATATAGAATAAGCTTAACAACAAGTTTGATTTTTATTGAAAATAATATAGTTAAGTATTTAAATTATATTTTAATATAGAGTTTATAATGACTTAAATAAATTAAGGTGGGAAGATAAATCAGAGATTTATTTGAAATTGGATTTATTTAAGAATTAAACTCAAATAAGCTTGATGTGGAATTTATTAAATTTGGAATTTTAAAGGGCATGATTTTTATAACTTGATTTTGGTTGAGGTGAATTAAATGAATATTTCAAGTACAAAAAAAATTAAAGGAAATATTTAGTTATTTGTAATTTGAGTTTTATTCAAATGATAATGGATTTATTATGTAATTTATTTCAAACAAGATAATAGAAAATTGAATTGTTGAAATGTAATTACCAAACTTAGTTTTGAAACTGGTTAATACTTAAAGTTTGAAATATATTGAATTTGAAATGGTTTAATCTGTGGATCAAATCTGTTTTGAAATCGATAAATTTAGAATAGTTTATCTGGGAACTGAAATGGATTGAAATTTATGATTTGAGATTTGGTTAAATATAAAATATAGAAATTCGAGTTGTTTTGAAATTGATTTGTGAAATTGAAGAAGCTATTGTATTATATAAAGTATTTAAATTTTAAACCATTTAAGTGGTGGAAGTTACATTTCAAAGTATTATGATTTGAAAGTGTTATATTTCAAGTGCTATAACATTGTAAGTGCTATGATTTTTGGAAAGGATATATTTGAAATAAAAATGATATTATATTGATTTGGGTTTTAATAAAATGATATCATATTTGGTCGGTTTTTGAAATGGAAAATGATATCGTATTTATACGGTTTTGAAATGGATAATATATTCTGGTTTTGAAGTATAAATTATTTTGAAATGACTGCGGTGTTATAATGACGTTTGGTTGTTGAAGAGACCGGGATCGGAAGTTGTCATACTCTCTGCCAACTCCGAAAACCACTTTAATAACCGTGTATGCGGTGGAGATTCCAAAATGAAGTAGAATGGTGGTGGCGTTCCTTTGAGGTATATACGTGGACCCAACTCTCGTGAGTTGGCATAAGGTGGCTAAAACATGAGCGATCGACGGGCTAAGTGACGATCGGACACATCCCTTCGATATTATACTCTGACTTTTGGATTGATTCGGTGGCCACTTTGATTTTTGATTTGGGGGTGTGCTCGAGGTAGGCTGTAGTAGCTGCTACGCGTTACCACCAGCACGGAAGTGTAACTGGTTTATCTACCCTGGCATTGCCTGGTTGTGCTGTGTCACCTACCCTAGCGCGCCTTGTACGAGCTTGGCTTGCTCCCGTAGCCCGTGGAGTATCCTCAGGTGGCTTCCCGATCAGGAGGAACTATGATATTGGATGGACTACTGGGACTATTACGTTTTAAGGGGGAGATTGGGTAACTCCTTAACGCTATTTAAAAGTAAGTTTATTTTATGATAGACATTATTATAATAGAGAAATATTACTACATATTAAATAGTTTAACGGATCCTTAGGAGATGTAAATCCCGAACATCTCTTAAGTTACTGCACTCACGTTTGACACTGGATAGGAGATTTCATATCCTGTAAATATCTCTAACACCGTTCCACTCATATTGTTTACCATTGGTTTAACTTACATAAGATCTTTTAGTTCTGACTCGAGTGTTTTGTCTTATCAATTCGCTCGGGTCAGCCTGAGTATTTCAGGATTTAAAGACTTTATTTCTAGAGGACGAAGACCAAGATTGTATTACTATTATTTATTATATTATTCCACTACATTCATACTGTTCCGCTGCATTGTTATTTATTTTTCTCTGGTATGTGTAACTCTGATTTGTGTTGTATAAGTGTATCAAATGTTTTTGTAAAACAGCTTCATGAGCTGTTATTTGATTATTATATTTTGTCATTCCGCTGTGAAATTCTGTTTTGTTTTCTTTCTTTCTCTGTTTTATTATTTACCCCAATAACAATCCGCCCTTCTGTATGGTTTGAGTCTGACGTGTGTGGTTTATCGTCGGTTTAAAGCGTACAAAAAGGCGGGATGTTACATTTGGTATCAAAGCTTTGGTTTAGCGAAAAAGCTTAGCTTTGTGGGGTCTGACTCTTTACTTATAGGGTAGTAATACCCTATGATGAGTCGCTGAGCGTATGTAATGAGAGAGCGTATTTGTTAGTGTTAGAAAAGGTTTTGATATTGTGTTAATTTGTTCCGTTTTGTATCTATAAATTCTGGTTGGTGCATAGGACGCTATGACATCGATAGGGATTTCTAAACACTTAATAGGACAGGCCGACACAATATTTGTTTTGAATATAGGTGAATGAAATAATTTTGCCAACTATATTTTCTATATATATATATATATAAAATAATTTTTTTTATAAATGATATATAGTTGGTTGTAATATAATTGTTGTTTGGTAGTGAAATTTATGAATATAGGTTGGAAATGAGATTTGAGAAGTAAAATAAATGAGAATAAACTAGAAATTTAGAATTAAGTTCCGGGGTTTTGAAAATTTCTTTCAAATGATTTTTGGAATATAATAATAATATTATTTAGAAGTATTTTCCGATACAAATATTTCAATATAATTTGAAAGAATTTCTTTAAAGAAACTTAGGCCACTGTAGTAGTTTTGCTAAAGATTTATTTTGATAAACAAATGTAAATTTCAAATTATTTTAAATATAATTAGATATTAAATTGTAAATGTATGCATTTATCTATTATCTTTAAAATGATCTGAAATTTAACCTGGTATACAGTTCTTAAGCTTCCGTTAATTAATAGTTTTAAATTGTAGTAGTAAAATGTAATGTAACTAATTAATAATTGGAACCTCTAATTAAAATAAGAGATTAATGCTAGATTATAAATGAAATTTCTAGAAAGTGAAATATGTAACCTATAGAACAAATGATATGATTATTGAACATTAAATTAATTTAAAAGAACTAAGAAAAATTTGTATAACTTTCAACTACATTCTTAAAGCACATATATATAACTTACCAAACGTTAAAAGTTGTAATGTTTAATAAGAAATGTAATAGAAATTATATGAGTAAAATTATGTAATGAAAATGTTCAATAAATTAATTTTATTAATAGGACTTGATATTATAGTTGTTATAAACTTGAGTTATAATTGAAATGTTACTATAATAAAATATGATAAAAAGTAAGTATTGTAAGTAAGCAACTAGAAACTTAAGTAAATGAATTAATGGGCAAAGAAATTTGAATTGAACATGAATACTATAGATAAAAGAGAGTAAATAAATGAAATAAAGTAGTAATGAATGAATGAATATGATGCAACAAAAAGAAACTAACATGACGTTAATAAATGAAAAATGAATATTGTAAGTAATAAATGAAAATAAGTGAAGTAATCACTGAATGAATGAAAAAAAAATGAACAACAAATGTTGTGAAAGAGAACTTATAAGAATAAACTTGAGTAATGTTAGAATCTGCTGTCGTTTGGATGTATGAATAATCTATTGAGTTTTATTTAAGACTGTTGAGTAAATGGTGAACTTAATAGTTATCTGTCATTCCATGCAATTTAAAAGTGTCTAAGCCCAAACAAACTATTTGTTTTGGCTAATATGGATGGATAATTGGTTTGTTTTGATTTATATGATGATTGTATGTTGTTTGCAAGTGATGTTTTGTATTGATTTGTTTGTTAGTGGTTGAAGAAATTTTTAATATTTCATTTTATATAATTATTAAACTCTTTTGGAGTATATAAGTGAAATTCAGGTTATGGAAGCAATTGTTACTGCTTTTGGTTTCATAAAATAAGCGTTAATTGCCCGACAAATAGGTACGTTCTCGGATTATGGTTTTACACCGTTATTATATTATTTTTCCTGTTGTTGGGATATTTACTTTGAAATACTGTGATATATTTTGTTATATTTAATATTATATTTTCTCCCGAGCCTCTCCGTACAAAAGAGACTCTGTTGAAATTTTCCGTAAACTTTGGACTTAGAAAAATTTAGAAAAAAAAATGTTTCCAAACTTTATTAGTTTGAATATAAAAAGATTTAATGGTTATAAATTGGTATATATTATCAATTTTGGAAATTTATTTGTTTGTAAATTTAATACTTTAAGTAAGATATATTGATTACTTAATTCTTCTTTTCCCTTCTTTTCCTTTTCGGGGATGAAAAGTTTTGAGTGGAAGAGAGTGTAATGACTCGTAATTTTCGATAATGTAAAAATGACAATATAATCAGAAATTGTGGACAAATATTGGAAGATATAAAAATTTTGTAATTTATTTAACGAAATAATAACTTAAGTGAAACGCAATAATGTTATTTATAGTTAATTATTTACAACTTGAATGGAATTCCAATTAGTTGAAATAAGGTAAATGTATGCTTGGTTATAAATTTAATAAACGAAAATGAAAGTATATATTGAATTAACCAAAGAAATAATACTATGATTAATAGTAATTGAACGAAACTTGTTTTATAAAACTAATGGTAACATTGGTTGTAAGTAATAAACTAATAAATAAAATTGAAGTGAATAGTGACAATTGTTATAAGTTACCTATTTATGTAGTCCATTTAATTTAATTGGAAATTAATTGTGATTAAAATGGAATTAAATATTTAAATATTACGTTAATGGAAATTTAGTTGAAAATTGAGAATATTATGTAATAAAATAGGAACCAATGTTAATTTCATCCGTTTGATAATAATAGATTAAATAATAGGATGAAAGGTCAAATTTAATGGAATTATTGAAAATTTAATTTATAATTTCTGAATTTAATGAAATTGAAATTTAACACTGAAATTGATGGATTAATAAAATTTAAATTGACATCTAAATTTATTTGAATTATTGAAATTGTTTAAGAAATCAAAAATGATAAAGATTGCTAATTATAGAATTGGGATTGAAAATTTGATTTAATTAATTAAATACTAATTTATTGATTAATTGAAAATAGCCATTTTGGCCACTAACTTGGATTTCGACGAAACAAGTTTCGTCGGATCCGTAACGGTGAATTATTGTAGGATTTCAAGTTTCGTAATGATCGGACTTACCGTTTGATCGTACGGACTCGAAACGCCTAGAAATCAATTTAATTGAAATCAATTTAAAATAACTAGATTTTAGCATAACTTCTTCATAGGATGGAATTTAGACTTGAAACCTGTTCCATTGATTACAAAATACTTGAAAACATCTATTTTGATATATGGGTTGACCCATTTTCATTTCGGAGTCGAAACGGGCTTTTCGGGTCATTTATCGTTCAATCAATCTGGTCCATTCATTCTGTTTCACCCTACCTATAAATAACTTTTTTTAAACCCCTAGCTACCTCTTATTCTCATTTGTCTATACATACATCTCCTTCTCAACTCCTCTTTCCAATGGCAGACAAACCAATTCTCAATTCCAAATCTAATTGCAAATCAAATTTAAATCCAAAGTCAATCCTCTCCAAACCCTATCATATTATATACCGTTCTGAAGCTTTCGACGATCCGAATCTGCATCAACTGCTCGTTTTTGGAAATAATGCTCGAGTCGATCTGAAATCACGGTTAAAATTGGAAATCGCGGATTTAGGGTTCGATTTGGGGTTTCCTGATTTTTTCGCTAATAGGCGAAATTGATATACGGGTTTTGGAGAGATCGACACGAGGAATCGTTTGATGGTGGTCGAAGGTTGTATTGTGTGTCATGGCACCTGGAATTGGCCGATTAGGGTTCGACAAACCCTAACCACGGTGGCGGTGGCTTGCACCAGGGAGGGTCGCAGCGTGGTGGCGCATGGAGGGAGGCTTGCGTGGAGTTTGAGGGTGGTGCCATTGCTCGAAAGCGAGCGTAGGCAGCGCTGTTAGTGGTCAAAGAAGCGGTGATGTGAGGTATTGCCGTGCGTGTTGAACGAGTACTGTGTGCGAGTTAGAGGTAGTGTGGCCGATTGCTATTGGTTCTTTTATTTTATTTTATATAAATATCAAGTCCATGTGTCTAATGCATATAAATTTTACATACGAAGTCGGATTCGCGCCCGGTTTGTTTTGTTAGGATCGTGTCGATCTTTTGGACATTTTGATGCCGGTTCGGAAAAATTCTGAAACTGTTTGAATTTTCGGGTTAAATTAGATTTAAATTCAATTTAAATTCAAAAGGTGAGTGTTTTAACTCACTCACAACTTCTAAAATTCCTCATGTTTGTTAAATTGATTTATGATGTAATTAGAGATTTACTTATGACTGTTTAGTGTATTTTGAATCATCATCTCAGTTTATTTGAATTTATTTGGATAAAATAGTTATTTAATTTATTATTGAATACAAACTGCCAGTAAATACCTGTTATGTAACAACCCAATATTTTGGACATTATTTTAATTGAATATATTTCACTTTGAAAATGTTTAGAAATTATTCAACTTAAAATTTTGTTTTAAAATATTTTTAAAGTGAAGTATAAATTTTTCTAGAGATAATGGTATTTTTGTGTAATTTTCATGTCCTGTTTTCCATTTTTAAATAATTTCTTTAGTTCTTTTTCTATTTTTCTCCAATATAATTATTTATTTCATTTTAGAAATGATAAATAAATTATTTTATTTCAAATTTTTATTTCATAATATTTTTAAAATGAAGTGGATATTTTTCCAAGACTAGTAGTGATTTATTTGTAATTTCTGGACACTGTTTTGGATTTTTAAGCAATTTCTTTTATTCGTTTCTATTTTTCTTTAAATTGAATTATTTATTTTCATACTATTTCACTTGGTTTCGGTTTTTAAAAGTATTTTCTGAAATTATTTCGGTTTATTTGTTGTAAAGGAAATGGAAATTTGAAGAGGCATAGACTCTTCCTTTTCTTTTGACTTTTCACTTTGTTGACTTTTCAATTTCATAACTCTTCATTAATTCTTCTTTAGCCGGGTAAATTTCTTTGTTTAGTCGTGTATCTCATTTACTTTTCACGTAAATAAAATATTTCCTTCATTCTCATTCACGGCTTGAGAGAATTTGGGTAATGGCTCCACTTCTTTTTCTATTTTTTTCCTTATTTTTGATGCATTTTTGACTTGTTTCTCATGTATGTTTTGATAGGCCTTTCCTCCATAGCCATAGCCACCACCTCCTACACCTCTTCCCTACCATCATCACTAGTTACTCCTTTGATCTTGCCAAGGCCGAGCCTTGTGTGTTGTGTCACCTATCATATCGAGCCTTTACTATGAGTTTCTATTTGTGTCGTACCTATACAGTATCTTCTCATAGTCTTCCGATCAGAAGATATGCAGGTACTGTATAGACTATTGGCATTATTTGTGTTAAGGGGAATATTGGGTCACTCCTTAACGCTATTTTAAAGTAAATTTATTTTACTGATAGACACTATTGTAATAGCACATTATACTACATACTAAATAGTTTAACGGATCCTTAGAGGACGGGCGGTCCCAAGTACCTTGTAAGTTACTTGTACCTTTACTACAGTTCACTTGAGTTGGTTTACATTGGATAAGTATGTATGTCCTGACTCGAGTGTTTGTCTTTTATTTTATGCTCGGGTCAGCCTGAGTTATTCACAGATTTGGATTTCCACTCTTTGAAGGTCTGGAATCGCTGGAGATTTATCAGCTTATCTAGTTATCTATATTCAGTTCTGTTGTTCTGTTGTCAGCTTTGTATTAGTGGACTTCTTTGTATTTGGGATTTTATGTTGTATCTGCTTTCCGACTGATATTATGTATTTGGTTTTGAGACTTGTGATGGTAGCTTCATGAACTACTATGGTATTTTATTTTCCCCTGCGAGATATTCTGATGTTCGGTGTCTGTGATTCTGTGATTTGATTTGACATGCTTCGAATTTTTATTACAATATGTTATTTTGTACTATTCAAGTCCGGCATGTGTCGATTATTGTCGATTTGAATGGTGGAAAATAATGGGTCGTTACAGTTGGTATCATAGCTTTGGTTTTTAGGCAAAGTTTAGTCTACGGAGAAAAAAACTCATTAGAGATATGGTAGAAATACCCTAAAATGAGTGAAATCAACTTCAGAATCAATTTTTTTGTGAGAAAACGTATTTTCAAAGTATGAAATGATTTTAAAATGATTTTCAAAGGATTTTTCAAAGATTATTTTGATATAAAAATTTTCTTGTTTTAAAAGCAAATTTTTCTAACTTCTTTCCTTTCGTGTCTACCTTGTTAAAAATTTCTGTAATTAGGATGTTCATCCAAGTGGATTTATCTTGTCTTGTCTTGTCTTATCTTTAACTTATTCTACCTTTGTCCTAATATTCATTCTTGAATTTTTAGGATGAATCGTAAAAACGCTAGAGGTCAGGGTCGTGGTGCTGCCCCAGTTCCAGCCCCAACTCCTATCCGTTTTACTGTTCTTTGCAAAGAATTTACTTATCTTAGTGGTACCAGGTTCAGTGGTTATGAGTCTATCATTGAGGCTCAGCAATGGCTTAGGAGTATCGAGAGGATATTTACTGGCCTTGAGATTTCTGATGCCCATAAGCATCAGTTAGCCGCATGGCAGTTGCAGGAGGCTGTCTAGGATTGGTGGGAGTCGGTTATGGCTAACATCATTGAGGCTGATCGTACTTGGGAACAGTTCAGGTATCTTCTTGTGTTTCTTTGAATTATATTTTTCTATCTTTTCGTACATTTTCTAAGCTTACCTATCATTCTTCTCAGTGAAGCTTTTGTTGCTAAATGGATGCCCGAAGCTGGGAAATCCCAGCTTTATAGGGAGTTCATGGACCTCAAGCAGGAAAGCATGTCTTTTTTAAAGTATAAGAGGAAGTTTAACGAACTTTCTAAGTTTGGACCTGGTTTGATAGACACTCCTCTGAAGAATAATGAGATGTTTATTGCTGGTGCTCGTCTCGAGTACTATAGTCGGCTCATTTCTCATGTTCATGGCACTTTTACCCCGTTTATGGATATGGCTCTTTGTTATGAGAACCCTACTTCTAAGGGTCCTGCTTCAGTTGGTGCTCCTTCATCTCAGACTTCTTCTGTAAATTCTAAGAAGAGAAGGCTTAGTTTCCAGCATCAGAAGAAGAATTGGCTCAAGAATCCGGGTTTGGGATCTTCATCATCTGCTCCATCTCAAAGGCAACCAGTTGACCTTTCTTCCATCACCTGCTTCAAATGTGACCAGAAGGGACACTATGCAAATAGTTGTCCTACTAGTGTTGGTGCTGCCATTCCTCCACCTGCTCAGTCAGCTAGGCATGATCTTTGCCACATCTGTCTCCAGCCTGGCCATTTCAGGAAGGATTGCCCCACCCAGCAGATGGGTAAGCCTTTTGGTATATTTGTTGTCACCTCTTCCTCTTCTCCAGCACCTGCCCCACCAGCTCCTAGTGATGACCAAGGTACTCTCCAGGGTTCTTTTTCTTTATCAGCATATTGTTCATGTTCTGTTTGATACTGGTGCATCCCACAGTTTTATATCTATTGATTTGTGTGATAAGTTTGAGCATCTCCTTTCTCCTGAGTAAGTTTCTGAATCCTTATGTGTTTCAAATCCAATTGGAGGCCGCAAACCTTAATAGGATTTGTAAACAGGTGAAGCTTCTTTATTCTGATCATTACTTCAGTTGTGATTTTTATGTTTTGGGAGTCAATGCTTTTGATTTGTTGCTTGGTGGTGATGGCTTGGTAGGCATGATGCTCATATCTCTTGTAAAGCCTGGTTTGTTTATCTTGAGGATGATCTGGGTAATTCCTTTGTTATTCAGTGCCGCATGCCTCGGGATTTTGCTGGTAGTTTTATTTATTCTCTGGATTCTGCTTCTAGTGATCTTCATTCGACCTGTGTGGTCAAACTCTTTCTAGATTTTTTTGGTGAATTCACTGCTTTGCCTCTTAAGCGGGAGATAGATTTCCGCATTGATCTTATTCCTGGAGCTCGACCTATTGTTCTTCCTCCCAGGAGAATGGCACCCCATAAGAAGGTTGATTTAGCAAAGCAAATTGAGGACTTGTTCTCCAAAGGTCTAATCAGACCTAGCCATTCAGAATGGGGAGTAACAGTGGTTTTCGTCATTAAGTCCGATGGATCTTTGAGGGTGTGTGTTGATTATAGGGAGCTGAACAAGCTCACTATGAAAAACAGATATCCAATGTCTCGCATCAATGATATGTTTGATCAGCTTTATGGTGCCACTTGTTTTTCTCAGCTTGATCTTGCCACAGGCTTTCACCAGCTCAAAGTTGCTGAGGAAAGCATTCCCAAGACTGCTTTCCGTACCGAGAATGGTTTTTATGAATGGTTAGTAATGCCTTTTGGTTTGACTAATTCTCCTGCTTTCTTTGTGGATCTTATAAATCGTGTTTTTCATGATGTGCTTAATAAATTTGTTCTATTCTTTATTGATGATATCCTTGTCTTTTCTAAGACCAAGGCAGAGCATGAGTCACACTTGAAATCTGTTGTGGAGATTCTTAGAAGTCATCAATAGAAGGCTAAATTTTCTAAATGCCATTTCTGGAAAGATGAAGTCCGATTCCTTGGACATATTGTTTCTGATAATGGAGTTTCTGTTGATCCAGCCAAGATCGCTGCGATCAGTGTATGTCTTTCTTTCTTTTTTCTTTTCCTTCTTCAATTAATCATTCTATCTCTTTTGTGGTTCTTATTTTTCCCTATTTCTATTACAGGATTGGGAAACTCCTAAGACTCCTTCTGAGATTCGCAGTTTTTTGGGCCTTGCCGGTTACTAACGAAGATTTATTAAGAATTTTGCTCGGATTGCTGCACCTCTCACTGCTTTGACTTGTAAGAGTGTTAAGTTCATTTGGGATGAGAAGTGTAAAGCTGCATTCAACGAGTTAAAGAGCAAGCTAACTTCCACGCCATTTCTTACCGCTCCGAACGGAAGTGAGGGATTGACGGTATATCCGGTGCTTGTCGTGAGGGATTGGGTGCTGTTCTCATGCAGGATGGTAAAGTCATAGCCTATGTCAGCCGTCAGTTGAAAACCCATGAAGCTAATTATGATGCTCATGATTTGGAGTTGCTTGATGTTGTTTTTTCTTTGAAGCTTTGGAGACATCATCTTCTTGGAGCTAAGTTTGATCTTTTTATTGATCATCAGTCTCTGAGATATATCTTCACCCAGAAGGATTTGAATCAGAGGCAAGTTCGTTGGCCTGAGTTTCTGGCTTCTTACGACCTCGATATTAGTTATACTCCCAGTAAATCTAATGCTGTGGCTGATCTCTAAGTCAGAAGAAGGCTTTCTTGTGTCAGCTTGTTGTTTCTTCTCCTCTTATGGATCGTATCAAGGCTAAGCAGGATGAGGATGAGATGATTAGTTTGATGAAGGAGAGTGTTCGGAGCAGGTTTGGTGGTGGTGGTAGTAGTAGTGGTGGAGCTCAGATTGATGATAGTGGTATTTTTAGGATTAATGGCAGGATTTGTATCCCGAATGTTGATGGATTGAGGCAGGAATTGCGTTGGGAGAATCATCGATCCAGACTTTCTATTCATCCTGGTGTGTCGAAGATGTATCAGGATATAAAGAGGCTTTATTGGTGGAGCGGGATGAAGCGGGATGTCTCTATCTTTGTTAGTCGGTGTGCGACTTGTCAACAAGTCAGGGCCGATCATCAGAAGACCCCTGGTTTGTTGCAGCCCCTAGATATTCCCAACTGGAAATGGGAACAGGTTTCCATGGACTTCATTGATGGATTGCAGAGGTCTAGGAAAGGCAATAAGAGTATCTGGGTTATTATGGATAGGCTGACCAAATCTGCTCATTTCATTCCGGTCAAGTCTACCCGTTCTGCTTCTAGCTTGTCTGAGATCTACATGAGGGAGATTGTTCGTCTCTATGGTGTTCCCCTCAGTATTGTTTATGATCGTGATCCTATCTTTACCAGCCAGTTCTGGAAAGCTTTTCAAGAATCTTTGGGTACTCATTTGAATTCGAGCACCGCTTATCATCCGTAGACCAACGATCAAACAGAAAGAGTGAATCAGATACTCGAAGATCTTCTTCGTGCTTGTGTGCTTGATTATGGTGGTTCTTGGAAAGATCACTTGCATCTTGTGGAATTCACCTACAATAATAGTTATCAGGTATAATCTTATCTTCTGTTTTAAGCTTATCTTAATCTTTTATCTATCTCGTGCTATCTTTGAATTCAGGCCAGTATCAAGACGTCTCCATTTGCTGCTTTGTATAGACGACCTTATCGATCCCCATCTTGCTGGATTGAATCCGGTAATCATCTGGTTCTTGGTCCTGATATGATTTTGGAAGCTTCAGAGAGAGTTGGGGAGATTAAGAGAAGGTTGAGAGTTGCTCAGGATAGGTAGAAGAAGTATGATGATAGGCGAAGGTGAAAGCTTGAGTTTGTTGTTGGTGATCTGGTTTTCCTTAAGGTCTCTCCCTTAAGGAATGTTCTTCGCTTTGGTCGTAGAGGGAAGCTTTCTCCTAGATTCATTGGTCCTTTCCGCATTGTGGAAAGAGTTGGTTCCTTAGCTTATCGTCTGGAGTTACCCGAGAAGCTTTCTGGAGTGCATGATGTATTCCATGTCTCACATCTTCGCCGGTATCTCCATGACCCATCTTTGTTTGTTCAGCCTTATGCTCTTGATAGCTTGGATATTGAGCCTAATTTGACCATCGAGAGGAATCCACTTCATATTGTCGATAGAGGTACAAAGCAGCTAAGAAGGAAATCTGTTAGTCTGGTCAAAGGACAGTGGAGTACTGATGATCATGATTGTACTTGGGAGACGGAGGAGAGAATTCGTGCTTTGAATTTGGAATTGTCTATTCCAGGTACTATTTTGTTTTTCTATCTTGTTTTCTTATTTCCTTGTTTCCGTTCTATTCGAGGACGAAAAGGTTTGAGTGGGGGAGAGTATAACAACCCAATATTTTGGACATAATTTTAATTGAATATATTTCACTTTGAAAATGTTTTAGAAATTATTTTACTTAAAATTTTGTTTTAAAATATTTTTAAAGTGAAGTAGGAATTTTTCTAGAGATAATGGTATTTTTGTGTAATTTTCATGTCCTGTTTGACATTGTTAAACAATTTCTTTAGTTCTTTTTCTATTTTTCTCCAATATAATTATTTATTTCATTTTATAAATGATAAATAAATTATTTTATTTCAAATTTTTTACTTCATAATATTTTTAAAATGAAGTGGATATTTTTCCAAGACTAGTAGTGATTTATTTGTAATTTCTAGACACTATTTTGGATTTTTAAGCAATTTCTTTTATTCTTTTCTATTTTTCTTTAAATTAAATTTTTTATTTTCATATTATTTCACTTGGTTTCGGTTTTTAAAAGTATTTTACGAAATTATTTTGGTTTATTTGTTTTAAAGGAAATAGAAATTTGAAGAGGCAAAGACTCTTCCTTTTCTTTTGACTTTTCACTTTCTAGACTTTTCAATTTCATAACTCTTCATTAATTCTTCTTTGGACGTGTAAATTTCTTTGTTTAGCCGTGTATCTCATTTACTTTTCATGCAAAAAAAAAGATTTTCTTCATTTTCATTCACGGCTCGAGAGAAATTGGGTAATGGCTCCACTTCTTTTTCTAATTTTTTTCCTTATTTTTCATGCATTTTTGCCTTGTTTCTCATGTATGTTTTGATAGGCCTTTCCTCCATAGCCACAGCCACCACCTCCTACACCTCTTCCCTGCCATCATTACCAGTTACTCCTCTGATCTTGATCAAGGCCGAGCCCCCTATGGTGATAAAACTCCACAAATTTGCAACTAGACACTTGAAACCATGCTAGTTTGACCATTTTGCTTCATCTCCTTCAACCACCACCACGGCCACCACCCCTAGCCGCCACCACTCCTTTGACCTGACCACCACATGCCCTCCAGCCACTATCCAGTCATGGTGCACCCACAGGCTGAGCCGCTCCTCCATGGCTGAGCCTTTGTTTTGGTAAAAATCACATTATATTGCATAACCCCTTCACATTCCTATGTTATAACCTCTTCCATCATTCTAGCCTTTATGCCATGCATTTACATGACCAAACCCAAGCCATGTCATGTCCAAACCTGACCATATGCAACCTCTAGGCCGTGCATAACATATGAGTAGCAAGGAAAAAGACTTGACATTAAAATCTATCTTCATTTAAAGGTTATATTAATTTCAATATGGTATTGTATTTATAAATTGTTTTGATTTTGTTTGGGTTTTAACACAAGATTTGTAGCATTGGATCTCGGTCTCCACTCCAGTCCAAAGTCTTGTCACTTTGCTCTTGATTCCGTTGTGTCATTTGTTTTGTTATCTCCAGCATTTAGAGGTGAGTAAATCTCACACGACATTATATACTTATGCAATTGTGAAGCAACAACATTTGAATGTGTAGAATTATAAATGATGCTATAACTGCCTGTGATTATTCATATATGATGTTATACCTATTAAATTACATGTCATATCACATGTTAATGTTGTATAATGTTAAAATGTTCATTTATATCTGTTTATCAAACTGCAAGTTCCCTGTAGATTAGGTTCACTATGGGTTGAAATGATACATACCCGAAAGGACTTTAGAATAGGGAAATATCGTTATCTGAAATGATAGGCCTGAACAGTTTTTAATTATTTATTTTGACTTGGAACTGCGGGTTTGAAATGATAGAACTCGAATTTTTTATTTGTAAACTGCGGATTGAAATGATATATATCCGTATCACTTGACCTAGGTTAGAAAACTATATACAAGCCCGCGGTTATTTTTATAAATTTTCTAGAATTTTTAAGTAATTTTAGAAGTGTATATATACGAAAATTTGATTTAAATTTGATTTATTAATATTAAATATAGAAATTTGGAATTTTTTATAAGTTAAAAATGTTGGAAAAATAAATAGTTACATTGAATTTTGAAAATATAAATTAAGTAGAAACTAAAATTTTGTTAAATAAAAATTTGGTTATAGGAAATAAAAATGGAAATTAAATTTTATTTGAAAGAAAAATAATGGAGAAAATTTAAGTGTTAAGTTATTTATTTAAAAATGCGAAGAATTGAAAACTTTTACACTTGAATTTATTAAGTAATTTGGTGAAATTGGATTTAATTATAAGAAACTTATTGTATAAAATAATATGTTAATTGATATGTTAATGAACATTTTTAAATGTTAAATTATGATTTTGACAGTGTTTAAAGGCTTTTAAATGAACATTATTAATTGCTGGAAATACACTAAAATCTGGAAATCACTTTTAATAGCATTCAGAAGTGCTATGGTTTCTGGAAATGAACTAAAAGTCTAATAAAAGAGCTACTATAGCAGTTCTGAAATGCTGTAGTTGTTGTAGTAAATCGAATTGGCTAAAAACCTAATTCAGAGCTACTATAGCTTTTCTGCAAATGCTGTAGTGGTCTGCTGTCTTCGCAGAAATGAATAAAAACCCTTGTTTTGAAACCTGAGCTATTACATCATTTCTGGAAATGCTGTCTTTGCTGTTTTGAAGAAAAATTTAACTAAAACTGTTTTCAAGTATAACTTATAACAGCTTTTTCTAAATACAGCGGAATGCTGAAATTTTAATAATTATGGGTTTTGTCTTAGTAAATGAGCTCAGAATGACTTGAAACTTTGAAAATTTAATACTTGACTTGAAAGAATAATAACTTTACTTTTAAATGATTTAAGCGAATAAATTTAGTTGGAAAATGAATCATTTTAAAAGATGATTTGAATTGAAATTAATGAATGTCATCTTTGAATTTTAAAGGGTATTTAAATTGGATATTTGGATTTGAATTCAAATAATGATTTGAAAAGGGAGTTTTGAAAGGATATGATATTTTGAAATATTGAAATGGTTTGGAAATGATTTGATCTTTATTTTGATAAAATTTGGATTTGAATTAATATTTATTTTGAAGTATAAAATATTGTTTTGAAAGTTTTAATCACGGGTTACAATAACGATTGGTTGGCAAAGAGACCGGGATCGGATATGGACATACTCTCTGTCGATACTGAAAACCACTTTGACAACTGTGTACGCGGTAGAGATTCCAGAATGAAGTAGGATGGTGGTGACGTTCTTGTGGTATGTTATGTGGACCCAACTCCCGTGAGTTGGCATAAGGTGCTAAAACAGGAGCGGTCTCGGGCCAGTTGAGGTCGCACCTCGTAACAGATGCATTTTTTCGATACCATTCTATTACTTTTGATTGTTTGGTGGCCACCCTCCGATTTGGGAATGTGTTCTGCGGTGGGCGTATGTGGCTGCTGCGTTACCACCAGCCCGAGTGTCGTAATTGGTATATCTACCCTGGCATTGGCTTGTGTGTCGTGTCATCTACCATATCGAGCATTTACTACGAGTTTCTATTTGTGTCGTGCCTATACAGTATCTTCTCATAGTCTTCCGATCAGGAGATATGCAAGTACTGTATAGACTATTGGCATTATTTGTGTTAAGGGGAACATTAGGTCACTCCTTAACGCTATTTTAAAATTAGTTTATTTTACTGATAGACACTGTTATAATAGCGCATTGTACTACATAGTAAATAATTTAACGGATCCTTAGAGGATGGGCGGTCCCATGCACCTTCTAAGTTACTTGTACCTTTACTACAGTTCATTTGAGTTGGTTTACATTGGATTTCCACTCTTTGGAGGTCTGGAATCGCTGGAGACTTATCAGCTTATCTAGTTATCTATATTTCGGTTCTGTTGTTCTGTTTTCAGCTTTGTATTAGCGGACTTCTTTGTATTTGGGATTTTATGTTGTATCTGCTTTCCGACCGATATTATGTATTTGGTTTTGAGACTTGTGATAGTAGCTTCATGAACTATTATGGTATTTTATTTTCCACTACGAGATATTCTGATGTTCTGTGTCTGTGATTCTGTGATTTGATTTGATTTGCTCCGAATTTTTATTACAATCTATTATTTTGTACTATTCAAGTCCAGCATGTGTGGATTATTGTCGATTTGAATGGTGGAAAATAACAGGTCGTAACATGTTATTTATTATCTATTCTATATTGATGTTATTGATTGAATTGGATGATGATTGCGGTAAATGTTTGATGATTGTTATTGGATGAATGGATGTTGCATTTTATATTGTTATAAACTACAAGTTGTTTTGGATTTTTATTTCATTCGGAATTGCGGTTTAAAATGATATATAACCGTATTTATATTTTAAATTGTGGATTGAAATGATAAATATCTGTATCTCTTGACCATAGGATAGAAAATTATATACAGACACCATGGTCTATATATAAAAATATTTTGAAATGATTTCTATGGTTGTAAAGGAATATATGGTTTTAGATAAATATTGATTTTAGATATTACATAAATGTTATTTTATCCTTGATTTTAAGCTATGAATAATTTGTTTTAATATAGAATAAGCTTAACAACAAGTTTGATTTTTATTGAAGATAATATGTTTAAGTATTTAAATTATATTTTAATATAGAGTTTATAATGACTTAAATAAATTAAGGTGGGAAGATAAATCTAAGATTTATTTGAAATTGAATTTGTTTAAGAATTAAACTCAAATAAGCTTGATGTGAAATTTATTAAATTTGGAATTTTAGATGGTATTATTTTTACAACTTGATTTTGGTTAAGGTGAATTAAATGAATATTTCGAGTATAAATAAATTAAAGGAAATATTTAGTTATTTGTAATTTGAGTTTTATTTAAATGATAATGGATTTATTATGTAAATTATTTCAAACAAGATAATAGAAAATTGAATTGTTAAATCGTAGTTACCAAACTTAGTTTTGAAACTGTTGAATACTTAAAGTTTGAAATATATTGAATTTGAAATGGTTTATTCTATGGATCAAATCTATTTTGAAATCGATAAATTTAGAATAGTTTATTTGGAAACTAAATTGAATTAAAATTTATGATTTGGGATTTCGTTAAATATAAAATGTAGAAACTCGAGTTGTTTTGAAATTGATTTGTGAAATTGAAGAAGCTATTGTATTATATAAAGTATTTAAAATTTTAAACCGTTTAAGTGGTGGAAGTTACATTTCAAAGTATTATGATTTGAAAGTGTTATATTTCAAATGTTATAACGTTGAAAGTGCTATGATTTTTGAAAAGGATATGTTTGAAATAAAAATGATATTATATTGATTTAGGTTTTAATATAATGATATCATATTGGTCGGTTTTTGAAATGGAAAATGATATCGTACACGGTTGTGAAATGAATAATATATTCTGTTTTTGAAGTATAAATTATTTTGAAATGACGGCGGTGTTATAATAACGTTTGGTTGTTGAAGAGACCGGGATCGGAAGTTATCGCACTATCTGCCAACTTCGAAAACCACTTTAACAATCGTGTACGGGGTAGAGATTCCAGAATGAAGTAGGATGGCGGCGGCGTTCCTTTGAGGTATATACGTGGACCCAACTCCCATGAGTTGGCATAAGGTGGCTAAAACAGGAGTGATCGACGGGCTAAGTGAGGTCATTGCTCTGATCGGACGCATACCTTCGATATTATACTCTGACTTTTGGATTGATTCGGTGGCCAGTTTGATTTTTGCTTTAGGGGTATGGCTTGAGGTGGGCGGTAGTAGCTGCTACGCGTTACCAACGGCCCGAAAACGTAATTGGTATATCTACCCTGGCATTGCCTAGTTGTGCTGTGTCACCTACCCTAGCGCGCCTTGTGCGAGTTTGGTTTTCTCCCGTAGCCCGTGGAGTATCCTCTGGTGGTTTCCCGATCAGGAGGAACTATGATACTGGATGGACTACTGGGACTATTATGTGTTAAGGGGGAGATTGGGTAACTCCTTAATGCTATTTAATTGTAAGTTTATTTTACTATAGACATTATTATAATAGCAAAATATTACTACATAGTAAATAGTTTAACGGATCCTTAGGAGATGTAAATCCCGAACATCTCTTAAGTTACTGCACTCACGTTTGACACTGAATAGGAGATGTCAAATTCCGTAAATATTTCAAACGCCGTTCCACTTATATTGTTTACCATTGGTTTAACTTACACAAGATCTTTTAGTTCTGACTCAAGCGTTTTGTCTTTTCAATTCACTCGGGTCAGCCTGAGCATTTCAGGATTTGAAGACTTTATTTCTGGAGGACGGAGATGAAGATTGTATTACTATTATTTATTATATTATTCCACTACATTCATACTGTTCCGCTGCAATGTTATTTATTTTCTCTGGTATGTGTAACTCTGATTCTGTGTTGTATAAGTATAATTAAATGTTTTTGTAAAACTGCTTCATGAACTGTTATTTGATTATTATATTTTGTCATTCCGCTGTGGGATTCTGTTTTGTTTTATTTCTTTTTCTGTTTTATTATTTACCCCAATAACAATCCACCCTTCTGTATGGTTTGAGTCTGACGTGTGTGGTTTATCGTCGATTTAAAGCGTACAAAAGGCAGGATGTTACATATCATTAATTAATGTGATTAATTATGGTACGATTAATTTATGTAAGCAATTAAAGGTTGATTAATTAAAATGATTAATTAAAGGATAATTAATCAAAGTGATTAATTAATTTAAGTGATTAATTTAAGGTTAATTGATTAAGGAAATTAATTAAAGGATAATTAGTTAAGCAATAATTAATTAATGTAATTAGTTAAGGATTAATTAATTAATGTGAATAGCTAAAGGATGATTAATTTGTTTCATCAATTAATTAAGATAATGATAAATGGTTTGTAATTAATTAATGTTAATCAAGCAGGATTAGATAATGAATTCATAAGTAATTGATTCATTTTGAGTTAATTAAATTAATTATAGATTATGTGATTAATTAATCTTACTTATGGATGATTGGATTACATTGAATACCTTAAATTGATTGATATCACTAATGTGTGATGATTCTGTTATATGATTGCTTTGAATTGAGCTATGAACTATGATTTATTTATCTGTGATGAATTTACAAATTTGTGAATGAAAGATAAGCATTATAAGATTATACCGCTTATCGATATTTTTGTGCTTGAACTAATGATGGTTGTGATATTTTATTGTTGTGTGCAAAACCCCTGGACTACACATCGCACACACTCTAATATGGATTTCACGGGAAATTGGTTAAGTCGTGATTATTTTGAATTTAATAATATTTTATTCAAAATGGTGAAAGAATTTCATGTTGAATTTTGAATCCAAAATGGTTTGGAAGTAAAATTGGGTTGAATATGAAAAGCTTTTGAAAAGAAAGTTTTGAAATTAAAAATTTAGTTTGAATATAATATGTCTTTTGGAAACTATGGTTTGAATATATATATGTATATATATGTGTATATATATGTATATATATATATGTGTGTGTATATGTATATATATATATATATGGATTTTAAACCATTTTTGAAGTATGTTAAATGAATTATTTTAGGAATTTAAATTTAATTCAAATTGAACTTGCCGAGAATACAGTAGTTTGCTGATTTTCCAATGTATACTTTGAAAGACTATAACTTGAGTAAATTTAAATCGGATTTTTCCAAAATGAAAAGCATTTGTTTTCAAATGGTAATGGCTTTCATATAAAGGAAGAATTCCCAGTTTTTGTTGAAAGGATTTCAAGTTTGAAATGGAAATAATTTTGAAAACTATGAATGAATCTTTGTTAAAGATTTGTGAACCTTAAAGGTGAATCTTTTGTTTAAAATACTAAAAATGGAAATTTGTTTAAACCATTCAAAAAGGAAAGGTTTTGGGAAACAAGTATTGAAAAGTTGTGACTTAACTAAGATCCCAATATATCCATATGCTTTTTAAAATAAGCGCTCATTATTCGGATTAGCCGGGAGAGGACTTTATGTCATGAAACCCATTCCGAATAGTGATACGACGAAATGGATAGCATTTGAAGTCAGTGGTGAAGACCGGGTATTTTCAAGAACGAAAGAATTACCTATCGAATGTCTTTGCACTAAGTTGCTCCGTTATAGAGATCTCCATATATAGTGGGGAGTCTGGTCGGGATTGTGAATACCCAGATTTGCAAGGACTCCTTTTGAAGTGCCTTCGGTTCCATTCAGACCTAGGATGGACTTGTATGAATGTACGTCTGACGTTACACTTTGAGATGTAAAGCTGGATTCTATCAAATACATTTCTATTGGGTGGCGGAGAATTTATTCTCTTAGCTTAACATCCTTTTCTGAGACGTACGAGCTCAGAGGTTATGTAGTTGATGGTTACTAGTGATATATTCCCAATTTGGTAATGTGGCATGCTAAGTGCTTGTAACAGCCCGCCAATCCGTACCCCTTGAGTCAACGCTATTCTACGTCAATCAACTCAAGATGGATAGAAATGCGAACCATTTTGATTAAAGAAGAAGAGGTAGAAGAAGAGAAAACAGAAAACAACATCAGAATCTGACCATTGTAGCGGAATAAAATATAATAGATAATCATAGATCTTTGCACAAAAACAAATATATCTATTTATACATTCCATTATCAGAGTACATCATCAGAGTTCACCATTAGAGTTCAACATCAATTTTGGAAATATCCTCAGGATTAGTAGCGACTAGCCCTTGCACTTCACTGCTCCATCTTCAGCTCCGAACTCATTTTTCCACGAAAATGTACAAACCATATCGAAGTGGTTTTCGAGAAATTAATCACGATCCCGGTCACTTCGAAACGATCAGCGCATTGTCCAATATTGATAGTCGGTTATTTAACTATCAATTAATATTCACAAACATCCATCAATCAATAAATAATCTCCCAAATTATTTATTATTCTCAAAATATCTTTGCAAGATATATTTCCACTTTCAATTTCTTTTGAAAACAGATTCAAACCATTTTGTTTCTCGGAGTAGATTTCCTAAATATTTTCGATTCCCATTGAAATTACCAAGTACAAACATCTTAGATTTTAAAATAATTTAAAACACTATTATAAAACATACTTTAACATTTGAATTTATAAAAAAACTACTTTAATACTTTATTCAAAATAATACTTTAGAAATATTGGAAATAAGGTTACTTTATAAAATATATAAAACTAGATTTTCTCCTTTAGACAAAATACCAAATCATCTTTTAAATAATTATTACGATAATAGATATTGAAAAATATTTACTTTAGAATTTAAACATTTAGAAATAATAAATTTTATAATACATACTTTCTTAAAACAACTTAAAACTTTTAACTTATACTTAAAAATTTGCTTTGAAGACGTATTTGGCTATCCTGTTTTGAAGTAGACGAAGAGGCTATCGAAGTGAGGTCGGACCAATCCAAACTACTCTTTCGGGGAAGCTACAGGAGTCCGGCGAGGTAAGCCCACAGGGAAATATACTCCTCTTCACATTCTTTAAAAATAAATCACTATTTATTTTTAAACAAATGTTCCAATTCCTTTAATAAATTTCCAAATTGATTTCCAATTTATTCCATTTATTCCAAAATCCATTAACTTCAGATTTTATTCCTTATTTATGATTTAAGATACTTTTAGTTGAAAATACCAATTTTTATTTCCCAAATTACTTCTTTATCCATTTAAATAAATTTAAACTTTGAATTTTAAAATAATTCTTTATTTCTTTAAATGATATCACTTAAGTTTACAATTCATTAATTTTTGTTTATTCAAAATTCCCTCTTTTTTTATATACTCGAAATTATTTATTAGTATTTTAATATCACTTCCATTTCTTTTAATTCATTCTTAATTTATTCAAATTCGCTATAATTATTTTACTTTAAACTCCACCCTTTTATTATCTTTCCAAAAAATCTAATTTATATATTTTGATAGCTCAGTGTGCCGAAATATATTCAAGCAAACCATAACATCCAATATTCCAATATAATTCATCATAGAATATCAAATAATCACAACAGAGAATATTAAATAATTTAAATAAATGTTGAGGAATCCAGTTGGATCCCTCCAACCTGTTTTCCTGCATCCACAGACGTTAGCACAACATAAAATACCAATTCCACTTCGAGGTGGAATATCGCGGTATATGGGATTAATATAAAATATCATCCACTATTATGCAGCGCATAGGGTCCCATCCTCTATATAATGCGGGAAATCTATCATTCCAAGATATATTATATACTACTATATATAATATAGCACATCCAATCAATCCAATTATTCAACCAGATATTTAAATTTAACTATTTAAATTTAAATTAAAAACCAGATGAGTGAGATTAACTCACTTTTGATTTTTGTTTAGCAATCCAATTCCATCTCGACCATTATCTCCCAATTTTGGACCTTGTATAAATATTATATGGTTTGTTAAAATTTTAAATAATGGAACAATCCTTCTTAAATAAATTTAATTTAAACTAATTTTCCTCTAGTAATTCCTTAGTAGCTAAAATAATTAAATAAGTTAATTTTAAACAAGTTAATCTCCTTAATCCTTTATTTTAAAATAACTTGCAAGTTTAAAATGTATATTTATATATGTTTATAAGAAATAATCTATATAGATTAAAATTTATTTTATATAAATTCCTATATAAATTTCCAGTTTACTATAAAAAAATATTTCAGAACAAAACTGTAAATTTTTAAACAAACTGTAAATTCTAAATGTATATATGTATTTATATCTATTAAAACAAAATTCCTTATTAAGTCTTACAGTTAAAAATAAAACTTTTGTTTTACACATATTTTTTTTTCAATAGCATATAAATATTTATTCTCTATATATTTACACAAATATATACAAATATAAAAACTGCAAAGCTTATACCTCACTGCCGTAGATCAGAAATCAACGCAACCCAATTCGACTTCACCCTCAAGAACACGCATCGACGAGCCACCTCGAAATCGCACACCCTCCATCGCTCGTCGCCCTTGCTCGACCACACGCACAAGCACCTGCAATAACCTAAACGAGCTTGCCGTCGCCTCACCCTAGTGCGCCACCACCCATCCACCTGGCAACTCGCCTGCTCGCACGGCCACATCGCTGGCGACTTACACCTGCCGCTTTGCGAACTGCTTCCCCCCACTTCCCTTTCGATTCACTCACGACCCTCCATCACCCGCCGTGCCACAAGCCTCCATGTTTTTGCGCCTACAAATTTTACACGCTTGCCTCCACTCTCTCGTGTACGACATCCTCTCTTCTTTATCTGATTCGATTTTGGGATTTTGGTCTCGGTTTTATTTTAGGAACGAAAATTGATTTCGGTCACCATTAATTTTCGAGAACCGAAAAAGAAGAGTGAGGTTGTGATACATAGTGAAGGTTCGAACGGGATTATGTATTACTTTTTTGTTTTAGCTTCTGAGGGAAGAAAATGGACGAAGGTATGATTCGTTGATTTCGATTGAAATCCTGGAACCAGAAGGAACTTTCGTGATTTAAAAAGAAAAAGGAAGGAGATATTTTTTTTCTGTATTAACCGTGATTTGAACGAAGTGAAAGAAATAACAATGGCGTGTAGAACTTACTCATGAACAGTAATTTGAGGTGAAATAAAAACAGCTGATGTGAGTAATTTGACCAGAATATAAATATATTTAAATTGTCTCGATTTACGCAGTCTGAAATTTCGAACCCCTATCGAGAAGTGCTGCTAGGCGTTTATAATGTTATACTCCTATTCCAAGCGAAATTGAAAAGGTTTCGAGGCCTAATTCGATCACATGGAGAAGATAGCTTTTTGGATTCAGTTATTATATGAAATATCGATTTAAATTCAGCGTGTTTATAAGTCGTACAATCACTCGACAACTCCAAACATTACGAAAATTGAAATCCGATAATAATACATTATTACGGATCCAATGGAACTGGTTTCGTCGAATCCCGAGACTGCGCCTCGGAAGGCTATTTTTAAACGTCAATTTAAACGATAAAATTTCAAAACTGAAAAAATCAGTGTTAAATTAAATTTTAAAACTTTTATTATCCTCAACACTATCAATATAAATTTTACAAGCCTTCAAATTATTCTTAACAGACTTAAAATTCCAGATTCAACATTTTACCCAACTTCAAATTATTTAATTCAATAAATTCAATCGCCAAATTCAAACTGATATTTAAAATCCAAGTTAAACTATCTTACAAATATTTAAAATTAATTAAATATTCCAATTTCAAATGCCAAAAATTTCCACGTCGTCACATTCCTCCCCCCTTAAAAGAATTTCGTCCCCAAAATTACTAATTAAGAAGAATGATCCCATACCCGTTACTATTTTCCAAAACCCTACATTTTTATCAACTTGCCATAACATATCTTTTATTAAAGACCCACTATTACTTCAACCAACTTCCCAAAACCTTCTATAGTTCCCGAATAACTTTACTTAATCAACCATTCAAATTATAAGTCAAAACTAAGTTTTAAATTTTCAAAATTTCGCAAAAATTTTCTAACTCCCTAAATTTTTGAAAAATTTCGCCAGCGTCTCCTTTGCACGGCTAGCTCGGTAAACTACAAAATGCCTCTACGGGCTCCCAAATTCTAAAAGAAAACAAAAGGCCAAGTGGCTAGATCAAAACCCAATCAAATTCCATACAGAAATTTAAACACGTACCTTTTGGTCGAGCAATTCAAATTTATCTTCTGAAATCAAAACCAATTTTTATTTTCCTTCATAATACCTGCATATCCTACTTAGTAATAATATCCAATCACAATATTTAAAACATTTTATTGACTTCCTTACCAAATGTCAATATCTATTCATTCAAGCCGTATGATGTATATATAAGTTTATTAAATCTTCACTCAAATGCTTATTCGATAACTTTCCCGGCACCCATATTACTCAAGAATTTCACAATTTTCTTCGTAAGTTCAATATAAGTATTTTATACGCTTCTTATATTTATTTTTACTTCACCACTTTAGTTTATATCTATTTCTATTCAAATAGTTTCTTCCATTTCCATTTTAATTCAATTTATCTTCAACTCTGAATATTGAATTTTTTTTATCTTCCATTTATAATTGATTCATATCATTATTTAAATTAGTTTTATTCACTAATTTATTTTAATTTCCAATTTAAAATCGTTGTATCGCTAACAAAAATTTTCCCAAAAATTTTCTAACTCCCAAAATTTTCGAAATTTTTTGGCAGAGTCTCCTTTGTACGAAGGAGCTTTTGCAATTTGACAAGTGATATAAATATATATTCATCGACCTACACGATCGGAAAAATAAAAAAAATTCATATTTCCTATTTTTATTGCGTAAGCGTACCATATTTAGCATTTATAAGAAAGCGGCTTATTTACTTAGAGTTAGCGCAATCAAATCCAGCCCAACGACATCCCTGAACATATACTTACTCAACTAAAACATGTAAGTGTCATATATATGAAGTTTAACAACCTTTCACTTATTTGCAATAGTTAAACACATGAATTCTAAAAGCAAGGCACACTAAACACTTTCCGTAAGCAATTTATATAGTTCTAATACTAATTCAACTGTTTTTCAATTAATTCATATACCATTTTCATTCAATTTGCATGGTTTACAACCCACTTGCTTATATTCAATTCATTTTTAATTTTTTAAACAACCCATATTATTCCAATTGATTTAAAAATCAATTCTATTTATTTCTGTTAATACATTTACTTTTTTTACGATAAAATGACTAATTTTCTGTGTAAATTTGATGTTATTCATGCAAATAACAATTACTTAAACTTATAGCCATTTTAAATTAATTCCAACTCAATTTATGTTTATTTCTTTCTATTTTAAGTCATTCACAACCATTTTATTTAGTTCGACACATTCCATATCTCTTATTGTCATTAAGTTATTTCAACTCCTTAACAATTTCATTCTATATTCGCCTTCATTCATTTGAGTTCATTTTATTAAGCTTAAACCATTCCATGCTTATATATTAATAACCATTTCCCAATTTAAATTTACCCAAGCTTTTATTAAATAGACTTTTACCCTTACTCTAAGCCAAGCTTCCACTAATTTTAAACTTAAATTAATTTACTTCAAATTATTCAAATTTCATACTTAAGCTCATTTCCATTTTACAAATAAAATTTTCTTTTCAATTTAACTTGATTCTATTTTAATCAAATCTCATTTCAATCTACAAATTTATTTGATTAGTTATTATAAATTTTAAATTTTCAAATTCAATTCATTCTCAATTCATTTAATTAATTACAAGGCCATTTTCAATTTTATTTCCAAATTCATATGGGTTTTATTTACAACTAAAACCATCTCTACTATAATCCAATTCCTTTTTATTTGGCAACATTTTCAATTTTACTTACCTCACTAACAATTCAAGTCGAATTTGATTTATAACTCGAATTTTATTTCCAAACTTCATTATCAAATCACAATTCAGCTTCTATTTAACTACATTAGGTTCCATTTACATATTTCATTAACTAGTTTATTATTTAATTAGTTCTCCCTCTATTTATAATTCAATACTTGATTTTTAATCTCAAAATCTCTTCATTCAATTTTCTTAGGTTCAATTTATTTTATAATTCAAGTTTGGATTTTTGTTTCATTTTCCAAAACATCAAACAATATTTATTTTGGGTTTTCTATCCTACTTTTCGATTTATAAGTCAACTTATTAGTTTACACATTTCCATTCATCCTAGGCTTGAACATATTCATCTTTTATTTTTAACTCGAGTTTTACGCTTATTTATAATCCAAGCATATTTTTATTCCATGGATTTTCATTCTTTTATAAGTTATTCTAATTCATTTATTCCAACTTATTTCTTATCCAACTTACTTCCATTATTTAAGTAAGCATCTAATTCCATTCAATATCACCTATAACTCAACTGAATTTTATTCCAATTCAATTCTATTTTAACTCGGATTTATTTAATTCAATTCGATTCAAATTTTCCTCATCAATCCAAGTTAATTTCATTTTTAACTTCTCACTTTAAATTTAAATTCCAACATTCAAAGCTCATATTTCCTTTCTGATTTACAAATCACCTCAATTTATAAGCTTATAACCTATCTCATCAGGATTTTTTTTAAACACCTGGCTTTTGGTTTTCAAATCATTTTGAAATCTTCAACGTCTCAAAATCACGCTTCTCAAAAGAATTTAACCAATCCTGGTTTTTATTCCTAACAAGTTTCCTTTGAAATTTCAAAAACAACTGGTTCTTCTGAACAAATCATTTTGGCAGCAATCCGTCACTTAGAAACTCAAAAATGAACATCGATGATGGCGCAGTCATCACCAAAGTTATTTTCCAGCGATTGAAGTGAGTTCAATGCTATATCTATTTCCAGAATTTTATTTGAAACAATTTCCTTTCAGAAATACTTTTAAAACAATAATGCTATTATTTGTCTTCAAAACACTCCGACAAGCACATCCAAAATCTCTAGGTTTTAAATTTTCAAATTCTGTCATAAATCAAATTTTAACTATAATTCATTTGTACAATTTATGCTCATACAAATTGTCCATTTGATTTATATTTTAGTTTATAAACCATGTTCATAATTCACATTTATAAATTTCATTTTATAATTAAATTTATTTCCTTAACCTTTGGTTATATTTTCAATTTCTAGTTAAATTTTCACACAACAATGATAATAGTTTAATATTATTATTCCTAACATCCAAGCAATCATATATTAGCTAAAATAGTTTACAAAAACTTTTCTTTTATATCAAAATATATTTTTGGGTAAAATTATTTCATTTACCCACATTTAAAACAATATCATGTCAATTTATCGTGTCGGGTGTTTATAAACTCTTCTCGAATAGCGACCAACCTACTCGATCAAAATTCATATTCCACTCAACCAATAAGCCAACACAATATTAAAACAATTTATATTCACTAACAAATACGCGCTCATATCTGTTAATACGCTCAAACTCATTCTAGAATACTACGAACTCTAATTTAAATGAGTAATTCCCACCAGAGCCAAGGTTATCACCAACCTCGCTCTGATACCAACTGTAACAGCCCACAAATCTGTACCCTTTGAGTCAACGCTATTCTACATCAATCAACTCAAGATGGATAGAAATGCGAACCATTTTGATTAAAGAAGAAGAGGTAGAAGAAGAGAAAACAGAAAATAGAATCAGAATCTGACCATCACAGCGGAATAAAATATAATAGATAAACACAGATCTTTGCACGAAAACAAATATATCTGTTTATACATTCCATTATCAGAGTACATCATCAAAGTTCATCATCATAGTTCAACATCAACAACATACAACTGGATACACAGCGGAATAATAATCAAATACGGAAGTACGTATTGCCATCCAGCTCGTCCCCTGAGCTCCACAGCATCATATCCTGTATCCTATGATACTCGGTCTGACCCGAGCATTATAGTTAAATAACACCCGTATCAGTCTGGAATACCAGCATGAGAAATCACACTCAAATTGATTATTAAAGTTTCAAAAATCCTTTTGAAAACAAAAGCATCTCGTAAGAGCACGCCACAAATAAACATGTCGGGTTTTTACCTTTCGATAGCTAAAACACTTTTTATTAAAATTCTCTGATATTATAATAGGGTCTATATACAAATACTTATTAAAATAGCCGAAATTGTTACATCTATTAAATTCTAGCTACTAGTCACAGAGTGGGTAATACAAACAAAACTCGTAAAAGGCGCGTAGGGAGAATGGATTTCCAACTAATGACTAGGCACTGGGGTACCACCTGTCACGGTACCTGGTCTAGATCAGCATACCGAGGATCACTCCCGACCCCCTACAACACAAGACCGGGACTACCCCTTACTGGATAATCCTGAGTAAGATCACCCCACAGTTGTGATCAGCAACGGCACCACTAAGCCGAAATAAAAAGGGACATCTAGACAGGGATGACCTCACCCTGAAGTGGGTGCTACCCACCTAGCCTTGCTGCATAACCCCTGATTTTCAGTCATTCTCGTATGATGAGGCTTGAGGCTAAGCGTTACCTTTTAGATCGTTTCACTTAGAATGCTCATCATCCACCTGACGATGTTCTGAAAGCATTCATCCATACAAGTCCATCCCGGGTTCGAACGGAACCGAAGGTACTACTCCTACTACATCCAATTTGAAAATATCCTCAGGATTAGTAGCGACTAGCCCTTGCACTTCACTTCTCCATCTTCGACTCCGAACTCGTTTTTCCATGAAAACATAGAAACCAGATCGAAGTGGTTTTCGAGAAATTAATCCCGATCCCGGTCTCTTCAATACGATCAGCGCATTGTCCAATATTGATAGTCGGTTATTTAACTATCAATTAACATTCACAAACATCCATCAATCAATAAATAATCTCCCAAAATATTTAGTATTCTCAAAATATCTTTGCAAGATATATTTCCACTTTCAATTCCTTTTGAAAACAGATTCAAATCATTTTCTTTCTCGGAGTAGATTTCCCAAATATTTTCGATTCCCATTGAAATTACCAAGTACAAACATCTTAGATTTTAAAATAATTTAAAAAACTATTATAAAACATAATTTAACATTTGAATTTAGAAAAAACTACTTTAATACTTTATTAAAAATAATTCTTTAGAAATATTTAAAATAAGGTTACTTTATAAAATATAAAACTAGATTTTCTCCTTTAAACAAAATAACAAATCATCTTTTAAATAATTATTACGGTAATGGATTTGAAAAATACTTACTTTAGAATTTAAACATTTAGAAATAAATTTTTTTTCTAAAACATACTTTCTTAAAACAACTTAAAACTTTTAACTTATACTTAAAAATTTGCTTTGAAAACGTACTTGGCTATCCAAGGAAATATACTCCTCTTCACATTCTTTAAAAATAAATCACTATTTATTTTTAAACAAATGTTCCCATTCCTTTAATAAATTCCCAAAATTGATTTCCAATTTACTCCATTTATTCCAAAATCCATTAACTTTAGATTTTATTCCTTATTTATGATTTAAGATACTTTTAACTGAAAATACCAATTTTGATTTCCCAAATTACTTCTTTATCCTTTTAAATAAATATAAACTTTGAATTTTAAAATAATTTTTTATTTCTTTAAATGATATCACTTAGGTTTACAATTCATTAATTTTTGTTTATTCAAAATTACCTTTTTTTATATACTCGAAATTATTTATTAGTATTTTAATATCACTTCCATTTCTTTCAATTCATTCTTAATTTATTCAAATTCGCTATAATTATTTTACTTTAAACTCCCCCTTTTTAAATTTATGTATTTTGATAGCTCAGTGTATCAAAATATATTCAAGCAAACCATAGCATCCAATATTCCAATAATTCATCATAGAATATCAAATAATCACAACAGAGAATATTAAATAATTTAAATAAATGTTGAGGAATTCAGTTGGATCCCTCCAACCTGTTTCCCTGCATCCACAAACATTAGCACAATATAAAATGCCAATTCCACTTCGAGGTGGAATATCGAGGTATATGGGATTAATATAAAATATCATCCGCTATTATGCGACGCATAGGGTCTCATCCGCTATATAATGCGGAAAATCAATCATTCCAAGATATATTATATACTACTACATATGATATAGCACATTCAATCAATCCAATCATTCAACCAGATATTTAAATTTTACTATTTAAATTTACATTAAAAACCAGATGAGTGAGATTAACTCACCTTTGATTTTAGTTTGACAATCCAATTCCATCTCGACCATTATCTCCCAATTTTGGACCTTTGTATAAATATTATACGGTTTGTTAACGTTTTAAATAATGGAACAATCAATTTGCTTTTTAAATAAATTTAATTTAAACTGTTTTTGCTCTAGTAATTCCTTAGTGGCTAAAATAATTAAATAAGTTAATTTTAAACAAGTTAATCTCCTTAATCCTTTATTTTAAAATAACTTGCAAGTTTAAAATGTATATTCATATATGTTTATAAGAAATAATCTAGATAGATTAAAATTTATTTTATATAAATTTCTAGTTTACTGGAAAAAATATTTCATAACAAAACTGTAAATTTTTAAACAAACTGTAAATTCTAAATATATATATGTATTTATATCAATTAGAACAAAATTCCTTATTAAGTCTTACCATTTAAATAAAACTTTTTTTTACACTTAATTTTTTTTCAATAGCATATAAATATTTATTCTCTATATATTTACATAAATATATACAAATATAAAAACTGCAGAGCTTATACCTCACTGCCGTAGATCAAAAATCAACGCAACCCAATTCGACTTCACCCTCCAGAACATGCATCGTCAAGCCACCTCGAAATCGCACACCCTCCATCGCTCATCGCCCTTTCTCGACCACACGCACAAGCACCTGCGAAAACCAAAACGAGCTTGCCGCCGCCTCACCCTGGTGCGCCACCACCCATCCACCTCGTAACTCACCTGCTTGCACGGCTACGTCGCTCGCGACTTCCACCTGTGGCTTTGCGAACTGCTTCCCCCCATTTCCCTTTCGATTCCCTCACGACCCTCCATCACCCGTCGTGCCATAAGCCTCCACGTTTTCGCGCGTACAAATTTTACGCACTTGCCTCGACTCTCTCATGTACGTCATCCTCTCTTCTTTATCTGATTTGATTTTGGGATTTTGGTCTCGGTTTTATTTTAGGAATGAAAATTGATTTCGGTCACCATTAATTTTCGAGAACTGGAAAAGAAGAGTGAGGTTGTGATAAGTAGTGAAGGTTCGAATGCGATTATGTATTACATTTTTTTAGCTTCCGAGGGAAGAAAATGGACGAAGGTATGATTCGTTGATTTCGATTGAAAGCCTGGAACCAGAAGGAACTTTTGTGATTTAAAAAGAAAAATGAAGGAGATATTTTTTTTCTGTATTAACTGTGATTTGAACGAAGTGAAAGAAATTACGATGGCGTGTAGAACTTATGAACAATAATTTGAGGTGAAATAAAAACAGCTGATGTGAGTAATTTGACCAGAATATAAATATATTTAAATTGTCTCGATTTACGCAGTTTGAAATTTCAAACCCCTATCGAGGAGTGCCGCTAGGCGTTTATAATGTTATACCCCAATTCCAAGCGAAATGGAAAAGGTTTCGAGGCCTAATTCGATCATACGGAGAAGATATCCTTTTGGATTCAGTTATTATATTAAATTTCGATTTAAATTCAACGCGTTTATAAGTCTTACAATCACTCGACAACTCTAAACATTACGAAAATTGAAATCCTATGATAATACAATATTACGGATCCAATGGAACTGATTTCGTCGAATCCCGAGACTGCGCCTCAGAAGGCTATTTTTAAACGTCAATTTAAACGATAAAATTTCGAAACTGAACAAATCAGTGTTAAATTAAATTTTAAAACTTTTATTATCCTCAACAGTATCAATATAAATTTTACAAGCCTTCAAATTATTCTTAACAGGCTTAAAATTCTAGATTCAACATTTTACCGAACTTCAAATTATTTAATTCAATAAATTCAATCGCCAAATTCAAACTGATATTTAAAATCCAAGTTAAACTACCTTGCAAATATTTAAAATTAATTAAATATTCCAATTTCAAATGATAAAAATTTCCAGGTCGTCACAGTGTTGATCATTGGTTGATCAAAGCATGGCTTTTGTGAAAAGCGTAGATTTGTGGGACAGACTTCGTCGAACCTCACACCTCGGAAATGGTCGAAACAGGAAGGATAAGGCAAGGTTACAGGGGTCGCGCCCCTTAGTGTATGTACATTTCCTTCTGGATAAAAATTGGTATCATGGTATGGAGCCTAGATATTTAACTCTCGTGGTTGTTACAATTTGTTGGTGAATCCCAGGATAAAGGTCCGTGACGACCGGGGGATGGCGTACTCATGACAGTTAGTTACCTAGTTACAGAGGTAAACCGGCCTTGTGTTGGCAGAGATCCGATTAGGTTCTCGGAGCGTCCGTCCAAAGATGTACCCATTCGGTAAGGAAGTACCTTAGCCTTGGTCATTTGTTGGAAATCCAATCACTCAATACGAGCCTTGTACGGTTTTATTTGTAGAACCTGTCATCTAACATGGTAGCTATAGTAGGCATACTATAATGGTACGTATGCTGGCTAAGATTAATATTATACTTTCGAAATGTTTTCCACACTATGCACTAATAATAATATCAAAAGGATTTTCGCGTATCAAGCATGTTTAACTATCATAAGGAGAAATCTCCCTCAAATGTGCGATTGCATTATGTGTATGCCGGGAGGCCTTATGGTAGTTTCATTATCCAAAAAGCATAGCGGATTTCTTTCTATTTACTTTTGTTTGTTTTTTATACAAACAACTATTTTTGTTTTCTCACACCAGTCCCATGACTGGCCTGGAGTTTATTGTTCCCTTTCTAAACTCTGGGTGCCCACCATTTTCCACACGGGCAGCCTAGAGCTAGGTTAACAAATAGTCAGCTTGTACATGTAGCTTTTGGTAGTCTTTGAAGCCTGTGGATTCGGGATCGAATTTCCTTCAATGCAGCATGATTGTGATTCGAGCTTCTTGGTCTGGAGCTTTGGCAATGGAGATATTATCTTTCCGCCGCCGCTGCTGCTGTCTTCTGCTGCTTTGTTTTTCCGCTATTGTATCTATCTCTGATATGGTTGGTCACTTCATTTGCATCAGATTGTTGTATCAATTGTTGTGTGTCAATAAATTATTCTTTTATTACCACTATGTTGTTATCACCTAATGTTGTTATAAGCTCCGGCGAATCGGATTTCAACGTTTGAATCTATGACATTCGAATACGGGTGTAACGACCCGTATTTTACGTGTCGATAGGTCGTAGAACTTACAGGCCGTTAGTGTTAAGTTATCCCTAGCTTAAGTCGTATGGAAGTTAACTCGTGTAGAGATTAACTCGGTGGGAAAGCTTAGGTCGGTATTCATGAGTCGTAGACGACCTAAGGGAATACGAGTTAAGGAATAGGTTGTTAGCAATTTGGCAATTGGAGTAGGTTAATATGTTGCGGCTTAAGATAGCTAACGAGCTAACGGGTTGAGAACTGGGCGAGTTATAGAAGTTAACAGATTAAGATATTGAACCGAGTTACGAGTTATGGGTTTCTGACCGACCTAAGAGATGGCCGAGATAAGGAGTTGGCGACCTAAGAGTTAGCGAGTTAGAGGAGCAGCGACCTACGAGTCAGTGGGTTAGTAGAGATAGTGAGTCATCGAGCTAAGGGTTAACGACCTAAGGGGTAGGTCGTATGATGGTTAGGTCGGCACATGCTAAGTCGTTAGCGACTTAGTGATAGGTCGTAACTCGTGTTGCTCGATAGGTCGTATACTAGTTAGGTCGCGGCATAGTTAATCCGCGTTCGTTTTAGGTCGTAAGGTCATCTGGGCCGTTGATTTTGTTAGGTCGCAACGCGGGGTTGAGAGATGGGTCGTAACCCAGTAAGTCGCGGCAAGTGTTAGGTCGTAGACGACCTAAGTTAGGATGCTGTGGGCCTTAGGTTGTACTGGAATTGAGTCGTAACCCGTGAGGCTGTTAAGTCGTCACAGCTTGAGTTGTGTGTGCTTTTAGGTCGTGAGTCTTAGGTCGTGGGACGACCTAAGTTAGGTCGTAAGTCGACCAGGCGACTTAGGTAAGGTTGCCGATGTGTTAGAGTGTTAAGCCGTATGTTTTAGGTCATTACCGACTTATGTTAAGTCATGTGAGTGCCTTAGGGTTAGGTCGTGTGAGTGCCTTAGCTGTTAGGTCGTTAGGTCGTGACCGACCTAAGAGCGACCGACCTAAAAACGTTCGACCTAAAAATCAGCCTATAAATAGAGGGGCTTGGCTCACTTTTTGACACCGGATTTTGAAGCGACGAAGTGCTGCCATTTTGAGAGCTCGACTACAACATTTCTTCACTTCTTTTCTCCATTCCAATCTAGTTCTAACATCCATCCAAGATCGAAGATCCAAGAGCCAAAGTTGAAGATCTTCATCCAACGAAGCTAGATTTCATCGTTTCAACCGAGATTTCGACAAATCAAGCTTGAATCCTTGCTGTCCAGATCTGAAGTGATTAGTTTTTGAGGTGTTTGGGTGATTCGGTGAGTGGTAGTTATCTCTCACGCGGACCCAAAGGAGTATGTTGGATTGGTGGTTTGTTGGAGTGTTGTAGATAGTGATTTTATGCATTTTTCCTTAGATCCAAGTGTAGATCCATTACTTATGAAGATGTTTACTTATGCAAGTTCATTTACCAAGTTATAGAGACAAAACCCATGTTTTATATTTGATAGATCTATGCTAAAATCCATGATTTCATGTATGTTAGACCTATGCTCATTTATTTACAAAATTGCCACTAAAATTAATATTGCTTATTAGATCTTGTTTGAATGCTTGATTGTTTGGATGTATGATTGATTTGATTGTTTCAAGTTAGCTAGTGGTTGATTTGGAACAAGATGGTTGAGGATGGTTCAAAAGCTAGTGGAAAGGCTCTTGAATGGTGAAAGCTGCTTGGGGCATATGAAGCAGATGTTGAAGCTCATATGTATGGATTAGATGATATTGAGATGGGACTTTGCCATGATGCGATGAGGCAAGCCATGATGTTGAGATGAGACTTTGCTATGATGCGATGAAGCGAAGCATGATGTGAGATAGCCTTGGTTTAATCCAGACGGGATCATCCCAAGCATGTTGATAACTCGATGATGCGATGCGAGTTGATGATAATGGTTAGCTTGAGAGGCGCTTGAGCTAGTATGAAAATAGTCGTCAAGGAGGATGACTAGGAGGCTGAGATCTCATCGTTGTTGAAGGTTCTAGCATGCTCAAAGCAAGAGTACGTTGGAATGGGCTGCGACGACGTTCCAAGCACGGGCTGCGACGACGTGCTAGTACTCTGGGTAGTTGCGAAAATTCCTAGGCACGGGCTGCGACGACGTGCGGAGTTATGTCTAGAACCGGGGTTCCCATTAGCCCTTGACAGGTGGTCATTCAACTAACGGTGGAATCAAGGCAATGATAACAGTGATAGCCAGAGTCATGGATGTTTGGACGTTTGATTGTATCATCATTCGATCTCAAGAGCGGTGTTTTCTAGGTGCTTATCTGATCTTGGTTTAGGCCTTGGGGGTTTGTATTTGGAAAACATCGACCTTGACTCGAGTGATTATTGCTTTACTCCAATTGTCTGCCATGTTATGCTTGCTTCTCCTTAATGTGTGTCTGGGGGCTATCACTGTAGAAAGAGGTGGAGTGGGATGGTTTGGTTCCTATTCCTTTTATCCCTTATGCTCTTTTGGTATGTTTGATAGTTGATTTACTGCTCACTAAGACTTTGTCTGACTCAAGGTTTTATGTCTCCTCTTATTACCTTGGGCTGTTCATCCATGTTGGGATGGGCAGACTAGGTAGCAGGTGACAGGTGCTATTCTTGGAGATCTACGCTGATGATGACGAAGACGAGCAGGAGGCTTTTGCATATTATTTCATATTATGTACTGGGTGTTCCGCTGTTGTATTTGTTTGAGTGTTATGTAGTGAGGCTTTGATGTATGGATGATTCATATGTTTGTATAAAGCTATCATGATTAGATGATGATATTCTGTTCTATGGGAGCTTCACTATATTCTATTTCTCTATTGTATTTTATCCATGCGCTGTGAGTTTTACGATAGAGTCTGTGATGTTTATTTTACCCTTGACGGTCACTCATGGCTGCCTGGCACACTTTCAGCGCACTATTCCCTTGTTTCCGTGCGGGAGTCATGGGCGGTCGTCACATTTGGTATCAGAGCTTTGGTTAATCGATTTTAGCCAACGCTCGCTGACGTAACTACGTAAGAGAGACGTAATTGTATTTTGATGGATGATTACTATATATATATAGTAGCTTAGAAGGATTTGAACTCCTTGTGCAGTTGTTTCTCAAAGGTGTTCTAATCATTCCTTTTTGTAGATATTAAGGATGAGTCGAAGAGGGAGACCAGCTGCCAGGGAAGGTCGTGCTGCTGATGGAGTTGCTGATTATGGAGCTATGTTCGAAGCGATGATGACTTCGATCATGAGAAGGATACCAACTCCAGGGTCAGCGGTAGATGTTGGAATTCAAGTTCAAGCTCCAAAGCCAGTGGATTTTGCTAAGTTGTGCAAGGATTATACTGCTCTTGGAGGAAAGGTTTTCTTGGGGACAGAGTCAACCATTGAAGTCCAAAGATGGATAGATGCTTGTAGAAGGATCTTTGGTGACTTGGGAATTGAGGATGCAACTAAAAGGAAGCTTGCATCAAGACAGCTTCAAGGAAGAGCTGCTGATTGGTGGAATTCTATCACCATTGATACTCCAGAGGAAGAGATTACTTGGGAGCAATTCCAAGTTAGATTTGAAGCTAAGTTCATCTCTACGGCTCAGAAATCTGTCTTGTTTAAAAAGTTTGTGGAGCTTAAGCAAGGTGGAAGACCCGTTCTTGAGTATGTTTCTGAATTTGAAGCTTTGTCCAAGTATGCCAGATCGTATATTGATTCTCCCTATCAGAAGAATGAGAAGTTTATGACCGGTTTGGATGCTTATCTTGGAAGACAGTTGGTGGATCATCTGGACGATCCGTTTGAGAAGCTTGTGGAGAAAGCTCTCAGGCATGAGAGTTTGTTTCCTAGGGAGAGTTCTGTTGTTGCTGTAACCAAGGAAGGGTTTAAGCCACAGAAGGGTGGAAACAAGAAGAGGAAGCAACAGCAACAGAAGGGTAAGGATGGCCAGAAGAAGCCGAGGGGTGAAATGACTTGCTATAATTGCCAGCAGAAGGGCCATCTCTCCAAGGATTGTAGGAGTCCAAAGGCGCCGGCGAAATGCCACAACTGTGACAAGCCAGGGCATTTTAGGAAAGATTGTCCAGAACCGAGGAAGGACAGGCAGATTGTGCAAGCTTATGCTTTGGGAGCTGTGCCGTCGTTTTCAAAAGCTCTTACTGCTGAAGAGAAAGGGAAGAGTGTGGTGGTTCAAGGTACTCTTTCCATTTGTGGTGTTCCAGTTAGAGTGTTGTTTGATACTGGAGCGTCGCATTCTTTTGTTTGTGATGATCTTGTAGGCCGGTTAGGTTTGGAACCGGATATTGTTGATAGGCCATTGGTTGTGACTAATCCAGTTGGGGGTTCGTCATGTTTGTGTATGATATGCCGTGGTCTAGTTGTGTCGAGTCATGATTGCTCTTTTGTTTGTGATTGTTTTGTTCTGAACTTTGCGGGGTTCGGAATTATTTTGGGTATGGACTGGCTTAGGAAGTATGCGGCAAGGATTGATTGTGAGAGGCTGGAGGTGACAGTCGGGAATGTGGAAGGGCGAAAGGTTGTGATACGATGTAAGCATGAGAAAGGCGTCTTCATGAGCTTCGTGTATTCGCTGGTTGTTCCACGGGATGGACTGTCATCGGTGCCTATTGTGAATGGATTTAAGGATGTCTTTGACGAAGTCAAAGGATTACCGCTGCATAGGGAGATCGAGTTTCGTATCGATCTAGTTGAGGGAGCCAGACCGGTTGTGATGCCTCTTAGGCGGATGGCGCCTAGGGAGCAACAAGAGTTGAAGGTGCAAGTTGATGACCTTTTGCAGAAAGGATTCATTCGGCGTAGTGTGTCCGATTGGGGTGCACCAGTTGTGTTCGCAACCAAAGCGGATGGATCGTTGAGGTTGTGTGTGGATTATCGTGAGCTGAATAAGGTGACTAAGAAGAACAAGTATCCATTGCCGAGAATAGATGACTTGTTTGATCAGCTTCACAATGCTAAGGTGTTTTCTCAGATGGATTTGGCAACGGGATTTCACCAGTTGAGAGTGGCAAAGGATAGTGTGCCGAAGACTGCTTTTAGGACACCATCCGGTTTTTATGAGTGGCTGGTAATGCCGTTTGGATTGACTAACGCACCAGCATACTTTGTGGATCTTATGAATAGAGTATTCAGAGATCAGTTGAACAAGTTCGTACTTGTGTTCGTGGATAATATTCTGATTTATTCCAGAACTGAAGAAGAACACGAGACGCACTTGCGTATTGTTTTGGAAATCTTACGGAAACATCAGCTGAAGGCTAAGTTTTCGAAGTGTCACTTCTGGAAGAGTGAAGTGAGATTCTTAGGCCATGTTATTTCTGGAAATGGAATAGCGGTTGATCCCGCTAAGGTGGCAGCGATCCAGGATTGGGTTAGACCTAAGAATGCATCTGATGTGAGAAGTTTTCTTGGATTAGCAGGATATTATCATCGGTTTATCAAGGACTTTTCCAAGATAGCTGCACCGTTAACAGGATTGACGAAGAAGAATCAGGTATTCAGTTGGGATGCTAAGTGTGAGCAAGCCTTTGGAATCCTGAAAGAGCGACTGATGAGTGCTCCTGTTTTGGTTATTCCAAGTGGAAATGATGAGATGGTGGTTTACACCGATGCATGTGGTACTGGACTTGGGGCAGTGCTGATGCAGAAGGATAGAGTTGTTGCATATGCAAGTCGACAACTGAAGCCACACGAGAGGAATTATCCGACTCATGATTTGGAGTTAGCGGCGATTGTTTTTGCTATGAAGATGTGGAGACACTATCTATTGGGAGTTCGATTCGAGTTGTTTACAGATCATAAGTCATTGAAGTATCTTTTCTCCCAAAAGGATTTGAATCTTCGGCAGCAACGATGGCTAGAGTTTTTAGCATCATATGATTTTGGTATAGCCTATACTCCGGGGAAAGGTAACGCAGTAGCTGATGCGTTAAGTCGAAGACATGCAGGATTGGGAGCCATGTTTTCGGAATGGAAGAGTCTCGAGTATTTAGCTGGATTTGACTTCAGGCCTAGATGTGAATTGGAACCTGAGATGTTGGCAAACTTATCGATAAGGCCTACTCTTGTGGAAAGAATTGGCGAGAGCCAAAAACGAGACGATAAGCTTATCAAGATTATCCGTGATTTGGAATCTGGATTGGACCCAGAGAAGGATAAAAGATTCGAAGTCGATCGAGAGGGTTGGCTTCGTAAGCAAGGACGACTAGTTGTTCCCGATATCGATGAATTAAGAGATGAAGTTCTGAGGGAAAGTCATCACTCGAAGTTGACGATTCATCTAGGTGGAAATAAGATGTATCGGGACATGAAGAGAACCTACTACTGGGAAGGTATGAAGAAGGATGTTGGAAATTTTATTTCCAAATGTATGAACTGCCAGTTGGTGAAAGCTGAGCAGAAGAAGCCCAGTGGATTACTTCAGCCATTAGAGGTTCCTACATGGAAGTGGGAGCAAGTGTCGATGGATTTTATCGATGGCCTACCTAGAACCAAGGCGGGAAATGAAGGGATTTGGGTCATTGTAGATCGTTTGACCAAGAGTGCAAGATTCATTCCTGTTCGATCGACTAGGACTGCATCGAAGTTGGCTGAATTGTATGTTAAGTGGATAGTTCGATTCCATGGTATTCCGAAGAGTATAGTGAGCGATCGAGATCCATTGTTCACTAGTGGATTTTGGAAGAGCTTTCAGGAAGTTTTGGGAACCGAGTTGTGTTTGAGTACAGCTTATCATCCCCAAACAGATGGTCAGACTGAGAGAGTCAACCGAGTTTTGGAAGATCTCTTGAGAGCGTGTGTCTTGGATTTTGGAGGATCATGGGAAGATCATCTTCATTTGGTGGAATTTGCATACAATAACAGTTATCAGTCGAGTATTGGTATGGCACCATATGAGGCGTTGTATGGAAGACCGTGTAACTCTCCGACATGTTGGTTGGAAACTGGAGAAAAGCTGATACTTGGGCCAGAGATGATTCGACAGACTACGGATTGTATAGAGATCATTCGGCAACGAATGAAGGCAGCCCAAGATCGTTAGAAAAGTTATGCCGATAAGCGTCGTAAGGATTTGGAATTCGACGTGGGTGATATGGTTTTTGTGAAGATTTCTCCACTGAAGAATGTTATTAGATTCGGGAAGAAAGGAAAGTTAACTCCGAGATTTGTTGGACCATTCCCGATTATCGAGCGAATTGGAAAGCTCGCTTATAGATTGGAGTTACCGGAGAAGATGGCGGGTGTGCACAATGTCTTTCATGTATCTTATCTACGGAAGTATGTGCACGACTCGAATACGGTGGTTTCTGCTGATAGCTGTGGAGATTTAGAAGTTGATCCAGTTGTTAGAAGACCTCGTAAACCGCTTCGTGTTGTTGAAACCGATACGAAACAGCTTAGGAGGAAGACGATTACGTTGCTCAAGATACAATGGAGTGAAGATGTTAACGACTGTACGTAGGAGGAGGAAGAGAGGATGAAGGCAGCTCATCCCGAACTCTTCGAGGTATGGCCCTAAGGTGTCGTGACATCTCATGAATTTGTAACTTGATTCCTATCTTAGAATTCTGCATGCTAGGTTAGAATTGGATACATGGTTTGTTGATTGCTATGGATGGTAGGCATGCAGAATATTTTTGGTTGCTCTTGTTTGTTTGGAATTTCGGGGGCGAAATTCCTAAGGGGGAGAGAATGTAACGACCCGTATTTTACGTGTCGATAGATCGTAGAACTTACAGGCCGTTAGTGTTAAGTTATCCCTAGCTTAAGTCGTATGGAAGTTAACTCGTGTAGAGATTAACTCGGTGGGAAAGCTTAGGTCGGTATTCATGAGTCGTAGACGACCTAAGGGAATACGAGTTAAGGAATAGGTTGTTAGCAATTTGGCAATTGGAGTAGGTTAATATGTTGCGGCTTAAGATAGCTAACGAGCTAACGGGTTGAGAACTGGGCGAGTTATAGAAGTTAACAGATTAAGATATTGAACCGAGTTACGAGTTATGGGTTTCTGACCGACCTAAGAGATGGCCGAGATAAGGAGTTGGCGACCTAAGAGTTAGCGAGTTAGAGGAGCAGCGACCTACGAGTCAGTGGGTTAGTAGAGATAGTGAGTCATCGAGCTAAGGGTTAACGACCTAAGGGGTAGGTCGTATGATGGTTAGGTCGGCACATGCTAAGTCGTTAGCGACTTAGTGATAGGTCGTAACTCATGTTGCTCGATAGGTCGTATACTAGTTAGGTCGCGGCATAGTTAATCCGCGTTCGTTTTAGGTCGTAAGGTCATCTGGGCCGTTGATTTTGTTAGGTCGCAACGTGGGGTTGAGAGATGGGTCGTAACCCAGTAAGTCGCGGCAAGTGTTAGGTCGTAGACGACCTAAGTTAGGATGCTGTGGCCTTAGGTTGTACTGGAATTGAGTCGTAACTCGTGAGGCTGTTAAGTCGTCACAGCTTGAGTTGTGTGTGCTTTTAGGTCGTGAGTCTTAGGTCGTGGGACGACCTAAGTTAGGTCGTAAGTCGACCAGGCGACTTAGGAAAGGTTGCCGCTGTGTTAGAGTGTTAGGCCGTATGTTTTAGGTCATTACCGACTTATGTTAAGTCGTGTGAGTGCCTTAGGGTTAGGTCGTGTGAGTGCCTTAGCTGTTAGGTCGTTAGGTCGTGACCGACCTAAGAGCGACCGACCTAAAAACGTTCGACCTAAAAATCAGCCTATAAATAGAGGGGCTTGGCTCACTTTTTGACACCGGATTTTGAAGCGACGAAGTGCTGCCATTTTGAGAGCTCGACCACAACATTTCTTCACTTCTTTTCTCCATTCCAATCTAGTTCTAACATCCATCCAAGATCGAAGATCAAGATCGAAGATCCAAGAGCCAAAGTTGAAGATCTTCATCCAACGAAGCTAGATTTCATCGTTTCAACCGAGATTTCGACAAATCAAGCTTGAATCCTTGCTGTCCAGATCTGAAGTGAATAGTTTTTGAGGTGTTTGGGTGATTCGGTGAGTGGTAGTTATCTCTCACGCGGACCCAAAGGAGTATGTTGGATTGGTGGTTTGTTGGAGTGTTGTAGATAGTGATTTTATGCATTTTTCCTTAGATCCAAGTGTAGATCCATTACTTATGAAGATGTTTACTTATGCAAGTTCATTTACCAAGTTATAGAGACAAAACCCATGTTTTATATTTGATAGATCTATGCTAAAATCCATGATTTCATGTATGTTAGACCTATGCTCATTTATTTACGAAATTGCCACTAAAATTAATATTGCTTATTAGATCTTGTTTGAATGCTTGATTGTTTGGATGTATGATTGATTTGATTGTTTCAAGTTAGCTAGTGGTTGATTTGGAACAAGATGGTTGAGGATGGTTCAAAAGCTAGTGGAAAGGCTCTTGAATGGTGAAAGCTGCTTGTGGCATATGAAGCGGATGTTGAAGCTCATATGTATGGATTAGATGATGTTGAGATGGGACTTTGCCATGATGCGATGAGGCAAGCCATGATGTTGAGATGAGACTTTTCTATGATGCGATGAAGCGAAGCATGATGTGAGATAGCCTTGGTTTAATCCAGACGGGATCATCCCAAGCATGTTGATAACTCGATGATGCGATGCGAGTTGATGATAATGGTTAGCTTGAGAGGCGCTTGAGCTAGTATGAAAATAGTCGTCAAGGAGGATGACTAGGAGGCTGAGATCTCATCGTTGTTGAAGGTTCTAGCATGCTCAAAGCAAGAGTACGTTGGAATGGGCTGCGACGACGTTCCAAGCACGGGCTGCGACGACGTGCTAGTACTCTGGGTAGTTGCGAAAATTCCTAGGCACGGGCTGCGACGACGTGCGGAGTTATGTCTAGAACCGGGGTTCCCATTAGCCCTTGACAGGTGGTCATTCAACTAACGGTGGAATCAAGGCAATGATAACAGTGATAGCCAGAGTCATGGATGTTTGGACGTTTGATTGTATCATCATTCGATCTCAAGAGCGGTGTTTTCTAGGTGCTTATCTGATCTTGGTTTAGGCCTTGGGGGTTTGTATTTGGAAAACATCGACCTTGACTCGAGTGATTATTGCTTTACTCCAATTGTCTGCCATGTTATGCTTGCTTCTCCTTAATGTGTGTCTAGGGGCTATCACTGTAGAAAGAGGTGGAGTGGGATGGTTTGGTTCCTATTCCTTTTATCCCTTATGCTCTTTTGGTATGTTTGATAGTTGATTTACTGCTCACTAAGACTTTGTCTGACTCAAGGTTTTATGTCTCCTCTTATTACCTTGGGTTGTTCATCCATGTTGGGATGGGCAGACTAGGTAGCAGGTGACAGGTGCTGTTCTTGGAGATCTACGCTGATGATGACGAAGACGAGCAGGAGGCTTTTGCATATTATTTCATATTATGTAATGGGTGTTCCGCTGCTGTATTTGTTTGAGTGTTATGTAGTGAGGCTTTGATGTATGGATGATTCATATGTTTGTATAAAGCTATCATGATTAGATGATGATATTCTGTTCTATGGGAGCTTCACTATATTCTATTTCTCTATTGTATATTATCCATGCGCTGTGAGTTTTACGATAGAGTCTGCGATGTTTATTTTACCCTTGACGGTCACTCATGGCTGCCTGGCACACTTTCAGCGCACTATTCCCTTGTTTCCGTGCGGGAGTCATGGGCGGTCGTCACAACGGGTGACATATGGATGTCGATTTTCGAGCACTGGAACCTGGGTCGTCGCATTGGTATCAGAGCTAATGGTTGAGTAAGAACTTTATCTTTGGAGTATAACACATTAGGTGACTCATTAGAGATAAGGTTACGAATGCCCTAGAATGAGTATCCCTAAGATATCTTGTCCGTATGCCTCAGTTAGTTCTCTTACTATTCACCAATAGTGAGAATGGGTGCAAGAAGAGGACGAGGTAGGGGACAGAGGAGGTACCACTACAAATGATCAGTACCCTGTAACAACAAGGAACAACTTTTCCTATCAGTCTCTTTTGATCATCATCCAATTTTAATTCTTTGATGGTTTACTGGCAGCTGCAAAAAGAAGCTTTGGTGTGGTGATGGCCATGCAAGTTTTTGTTTACGTTGTAGAAAAATTCCTATTTCGTATTCGCTTCATTAGTTTTCTCTCAGCTTTTCGTTTTTAGCTTTAATGAATTTGAAATAATTGGTTAACAAAATATGAATTAAATTAGATTGTATCAATAAAACGATTTCGGTTAAAATCAAACTTTGAAAATTGTTGTAATTTCTTGTAACGATCCAGGTCCGAAGAGGGACAGGCTAGTGTATATTTTGGGGTATTTCGACCTGAATTTAGAATCCATATATCTGTTTTTGGGGCCCAGATATATTCTACGAATGGTTAGTTATCCCTTCGGACTAACCAATGCCCCTGCATATCTCGTAGACCGTGTGACCCAAATATTTTGTAAAGTATTGAATAGATTCGTTCTTGTATTTGTTGATGATATTTTGATTTGGTAATCCAAATATAGAACAAGAATTTCAACTCATCTAGAAAGCTATTTCTCTATGTCTCTATGTGTTTATCTGTTCTTTGTTCGTATTCCTATCTAGCGAATTTCTGGGACGAATTTTTCTTAAGAGGGGGAATCTGTAACGATCCCCTTTTTAAGTCAAATTTAAATTGGTAATTAATATAAATTTTTGGATTAATTTGTGAATTAATTTGAAATTTTTCAAAATAAATAAGATATGTGTTTGTTATATATATATATATATATATATATATATATATAAATTTATTGCAAATTGAATTTTGGAATTAAAATTCAGAAATGAATATTTGTTTTGGAATTATAATATATATATGTATATCCATATTTTGGAAGTTATGTTTAGAATTTAATATAAAAAATTTCTAAAGGTTAATTAAAGTTAAAATTGAACATTTTCAAGACTAGTATTTGTTTACACAAATTTAAGTATAATAACTTAAGTTTAATTTTAAATTTACATATAACTAAATGTACTTTGTATATATATACATTTAAAAACACAACACATATTACTATAAAGATAATATATAATTAATTAATTAAAAAAAGGGTTTAAACATAAAAATATATATAAATATTTAATAACATAAAAGAGGCATGTGTAAGAATTATAATAAGAGATTAAAACAAGTGTAATGATCTTAATATGAAACTTAACAAGTGTTAATAATTCTAACATGCAAGATTACAAATGTCATGTTTTTAAATTTCTTTACATTTAAAAAAAATCAAGGCTATAAATATACTACTTCCCCTTTACTTTCATTTTCTTTCATAATTTCAAAAAGCTAAAAACCAGTAAGCCAAATCAGAAAAGAATAACTTAAACCAGGAAATAAAATCAACAATCAAAACAAAAATCAAAATCTGATTCAATTGAGCAAGATTCAACATCAAACAAATTCAAAAAAAGTTCAGATGCAGCTCAGATCAAAGAAAAGAATCAAATCTGAAGCAAATTAAAACAATCAAGCAAAGATCAAGTAAACCTGAAGCATCACAAAAACTCAAGAAAATTTAAAATAAAGTTTCATATCAAAAGAAGAAACCAATTTCAATTCAACAATCAAGTAGCTTCAGATTAAAACAAATTCTAGATTTTCAAATTCATTTTCCGGGCTTGCTACCCTTTAGCAATCTTAAATCTGTCTACACCTTGATTTCAGATGATTAAAACTTGGAATATGTAGTGAAAAATGTTTGTATGGATGTGAAAAAAAATATGCTTGCATGTTTGTATATATATAGGTTTTGAGTGTGCATGTCTATGCATATGCATATACTTCTCTATTCTAGTTACAGGCTTCAAAATCTTGATCAAAAATCAATTTCTTCTTCCCTGATCTCCTATAGGTTATGATTTATAAACAAAATATGTTTTTAATAACAAGATATAAGTTTTAAAAATATTTTCAAAGAAGATTCTGAAGATAGTTTTAACAAAAAGAAAATCTACAGTGAAATTTAAACCATATCAAAATCTCGACTTGAATGATTTATTATTTCAGGTATATAATCTAATTTGTTATTGAAATCTATGATTTTTAAAGATATAATCATGATTTTTAAGCTTTAAAATTGACTGGAATTGCGAGTTGAACGGAAATCATAGTTTGGGTGATTGTTGGCGATCTGCGAAGGTTAGAGGGTCAAGGTTTTGGCTGGAGCAGGCTTGGAGGTCAGGACTCCTGGGAAAAATGGAGATAGGATTTATCGATCGCCTTAGCGATGGGTCGACGGTGGATTAGGGTTTTTAAGGCTTGTTTGGTCGTCAATGTTTTCGAGGCTTTTTCATCGTCGATGGTGGAACGGGTCGATTGGACCCAGGAGGATTGATGCATCGTATTATGGCGTTGCTCTGGGTGGAACGACAATGTAACGATCCAAGTTTTGAATCAAATTAAATTTGATAATTAATTTAATTTTTGAAATTAAATTGTGAAATGGTAAATTAATTTGAGTTTCTCCAAAAACAAATAAAACATGTGTTTTGTAAAAAGATTGAAAATAGAATTTGAAATTTAATAATAAATATGTTGGAAATAAATTGGATTTGAATTTTATTTTTAAGTTAATAAGAATTTGTTTCTAATTTTATTTAAATATGCATTTTGATTTAAAAATGATGTTTTGAATTTGATATGATAGGTTTCTCAAAGGCTAATTAAGAATGAAACTCTAATACATTTATTCATGTGAAGTTAAAATTTTAAAACCATTTTTCTTTAGAAAATTTATGTAAATGATTAATAAAAGAAGATGTATTTATTTAAATGAGAAATATGATATAAAGTTATATTTAAAATATTATTTGCAGTGTTTAAAAATATAGTAAAAGTTCAACAAGTTGTTTAAGACCTAAATTTTATAATATATGTGTGTTTTTTAAAGTATAATTTATTTTAAAATTCAATTTTTCTTAAGATTTTATAAAGGAGAATGCATTTATTGAATAATAGAAATTATATAGATAAAGATATAAAAATTTAAAACAAAAGGATATGAAAATATAAATGCATAAAGGGTTAAAACAAAAAAATTAAAATATTTGAATTAAGGATATAAACAAAATTTAGTTCGCATGTGAAATTTGTAAATAAAAGAGATTATGTATATACAAGTGTTAATATAACATAGACAAGTGTTGGCTAAATTAAAACATGTGGCAAGAGAATTGTTTTCTTTTGAATTAAACATAGAAAACATGCATAGAAAAAAAAATAAGGCCAGGCTATTTTCATTTCTTTCTCAAAAACTGAGAAAACAAAAATTCAAAAACCATCTTCAATCTAGGATCTGGAAACAGATCAAACCCAGGAAGATGCAATTTATTCAAACCCGAGGTCAAAAGAAAAAGTGAACAAAGTTTAAACCAAGCAGTTCACAAATCAAAAGCCTGAGGATAAAAACTTGAAGAAAATAATGGATTCAAGCTCAAATTCAAATAGCAACCTGAGTTTAAAATCTAGAACCAAAACATATTAAAATTTGCAAACTAGAAATCAAAAATAGCTTCTGCTCACTCATAAATACAGGAAAAGTTTCGGGAAACTTATAAATTCAGATCAACAAGTAAAAGGATCAACATTATCTCAAACTAAATCAAGTAGCAGATTTAAACAAAGCATTAAAACCAAATCAAATTCCAGGATTTTCAAAAACTTTGGATTCTCTGTTCCAGGTGAGTAAACTCCATTATAAACCTAATCTTTTATCTTGATCTGTGCTCTGTGATGATGAATGAGATTGATGATGTTCTAAACCATGTTTGTATGAATATATATGTGTACATGTGTACAGATTTAAGGGTACATGTCTGGTTTAAAGGCAATGTTTGCCTCTGTTGATTACAGGCTTTCAAACCTGTCTTCAAAAAAACTGCTCTTTCTACGATCATTAATAAAGCAAGATCATTGAAGATAAAATAATGGTATGAATATGAGCTTATTTTTAAATAATAATTCCAAGTCCAAATGTTATATGAATATTGTGGAAATAGAATTTCACAGTAAAAACATTTTATATCTATTATAAACCCAATCTTTTATCTTGATCTGTGCTTTGTGATGATGAATGATATTGATGTTGTTGTAAACATGTTTGTATGAATATATATGTGTACATATGTGTACAGATTTGAGGGTGCATGTTGGTTTAAAGGAAATGTTGGCCTTTATTGATTACAGGCTTTCAAACCTGTCTTCAAAAAAAAAAAAAAAAAAACTGCTCTATCTATGTTCATTATTAAAGAAAGATCATTGAAGATAAAATAATGGTATGAATGTGAACTTATTTTTAAAAAATAATTCCAAGTCAAAATGTTATACAAATACTGTGGAAATAGAATTTCATAGTAAAAACATTTTATATCGAAAAATTTGAATCTTTAATTTTTGAAATCTGATTACATAATTAGAATAGTGTTATGAAATAATGATTTTAGGTGGATATCTCGTGATTTTTAAGTAAGAGATGATCGTAAATTTCTAAGTTGAATGGAATGGGGTTTATTGGCAATTTCTCGTGACCAACCAAGTGTTGGACCTTGGGATCGTGGTAGTAGGTGCTGGAATGATCATTGATCTCGAGAAAAATGCGAGATAATTTTTTAAATCATCATAGATGACAATTTGAATCGATTTAGGGTTTAGCCCTGCATTTTATTGGTTGAATTCGCAAGCCATTATCGTAGTCGTCACCATGTTTCAGATGACCGGACCGGGGGTGGGGGGGACGAGTTCGTATATGATTGGAGCATCTTTGGCTAGAATTGCGTGGCTCCGATGCCTTGTCGCGGCGGAGCAAAGTGAATTAAGGTGATCCATTTGGTTTCTGAAAGAAATATTGGCTTTGAAATTTGCTCGATTTTGATTAAGGGACGATTTCGTGCTTTTGGTTGTTCGAATCATTTCTGGTGATCGTCGATGATGTTTGGGTGGCTGCGACATCGATCAGAAATGGTCGTGGGGTTTGTGCACGTGTTCATGCATGCATACCTATCAGTGTCTTCGTATATTTTAGGGAAGAAGATAGGAAACTCGGAGTGAAGCACATGAAAACGATGGATTTTCTTGAAGCTGGTGGAAACATGAATTGTCCTGGGTTCAAGCTCGGGTAGAACGTGATTTTGCTCGGGTCATTTGATTTGTGGCAAAAGAAGTTTTGAATTTTAAAGAAAAATCTATTTATTTGAATTAAATTTTGTTTAAATGATTTTCATTTATATTAGATGTTACCTAAGTTTTAAAAATTAGTTAAGAAGGTTTTGAAATAAAATTGTTTTAAATTGACCAAGCTTCAAGACGGTTTAAAATATACATAACCTTTATTTTTAAAGTTTATTTTCAAATAAACTTAATAACATTAAAGAAGTTAATTGATATAAAGAATGTTTTAATTGTTAATTAACTTTTAAAGTTCAAGTTAATTTATTTGTTAAAGGAAAATAATTACTTGAAGTTAATTACTTAATAAAAATAATTAAGGTAAGGTAATTAATAGTTTAAGTTTGATTTATCAAGTACTTAAAGAATAATTAATTAATTAAAGGATATTTAATTACTTAAAATCAATTATTTAATGAAAGTAATTAACGTAAATTAATTAATGATTTAAAAATTTATTAATCAAGTGTTTAAAGGTTAAATAATTTAAGGATAATTAATTAATGTAATTAAGGTAATTAATTTAAGAATAACTAATTAATTGAAGTTTAGATAATTAATAAAAGTAATTAAGGAATGATTATTAATTAATTATTGCACTTAATTAAGGATAATTAATCAAAGAAATAATTAATAATTAACGGTTAATTATTTAATAATTAAAGGTTGATTTATTTATTAGTCAAGGTTGATTAATTGATAATTAAAGGTTAATTAATTAGTGAAGGTGATTAAGGAATGACAATTAATTAAAGGCCAATTAATTGATGTGATTAATTAAGGATAATTATTTAATCAAAGGTTAATTTATTTATTATTAATGGTTAATTAATAAAAGATTAGAGAATAATTAATCAAAATGATTTGTAATTAATTAATGATAATTAACCAGGATTATTGATTTATTCATAAGTAATTAATCTGATTAATCAGAAAATTATTTGACCTTACTTATGAATGTTGGGTTTACATTGAATACCTTGAATTGTTTGATATCCCTGATGTGTGATATGAATTGTTTTGATTTGAGCTGTGACGAATGTAATTTATTTATCTGTGATAAATGTAATTTATTTATCTGTGATGAATTTATATTATCTATCAGTGATTCTGTGAATGAAGATAAGCGTTATAGGAATATACCGCTTATCGATATTGCTGTGTTTGGATTGTGATGATTGATAATGTTGCACTATTGTGTAAAACCCCTGGACTACACCATACACACACAAATATGGATTGCACGAGGAATTTGGTTAAGTCACAGATTTTTAAAATGGTTTTATAGTTGGATTTGGAATCCAAATGTTTTGGAAATAGATTTAGGTTAAATATAAAAAGCTTTAGAAAAGAAGTTTTCAAGATGAAAGTTATTTTGAATAACTTAATAAAGTTTTGAAATTTAACTAATTTGATTTGAATTTGAATTCAAAATTTGAAATTGAATTCTATGTTTTGGAAACTATGGTTTAAAAATGTTACACAAGTCATAAATGTGTTTATATGGGTTTTAAACCAATCTAAAGTATTGTTTTGAGAATTTGAATTTAACCCAAAAGGGCTTTAACTTGTACAGATGAAATCGGATTTTTCTGAAATGAGAACTATTTGTTTTATAATAATAATAGCTTTCATATAAAGAAAGGATTTCAAATTTGTATTGAAAGATTTCAAGTTGAAATAGAAATGAAATTGTTTTGAAAGCTACGAATAAGTCTTTGTGAAAAATGGTTGAACTTTGTTTGAAATTGAAGTGAATTTTAAATGGTGTATCTTTTGTATAAAAGATTTGGAAGGAAAATTGTTTTGAAAGCATTGAGTTGAATCTTTGATTTAAAGATTGGATGAGTTAATCCAATTTGGAAAGGATATTGTTTTGAAAAGATGTGAATAAATCTTTGTGAGAAATGGGTGAACTTTGTGAAATGAATCTTTTTGTTTAAAAGATTGGAAATGGTAATTTGTTTAAACCATTTGAAAGAAAGGTTTTGGACTTTAAGTTGTGACTTAACTGAGATCCCATATCCATATGTTTTTAAATATTGCGCTCATTATTCGGTTTAGCTGGGAAAGGACTTTGTGTCATATAACCCATTCCAAATAATGATACGACGATATGGATAGCATTTGAAGACCGATGGTGAAGACCGGGTATTTTTGAAAACGAAAGGATAACCCGTCGATTGTTTTCGCACCGAGTGGCGCCGGTATAGAGATCTCCATATGTGATGAGGAGTCCGATCAGGAATGGGAATTCCCGAATTTGCAAGGGCTTCTTTGGAAGTGCCTTCGGTTCTTTTCGAACCCAGAACAGACTTGTATGGATGTGTGTCTGACATTACACTTTGAGATGTAAAGCTGGTTTCTATCAAATACATTTATGTTTGGTGGCGGAGAATTTATTCTCTTAGCTTAACACCCTTCTCTGAGACGTACAAGCTCAGAAGTTATGTAGTTGATGGTTACTAGTGATACATTCCCAATTTGGTAATATGGCATATGAAGTGTTGCCGATCATTTGTTGATCGAAGCATGGCTTTTGTGAAAAGCGTAGCTTTGTGTACGTGACTTCGTCGAGCCTCACAACCTGGTAATGGTCGAAACAGGGTCGTTGCAGCAAGGTTATTTGGGGGTAGCGCCCCCTGAGGGTATGTCCATTCCCTTCTGGATAAAAAGTGATATCATGGTATGGAGCCCAGATATTTACTTATGTTGATTTTGAAAGTGGTATCATGGTATGGAGCCCAGATACTTTGCTTTATGGTTGTTGGTTGAGGGCTCGTGGATAAAGGTCGGTAACGACGGGGGATAGCATGCTCGTGTCAGTAGTTACTTCCGGGCAGGGGTAACCCGGCCTTGTGTAGCAGAGATCCGGTTAGGTTCTCGGGACGTCCCTCTAGAGGCGTTCCATTTTGTATGGGATGTTCCATTGCCTGACCATTTGTTGGAAATCCAAAGAAACAATACGTGCCCTGTACGGTTTTAGTTGTATAACCTGTCATGGAATGTGGCGGTAACCTGCTATTGAACATGGTAGCTATAGTAGGCATACGACGAAATGTTGTATGGTGGCTAAAATTAATATTATACTTTCGAAAGGTTTTCTGCAAAATGCACTAATAATAATATCAAAAGGTTTTTGCGTATCAAGCATGTTTGACTATCATAAGGAGAAATCTACTCCAATTCTGTGTTTGCATTGCATGTGCGATGGAAGGCCTTATGGTAGTTTCATTTTCCAAAAAGCATTATGGATTTCAATTTTAAATTATTTTGCTGATTGTTTTAAAGATAAACTGTTTTTCTTTGCTTATACCAGTCCCATGACTGACCCAGAGTTTATTGTTCCTTTTCTAAACTCTGGGTGCCCACAATTTTCCACACGGGCAGTCTAGAGTTAGGTTTTTCAGATAATCAAATAGTAGGTGTAGATTCGGTAGCTTTTAGTCTTTGGGAATCTTCTTCAATCTTTGGATGATTGACCTTGCTTAAGTCATCGATGATGTGGTTCGAGCTTATTAGATTTGAGTCCTCATAGATTTTGGGATGAGCTTTTGGTTTGGAGTTGAAGATTTTGGATTCACTCTTTATCGAAGATCATATTTGAGTTATCTTTTCCGCTGTTGTTATTGTCTCTGATATTATATTCATTGTTGTATGAATGATATTATTCATTTCCTTTTTCTGTTGTGTTGTTGTACTTAATGTGTTATAAGCTCCGACGAACCAAATTCGATATTTGAATCTGCTGCATTTGAATACGGGTGAAGTATTCGGTGCCGATTTTCAAAGGTCGAGTCAGGGCCGTCACAAGTGGTATCGGAGCTGAAGGTTGAAACTTTAGCTCAGGAGTATAACACATTAGGTAACTCATTAGAGATAGGGTAAAGTATACCCTTGAATGAATATATCCCTAAGATATCTGTCCATGTGCCTCAGTAAATTCTCTTACTATCCACTGATAGTAAGTATGAGTGCAAGAAAAGGACGAGATAGGGGACAGGGAAGTACCATACAAATGGTCAATCCCTGCAATAACGGAAACAACTTTCTTTATCAATCTCCTTTGATCCGATTTCAATTTCTTTGATGGCTTCGCGGCAGCTCGAGGGAGAAGCTTTGGTGTGATGGTGGCACTGTGAATCGTTATAGATAAGTTTCTATTTCGTATTCTCTTCATCACTTACCTATCAGCTTTGCGTTTGAAACTCTAATGAATTTGAAATTTTAAATTGAAGTAAATTGGTTAATAAAATATTAAGATTTGTATCGATAAAACGGTTTCGATAAAACTAAATTTGAAATTTTGGTTGTAATTTCTTGTGCAGATCGAAGTCCGAAGAGGGAAAATCGGGTGTATACTTTGAGATACTCCAACCTGAGTTTGGAATCCAAATCTAGTGTTTGAAAAATTATGGAAGATTAAATCCATTTATCTATTGTTCAGGTCTAGATATATTCTACGAGTGGTTAGTTATTCCTTCGAACTAACCAGTGCCCCTGCATATTTCGTAGACTGGTGACCCGAGTATCTTGTATAGTATTGAACAAGTTTGTTTTGTAACTATTGTTGATGTTATGATTTGGTAAGCTGAATATAGAACAAATGTTCAGTTTAATCTAGTGAACCATATCTTTGACATGTTCATCTGTTCTTTGTACCTTCCCGTCTGGCAAATTTCGAGGACGAATTTTTTAAGGGGGAATCTGTAATGATCCCAGTTTTGAATCAAATTTAATTTGATAATTAATTTAATTTTTTAAATTAAATTGTGAAATTAATTAGTAAATTAATTTGAGTTTCTCCAAAAACAAATAAAACATGTGTTTGTAAGAAGATTAAAAATAGAATTTGAAATTCAATTATAAATATGTTGGAAATAAACTGGAATGGAAATTTATTTTTAAGTTAATAAGAATTTGTTTCTAATTTTATTTAAATATGCATTTTGATTTAAAAATGACGTTTTTAATTTGATATGATAGGTTTCTCAAAGGCTAATTAAGAATGAAACTCTAATGTATTTATTCATGTGAAGTTCAAATTTTAAAACCATTTTTCTTTGAAAATTTTATGTAAATGATTAATAAAAGAAGATGTATTTATTTAAATAGGAAATATGATATAAAGTTATATTCAAAATATTATTTGTAGTGTTTAAAAACATAGCAAAAGTTTGAAAAGTTGTTTAAGAGCTAAATTTTATAATATGTGTGTGTTTTTTTAAAGTATAATTTGTTTTAAAATTCAATTTTTCTTAAGATTTTATAAAGGAGAATGCATTTATTGAATAATAGAAATTATATAGATAAAGACATAAACATTTAAAACAAAACGATATGAAAATATAAATGCATAAAGGGTTAAAACAAAATTTATAAAATATTTGAATTAAGGATATAAACAAAATTTAGTTCACATGTGACATTTGTAAATAAAAGAGATTATGTAAATACAAGTGTTAATATAACATAGACAAGTGTTAGCTAAATTAAAACATATGGCAAGAGAATTATTTTCTTTTGATTTAAACATAGAAAACATGCATAGAAAAAAATAAGGCCAAGTTATTTTCATTTCTTTCTCAAAATCTGAGAAAACAAAAATTCAAAAACCACCTTCAATCTAAGATCTGGAAATAGATCAAACCCAGGAAGATGCAAATCATTCAAACCTGAGATCAAAAGAAAAGGTGAACAAAGTTTAGACCAAGCAGTTCATAAATCAAAAGCCTGAGGATAAAAATTTGAAGCAAATAATGGATTCAAGCTCAAATTCAAATAGCAACCTGAGTTCAAAATCTAGAACCAAAACAGATTTAAAATTTGCAAATAGGAAATCAAAAAAAGCTTCAGCTCATTCATAAATATCAGGACAAGTTTCGGGCAACTCATAAAATCATATCAACAAGTAAAAGGATCAACATTATCTCAAACTAAATCAAGTAGCAGATTTAAACAAAGCATTAAAACCAAGTCAAATTCCAGGCTTTTCAAAAACTTTGGCCTCTCTGTTCCAGGTGAGTAAACTCTATTATAAACCCAATCTTTTATCTTGATCTGTGCTTTGTGATGATGAATGATATTGATGTTGTTGTAAACATGTTTGTATGAATATACATGTGTACATATGTGTACGGATTTGAGGGTGCATGTTTGGTTTAAAGGAAGTGTTTGCCTTTATTGATTACAGGCTTTCAAACCTATCTTCAAAAAAAAAAATTAAACTTCTCTATCGATGTTCATTATTAAAGCAAGATCATTGAAGGTAAAATAATGGTATGAATGTGAACTTATTTTTAAAAAATAATTCCAAGTTAACATGTTATACGAATACTGTGGAAATAGAATTTCAAAGTAAAAACATTTTATATCGGAAAAATCGGATCTTTAATTTTTGAAATCTAATTACATAATTAGATTAGTGTTATGAAATAATGATTTTAGGTGGATATCTCGTGATTTTTAAGTAAGAGATGATCGTAAATTTCTAAGTTGAATGGAAAGGGATTTATTGGCAATTTTTGGTGATCAACCAAGCGTTGGACCTCGGGATCTTGGTAGTAGGTGCTGGAACGATCATTGATCTCGAGAAAAATGCAAGATAATTTTTTATTTCATCATATATAAAGATTGGAGTCGATTTAGGGTTTTAGCCCTGCATTTTATTTGTTGAATTCGCGAGCCATTATCGTTGTCATCACCACGTTTCAGACGATTGAACTAGGGGGACGAGTTTGTGGATGGTCGGAGCATCTTTGGCTAGAATGGCATGGCTTTCAATGCCTTGTCGCGATCGAGCGAAGTGAATTAAGGCGATCCATTGGGTTTCTAGAAGAAATATTGGCTTTGAAATTTGCTCGATTTTGATTAAGGGACGATTTCATGCTTTTGGTTGTTTGAATCGTTTCTGGTGATCATCGATGATGTTTAGGTGGCTGCGGCGTCAATCGAAAACGGTCGTGGAGTTTGTGCACATGGTCATGCATGCGTACGTATCAGTGTCTTCGAATATTTTGGGGAAGAAGATAGGAAACTCGGAGCGAAGCACATGAAAACAATGGGTTTTCTCGAAGCAGGTGGAAACATGAATTGGCCCGGGTTTAAGCTCGGGTAGAACATGATTTTGCTCGGGTCATTTGATTTGTGGCAAAAGCTTGAATTTTAAAGAAAAATCAATTTGTTTCAATAGATTTATTTTAAACCGATTTTCTTTTATATTAGAAGTTATCTAAGTTTAAAAAATTGGTTAAGAAAGTTTTAAGTAAAATTGTTTTAAATTGACCAAGCTTTAAAATGGTTTAAAATATACATAACCTTTATTTCTAAAGTTAATTTTAAATAAACTTAATAATAATAAAGAAGTTAATTGATATAAAGAATGTTTTAATTGTTAATTAACTTTTAAATTTTAAGTTAATCTATTTATTAAAGGAAATTAATTGCTTGAAGTTAATTACTTAATAAAAATAATTAAGGTAAGGTAATTAATAATTTAAGTTTGATTTATCAAGTAATTAAAGAATAATTAATTAATTAAAGGATAATTAATTACTTAATATCAATTATTTAATGAAAGTAATTAAGTAAAATTAATTAATGATTTAAAGATTTATTAATCAAGTGTTTAAAGGTTAAATAATTTAAGGATAGTTAATTAATCTAATTAAGGTAATTAATTTAAGAATAATTAATTAAAGGTTAGATGATTAATAAAAGTAATTAAGGAATGATTATTAATTAATTATTGCAATTAATTAAGGATAATTAATCAAAGAAATAATTAATAATTAAAGGTTAATTATTCAATAATTAAAGGTTGATTTATTAATCAAGGTTGATTAATTAATAATTAAAGGTTAATTAATTAGAGAAGGTGACTAAGGAATGATAATTAATTAAAGGCTAATTAATTGATGTGATTAATTAAGGATAATTAATTAATTAAAGGTTAATTTATTTATTATTAGTGGTTAATTAATAAATGGTTAGAGAATAATTAATCAAAATGATTTGTAATTAATTAATGATAATTAACCCGGATTAGTGATTTATTCATAAGTAATTAATCTGATTAATCAGAAAATTATTTGACCTTACTTATGAATGTTTGGTTTACATTGAATACCTTGAATTTTTTGATATCCCTGATGTGTGATATGAATTTTTTTGATTTTAGCTGCGACGAATGTAATTTATTTATCTGTGATAAATGTAATTTATTTATTTATGATGAATTTATATTATCTATCTGTGATTCTGTGAATGAAGATAAGCGTTATAGGAATATACCGCTTATCGATATTGCTGTGTTTGGATTGTGATGATTGATAATGTTGCACTATTGTGTAAAACCCCTGGACTACACCATACACACACAAATATGGATTGCACGAGGAATTTGGTTAAGTCACAGATTTTTAAAATGGTTTTATAGTTGGATTTGGAATCCAAATGTTTTGGAAATAGATTTAGGTTAAATATAAAAAGCTTTAGAAAAGAAGTTTTCAAGATGAAAGTTATTTTGAATAACTTAATAAAGTTTTGAAATTTAACTAATTTGATTTGAATTTGAATTCAAAATTTGAAATTGAATTCTATGTTTTGGAAACTATGGTTTAAAAATGTTACACAAGTCATAAATGTGTTTATATGGGTTTTAAACCAATCTAAAGTATTGTTTTGAGAATTTGAATTTAACCCAAAAGGGCTTTAACTTGTACAGATGAAATCGGATTTTTCTGAAATGAGAACTATTTGTTTTATAATAATAATAGCTTTCATATAAAGAAAGGATTTCAAATTTGTATTGAAAGATTTCAAGTTGAAATAGAAATGAAATTGTTTTGAAAGCTACGAATAAGTCTTTGTGAAAAATGGTTGAACTTTGTTTGAAATTGAAGTGAATTTTAAATGGTGTATCTTTTGTATAAAAGATTTGGAAGGAAAATTGTTTTGAAAGCATTGAGTTGAATCTTTGATTTAAAGATTGGATGAGTTAATCCAATTTGGAAAGGATATTGTTTTGAAAAGATGTGAATGAATCTTTGTGAGAAATGGGTGAACTTTGTGAAATTAATCTTTTTTTTAAAGATTGGAAATGGTAATTTGTTTAAACCATTTGAAAGAAAGGTTTGGACTTTAAGTTGTGACTTAACTGAGATCCCATATCCATATGTTTTTAAATATTGTGCTCGATATTCGATTTAGCCGGGGGAGGACCTTGTGTCATATAACCCATTCCGAATAATTATATGACGATATGGATAGCATTTGAAGACCGGTGGTGAAGACCGGTATTTTCGAGAACGAAAGGATATCCCGTCAATTGTCTCTGCACTGAGTGGCACCGGTATGGAGATCTCCATATGTGATAAGGAATCCGATCGGGATTGGGAATTCCCTAATTTGCAAGGGCTTCTTTGGAAGTGCCTTCGGTTCTGTTTGAACCCGAAACAGACTTGTATGGATGTGTTCTGACGTTACACTTTGAGATGTAAAGCTGGTTTCTATCAAATACATTTCTATTTGGTGGCAAAGAATTTATTCTCTTAGCTTAACACCCTTCTTTAAGACGTACGAGCTCAGAGTTTATGTACTTGATGTTTACTAGTGATACATTCTCAATTTGGTAATGTGGCATATGAAGTGTTGCTGATCATTTGTTGATCGAAGCATGACTTTTGTGAAAAACGTAGCTTTGTGGACGTGACTTCGTCGAGCCTCACAGCCCGATAATGGTCAAAACAGGATCGTTGCAGCATGGTTATTTGGGGGCAGCGCCCCCTGAGGGTACGTCCATTCCCTTCTGGATAAAAAGTGATATCATGGTATGGAGCCTAGATATTTACTTATGTTGATTTTGAAAGTGGCATCATGGTATGGAGCACAGATACTTTGCTTTGTTGTTGTTGGTTGAGGGCCCTCGGATAAAGGTCGGTAACGACCGGGGGATGGCATGCTCGTGTCAGTAGTTACTTTCGGGCAGGGGTAACCCGACCTTATGTAGCAGAGATCCAGTTAGGTTCTTGGGGACGTCCCTCCAGAGGCGTTCCATTTTGTGTGGGAAGTTCCTTTGCCTGACCATTTGTTGGAAATCCAAAGAAACAATACGCGCCCTATACGGTTTTAATTGTATAACCTGCCATGGAATGTGGCGGTAACCTACTATTGAACATGGTAGCTATAATAGGCATACGACGAAATTTTGTATGGTGGCTAAGATTAATATTATACCTTCGAAAGGTTTTCTACACTACACGCTAATAATAATATTAATTTTTTTTTGCATATCAAGCATGTTTGACTATCATAAGGAGAAATCTCCTCCAATTCGGCGATTGCATTGTGTGTGCGGTGGTAGGCCTTATGATAGTTTCATTTTCCAAAAGGCATTGTGAATTTCAATTTTAAATTCTTTTTCTGATTGTTTTAAATATAAACTTTTTTTGTTTGCTCCTACCGGTCCCATCACTGACCCGGAGTTTATTGTTACTTTCCTAAACTCTGGGTGCCCACAATTTTACACACGGGCAATCTAGAGTTGGTTTTTTTAGATAATCAAATAGTAGGTGTAGATACGGTAGCTTTCAGTCTTTGGGAATCTTCTTCAATCTTTGGATGACTGACCTTTCTTAAGTCATCGATGATGGTGGTTCGAGCTTATTGGATTGGAGTCCTCGTAGCTTTTGGGATGAGCTTTTGGTTTGGAGTTGCAGATTTTGATTTCACTCTTTATCGAAGATCATATTTGAGTTATCTTTTCCGCAATTGTTATTGTCTCTGATATTGTTGTAACATATTGTATCAGATATTGTATTCATTGTTGTATCAATGATATTATTCATTTCCTTTTCCCGCTATGTTGTTGTAGTTAATGTGTGATAAGCTCCAGCGAACCAGATTCGGCGTTTGAATCTGCGGAATTTCAATACGGGTGAAGTATTCGGAGCCTATTTTCGAAGGTCGAGTCAGGGTCGTCATAGGAAATGTCTTTAGTGGTTGGGATCATCGATGGCGAGGCAATTTTATTGATCAGGATTGAGTTCCTGTAGGTGTTGATAGCTCGTTTTCGATTCCTATCAAAATTCATCGGAGCTGGGTGGTCGGAACACTCATGTAGGTCATTGCCGATGTGTGGAGGGATGCGAGGTTAGTCGGAGATGGTTGGTTCATGGGTGCACGTGAACGCGTACACGATTGTGTCAGGGATGGTTGTATTGATCGGGAAGAAGAAGGATACGCTCGGGTTCATACTCGAGTAAATGGAGGGTTTGCTCGTGTTTTGTCTCAGGCTTGTTCTTGTGTAAGTTGCCAGGATTTAGAATTTTAAAAAGAAACATGTACAGGGTTTTGAATTCAAAAGAAAAACATTGTTCCAAGTTTTAAAAATAAAAGGAAACCAAAGTTTTAAAGTTAAAAGCAAATGCAAGTTTTTAAAAGCATATGAAGGTAGAAGAAAATATTAACCTTTTGAAAGCAAATATTAAACAAAGTCTTAAAAGCTAAGAAAATAAATAAAGTTTTTAAAGCTTAAAAATAAGAGTGAAGTATTAAACTAATTTTTCAAGTAAATTAATTTAAATAAGTTTTCGAAAAGAAATATTGACCAAGTTTCCAAGAGAGTGATTAAAGAATAATTACTTAATGAAAGTAATTAAGGTTAATTAATTTATAATTAAAGGTCGATTAATTTGAGATTAAAGGATAATTAATTAATAAGTAATTAAGGATAATCACTTATTGTAGTTGATTAAGGTTAGTTAATCAATGTAATTAATTTAAGGATTATAGGATAATTAATTGATGTGATTAATTAAGGATCATTAATTAACGTGATTAATTATGGTATAACTAATTTATGTAAGCAATTAAAGGTTGATTAATTGAAGTGATTAATTAAAGGATAATTAATCAAGGTGATTAATTAATTTAAGTGATTAATTAAAGGTTAATTAATTAAGGAAATTAATTAAAGGATAATTAATTAAGGAATGATTAATTAATGTAATTAGTTAAGGATTAATTAGTTAATGTTAATGGCTAAAGAATGATTAATTTGTTTCATTAATTAATTAAGATAACGATAAATGGTTTGTAATTAATTAGTGTTAATCAAGCAGGATTAGATAATGAATTCATAAGAAATTGATTCATTTTGAGTTAATTAAATTAATTATAGATTATGTGATTAATTAATCTTGCTTATGGATGATTGGATTACATTGAATACCTTAAATTGTTTGATATCTCTGACGTGTGATGATTTTGTGATATGATTGCTTTAAATTGAGCTGTGTACTATGATTTATTTATCCGTAATGAATTTGCATATTTATCTATGAATGAAGATAAGCGTTATAAGATTATACCGCTTGTCGATATTGTTGTGCTTGAATTAATGATGGTTGTGATATTTTATTGTTGTGTGCAAAACCCTTGGACTACACACCGCATACACAAAAATATGGATTTCACAAGAAATTGGTTAAGTCGTGATTATTTTCAATTTAATAATATTTTATTCAAAACGGTGAAAGAATTTCAAGTTGAATATTGAATCCAAAATGGTTTGGAAGTAAAATTGGGTTGATTATGAAAAGCTTTTGAAAAGGAAGTTTTTAAATTAAAATTTTAGTTTGAATATAATAGGTCCTTTGGAGACTATGGTTTGAAAGGGGTATACAAGTTATACAATATATATATATATATGGATTTTAAACCATTTTTGAAGTATATTAAATAAATTATTTTGGGAATGTAAATTTAACTCAAACTGAACTTGCCGATAATACAGTAGTTCGCTGATTTTCCAATGTATAATTTGAAAGGCTATAACTTGAGTAAATTTAATTGAATTTTCTCAAAATGAAAAGCATTTGTTTTCAAATTATAATGGCTTTCATATAAAGGAAGAATTCCCGGTTTTTGTTGAAAGGATTTCAAGTTTGAAATGGAAATAATTTTGAAAGCTATGAATGAATCTTTGTTAAAGATTATTGAACCTTGTTTCAAATTAAAGAGCATCTTAAAGGGTGAATCTTTTGTTTAAAAGATTAAAAATGGAAATTTGTTTAAACCATTCAAAAAGGAAACGTTTTGGGAAACAAGTATTGAAAAGTTGTGACTTAACTAAGATCCCAATATATCCGTATGCTTTTTAAAATAAGAGCTCATTATTCGGATTTGCCGGGAGAGGACTTTATGTCATAAAACCCATTCCGAATAGTGATACGATAAAATAGATAGCATTTGAAGACGGTGGTGAAGATCGGGTATTTTCAAGAATGAAAGGATTACATGTCGAATGTCTCTGCACTGAGTTGCTCTGGTACAGAGATTTCCATATGTGATGGGGAGTCCAGTCGGGATTGTCAATACCTAGATTTGCAAGGACTTCTTTTGAAGTGCCTTCGGTTCCATTCAGACCCGGGATGGACTTGTATGGATGTATGTCTGATGTTGCACTTCGAGATGTAAAGCTGATTTCTATAAAATACATTTCTGTTTGGTGGTGGAGAATTTATTCTCTTAGCTTAAAACCCTTCTCTGAGACATACGAGCTTAGAGGTTATGTAGTTGATGGTTACTAGTGATATATACCCAATTTGGTAATGTGGCATGCTAAGTGCTGATCAGTGGTTGATCGAAGCATGGCTTTTGTGAAAAGCGTAGCTTTATGGGATGAGACTTAGTCGAACCTCACACCTCGAAAATGGTCGAAACAGGAAGGATCAGAAAGGTTACAGGGGTTGCGCCCCTTAGGGTATGTGCATTTCCTTCTAGATAAAAAGTGGTATCATAGTATGGAGCCCAGATATTTAACTTATGTGGTTGTTGCAATTTGTTGGTGAATCCCGAGATAAAGGTCGGTGACAATCGGGGGTTGGCGTACTCGTGACAGTTAGTTACCTAGTTACAGAGGTATCCCGGCCTTGTGTTGGTGGAGATCCTGTTAGGTTCTCGGGGAGTCCTTCCAGAGGCGTACCCATTCGGTATGGAAGTTCCTTAGCCTTAGCCATTTGTTGGAAATCCAATCTCTCAGTACGAGCCCTGTATTTTTTTAGTTGTAGAACCTGTCATCTTACATGGTAGCTGTAGTAGGCATACTATAATGGTACGTATGCTAGTTAAGATTACTATTATACTTTCAGTATGTTTTCCACACTATGCACTAATAACAATATCAAAAGGATTGTCGTGTATCAAGCATGTTTGACTATCATAAGGAGAAATCTCCCCCAAGTGTGCGATTGCATTGTGCATGTGCCGGGAGGCCTTATAGTAGTTTCATTTTCAAAAAACCATAGAGGATTTATTTTCATTTGTTTTTGTTTGTTTTTTTATACAAACAACTGTTTTTGTGCTCACACCAGTCTCATGACTGACTTGGAGTTTATTATTCCCTTTCTAAACTCCGGATGCCCAAATTTTTCCACATGGGCAGGCTAGAGTCAAGTTATCAAATAGTCAGCTTGCAGGTGTAGCTTTTGGCAGTCTTTGAAGCCTGTGGATTCGGGATTGCATTTGCTTCAATGCAACATGATTGTGATTTGAGCTTCTTGGTTTGGAGCTTTTGCAATGGAGATATTATCTTTCCACTGCTGTTGCCGTTGCCTTCTGCTGCTTTTTTTTTGCGCTATTGTATCTATCTCTGATATTGTTGATCACTTCATTTGTATCAGATTTTTGTATCCATTGTTTGTATCAATAAAATTATTATGTTTCCGTTATGTTGTTATCACCTAATGTTGTTATAAGCTCCAACGAATCAGATTTCAACGTTTGAATCTACGACATTCGAATATGGGTGATGTATGGATGTCAATTTTCGAGCGCTAGAACCCGGGTCATCACATGATGACACGAAGCAGCTTGTTTCTCACTGACCCGTAGTAAGTTTCCAAGAAACCCAAAGCAAACACGAAGGTGACTCGAAGCAGACTTCAAGCAACTTGAAAAAGTTCGATCTTTGTCGAAGCCATATTTTAGACATCTTGTGCTTTTTGTTCGTCGACTATGCTATGTTTTGTGTAGCTGTTTGGGTTAAATCCGCATGTATGTTGCCTTGCCAAAAGGCGGGTTAACACTTTGCCCCCCAAAACATGCCTTGCGATAGGATGGTGTGTTGTAGTGCCATAATGTGATGACCCGGAATTTCTAACAAATTAAATTTGAATAGTTAATTGATTTTAAAATATTTAAAAGTTAATTTTAACCTGAATTTTAGGATATCAATATTCACTTGATAATTAAATCCTTGAATTGTATAGTTTAATTATTGAATTTAATAATTGAAATTGGGTAAATTGTTGAATCACAAGTTTCTAAGCCTGTTTAAATAATTTGAAGGCGTATGAAATTTACAATAATAATACTAGAGATAATAGAATGATTTGAATTTAACTCAAGGATAATTTGTTCAGTTTTAATAATATATCGTTTAAATTGGAATTAAAATTAACCTTCCGAGGCACAGTCTCGGAATTTGACGAAACCAGTGCCATTGGATCCGGAATAGATAGTTATTATCGGATTTCAATTTTCGTAGCAATCGGAGTTGTCCTTTGACCCTGGCAACTCGAAACGCTTCAAACTATTTTAATCAATTTAATTTTAAATTTGATCGTTTAATTCCGTAACTCGCACATACTTTCAAATTAGCCTCTGAAACACGTTCCATTGTGATCGGAACGTGGGAAAAACCTTATGAACGTCAGTCGGCATGTGTGATTAGGGAATCGGGATTTCGTGTTTTGGGACACAGGATATTTCCATATTTCATTATCTAGTTTTCAAGCGTGCTGAAGAAGCTTATTCTCCAAATCAATATGTACCGTCCTCTCTCCCTTCTTTCTACAGAAAAACCCATCCTCTCCCCCTTCTCAATTCCAAAAAAGAAACCGATTCGTTTGAAAAAAAAAAAATGGAAAATGGTCACCGCTCTTCTTCTCGACCCTCTCATGCCCAAATCAAACGAAGAAGAAACCAAATCATCGCGACGTCGAAGTCAGATAAGAAGGAGGTTACTGTGAATGTGTTGAAGCCGCGTTCGAGTTGGCTAGATCGAGTTCGATTTTAGGGCTCGCGATTCTCTGATGGTTGGGGCTCGCGATTCGAGCATGGCGATTGCTCGCGCAGTGGGGGTTCGCACGGCAAGTATGCAGTGGTTAGGGCACGCCAAGCGAGGGTATGGCTCAAGCAGGTTCGTCGACAGGCATGACAGGGGGGTGTTGCGGCGTTGAAGGATGTTGTGCTGTGGACAGGAAACTTATGTGAGTATTCTCTGATTCATACAATTGATTTGTTGTTTGAATCTGAAAGTAACAAAGTTTAAGTTTAAATGAATTCGGAAGAAACATTTTAAAAGAGTTAAGAAAAAAAAATAGTAAATCAATTACTATTATTGATTTGTTATTAAATAAGTTTAAATTGTCAATCATTGAGTAAGAATTTGTTATTCGAGTAAATAAAGATAAATTTAGTTAAGGTCTGAGAAATAGATGATGTAATTAGAAGCTAAACAGTTTGTAATTAAGAATGAATTAACGAATTAACTTGTAATTAAGTGTTTGATTTAAGTTAAGAACTTAGAGGAGTACTTTACGGATATGTTAATGAATATAGCTAATGAAAGATCAATGATTAAAGGTTATTAAATGATTCATTGATGTGATTAGTTTAAGGTAATTAATTTTATTAATTAATTAAGGATAATCAATTGTGAAAATTTGAAAGGTATTATTACCTAATATAATTTATAAAGTAAGATTACTTAGTAAGGTAATTAGTGATACTTGAAATTATTGGATATAATAAATTAGTGGATGGATAATGAATGAAAGTAATTTAGATTTAAATTACTTGGTGAAATTGATGAGGAGGGTAAGTTTTTAGTAGAAGCAATTGAAGGAAAATTTATCAGGAGGCTAATTAGAGAAATTTAACCCATAACAAATGAATTGTAAGAAATTAATTAACGTAGGTGATTAAGGGTTAATGTAATTGAAATAGTTGGGTAATTCATGAAGTAATTAAGATTTCTTCTTGATTTGGTTAAGAATAAGAAAAGAATTACTTGAAGGTAATGGAAGGATAATTAATCCAGGATGATCAATCAAGATGAATTATGAGGGGACGATTGATTAATTGTTTGGAATTAATTAATATTAAATGAAGAATGAAGAAATCTGGGTGATTGAGGTTTGGAATCCAATTTTGAATCAATTGAGTTGGTTTGTATATGATTAAGCTTTGCGTACGGATGATGGAATGGTAATGGATGTTTGAACGAATTGATATATCTGATTTGAAATGTTGTGTATCTCATTTGGATGACTTGGGTTAGGATGACATGAGACTCGAAGAGGCCGGGATCGGGTATCGGGAAATACCCGAAACCACTTCGAATTTACAAATTTGTTTTTGTGAAATCAATAAAATGGAATGAATTGATTTAAGTGAATTGGATTATTTTAGCTAAGTTTGGTACTTAGAAATTTATAGGTGAAATAAGCATAGTTTATAGCAAATTGTGAATTGGATTAAAAATATATAAGTTACGCGGGTTTATATAAATTGTTTGGTTTGGTATTCCATATTAGTTGGGTTTACTCACGCTGGTTTCCAGCCTGACCCGGGTGTTACTTTGGTGTAATGCTCGGGTCAGACCGAGTGTTACAGATTTCAGGTAGGTACGCTCTGGAGCCCAGGAGGCGAGCTGGATGGTGAGAACGTATAGAGTACTTCCGCTGTAGTATATTATTGTGTATCGGGGATATGATAATAGTGTATATTCAGTGACTGTATAAAATGTGAAACTCTGATGTATATTAAATGTAATCAACTGACATAGTATTCTGTTTTAAACTGTTATTATTTATTATTATATTTTATCCGCTGCGAATGTGAGTTGTTGATGTTTTCTGTTCTTCTTCTTCTATCTCTTTCTTCTTTTTCATAACTATCTGGAATTTTCGGGTTCGAAAATTCCGGGTCGTTACAGTTGGTATCAGAGCTGAAGGTTAAGCGAGAACCTTGGCTCTGGTGGGGATTTCTCATTAACTAGAGTTCGAAGTACTCTAGAATGAGTTGAGTGTATATATAAGAGTGCGTACTTGTTATTTGCTTATAAAGATTTTAAATAATTGTATATAAAAATATATTTTGATATATAAAACAATATTTCCTTCTAATGAATATTGAGTTGGATGGTTGTTAACTTATTGGAATTTAAATTAAGAAGTAATAAAATACGATCAAACTAAAATCTTGAATTGGAATTAACTTAAGTGGTAACAGAAAATACAACCAAAATAAAGTTTAAATTAATTAAAAATGCAATTCTAGAATTAGAACTAAAAAAAATTAAATTGTTTGAAAACTTTAAATGAACAGAGTTAATTTGGTTTAAAGGTTAGACCAACCTTTGAGAATTGAGCTCGAATTTATATAATTCGAGATGGTTTAGAATTGAGATTAAATTCTAGCGGGAATTGAAATGATTTGAAATTCGAAGTAGGAATTCAAATTGAGTAAGATTGATTGGATTAAGCAAATTGAAATTTAACTTGGGAGAAGTTAAATCAGTGTGAATGAATAACTTGAATTGGGAATTTCAAGATGAAATTGAGATTTAACTTGGATAGTTAAGTGGTAATTTGAATTGGGAATTTGTGTGATCTCAAATGGGTTTGGGATCTAGAAATTGAAAATGAATGGATGTTTTGAAATAAATTGGATAATATCATCCTGTTGTTAATGAAAATCTTTAAATTGAGAACGGTATTGTATAAATAAAATAAATTTGAATAATTGAGATTAAAATTTGAAATAGAATTTAAGAGAATATTTGAAAATAAGGTAAGATGAAAATTCCAGAGTAATGTTTAAATATAAATTGGATGGATTGGGAGTTTGGAATTTTGGGAAAAAATTAAAATTCCTTTGGGTTTGAAAGTGGTTTCCAAGGGTTGTGTGGAAAGAATAGAATTATTTCAAAAAAATATTTTTGTGTTTGAAATTTGGGAAATTTGAAATCAGAAATATTTGGAAGTGTTTTTAGGGAGATAAAAGCATTGAACTCTTTTGGTCACTGGAAAATAAAGTCGGTGATGACTGCAGCATCATCGATGTTCATTTTCGAGTTTCTAGAAGAGAAATTGCTACCAAATTGTTTTACATTGGGATTGTTTGTGAATTGAGTTTGGTTTTGCAATTCAAAGGGACAATTGAATTTGCCAAAGAATTTTGGATATAGTTGAATTCTAAGGTGATATTTAAGTTTTGGAAAATTATTTAAACTCTGGGATCTGGATTTAAAATGTTTATGGAATAATAAATATATTGGTCAAATAAAATGTATAACTCCAAGTTAAAAGCAAAATGTGAATGTAATTGATTATAAATAGAAGTTGAAAAATGTAAATTATAATTAAAGTTGTACAAGTTTAAAATTCAAATGGGAAATTTGTATTGGATTAACTTGAAAAGGGTATTGAACTTGAAGAGAGTTCAATTGATATTAGTTCAAAATTATCTGAATAATTTGGAATTGTAATTAAAGTGGAATTGGTTTAAGATCAAATGAAATTTGATTTGAAGTTGGAAGGAAATTGAGAATCAATTCAATTTGAAATGGGTAATGAATCAAATCCAATGGAAATTGGAGTAAATTAAATTGGGATTGAGTCAATTTAAATGGAAGTGGAAATTTAAATTAAATTGTTGGGGAAATGAGCAGTTTTGACTCTGGACCATTTTCAGTATAAATTGTTTTAACATAAACTTATTTTTTCCAAGCTATTAAATTTACATACAACCTTTCTTTCTTAAAGCCAAATTATTTTATATTTGTTTACAATTGTTTTGGAGCTATTTCACCATTTTTCAACTGTTTTATTTTTCAACTATGTTACAAATTAATTACTATTTAATAACTATTTTGCAATTATCTAAAATTTCTATGACTATTTAACTATTTTCCAACTATTTTGTAATTAGTTAACTATTTTACAATTATTTTGCAAATTAATAATTATTTTTCAACTACTTATCTATTTTAAAATTTTCAAGCTATTTTCTAAATATAAATTGGTCGGAGTTCCAACTGTTATTGATTAAATACCCAACTGGGATAAGAATTGAGGTGATAATCCAAATGGGGATTAAGGCTAATGTGAATAAGTGAATGGAAATTTAAGTGAATGTGAATAGAAAGAAAATTGATATTGGAAAGAGTAATCAAATGTGAATATTTGATTTTGGGTAAACAAAGTTATATCTTTGTTATATATTCTTTCCTTATTGAATCTATTATGGGAAGAAAAAGGATTTTGGAAGTGTTTGAAGTGTAAAAGGAATTTTATACGAGTTTAAAGTGATCCAAAGTTTTAAAAATTATATATGACTGTATATATATAAAGGATCTTATGAGGATTTTAAAAAAAAAGGGGTTTTGGAAACCTTTGGATTTGGAAAGGTTTTTGATTTTTGGGTAAAATCAGTATTGAAATTTGAAAAGCCTATTTTGAGAATTATCGATTTTGGGATAATCGATTTTGTGTAAAGGAGCTTTGATAAAATTCATACTAGGTGTATGATTTGAAAGATACTATATGTGTATAGTATAAAGTGTTTTGATGATAGCTCTGGGGAAAAAGGCGCTCCCTTGGAATGGACTTCTCAGGAGTGCCACTGGGTGGCGCTGCCTTGAGCCCCAAGGGGGGTTCTAAAGTTGATCCTGTGAGGAGTCCGGACAAAACTAGTTCCTGAGGATTATGAGTTGAGTTACCATAGCGTAAGTCGTGTGTGCCGCGGAGAGCCAACAGTTGCATGGACTTTTGCTGTGACTGCAACGTAACCCAGGATGTAACTGCGACCTATGGTAACATTGCGAAAGTCGTGTGTGCCGCTGAGAGCCAACAGTCTGCGGTTGAGTTTATCTCGGTAGACTGCGACTTATGTAGGAGTGGAGAAGTTTCATTTCATCAGCGAAAATCAAAGGCCGCTGAGAGCCTGCAGTTACATGGACTTTTGCTGCGACGGCAACGTAACCCTGGATGTAACTGTGATCTGTTGTGTGGGATCCATGGCGTAATCGAGAGGCCGCTGAGAGCCTGCAGTTACATGGACTTTTGTTGTGACTGCAACGTAACCCTGGTATGTAACTGTGACCATGGATGGGGGTGATGATTTTCAGAGCATTGTCACCAAAGATATTTCCTCTATTTCCAAAAATTATTTTCTGTATTTTCAATAAAATTATTTTTCCAAGTATTTTCACTGGGTGTCGAAAACGGGTTTACCGAGTACTTATCGATTTTCAGTCCTACGCCTGATCAACGTATGACTGAATTTCTGTGAGAACAAGGATGGACTGGTTGAGACATCGAGTTATAAAAAGAAAAAAAAAGTATTTTTATAAAAAGTTATTTTAATAGTATTATGTGACTTTAAAGGTTTTTCTAAAATTCTGAAATTAAGGTGTTGGGATTTTGGAAAATCAAAAGAAATCCAAACTGAAATCATAAAATAAAATTTGACTCAGAAAATTTAATGAAGTGGTTTTGTAATAAAATCAAATATCGATTTAAAAATTGGAAATAAGCTAATTAGCTAAAAATTTATTTGATAGAGTATGTTAATGAAATTTAACCCTGTTAAATAAATGGATTTGTAAGTCAATAATGGAGTTTGGAGTTGAACTCGAATTTATAAATTGAATTCGACTCGGATTTGCTAATGAATTAAATAAGAGGAGATGTTGAAAAATATAGAGTAGGATGTAAAAATGTAATGGTTTAAATTACCAATAAAATTCAAGAGTTATTTGAATGATATTTAATGAAATGAAATGAAAGTGAATAATAATAAAAATGGATTGAATTGCAAACAAAACCCAAGTGAATAGAAATAAATTGTGAATAGCTTTATATTACAGAAGTAAATTCGAAATGAATTAAGTGAATAAATGGGCTAACTGAATGTAATGGATTTGATTAAATGCAAATCAAATAGATGTAATTTTAAGTTGATGTTGGAATAAATTAAAATAAATTGAATTTATGGAAGCTTGGTTTCGAATAAGAGCGAAAGCCCATTAAATGAAAGCTTGGAATAAATTAAGTTAGAAATGGTTGTTAATTTATAAGTTTGAATGAGCAAAGCCTAATTAATTGTTTTGGGATGGGTCCAAGGCTGAAAGAAAAAATGCAATGAATGGTTCGTAAATAATTTAGGAAAGAAATGGGATTAAATGCAGAATGGATTGAAATTAATTTAAAATGGGTTTAAACTAAGTAAGTACTCTATTAAGCAAATATTGTCGAATTTGTCTAGAATGAAGCATTGTATGATATAAATGAAAGTAATTAAATTCTATGAGTTAATAGAGATTAAATAAGAATTGATTTTGAACCATTTGAAGTGAATATGAGCTCATTTGAATTAAAAATCAATTGAATGTAAGAAATTGAGTTGCAAATCATTAAAATTGAATGAAATGGCTTGTGAATTGATTGGAAGCAACTGAAATTAGCCTTAAATTATAGAAAGTGCTTATGAGAAGCGTTTGATATGCTTGTTGTTTATGTAGTGCATGTGTTTAACTATGAAAAGTAAGTGAAATGTTAATAGATTCGCTATATATGGCACTTACATATTGAAATTGAGTAAGTACAGGTACCTGAAGGCCATTTGGTTGGATTTGGATTGCGCTAATTGCTTAAAATGCTAAATAAGGTACGCCTACGCAATAAAAATAGGAAATATGAATTGTTTTTGCTTTTTCCGACCGGGTGGGTCGATGTATATATATTTATATCTATTGTCAAATTGCAAAAGCTCCTCCGTACAGGGGAGACTCTGCCAAAATTTTTCCAAAATTTTGGGAGTTAGAAAATTTTTGAAAATTTGGGAAAAATTTGGTTAGCGACAAAACGATTCCAAATTAAAGACTAATGTAAATTAGAAGATAAACTTAATATGAATCAGTTATAAATGGGAAATAAATTAAATAATTCAGAATTGAAAGTAAATAGAATTCATATGGACATGAGAAAACAAAATTGAATAGAAGTGGAGGTGAAAGTTTCTATAAGGAAATGTACACGGTGATTTGAAGGTTACGATTGGATATTGTTGTTAAGTAAAATATGCAGGAATTATAAAGGGAAAAGAAATTTGATTTGATTCCAAAAGATAAATGTGAAGTGCCCGACAAAAAGGTATGTATTTTAATTTCTGAATGAAATTGGATTGGGTTTTTGTTGTAGCCACTTGGCTTTTGTTTTCTTTTGGATTTGGGAGCCCGTGGAGGCCTTTGTAGTTGTACCGAGCTAGCCGCGCAAAGGAAACGCTGGCAAAAATTTTCGGGAATTTAGGGAGTTAGAAAAATTTTGAGAACATTTTGATAATGCAAAGTTTGGTTTTAAATTGAAATTTAGAAGATTGAGTGAGGGGTGTTATTTGAAACCATAGAAGGTTGTAGGAAGTGGGTTGAGGTGATAGTGGGTCTTTGATAAAGGATAGTGGGTAGAATGTTGAATAGTGAGTGTTGGAAAGAAATAAATCGGGTATGGGAACATTCTTCCTAACTAGTAATTTCGGGGACGAAATTCTTTTAAGGGGGGAGGGATGTGATGACCCGGAATTTCTAACAAATTAAATTTGAATAGTTAATTGATTTTAAAATATTTAAAAGTTAATTTTAACCTGAATTTTAGGATATCAATATTCACTTGATAATTAAATCCTTGAATTGTATAGTTTAATTATTGAATTTAATAATTGAAATTGGGTAAATTGTTGAATCACAAGTTTCTAAGCCTGTTTAAATAATTTGAAGGCGTATGAAATTTACAATAATAATACTAGAGATAATAGAATGATTTGAATTTAACTCAAGGATAATTTGTTCAGTTTTAATAATATATCGTTTAAATTGGAATTAAAATTAACCTTCCGAGGCACAGTCTCGGAATTTGACGAAACCAGTGCCATTGGATCCGGAATAGATAGTTATTATCGGATTTCAATTTTCGTAGCAATCGGAGTTGTCCTTTGACCCTGGCAACTCGAAACGCTTCAAACTATTTTAATCAATTTAATTTTAAATTTGATCGTTTAATTCCGTAACTCGCACATACTTTCAAATTAGCCTCTGAAACACGTTCCATTGTGATCGGAACGTGGGAAAAACCTTATGAACGTCAGTCGGCATGTGTGATTAGGGAATCGGGATTTCGTGTTTTGGGACACAGGATATTTCCATATTTCATTATCTAGTTTTCAAGCGTGCTGAAGAAGCTTATTCTCCAAATCAATATGTACCGTCCTCTCTCCCTTCTTTCTACAGAAAAACCCATCCTCTCCCCCTTCTCAATTCCAAAAAAGAAACCGATTCGTTTGAAAAAAAAAATGGAAAATGGTCACCGCTCTTCTTCTCGACCCTCTCATGCCCAAATCAAACGAAGAAGAAACCAAATCATCGCGACGTCGAAGTCAGATAAGAAGGAGGTTACTGTGAATGTGTTGAAGCCGCGTTCGAGTTGGCTAGATCGAGTTCGATTTTAGGGCTCGCGATTCTCTGATGGTTGGGGCTCGCGATTCGAGCATGGCGATTGCTCGCGCAGTGGGGGTTCGCACGGCAAGTATGCAGTGGTTAGGGCACGCCAAGCGAGGGTATGGCTCAAGCAGGTTCGTCGACAGGCATGACAGAGGGGTGTTGCGGCGTTGAAGGATGCTGTGCTGTGGACAGGAAACTTATGTGAGTATTCTCTGATTCATACAATTGATTTGTTGTTTGAATCTGAAAGTAACAAAGTTTAAGTTTAAATGAATTCGGAAGAAACATTTTAAAAGAGTTAAGAAAAAAAAATAGTAAATCAATTACTATTATTGATTTGTTATTAAATAAGTTTAAATTGTCAATCATTGAGTAAGAATTTGTTATTCGAGTAAATAAAGATAAATTTAGTTAAGGTCTGAGAAATAGATGATGTAATTAGAAGCTAAACAGTTTGTAATTAAGAATGAATTAACGAATTAACTTGTAATTAAGTGTTTGATTTAAGTTAAGAACTTAGAGGAGTACTTTACGGATATGTTAATGAATATAGCTAATGAAAGATCAATGATTAAAGGTTATTAAATGATTCATTGATGTGATTAGTTTAAGGTAATTAATTTTATTAATTAATTAAGGATAATCAATTGTGAAAATTTGAAAGGTATTATTACCTAATATAATTTATAAAGTAAGATTACTTAGTAAGGTAATTAGTGATACTTGAAATTATTGGATATAATAAATTAGTGGATGGATAATGAATGAAAGTAATTTAGATTTAAATTACTTGGTGAAATTGATGAGGAGGGTAAGTTTTTAGTAGAAGCAATTGAAGGAAAATTTATCAGGAGGCTAATTAGAGAAATTTAACCCATAACAAATGAATTGTAAGAAATTAATTAACGTAGGTGATTAAGGGTTAATGTAATTGAAATAGTTGGGTAATTCATGAAGTAATTAAGATTTCTTCTTGATTTGGTTAAGAATAAGAAAAGAATTACTTGAAGGTAATGGAAGGATAATTAATCCAGGATGATCAATCAAGATGAATTATGAGGGGACGATTGATTAATTGTTTGGAATTAATTAATATTAAATGAAGAAATCTGGGTGATTGAGGTTTGGAATCCAATTTTGAATCAATTGAGTTGGTTTGTATATGATTAAGCTTTGCGTACGGATGATGGAATGGTAATGGATGTTTGAACGAATTGATATATCTGATTTGAAATGTTGTGTATCTCATTTGGATGACTTGGGTTAGGATGACATGAGACTCGAAGAGGCCGGGATCGGGTATCGGGAAATACCCGAAACCACTTCGAATTTACAAATTTGTTTTTGTGAAATCAATAAAATGGAATGAATTGATTTAAGTGAATTGGATTATTTTAGCTAAGTTTGGTACTTAGAAATTTATAGGTGAAATAAGCATAGTTTATAGCAAATTGTGAATTGGATTAAAAATATATAAGTTACGCGGGTTTATATAAATTGTTTGTTTTGGTATTCCATATTAGTTGGGTTTACTCACGCTGGTTTCCAGCCTGACCCGGGTGTTACTTTGGTGTAATGCTCGGGTCAGACCGAGTGTTACAGATTTTCAGGTAGGTACGCTCTGGAGCCCAGGAGGCGAGCTGGATGGTGAGAACGTATAGAGTACTTCCGCTGTAGTATATTATTGTGTATCGGGGATATGATAATAGTGTATATTCAGTGACTGTATAAAATGTGAAACTCTGATGTATATTAAATGTAATCAACTGACATAGTATTCTGTTTTAAACTGTTATTATTTATTATTATATTTTATCCGCTGCGAATGTGAGTTGTTGATGTTTTCTGTTCTTCTTCTTCTATCTCTTTCTTCTTTTTCATAACTATCTGGAATTTTCGGGTTCGAAAATTCCGGGTCGTTACACATAAGCTAGATGTTCACTTGTTGATGACTTGTAAAGAGATTGATAATCTTGCCTGATTTTGAATAGCGATCGTTCGAGATCATATGCCATTCAAGGCAGAATGTGAGTGTTCGAGGTCGGATGTGGTTCGACGCAAATTTTAGGCATTTGGGACCGAAGGCCATTCGAGACGAATTATGACCATTCGTGGTCGGCTGTCGTTAGTGCGAAATTACGACCGTTTGGGGTCGAGTGCCGTTCGATGTGTGTTATGTACATTCGTGGTCGGGCGCCGTTTGTGGTAAATTATGACCGTTCGGGGTTGTGTGCCGTTCGAGGCGAGCTATGACCGTTTGAGGTCAGGTGTCGTTCGTGGTGAATGGTGGTCGTTCGTGATCGAGTGTCGTTCGAGGCGAATTGTGTATGCCCAGAGGGGACTTAATATTATTAATATCAGAGTTCACATTCGAGTGAGTTTTCTGAATCATTTGTTATGGCGGTTCATCGCCATCCTAGAGCATGCCTGAGGATCGTTCGCGATCCCGTGCATATGTAAGTGACTTGACCGTTATGGAATTATAAATACAAATTTACATTCAAATGAGTCTTATAACAATAATTTCCAACTAAATCAAGTTCAGATGCAAAAGATAGAAAACAAAAGCAAAACAAAGATGTCAAAGTGCAAACGCCTACACTGATGCGGTTGATAGTCGTCTCAAAACATGCCTAAGGACCTTTCATCATCCCATAAAGGTGTAAGCACATGTTCTTCGTATCAATGTAGGCACATGTTCTTCGTATTGACTGTTTACTAGTAAGTTTTGTATCAATCATTTGCTAATCGGTGCAAAATGTGTGGAAGGGAAGATCGATACGAAGTGGGTGGTAGTTGATCAGACAAACCCAAACTGATGCCAACACTTGATCGATACGAAGGTAGAGGGTGTAAACTTGATGGCTACGAAAGAAGGGGTAAAGCAACAGATATGAAATGATGTGAATCCCAAGTTGTTGATCGATGCACTTGAAGTAGCTACCTGCTTAACTCGAAGTGAGCCTGTCTCTTACTCGGAGCAAGTGCTGTGATGACTCGAAGCAGCTTGTTTCTCACTGACCCAAAGTAAGGTGCCTGGAAGCCCGAGCAAACACAAAGGTGACTCGAAGCAGGCACCAAGCAACTTGAAACAGCTCAATCTTTGTTGAAGCCATATTTTAGACATCTTATGCTGTTTGTTTGTCGACTATGCTATGCTTTGTGCAGTTATTTGGGTTAAATCCGCTTGCATGTTGCCTTGCCAAAAGGCGGGTTAACACTAACCTTCTCTAAGGTATCATTATATATATGTATATACATATACATATACATATATATGCATATAACATATATATAACCCTATTTACCTAAATTCCTTACCACTTAATACCTCTTTAGTAGGGAAGATGTTGACCCGTCGATCGTTTACTACCTCAAGTCCTCGAAGCAGACCATTTACAGCATCAATGCTAGTTGATTGATTTTAGCCATATAGATCGATGACTCATATATATATATATATATATATGTATGTATGTATGTATGTCTTTATAATATAATATATAATTTAATTGTCATACCACTAATGCAACTCAAAGACTCGTCTAAGGATTATCTAGCCCATCTCTGCCAAACAAACAATTAAATAAAACTTTGAGCTCTTTGTATATTCCTTACGAATTCTACACTAGCAGGAAGAAAAATTCGTTAGGGCATAACTAGAGTCTTTGCTAATGACCATGCGGGACAGTTGGTGGCCCAAGCCTATATGCTAGCCCTACTCTAAATACCGATCCAACAACAACACTAACGTAGCTCGCCAACCTCCCGCAAATGAAATCTCATTTGGATTAACCTAACTAAGTCAAGGAAAATGCCCCTTTCGGTTACTTCTTACTTCTTATTGGAATTGAAACATACCCCATTTTCTTAAGAATACTTGGTTCATTTAATACTTCAAATCCAAGGTGAACCCTCAATATATTTTCCTCGACCTATCCACTTCCTTCCCCATGGCTCCTATGGTCAGAGTTGTCCCACATCAGTAGTAAGTGTACATAAATTCGGGTAGTCCTAGGTGAAGGGTAGAATTTTGTTGTGTAATTCTACTGGTCATGCATCCCAACCCACTAAACCAAACCTATCACCCAAAGCCTGAGTGTTAGACTAAGCACACTAATTCACGTTTTTCCTAAATGTATAATTGACGCTATAATTCCTACTATGAAAATTATATTGCTTTATACGTATAATTAATATTATTGATACTTACTTATTTGTTATTTTATTATTCCTAATTTATACGCTTAGGCTTTGGTTTCCTTTTAATGTCTAGTAAATGTCAGTTACTCGTATTAATTGTCATTAATGTCAAAATTGGACAATCTCCAATCAATCCTCATTTAATTCCTTTAATCTATTTACCAATTTCAAAATCCATCTATTATACCTGTTCAATTCCTTCATAAATGTCATATTAACCTCTCTAATAAGTCCTTTATTTCATTCCTTTTTAACTCTTATTAACTACGAATTTATTTCTTGTTAAATTTGTAATTTCCATAAATCATAGTACGTTAATTATTAGACTTTTAATAGTAAATACGTATATGATCGTAAATTACTATATATATGTCTATGTATATAAACGTTAAGCGTGGTTATACATGTGTATATATTTTGTTTCTAATTACTAATTTCTAAAAAAGAACATTCATTTTCATATTTTAATTTATTAGAGCTATCCTTCTAAAAGGATTACTGTTATAACTTTCCATAAATTAAACAAAGTGAGATATTTTCTTTGTCTGAAATTATAAGATATTAATTCTTTACTCTTATTGAAATAGACAGTGTTAACTATGGAGAATAATGTCCATATTTACACATCTCTTTCCCTTTTTGGTTAAATCAATCGTCGTACTTTTATACATATTTTGGAATTGGCTAATTTATGAAAATTACATGGAAATCACTCCAAATAAATCAAAACAAGAAATTCACATTCTAAGGGCAATATAATTTGCTACCCAACCATAGATCTGGAAGAATTTTACAATTTTACTAACATTCTGCAAATAAATATTTGGGACTGATTTCAAAATTTAAAATCAGATTGTACATACTTTTTCTATTCCAATTACCTATTTTATTAAATATGTTGGCGATAATCATATATGTTTGTTCTAAGCTTACAATTCATTAGATCTTACTTAGGCATAATAATTAAATAGGAATTCAATGAGGCAAATATCAACGTTATAATTAAGTTAAATAATTTCTCACTCGTCTTTTAAGCTTTTCAAATCTCCAATATAAATCCAATCAATTATTTGACTCCTTTTTCTCTCCAATCTAAAAGAATATGTATAACAAGGTGTATACATACTATTAGAATTACAGAACTTGAAAAAGATTTGGGATTTAGGGAAAAATAAATTTATAATAATAAAAATTGTCTCTTTCCATAGTATTGATTCATTCCTACTCTTCTTCTCTTTTATTTTCTACCCATTTCCATTTATATGTTTATATGTAATATTTTATAATTTTTAGAAGTAGTATAAAAGAGAAAATGGCAAGGGTTGAGCCTTTATTTAAAGACGCATGAATCAATCATAATTGTTAGATTAAAATAATTAAATCAAGACCGTTGGTCAAGGTTCAAACCTGTGACGACCCGAGTTTCTGACCCCAGAAATCCGTATCGTCTTGAAGAAAGAAAGGGGTGAGAAAATAGAAGAGATAGAGAAGAAAGAACAACAACATCAGAATCTCACAGCGGAACGAATAAATTATATTAATCACATAAGTATTTACATAATATACAACATCAATCAGACTTATACAGATAATACCTCACATACTAGTCAGTTACGGACACCTGTCTAGTTAATACAACTCGATACACAAAACATCACAGAGATACCAACATAGCGGAACTATATATATATCTACAACGCTGAAGCCTCCTGCTCCATTACTTCTCCGGAATTCGTCAAAGCCAACCCGAAGCCCTTGGCTACTCGTAAAAATTTAAGTACCCGAGAGTTTAGGAAAAAACAGAAATAAACTCCGGGTCAGACATGGGTCTGGTGTGAGTAACAGGTTAAAGTTGCTTAATTTTGGAAAACTTTTTGAAAACAAAAGGTATCACGTAAGACTCCCCACAAATAAACATGGGTAAGTTTTTACCTTACGCTAACCAAAACATTTGATAGGAAATTCAGTGATATTATAATAGGTCTAGGGTTTTCAAGTAAATAGAAAATAGCCGAAATTGTTACATGATTAAATTCCAGCTACTAGCCACAAAAGTGGGTAATACAATCAAAACCGTTGGCACTTATTGGATTTTGGATTCCATACAATGCAGGGCTACTGGGGTACCGCCCGTCATAATACGTGGCCTAGATCAATGTACCGAGGATCACTCCCGACCCCCCTACAACACAAGGCCGGAACCATTCCTCCCGAACAAGATAACCCCTGCAGTTGTTGCAATCAACCGCCCACACAGCCAAAAAATAAAGGGACATCTAGACAAGGGAATATCTTGTCCTGCTTGGGCATGACCCACCTAACCATGCTACACCTCCCCTGTTTTTGCCATTCCCGGTTGATGAGGCTTGAGGCTGCGATTACCTTTAGAGAACATATTTCTTATAATGCTCATCGCCCACCTGACGATGTGCTGAAAGCATCCAATCCATACAAGTTCGTTTCGGTTCGTACGAAACCGAAGGCATTATCTCGTTACACTCATTTTGGAATCACCCTCAGAGTTAACGACAATAACCCTTGCACTCTGAATCTTCATCTTCACTTCAGATTCACGACCTATCTTTAATTTGGATCGATGTGGTTTTCGGATGTCCAAATATGGAAACCCGATCCCGGACTCATCGAAATCCAAAACGTATCTTTTAAGGCCAAGTTGTCTATTTAGTCTTATCAGTTTAATTCAATATTATCAATATACACACAGATAGATAATTCACATCTCATAATAGATAATCACATTATCATCATAACAAATAATCAATATTATCATCCCAATCAGATAATAAATATTATCATACTTAAACCATACATCCATAACACATAGACATTTCTCATCTCATATCTGAGATCACAATCAATCAATGAAATATCAATATCATCCATAAGCAATGATTTATGAATCACAATCTATAATTAATTTAAAATGAATTAAATTAACTACTTCTATCTCTAATTAATTTAAAGTAAATTAAATTAATTACTCCATCCCATAAATCCTGCTCACACAACCACTAATTAATTATAAATCAAATTAATTAATTATCCTCTAGATATTCATCTTGATTAAACCCCTTTGATTTATCATCTTCTAATTACAATAACTAATTAGTCTTTATTTAGTTCCACAAATTAATTATTTTAAATCATTTATAGTAATTAACATATAATTACTTCATTTATTAATTAAATATGAATAATTACATTTATCCTTAATTAATTACATAAATTAATCACCACATTATTAATTATTTCTTAATTAAACAATTCTTAATTACATCATTAATTATATTAATTAATGAACTCTAATTCAGATTTAAATTAAATTACTTTATTTAAATTAATTACATTAAATGATTCATCTTTAATTAAACTCAATTATTAATCACCCTTGATTAATAATAGACTAGTAATTGCCATGCCAAAAATAATAGACTAGTAATTAACTACCATTAATTACTTACATTAATAAGTTAATTATTCCATAATTAATTATCTCCATTAATTAATCCTTTGATTAATTACAAAAGTAATTATCCAAATTACTTCATTAACACATCATCTTTCACTAATTACATTCAGAAACTAACACTGATTACTTCCCTAAGTGATTATGCTCCATTAAATACACTAAGTAATTACACTTATCAATTTATTAAATGATTTTCTTAAATTAATTAAACTAAATTAATTAACTTAAATTAATCATTTTATCAAAATTAATTACAATAAGTAATTAATCACTTAATTACTTTTATCAAGTAATTACATTTAACAATTTACAATAGATTATCCAATTAATCTAATTAATTATCAAAATTTATCACATTAATTAATTAATTAATAATTCTTTGTTAATTATCTTCATTAACTAATAACATTACTTAATTTACTTCTTAATTAATTTCTAATTATAAATTAATCTAAATCATTAATTTATAAATTTAACAAATAAATCATTCCTTTATTATCACATTAATTAAATTATTTAATACCTCAATTATCTCTAAGGTAATTTATTTCTTTATTAATGACTTAATAAATATTAAAGTGTATTAGAACATTACATTTTAAATTTAAATTCAAATTCCATTTTGAATTTAAGATTCAAAATGATTATTGTTTAAACATTTACCAAATTTAAATTCAATTTTATAATCCTTTAAATAAATGTAAATAACATTTATTACTTACATATGAAACTTATATAAGAAAAGCCTTCAAATTAAACTACTTAACTTTTATTTAAATTTAAATTTCCAAAATACATAAATATTTTAACTTGCAATTTCAAGTTAAAACAATTTATTTAACTTCCATTCAAAAGAACTTTATAAAGACCAATTCAAATATTTATTTGAAAACAAATTACTTTTTAAAACAAACTATTTGATTTAAACTTGTTTTATATATTTAGATTTTAAAACTAATTTATTTTTAAGATCTGAATTCAAGAAAAACTTGAATTCATTAGTTTAACTTACCTTTTAAAAATTTGGTTTTTTTTTAATTCTTGATTTAAAACCCAAATTCATTTTTAAAAACTTAGATTTCAAAGTTCATTTGAATCTATACTTTGAACTTTTAATTTTAAAACACAGTTTAAATTTTGTTTCAGATTTTAAATTAAATTTCAAAATCTGAAACTGTCAGGTTTTTAAACCTGAAAGAAAACCCACATTTAATTGTTTTAAAACTTTATTTTTATTACAGATTTGAATACAAGAATAATTTGAATTCATACTTCAACTGGATTTAAACTTGTTTAAATCCATAATTAATTTCGTAGGTTTCATTTTGAATCTGTTTAAAATCAAATTTATGCTCCCAGGTTTTACAATGCCTAAAACAAACACTGACTCGAGCCCATCAACATTTACTTCGAGTCACCCCTCCCTCTGCTTCGAGTCACAAACTCGAGTGACCCGAGTACTTCCCGAGTCAATATACCCTGCACCCACAAAAATCTTCAGCACTGCAATGGGCACGGTGCACGTGCACCGTGGCCCCAGCCACCTCCGTCCACCCACCAGAACTTCATCCCATCGCCGATCATCTCCAGATGACATCACGTCCACCAGAATCCATCCCCACAACTCAAATCAAAAATGAGCAGTAAAAGCAAAACCTGGAAAACACAATATCCACCCCTACCCAAACCCGTCATCACCGCATTCTACCAACCCCGACCACCTGATGGTCAGCAGCTCCGGCCATGAACTCGCCTTCGACCAAGCTACCACCTCCCTAGACCTCGTGCAACACGATGCACGGTGGAAGTCGCGGTGATCAAAAGTTCGACCACCATAAAAATTAGGGTTACATACTTCAAACGAATGCCACCCTCGCCACCGTGCTCAGACCTACCACCAGACATTTTTCCCATCACCTCGGTGAGCTCCTCCACCTCCTCACACAACCCGACCACCTCCAGTCGCATAGATCTCCAGTAATCCCCAAGAAACCAAAATCAGTACAACTTAAGACTGCACCTCCAATCCTTAACTAAAAAATGTAATTCTAGTTTTAAAATTCATATTTTGTTACAGAGATCCAAGGTATGTTCCTGAATTTATATTTTAAAATGTTTGGTTTTTTCCCTTATTCAAGTTCTGCTCTGTTATTTTGATTTTCCAGAACAATATTCAAATTTAGTTCAACTTAAATAAAATTTAATCTCTAAATTATGTTGAAACAAACAATTTATGTTTGTATTCTAAGTCCTGAAAGCTATTAGATCAAGAGATAAAAATGATTTGAATCAACTCAAGCCTGGAAACAAATAAATAGGTTTGTTTACAGGGACTTCAATATGTACTCAGACAACATCCATATGCACAGAAGAATACATACATACAAATCTTACTTATTCCAGATTTTAACCAAGCAACTAGTTTTAAATGCTTAAGTTTTAGAAATTAAAGTTACTCACCATTGCTTTTGGAAATGAACAGAGCATTCTTGTATGAAAAGCTTTGGATTTTAAAAACTGGAAAGTTGTCTGCCTTGATTTCCTTAATCTTCTTGTTTGTTGATGTATGATGCTTCAGTTATAAAAATAGAAATGTTTGCTACTTGTATATTTTTAGGTTTACTATGACTTGAACGAACTAAAATAAGAAGGCATGTATATAAAGAAGTTTACAGTGTAGGTGATATCTGGGTTAAGAAATTTGCAGGTAAAAAATCTTATTATATTTTTCCATAGATTATGTTTTTGTTTGTATCAGGCAAAATTTCTGTATTAGGAGGCTGAAATGATGTTAAAATAATTCGAATTGACTTGGTTATGTGCTAGAGTTTGAAAGCATTAAATGCAATGGTACCTTATGTCTACAACCTTACCTTATATGTCTAACATGCACATAGATATTTTATTTACTTAGCTTTGCATTTCTCTTACAAGCAACCTGCATATTTATTTTTACTTTATTTTCTTAACTTTGCTTTGCATTGTTTTCTTGCCTGCATCATATTTTTCTTACTTTACTTTGTTTTATACTACCCTTTGCATTTCTTTTACAACCATATTTATTTACAGGCCTATACATAAATTTTTCTTTTCTTTGATGTTGATAGATATTTATTTAAACACTATATTCTGGCCTAGCATATTACCTTACAGGCTACAAATTTTATTTTCAAGCTACCTGCATTTTTTATATTTTGTTCTTGCATTCAAAACCTTTACAGGTTATATACAAATATTTTCTCTTGTCTGGGAATGCTTTTTATCCTATGTACATAACTATTTTATTTTATTTTGCTTTGTTTATGCTTATGTTTAAATATTTTATAAGATTTTTTTATCTTAACATACTTGAAAGATTTTATTTTATATTTCAAATCATAGCTTGCCAAAATATGTGTATATATATAAACATGAGTTTAAAATAACAATTCCTATTTATTTAAAATCCATTGTAAAGATATTACATCATTATTATTGTAAAAAAAATAACTCATTATTAAATTAAAATAATTCATAAATGAAATTATCACTACATAAATAAATTACTTATTTTATGAACTATATTTAAACAAGAACAAAACAACCTTTGTTAAATTTAAATTTTAGCTAACATCATCTAAACAAATTTTAACTTTATCTTAAGTAAATAAAACATATGATTATCTATTTAATAGCTAAATACTAAATTAAATCAAATTTCCAAATTTACCAAAAATATTAGAATTAGAGACATAACTTTATTTATTAAATTTAAAACAAAGATTAACTATTTACAATATATGTATGTACATTATAAATAGAAACAATTTAAATTAGCTTTTAAAAGATAAATTATCAGTTAAATATTTATTTAAAAGAAGATTATTAAATCAATTTAAATCTTATTAACAATTATTATCAAATTAATTTAATTTTTACACAGATTATTAAATTGATATTGCCAAAATTTTCGGGATATCACAAAACCCGAGCCATCATGCTTTAACCAGTCAACCACTAGCAGTCCACCAGCCCATAATAGGGGTCAACTAGTGGGGTACCAAATATTAATTGTTTTTATCACTATATTTGTTTAATTATTTTCACTCTCGAAATTTCAAATGCTGATAACTTTTTTCGTTTGAGCTCTGATCGCAAAACTCCTAATACAAGAGTTCCTCATAAAATCACCACAAATGCAATAGACCAAGTTTCATGACCAAATTATAACATTTTCTATCAAATTATATTTTTGGAGCTATATTAGTTATTTATTAATCATCGTAAATTTGGAGGGGTGTTACAGTTGTGCAATCTAAGCAAAAGAGTTATGCCAACAAATAGAGACATGAACAAGTGCTCGCCTTAGGTAATCATGTGTTTGTGAATGTTTCATCGGCACGAGTGTTATACACTTTGAGAAGTTAAGGAAATTGGTGTCTAAATATGTAGGTTCATATCCAACGATAAAGAGGATTAGTAAAATAGTTGTCGACTTGAGTTACCAATTAGTTTAGCGGGTGTGCATAATGTTTTTCATATATCACATTTGAGTAAATGTGTGTACGACGCAGGTATAATAAAACTGAGGATGATTGAGGACTTATCTACAGAACAAGATTTGACCTATGTTAGACGGCCAAAGGGATAGTCAGTTGAGATATGAAGGGATTAAGTAACAAAGTTTTTAGACTTATTCACACCTACTGGAGTAACGATAAGGATGATTGTACCCAGGAGGTCGAGGATAAGATTAAGAATATCTATCCCAATCGTATTAAACATTCATGTTTTTAGTAGTATACTTCGTTTGTCTATTGTATAATTAGTGGTGGCGTGATAGTATTTATGTTTCGATACAATTACGTGTTAGTAGTTGAACAAATTCATTATGTTTGACGGTTGATTATTTACATTAGTAGAGAATTAGTGTAATAATTGTACAGTTGCACTTCATATGATGGTGATTTTGCACTATCATGTTTTTAGTGCAATTATTTGAATGATGATTGATCTACTTTGTTTGAATTTCAAGGATGAAATTCTCACAAGAAGGAGAGACTATAACACCATATTAGCATAAAAAATGACCACCAACACCCAAATAATCTGAAAGCACCACAAATCCAATAACCAATTCTAAACAGAGTGAAGTAAAGAACAAAATATGAAGAAAAGAAAATTAAATAGTAAGAATAAATATAAATCTTTTTATAGGTGTTCGGCTGACTCCGACCTACGTCTACTCCAAAGATTTTCCTTTTATTTCTACTATTGTTTACAGTTATAATGATTTGAATCCCAGTAATAAAAATAGCAGAGTGTAGCCAAGAGAGAAGATCCCTTTCCATAATCCAATGATCCTATATTTATAGGAGAAGGCGATGAAATATCTAGTTGAAATTGGGCATTCAGAACCTCCAGACCAGGCCGACCCCACTCCTCGAAAATGGTCACATAGGGCCATTTTGAGGGATAGTATCGATCCCTATATGGGGAATTGGTGTCGATACCCTAGGATAGAGGAGTGGGCCCGCCATTCCCTAGGGCGAGTCCCTCGTGTTGCCTTCTTCTAGTTTCTTGAGTTGTTTGTATAGTTTCCTAAGTGAAATTCGAAGATATCGATTGATTTCTGTTGAGTTGAGCTGTTGACTTAAGTGCCCATACCTATAGTGATCCGCTTACATCCCTTACTTAAGGGAAGTTCCAGTCCATATTTAGCCAATTCTGAGATGCCATTCGTCTGTGCTTATAACTAATCTTCAATAATGATAATCATCTCTTCGAGTTTCCTACCTTAATGTTCTCGAAATTCCTTTTTCCAAATCCATGATATCGCGGCTTTGCTAAAAGGTAGGATAACATTTGCTGCCCAAAACATGACTTGCGAGGAAGGTGTGTTTTGAATTGTCATAAGTCTGAAGTCCAAAATCCATCGACAACCGAATATAACACTCCATAATCTATTCCTTTGCCAAACCAACTGATCATGAGTCGTCCTATGTTCACCTAGCATTTAGTATTAGCATGCCAAATCTTCACTCTTTCTAGATTGTTAGTGAAATCCATGACTATTCCATGTGTACAGTCAATTTCGATTCCATTTCAAATCCTTAGCCAAATCCATATCCATCCAAAGCCAGTAACTGAATCCATAATCACACTGGATCATTTGCCAAATCCATAGCCTCAATCTCACTGGATCATTTATCGATACCATGGTCTCATCAGATCAATAATCTTTTTTATAGTCTCTCCAGACCGATTCTTGGTCTCTCCAGACCATTGCTAAGTTTAATCCAACTCAATGACGAGTAGGCCGATCCTGCCACTCTCCGACGTAGCAACTTACCCCTTGTAGTTAGGCCTAGATATTCCAACGGGACATATAGTAATGTAAATTTGAATCATGGCCTCTTTGGGCTGAACATGATCTATCTGGACCCTTACTAGACCCCCACTCACTCTCCGATGAGGGGGGACAACGATAAGCAAGTTGGCCTTGTCTCTCTCTAGTGAAGCGACCTAGTTCTTACACACTAGTTCAGTCTCTCTGGTCGAAACATAACACGATCTATGGGGTTTTATTCTGCAGCCTCGATTCCCTAGTCATGGACCCAATCCATGACATATGAGTCCATGCTATCACTCTTCAATGAAGGGACTCGCACCTTGGGGTAATTTCCCCATCTCTCCGGTTGGGACAACTGCGACCTATTTCATTCATTATTCTAAGGCGAATTTGAGTGATCTAAAATCCATTTATTAAATTATATATTATTAAGTTTAAGTTCTTTCAAATAGAAAACCAAACACAAAAAAACCAAATGTATCCTCTTCGAACATGACGATTCATCATTATCTCATAGCATGCCTAGGGACCGACCTTGATCTTGTACATATGTAAGTAACTTAGCCGCTTTATTATGGAGTTTATTATTTATTTAGTTTATGCCATTCCAATCAAGTGATGGTGATCTGTGACCGCGATCCAAGGCCATTTCTATTGCACACAGACGGTGGTTGCTCCTGTTCCAATGTCGCAGCCTAAGTCCTCATGTACTATGGCAGCCTGCCATCTCTGACATGTTCCACAACCATACCACGTAAGTGTCTGCATTCATCTGTAGTAAGCCCGTCGTCTTCCTACATAGGAACCTTTCGGATTCATGATAAAATTCCCCAAGAGCCATAAGAGAATCATGTTCCAGTGCCACCTTAAAATACATGTTATTAGTTATCCATAATGCTGCCGCCATCAAAACCATCGATGGATCGGGCCGATCCATCGAAGCAACCTCAACGTTGAAACTTGTTAAGAAATTCCTGAGGGATTCCCCATCCCTCTGCTTCATCGTCATCAACGTCATTACAATCTTCGGTCTCATGATGTGGACCTGAAATTGCCTCATGAACTTATCCACCAACTTCGTCCAAGTACCAATGAAACCGTTCTCCAATTGCCTACCACATTGCAACTATATCTACAAGTACAAGGGGAAACATCACAACATCACTTCCTCCAATGCCCCTAGCACTTCCATATGCCTCATAAACCTTATCAGATAAATAGTAAGATCCATTTTTCCATCATATGTTGATGTTGGTGACTAAAACTCTGGTGGTTTCCCAGCACGCCTGCTATTAGGAGTGAATGGACTCCTATTCACATCTTCGAAATCTCTATTCACCAATCCTCCTCTCATAGCTCGTCTGATCATCTCTACAAACCTATCATTGTTGTCCAAAGGTAGCCTTTCCATATTACCAGCATGCCCCTAACTCTATGAGGGTATTCCAGAACATACTCTTCTGAACGTGTTCCAATCCACAACAACCCACACAGCACCAACCATTGGCCTATTGACATCTAATCCATCCTAACCCAGGGGTATGCCCCTTAAGTCTAGTGGATTAGTGTTGGTCCCTCTAGGGGGATTGGTGTCAATCCCTTTTGCTTGCTCGGAGTTCACCCTTAGCTGCTCTATTTCATGCTCTTGCCTATTAGCTCCATTTCCATGCTCCTGATTCTGATTTTCTATAAGTCTTACTACTCCAACTCCTTGATCCAGATTGCCAGTAGCTTCTACTCCAACATGTCCAATATGCTTGAGGAAATTCTACATCATCTCCTCTCGTCTCTTCATTATTTGCTTCTATATCGCCTCTATCAAACTCTCCATCTTGTTCCTAGTGATGTTGATGGAGGGTTGATTAGCTCTAGCTCCAACTCCTAAGGATGCCTCCTGACTCCCTCCATGATGACTACTATATGCCAGTTGTCTCCTAGCCGATTGCCTAGCCATTACTTCCTAAATCCATGTATCCAAGCTCCCGAATCCATGGGTGCAAGTCATCTTAGTGAAAGAACCAAAACGTTAGCGTCAAAAATGGCTTCCAATAACCGAACAGTGTGAAAGCACCAAAAATCCAATAACCAATTCCAAACAAAGTGAAGTAGAGAATAAAACATGAAGAACATAAAATCAAAATAGTAAGAAATGAATACAAGAGGTTTTGTAGTAGTTCAACTTACTTTGATTTACGCCTATTCCAAAGATTTTTCTTTTATTTCTATTGCAAATTACAGTTACAACGATTTGAATTCGAGTAATAAAAATGTCAAAGTGTAGCCGAGAGAGAAGTAGATCCCAAAGGGAGAAGAAGATCCATTCCATGAGCCAATGATCATGTATTTATAGGAGAAGACGATGAAATATCTAGCTGAAATCCTACATGTAGAATCTCCAGACCAAGGCAACCCACTCCTAGAAAATCGGCCTCAATGGGCTTATTTTTAAGGATCGACGCTGATCCCTATAAGGTAGGATTGGTTCCAATACCCTAGGAGGAGGAATGAGGCTCGATGATCCCTAGGGTGAGCCCCTTAACTGTTAATTTCAAACATGGCTACACACCTCTCAGCCCTAATGCAGGAAATGAAGTGCAATAGATCCTACTTGCTTGATTTTCTCCGCCTACTAAAGGAACTATTTAAGGCTTCTTGTGTTGAAAGATTAACTCCTTCTTACAAAGGATAATTTCTATAAAACCATATCGGGTAGGGAGATTGTTGGTTACACTTTTTTGGCCGACTCAAAGCTTGTTGAAAATGAAGATCGCTAAGCCGAATCCTCATTACTTAGGTCTCAAGACCGTAGTTAGGCACCAAATTGCTTTCGTGAAGGACTAGTCACTAGAACAGTAATAACTAGTCTTCCCTAGGTCTATAGAGCGGCAGCACTTGGTATCCATATGTTGCTGGTTGCACTATTCAACAAAATCCAAATTTGTGTTCCTCGTGCATGTTTACTTGGTTTTCTCTTATTTTCTTGCTTTGGGCATTCCCTCATTATTCGACTGAATGGCTATACAATCAAATAAGGGGAGAAACCAATTGCAATAACTCCATGTTTTTGCTTCTGCAGGATTTCACTAAAAACCAACCTTACAAGCATTAAGAGTGAAGTATTTGATGCCTCTATCTCGACCACGAGCACCTGAATCTGTTTTAATAGTACTCAACCGGCTTATAGTAGTATCCCATTGGTCTCTTCTCTTATTCTCATGACTTTTACTACTAGTGATGTCTAAAAAAATATCCTTGTTGCCTTCTCTTAGTTTTTTGAGTTGTTTACATAGTTTCCTAAGTGAAATTCAAAGGTATCGATGGATTTGCACTGAGTTGAGCTATTGAGTTAAATGTCCATAGCCAAAGTGATCTGATCTAATCCCCTGCCTAGGGGAAGTGCTAGTCCATACTTAGCCCATTTTGATATGCTATTTGTCTGAATTCGTTTTATTATCATTCATAACCTTACTTATAAGTGATCACTGATTCTAATAATCATCTCTTTGCACTACCTTCCTTGATGACCACGACATATGTTTTTCCAAATCCATGGTATCACGACCTTGTAAAAGGCGGGATAATACACCATGGATTTTGGAGTGCCATAATATGAGAGTAAATAAACAATTAGAATTTGTTAGATGATAATCAGATAATTTAATTCAAAGAATACACAAAAGAGAATTGATTATTTATATATGGTTTTAAAAATTAATTATACAGTCCAGTGTAATTAGAGGAATTTAATTTGGCCGTGTATGTGTAAAAAAATTAATTTAAATATTTAAATGAAGTGAATTTTTATGTTAAGGGAAATAAATTAATGGTATAAGGCAATATGAGGTTTTAGCATAAACCAAAATCATATAACGTATCTGACCTTAATTATTTATTCTCTCTATTTGTTCTTAATTCATTTTTCAAAACAAAGATTGGACAGGAATACATAGGTTCTTGGTCACCATTTAATAAGGGAAGAGGAGAAAATTAAATCAAAGAAAGGACCTTTCAATTCTAAAAGAAAGAGGAAGATATAAGCAAAACACTTTATAACCTAGGTGAGTAAATACTTGCTCTAATTACCTCCAAACCCTTAGATTTGGATTTAACATGAATTTAATGTTTTGAATACGGATAAACTTGTTTTGATGATAATGAATGCTTTGTATATATGCTTGGGATTACATAACATGATTTGAGATATGTTTTAGGGTAAAACACCGATCAATCTTCGCTATAGGTTTCAAAATTTAAGATGATGTTTCTAACATCAAAATAGATATAGGTTTTGATTTTCGTGATTTTTGGATAGAAGAATAATTTATTATGAATTTTCTAAAAGGAAAAGTAGACGATTTCAGATATAAATTAATATTAAAAATATATAAATTAAATATTTTAATCCGAAACTTTTACAAGAGGTAGCGAAGATATTTTCGAATTTTAGTGGATTTTTGAGAAGTTTCCCATTAAATTTCGAGTTTTGATGCAGTAATTGGTAAAGGAAAGTATTACTTAATCAATAAAAGTAATTAAGCGTTACCCGGTGGCTTGACCAGGTAAACAGAGACATGAAGTGGAAGCCTCATTCGGCACAAAGGGCCGTTCGGCACATCTAGTACCGTTCGGCATCCAAGCCTCGTTAGGCATAAAGGGTCGATCGGCACATCTAGCACCGTTCGACATCCAAGCCTGTTTGGCATAAAGGGTCATTCGGCATATCTAGCACCGTTCAGCATCCATGCCTCGTTCGTCATTCCAACATCGTTCGGTCTTCCAGCCTCGTTTGGCATTCCAGCCTCGTTCGGCATTCAGTCTCGACCAGTATGAAGTTCGTTCGGCATTCATGCCTCGTTCGACATTCCAGTCTCGTTCGGCATTCAATCTCAACCGACATGAAGCTCGTTCGGCATTCTAGCCTCCTTCAACACTGCAAGGTCACTCAGCATTGTAAGGTCGCTCGGCAGTCATGCCTCTTTCGGCATCCATGCCTCGCTCGGCATAAGCATGTCGTTCGCCATTTCCCCTCGATCGGCATCAGATCTCGTTCGGCCTACACATTTCACTCGACATACTGACTCGTTCGGCTTAGAGACATGGCTCGGCATTTTCCGTTCGACATTTACGGCTCGACACACAGAAGTCACTCATTATGGGCCGAGGTATCTTGCTACTAAGCCCATCACGGAAGTCCAACCCATCTTCGTCTATACATAGAGAGGCAGGGGCACAGTGAAATGGACCTTTTTTCAAGAACACCGGGGAGACTCTGCCGCATTCAAGACTCATTCAAGACTTATCCTTTTTACTTAGCATTTATATTCAAATAGTTGGTGTATGGATTGTATCTATAACCGGTTGTTATGCAAAGCAATAAAGATTAACTTAAAAGTGGACGTAGGCAATTACGCCGAACCACTATAAATCCGGTGTTCTTGTTTTCTGCATTTAATCTAGCATACTGTTCTCTGTTTAACTTTAATTTCTTCATTGATCTCCCTGCACAATCTCTCTTAAGGGTGTTAGTGACCAACTTTGGTGCTAACATTTTGGTGCTTTCACTGAGAATCGAATTCTCTGGCCGATAGGATCTACTTTGTAGCTACTGGATTGAAAAATCCCCCGAAGAAGATCCGGCCTACTCATAGAACGCCCGTTGAATCTATTCAGATTTCTGACCGACAACTCTACTATAGGAAGACCATATACCCGACCATCCTCTCACAATACGGACGTCCACGAGACTGCTAGTGTGCAATAAGTTGGACCTAGCAATCAACAAGCAAATTTGGTTGTAGGCACCACCGCCCAAATTCAAACGGAAGTCATCACCAGGACGGAGTTCAATGATTTAATGAGGGAACTCAAGGAAAGTAGAAGGCAACTTGCTGAGCAAATTCAGGCCAACGCTAATCTCATGACTCAATTGACTCAGCAGCATCAGAATACTGGTGGTAGCCCTGCTCCTTATTCTTCGTCTGATAGCTCAACCTCGGCCGATGAACCTCCTAGGCGTAGACGCCGTAAGAATGAAGTTGCACAGGCAGGTGCCACTGATCGATCAACCAGGGATCAGGCATGTGAGGAGACCGGACGCCCGGCTCACCAAGATCCTAATGAAGCTGGCCTTCAAGATGCACGTTTGGTCGATCGCTAGTAGAGGGGACATCAACCCGAGCGGTCCCGTGGAACGGAACCCAACCTTCCATCCTCCATACAAACTCCAGACTTATCAGCCATGGTCAGGCGTTAATGAGAGAGAACCAAGGCTTGACCAATGAAGATTGGGGAGTATCCAGGAGTCATACTCCCTTCACAGATACTATCCTACAGGCCGAGTACCCAAGAAGTTTAGTATGCCAACTATACCAGCCTACGAAGGAAAGACTGACCCCAGACAGCGCGTAATAAGGTATGCATGGATGATGGATTCTGCCCGAGCGAATGATGCGACCAAGTGTAGGTGCTTTCCAATCACTTTATCAGGAATCACCACTATGCGGTTTACCCGACTTCCCTCGCAGTCTATATCCAGCTTTGACGAGTTGGCATTGAAATTTGTAGAACAACTCAGGATACATGCTACTCATCCAAAGGATGCGATGTCCTTATCAAGTGTGATCCAAGCTCCGAGAGAGTCATTGAAGACGTACTTGCAGAGATTTCATGTTACAGCCACTGAAGTTAGCAACCCTAACGACCAAGCAATTTTGATGGCAGTAATGCGAGGTGTAGATCCTGACTCAGAGTTTGGAGATTGGTTGGCGGGAAATCCCCCAACTACGTTGGAGCAATTCTATTCGAAAGCTCAACAGTTCATAAGAAGGAAGGAAGCTCGATGGACAAGGCGAAATAAGGCACCAGGACCTATTCAGGAGACTGTGAATAGAAACATCACCGTAAAGCAATCCGACGACAACTAAGGAAAGGTTCAAGTCAACGTCCAGAACAAGCCTGGGCAATCTAAAGGATCTGGAGGAGGAAATCCTGGAAAGAAAAGAGAATCAGGGAAATGGAAGTCGAGGATTCCAACCTACAACGAATACATCCTCCTGAATACGTCTCTTGAAAATATTTATCTATCAACTTGTACCACCTTTCAATACAGAAAGGCACGCCCAAAGGAGTCCACAGAGGAACAGAAGCGGATGGGGAAGTATTGTCGCTTCCATGAGACTCATGGGGCATAATACTGAGGAGTGTAGACACCTCCATGACGCTATAAAAAATTTGATCAGGCAGAAAAAGCTACAGGAATTTGTTAAGAACCCACAAGAGGGTAAGCAAGGAATTTCAGACCCCGGACGTGGGTCGGCTCCACGCCATCCGGAGGAACCTGCCCGAACCGTGGGTAGATTGAGCATAAATACTATAGTTGAAGGCCCTCACCCTATAGACTAGAATTGGCAGGAGATGGAACGATATGCTACCTCCTTCAGGCATGCAGATTATGAATGTTGTTCGAATATGGAAGATGGAACCCCCGCAAAATAACAACGCATGATGACAGACGATATAGTGTTTAGGAGTCGAGATGCAGACAAGGTAGAGGCTCCTAGCATCGAGTCGATGGTCATATCTGCGACACTTGGGCAAGCATACATCAAAAGAATTTTGATGATTGTGGAAGCTCCGTCAACATCATCTTCAAAAAGGCATATGACCAAATGAAGATGGAAACAAAAGACTTGAAGCCATCTAAAGCCCGTATCCATGGCTTTAAAGGTACAGCGACTGACGCGATGAGGTGTGTCGAGTTACCATTTGAACTGGGAGAGGGTGAGCATAGGAGAGTGCGAATCCTACCATTCTTAATTTTGGATGTTGACTCTCCATACAATGTATTTCTAGGACGTCCGGCCCTGGCGGAGTTTAGGGCAGCTTCGGCCCCATTGTGTTTGACATTAAAATTTCCGATGGACAAAGGAGTCGGTGTAGTGCATGGAGATCAGGTGACCAGTCGTGCATGTCATGTGGCAGAGCTGAGAGAGGCTCATTGGAGAGAGAAAGGAAAGGTTGCGGACAGCTCCGTCCGCATCCAAAACACTGACAATTGGCAAGTAGTACTCGAGCCCTGGCTTGGGCACTACTTGTTCTAGGATCTATAGAGACATAGATCCAAGAGATGATGATGGGGGACCCAGGGAAGCGAATGCAGCACCGACTAAACTGAATATTGACATTCCAGTCAGCCGGTATGACCTGTCACGAGTTCTTAAGATTGGATCGCAACTCGACCCGTCATTGGCCGAGGATCTTACTGATTTTCTTCGACCGAACTTGAACATTTTCGCTTGGACACATTCTGATATGTGCGGGATTTCTCCCGCTATTGTGAGTCATATGTTGAACATTGACCCAAAGTACGTCCCAGTAAAACAAAAACGGAGAGGCATGGACCTAGAGAGGTCCGCCGCCCTCAAAGAGGAGGTGGACAAACTCAAAGCCAATGGGTTCGTCCACGACGCCTCTACCCTGCATGGGTATCTAATCCTATGCTAGTGAGGAAAGAAAATGGGAAATGGAGAACTTACGTAGATTACTCTGACTTAAACAAATCATGCCCGAAGGATAGTTTCCCTTTATCTAGAATCGACCAGCTGGTTGATTCAACGGTCGGCCACGAGCTACTGTCATTTATGGATGCGTACTCGGGATACAATCAAATCCTGATGCACATTCCAAATCAAGAACACACCAGTTTTTTACGGACGTTGGGTTATATTGCTATGTCGTGATGCCATTCGGATTGAAAAATGCGGGGGCAACTTATCAACGTCTGGTGAACCGAATGTTTAAAGATCAGATTGGTAAAACAGTGGAAGTCTATGTGGATGACGTGCTCGTGAAGTCACGACAGTCAAACGACCATATTCGAGACTTAGTTGAGATGTTTGATATACTCAGGCATTATGGGATGAAAATCAACCCTTTGACGTGCTCTTTTGACGTTGCGTCAGGGAAGTTCTAGAATTTCATTGTGAATGCGCGGGGAACTGAAGCTAACCCGGAGAAGATTCAGGCTATTTGGGACATACAAATGCCCAAAACTATAAAGCAAGTACAAAGCTTGAATGTAAAGGTGGCCGCGCTGAGTCGATTCATATCTAGAGCTATCAGATAAATGCATTCCTTTCTTTGATGTGATAAAGAAAGGAAAGAGAAATTTCGAGTGGACATCCGACTGTGAGGAAGCATTCCGAGCTCTGGTTAGACATTTAGAAACTCCCCCGGTGCTATCAAAACCAATTGACCATGAAATGCTATATGTATACGTGGCCGTATCCCAACATGCTATCGGTACGGCTTTGGTTCGCAAGGAGGACTGAGTTCAAAAGCCAATGTATTATGTCAGTAAATGTTTGACGAGGGCAGAAAGAAATTATTCCAAGATTGAGAAACTAGCTTACTGCTTGGTGATTGCATCACGCAAGCTTCATCCATACTTCCAGACATACATAATCAGTGTTTACACTGATCAACCCTTGCGGCAGGTACTCCAACGATCAAAAACCACTAGAAGGATGTTAAAAAGGAATATCGAGTTGAGTCGGTTCGATATTACCTACCTGCCACGAAGAGCCATACAAGAGCAAGCGCTAGCAGACTTCATTGTTGAATTCACCATGTCAGACGAATCAAACAGTCACAGTGTCATACCTCCCGTTCGATGGAAGATGTACACCGATGGAGCATATAACGACCGTTGTTCGGGGGCTAGCATAGTTCTTGTGACTCATGAAAACCGATCAGTTTGTTATGCTTTGAAACATGAATTCCCAGCAACAAATAATGAAGCCGAGTATGAAGCATTGATTGATGGCTTGAGACTTATTAGAGAATTAGGGATAAGATCGGTTGAAATCTCTTGTGACTCACAACTGGTGGTGTATCAAGTATGGGGGGCTATCAAGCAAATGGGCAGAGACTTACCCCATACCTGGCACGGGTTCAAGAGCTACTAGCAAATATGGAGTATTATAATATTTCACATGTCCCACGTAAACAAAACAGAGCAGCCAATTCATTGGCAAAATTTACAAGCACTTGCGATGCGCAGCAAATGGGATTGTTTCCCGTTGAAACCTTACATGATCCGAGCATAAATACGATGGAGGTAGATTTCATGTTAGAAACAAAAATCTAGAAGGAATCATGGATGACCCCATTCAAGCAGTACTTGTTACATGGGTCGTACCCGAAAGAAGGAGCGAAAGATGGCAAGTCATTCACAAGGCTTCGCGATATGTAATGCAAGACGGGGTAATGTATCGAAGGGGATTCTCGACCCCCTTACTCCGGTGCATAGCCTATGATGAGATGAAACGAGTCCTGAAGGAAGTCCATGAAGGAGAATGTGGTGAGCATACTAGTGCGTAGACGTTAGCGAAGAAAATCCTCCGCTATAGGTAGTATTGGCCGACTGTAAATCGGGATGCCACACAGTATGTGAGAAGATGTGATAAATGTCAGAAATATGCAAAAATCCCAAGAGCTCCACTGACGGAGCTCACACAAATGGTTAGTCCCTGACCGTTTGCAATGTGGGGGATCGACATAGTCGATTCCTTACCTATATTCAAAGGTGGTGCGAAATACGTGATAGTTGCGGTCGATTACTTCATCAAGTGGGCAGAAGCAGGAGCCTTTGGCCACAATCACCACCAAAAAGGTCATTAATTTTGTTGTATGAAATATTATATGCCGTTTTGGCCTTCCATGGACCATCATTACAGACAATGGAACTCAACTCGAAAGCAATGAATTCAAAGAGTTTTGCCAAAAATATGGTATTGAGAAAAAGTTTGCAGCAGTTGCTCATCCGAAAGCCAATGGACAAGTGGAAGCCATGAACAAAATAATCAAGTCCATATTGAAAAAACATTTGGAAAAAGCTAGAGGCAAGTGGGTGGATGAACTTCCAACAGCGCTTTAGGCTTATAGAACCACCCACAAGTCCGCGATAGGCCATACTCCATTCACATTGGCATATGGCATGGAAGCTATTATACCCGTAGAACTTGAAGTTCCATCACATAGGGTAACTTATTATGACTCCGAGACGAATCAGGATTATTTGCTGGAATCATTGGACTTTATTGAAGAAAAGCGCAAAGAAGCTAATTTAAGAGCGGCCGCAAACAGACACCGAGTCACTCGATATAATAATGAAAAAGTCCGACCGAGAATCTTTGGTGTGGGTGACCTCATTTTGAAACGAGTTTTCCTAGTTCCATAACATATGAACCTCGCATGGGAAGGTCCATACGTCATTGAATGGAAGCTTGGAGAAGGAACTTTCAAGATAGCAACCGTTGATGGTGCGATACTCCCCCGAGCCTGGAATAGCGAGCATTTGCGGCATTATTATACTTAGTTCATTTCTTTCATATTCTAGTTGCAATTATTTCCAGCATGTTTTTATTCTTAGTTTACGGCATGTAATAAGACAATTTAGCTTGTTTGCATTAATAAAGGCTTGAATCCATTTTTTTCCATGTATTGTCGATGTTTCTGTGTATGATAACTTTGTGACAAACAACTAAGAGGTACATTATTCTGCCTGACGTACGAACGTGCATGAGCACTAAAAATCTCCAAGTCCCCTGAGTGCGGACTAGAGTACTCTGAGTCCCCTGAGTGCAAACCAAAGTATAAACGACTAAAAATCTCCAAGTCCCTTGAATGCGGACTGGAGTACTCTAATTCCCTTGAGTGCGGACCAGAGTATAAATGACTAAAAATCTCCAAGTCCCCTGAGTGTGGACTGGAGTACTCTGAGTCCCCTGAGTGCGGACCGAAGTATAAACGACTAAAAATCTCCAAGTCCCTTGAGTGCGGACCGGAGCACTTTGAGTCCCCTGAGTGCGTACCGGAGTATAAATGACTAAAAATCTCCAATACCCCTGAGTGCTGACTGGAGTACTCTGAGTCCCCTGAGTGCGGACCAGAGTATAAACGACGAAAAATCTCCAAGTCCCCTGAGTGCAGACTGGAGTACTCTAAGTCCCCTAAGTGCGGACCGGAGTATAAATGACTAAAAATCTCCAAGTCCCCTGAATGCGGACTGAAGTACTCTGAGTCCCCTGAGTGCATACCGGAGTATAAACGACTAAAAATTCCCTAGTCCCGTGAGTGCGGACTGGAGTACTCTGGGTCTCCTAAGTGCGGACCAGAGTATAAACGAATAAAAATCTTCAAGTCCCCTGAGTGCGGACTGGAGTACTCCGAGTCCCCTGAGTGCGGACCGGAGTATAAATGACTAAAGTTCTCCAAGTCCCCTGAGTGCGGATTGGAGTATAAATGGTTTGAATTCTTTAAGTCCCCGGAGTGCGGACCGGGACACAAATGACTTAAAGTCATCAAGTCCCCCACGTATGGACTAAAAAATATTCTAAGTGCTTGAAGCATGGAATACAAGATGACCGACTCCAAAGAATTCCAGAGTTATATGGAGATAAATTAAGAAGTTTATGTAACTCACAATAGCTGGGGTTTCGGCCACAATCACACAGAAAGCTGAATAATAAAAGTCTTTCGAAAGACAAAAGAACTAAGCTTTATAAGTTTCTACTATAACTCCTCTAAAATTCGGAGTCAAAAGTCTATTTACATGGACAACGAAAATAAATAAAAATATTTACGTAATCTAAACTAACTCTCGTTGAACGAGTGTAACAATTACTTCTTCGACTTCTTCGAATTCTTCCCAGACGACTCATCTCCCGTGCGTTTGCCCTTGGTAATTTTCTTTGATGGGGAGGTAACAACTGAAGAAGTACGGGGAACTTCAACTGGCCTGGACCCGCCGGGGAGGATGACCTTCAACGGCTTATTCAGATGACCATCCAAGTCCACAACTTGAGGCTCGACTTTGATTTCGACCGTCATTTTCTTTCCACCTCGAGCTGCTCCTTCATGCTTATTTTTGATGTATGTTCAGAGGCACCTATAATCTCGATTTCATAACTCCCATCGATGGGAGAGGAAGTCTCAGACTTATCTTCATCAAGCTTCCCAATCACCTGAGCATCTGGACCGGGAGCCTCCCCTGCGTGAGTAGCATCTTTCCCTTTCGATGAGGGGTAGCTTTTGTAGTAAAGAGCTTTTGTCGTAGACAGGTCTGAAGGCTTGTTCCCCTTAAGGAATTCTTTTATTAAAGCATCCTCATCGACCTCTTTAGTGCCATGTTCAAACTTCCTAATTTTTATTAAAGTCTCACACGCCTCAGCTAGGGATTGGAGGTAGCCCTCTCACAGAAAAGTTAAGTCTCGATGCATGAGGACACGGACGTTGAATTCTGCAATCAATGGGTCGAACATGCATTTGACCTCCTCCCTACCAGCCTCTTTAGCCGCCTCCAGGCGAGAGTTAATCTCCCTAGATGCAATTTTCTTACCCTCTTCACGGGCCTCATCCTTTAGCATCCCAACTTTAGAAAGTTCATCATCAAGCTTCGCCTTTAGAAGTCGTGTAACAACAATCTCGTTGCATTACCGTTGCGACTCTTCCTGGGCAGCTGTCTTCTCTTCACTTTCTCTACGGTAGTTTCTCCTCCAGTTCTTTAACTCGAAGGCAAAATGCATCCCTCTCTTTCTGCACCGAGTCCTTCTCTAAAGCTAGGGCCCCAAAGCGTTGGACCACCTCATCAATTTCTTTTTTACGAGTTGACTCCAGACGAATAACGGCCTCGGCAGTATCTTTAGTGCTCTGTTGGGCGGCATCAAGCTGAGACTTGTAAGAAGCAAGGTCTTCATCCTGAGCTTTAATAATGTCTTTATCATGGATAGCCTCAAGCTTCAGGCGATCGATCTCAAGCTGACGCTCTATGGAAAATTCTGAAACTTTTTTAGCTAAGTGCACAAACGCATCGTGCTAAACATAGACGTCGTTAGTGCAAGCGATAGCACTTTGCTTGACATGCCCTAGAATCTGGTGAATTGTCGAAAGGAATTTTAAGCCAATGAAGCATATCTTTGGAAATGAGGCTTTAAGCTCAGCAAGTCGCTCAACAACCTATGGATCAAATACAGGTGCAAGAGGAATCTGCTTGGAGACTGTAGGCGTTTTGTAGGGATCTCGAGATTGTCTGGTAGTTGATGAACCAGAGTGTTGGTCCTGATGAGCCTCAGGCTGAGACCCCTTATGTGTAGGCTTCTCTTTGCTATGCTCCAGTTGAGAAGGAGGATCATGAGGGTAGGAGGATTGACTATAAGATTTTCTTCAGTAAGACGATTCTCGACGATGGAAGTCTCGATCATTGGAGTTGTCTCTATCTCGATGCTTGCCGGAACCCGAATCCCGGCCGGATTGGTGAAATATCGATGAACTGTGAAGGCGGTCAAGTCCATGCGCATGCACCATGTCACCTACATAGAATTTGAATAACGTCGAGTTAGCAAATAGTAGAGTGATGATAGAAAGTTAAGTGCGAGGTGAAGTGCATGTGCTGGTGTGTGTCCTAATGTTCCCCCCGATGGACCAGTTTCTTTACTAATAGGAGTTTTTTCTCCCTGCTTTTGGGCTTGACAGCTTGTATTGCCTCTCGTGGGCGAATGAAGCTTAAGGGCCTCTCGGTCGTCGAAACCATAGTTGAGCAGATCTTCAGGTATGGTGAGGTTCGACAGGCATTTCAGAGAACTTTCCAAGTGCTGCGAGGAAGCTTCTTTCTCCGCTGGAACAAGAGTAACTTTAGAAGTTCCATCGACTTTTTTCTTCCTCAACTTGAATGTCAGTTTCTTCTTCCCCTTTGAAGGGGAAGGCGTCCTTTCAATGTCATGAACTTCGACTATTGGGTCCCGAGATGGACTAACATTTGCGCCCTGTACTTCAAGCGTTTCGGTTTCGTTAATCTCCCCCTCCTCTGGCGTGTCAGGGGCGTTATGTGCTGAGGACTCGACCTTCTTTTTTCCTTTGCCCGAAGCAGGCTTTAGTATGGAAACACCTTGGGGGAGGCTTATCTGACGACCTTCCGCCAGCAACCCAAATTTTGTGAGCGACACATTCGAAATGAGAGTTCTGATGTCCCGGTCTTCAACGGGAATGGCTCGGATAGCTTCGACAGCTTCGGAATATCCGGGACATCTTCGTAAAGCCGGGGGGACAGCGCACACAGAACCACTCATGAAGGTACATTTTTGACCAAACATGTGTTTTGGTCCGGGAAAAATACTTACATCCTTCCATCTATCTCCTCGTAAAGCCGAGGGGACAGTGCACATAGAACCACTCCTGTTTATACTGGGAAAACTTGCTACATGCCCCAGTTAAGATTCGACATTTGCTGTGCGGCTTGAGAAACATGAAAGATGGGCCGTTCGACCGTCTCTTGATGCGATAGATGTATCGGATATCATCCGGAGTTGGAAGCCTGAAAAGGACACTCGTGAAGAGGATGCAAGTGTCGTATATGAATGCGTGGCTGTTCGGACGCAGTTGCAATGGGGCAATTTCGGTATACTACAACACGTCTCGGAGAAAAGAGTTGAATGGTGGCACGCTACCAACCCAGCACATGAATCTATTACAAGTTGTATATCCGACTGGGGGCAAGTGCGGACGATCATGCCTCGATGGAACTAGCACGTCATCGAAGGGGATTCTGTGGACAGAGCATATCCGACGAAGAGTACTTTCATTAATCTTTGAGGCGTGTGAATCATTTGGGTCGTCTAAGAAAATTGTTGCCTCCAGAGCGTCGGGAGCTAAGTCGACAGATGCCGTCGCAGGACTCGGTAAGTCTTAAGCAGCGGCAGTTGACATATTTGAAGTTCCTATAACTTCTTGCCGAGAGGATGGCCCAGGTCTGTCCGATCATAGCAGAGCTTGATTTCTTAGACATCTCTAATGAAAACTGAATCTGACAAAGCACATACTTAGACTATACTTGAAAAACAATCGACATTAGACTTAACAACATAAATATTCCCCCCGTGTGGTGTGTGGACTAGTGCGATCATTCAAATGTAAGTGCCAAGCAGTGAAAAGACACTGGATTGATGAGATAGGTTTAAGCTTTGAATTGTCATCTTCGAAGACCGTCATCGCTGACCGTCTATGAAAGCTTGTCGCAAGACGGTTTATATTTTGAACTCGATATCGTCACTGCATTTGAAAGGTTATTAACTGTTAAGCAAGTTTAGCCCAAGTTTTTAGTTGTTTAAACACGGGATTTATCGGTCCGGATTGTCCGATATGCTTTGTTTCTTGAGCCTATCCTTGTTCAATATCCTATGTTTAGGCATAAAATATGTGTTGAGTCAATTATGCATTAAGTTCGACTGGTGTTGCTGTTGTACACAACCCCCACCTAACCACTTCATCCTTCGGCATTCAACTAGTCATGCCGAACCATGTGCATGCCGAGCCACCTCGCTCGGCATTCTACCCTCAACGTCAACACTCACCTACCACTCATTATCATCATTCGGCATGCAGCAAGACATGCCGAACTTCAAACATGCTGAGCCATGCCATTCGACACGACACTCTCCCAACTATCCTCTTCATCGTTCGGCATAAAGGAGTCATGCCGAACAACATTCACGCCGAGCCGCATCGCTCGGCATTCTACCCAGCTCCTACCTCTCCTCTACTTTCCCTCCTACCTCGTTCGGCATGAGATGATCATGCCGAGCCGTGGGTATGCCGAGCGGCATCGCTCGGCACACTAAACCCTAAATTCACTATAATACTCCTCCTCCATCGCTCGGCATAAAGAAGTCAAGTCGAGCCTCCTCAGTACGTCTTTCACCAACTTCCTCCTTCAAGCATCTCAATCATCCTTTTTTCTCCTCTGCTCCGCCAAGCCTTAAACACCTTTAAGAAACCCACACTTCGCCCTTAACTCCTCATTCTCCACGCGATTACTAGTGACCTCGATTTTGTAGAGATTCATGAGTTCGAATCTCGTGCAAGGTTTCCTAATCAAGGTAAAGTGTTTCAGGGAAAGGTTTTTACCTATGAAGTGAGTCGAAGACTCGGGGAGATTCTGGTGTAAGGAACGCGGTTCTAACTAGGTTCAACTGATTAAGGAAGGAAGTGAGGCAACGTATGGTGTTTGAGAAGGGAAGAGTAGATAATTCTCTAAAGTCTGTTAAGAGGCAAAGTTCATAAGTACTGAAAAGCGGAGGTAAAAGTAAAAGGGAGAAGAAGAAAGAGCATCAGCTTATACAAAGAGAAGGGAAGTCAAAGGGACAACGACCGTAGAACCGGTCAAAACACTTCCCTCATTCGGTATTTGTATGACGTTCGGCATTTGTACGTCGCTCGGCATTAGTATGTCGTTTGGCATGCATTGCCTCGATCGGCATTCAGAATAAGGGCTCAAAGCAAGGCACGGAGAAATCAAGGTCCAAAAGCGCACCATGTTCATCCACATTATACACTTTGGGGGGAAAGTGTTACCCAGTGGCTTGACTAGGTAAACAAAGACTTGAAGTGGAAGCCTCGTTCAGCATAAAGGGCCATTCGACACATCTAGCACTGTTCGGCATAAAGGGTCGTTTGGCACATCTAGCACTGTTCGGCATCCAAGCCTCGTTCGGCATAAAGGGTCCTTCGGCACATCTAGCACTGTTCGGCATCCAAGCCTCGTTCAGCATAAAGGGTCGTTCAGCACATCTAGCACCGTTCGGCATCCATGCCTCGTTCAGCATTCCAGCATCGTTCGTCCTTCCAGCCTTGTTTGGCATTCCATCCTCGTTTGGCTTTCAGTCTCTACCGTCATGAAGCTCGTTCGGCATTCATGCCGCGTTCGACATACCAGCCTCATTCGGCATTTAGTCTCGACCGGCATGAAGCTCGTTTGGCATTCCAGCCTCGCTCAGAACTACAAGGTCGCTCGGCATTGTAAGGTCGCTCGGCAGTCATGCCTCTTTTGGCATCCATGCCTCGCTCGGCATAAGCATGTCGTTCGGCATCTCCCCTCGATCGGCATCGAATGTCCTTTAGCCTACACGTTTCACTCAACATACTGACTCGTTCGGCTTGGAGACATGGCTTGGCATTTGTCGTTCGGCATTTGTGGCTCGGCACACAGAAGTCACTCATTATGGGCTGAGGTATCTTGCTACTAAGCCCATCAGGGATGTCCAACTCATCTTCGTCTATAAATAGAGGGGCAGGGGCACAGTGAAATGGACATTTTTTCGAGAACACCGGGGAGACTCTGCCGCGTTCAAGACTCATTCAAGACTTATCCTTTTTACTTAGCAATTGTATTCAAATAGTTGGTGCACGTATTGTATCTGTAACCGGTTGTTAAATAAAGAAATAATGATTAACTTCAAAGTGGACGTAGGCAATTACGCCGAACCACTATAAATATGGTGTTCTTGTTTTCTGCATTTAATCTAGCATACTGTTCTCTGTTTAACTTTAATTTCTTCATTAATCTCTCTACACAATCTCTTTTAAGGGTGTTAGTGACCAATTATGGTGCTAACATTAAGGAAAACTATTAATTCAAGACAATGTAAGGGGCGTAATTTTTGGCCATGATCAAGGAATGCTATTACAAATAAAGGTAACTAGTAAATAAATGGCTAGTGTATAGATTTGGTTAAAATTTACTACCTTAATAAGGAAAATATCGTTTTTCCATTTAATTAAAAATTCACCAATTAACTCAAAATAGCTTTAAAATGAGGCATGTGATAGCTTTGGTTCATTATAGCTTAGAGAACGTATGGAATGCCTTACAGAGTGATTTATGATAGCTTGGAGGCGTGATAGTTTTAGAGACATGATAGCTTGAGATGTGCCATAACTTTGAGGTGTTAGTTTTAGAAGCATGATAGCTTAGAGGTGAGATAGCTATGTGTGATAAGTTTAAGGCACGATAGCTTGTGGTATGATAGCTTTGGAAGTGTAATAGTTTAAAGGTACGATGCTTGAGATGTGCGATAGTTTTGAGGCGTGATAGCTCTAGATGTGTGATAGCTTATGGCGTGATAGCTTTAGAGATGCGATAACTTCAAAGGCATGATAGTTTGGGTTGTGTGATAGTTTAAGATGCAATAGCTTTAGAAGAAAGATAGCTTCGGAGGTGAGATGATTTTGTAGGTGTGATAACTTGATGCTTCATAGCCTTAGGGTAAGAGAGCTACATTGATAGCTATGAATTAGTAATGTGATAGCTATGAGAAGTTAGATGCAAAAGGCTACTAATTTATATATATAAGTGCTAGAGGTGACAAAATTCCCTCCGTGGAGAACAATGAGTTAGAGTGTGAAAAATTAGTTAAAGACAAGAAATGAAACTAAGCTTAAGAAAGCAAAGAGATGATAAGTAGTATTATTTGAAATGATTAAACAATAGTGTAAGGCATTAGTGGCAATAACTGTCTATACATGGCATTGTATTCGATAACATTGTGTAAGGCCTAAGTAGCAAGCTTGTGTTCAAATATGATATTGTATTCAGTAACATTGATGCAAGGCCTAAGTTGCAACCCAGTGTCTGAACATGACATCATATTTTATAATGTTGGTGTAAGGCCTAAGTGGCAACCCGATGTCTAAACATGACATCGTACTTGATTAAATTAGTGTATGGCCTAAGTGGAAACCTAGTACCTAAACATGACATTATATTCGATAACGGTGGTGTAAGGCCTTAGTGGCAACTGAATGTCTGAACATGGTATTATATTCGAAAGCATAACCATAAGGCCTTAGTGGCACCTTGTTTGGCTGTTCACGATAAAACTGAGAAAGAGGATAAAAGGCTTGATCGAAACTAGAAGTGTATAACCATTTATGTAAGGAACTAGTGGCCACCAAATGTCTATACATGATATTATATTATATCATATTATATAATGTTGGTGTAAGGCCTAAGTGGTCACCCAGTGTCCAAACAAGAATCATATTTGCTATCATTGGTGTAAGGCTTAAGTGGCTACTCAATGTCTAAACATGACATTGGATTCATAAATATTGGTGTAAGACCTAAGTGGCACTCCTGAGTCTAAACATGACATCGTATCGGTAATGTTGGTGCAAATCCTAAATGTATTGTCAAAACATGACATCGTATTCGGTAACATTAGCGTACGGCCTTGATGGAAACCAAATGTATGAAACATGACATTATATTCGAATGCATAGGCCTATGGACATAGTGGAATGCTTATTGGATATTCACAATAAAATAAGAAAGAAGAAAAAGGCCTAAGTGGTAACCAGAACTATCTAATCATGACAGAAGAAGCAGTTAGAATAAGATGTGAGTGGCAATCTGAATGAATTGACCATGGAACCTAATCAGGATATGATGTGTAAGTGTAAATCACACATTTATGGTTGAATTAATATTGTATGTATGATAACGATATGATTATTTGTCACATGATATGGTATAACTGTTGTTGATTAAACTTGTGAGGCTATAAACCCATTTTGTGCTTTAACGGCATTGTCTCACTATATGATATGTTTAGGTTAAAGTATTACTCATAATAGGTTTTATGTTTGACTCATGCTTTTATTATTGTTTTTCTATAAACTCATGGGTACTCATTCGAGTAGAGAATTGAGCAGTTTACTTTTGGAAGACGAAGCATGAGGCTTAGCTAATAATAAAATTTATTTTTGTATTTCATTAATGTAAAACCAAGGTTTATAACTAGTTAAACGCTCATGTCAGCATCTTCATATGTCGAGCAATTTATGTTTAATATATTTTCTCATGTGTGGGAAATTTTAGGATTATAAAAAATGTGATTAACAATTAATGTAATGAAAAGTACTTGGATTCTCTATTTACTTAATGTTGTGAAAATATATTGATTCCATTTTATCGCTTGGAAGTAATTCTGATTTTTACGAAAGTCTCATCGACTTTCATTTTAGGTGTTGTTACCCAGCATTTTGACACAGTTATATCTGAACTGATTAGACAAGTTAAATTCAACCGTTGTTAAGGCTAGTGAAACTAGATTGATGACTGTGGGGTCTAAAGATCAAGTATAGATGATAATATGAAGTCGTAATCGAGCGAAATTAAGATATATGCATTGCAGAATGTAAAGTATGGAATGTGATCTAACATTGAAAGGGATCGGCTAGAATCCCTCTCAACCGTAAGGATCGACATATTTCAGCTAAACAAGTGCAATTCAATGGAAAACAATCAATATATCAAGATCCATATGTCCATTGTATATGAATCTTTGGGAATAAGATGTGAGGACCCTACGGAGCCTACCTTAGGGATCGCACCTCAAAAGATTAAGAAATAGGGATTGGTCCTCTTTTCTCTATAGAGATCGACCTAAATCAGGAAACAACTCACATTGTAGTAAAACTCGAGTAATAACTCAAGTTCTACAAATCCAATTAGCATCAAACTTGGAGGCTAAGCATATTACAACATGCAAAAATTTCCATAAGAATCGCACCCCCAAATTCCTCCAAAATAAGGATCGACATTGGTCCCTATTCCTTGGGATTTGGGCCATGCGATCCCTCTTATAGGTTCATATGGTTTTTAAGATCCTTCTATCGAATTTTCAGGGAGATATTTCACCATCTTCCTCTATAAGTACAGGCTTGGTTGTTCATTTTCGTGATGGTACGCTATAAGTTGCTTTGTACTCTATTGTAATAAAGGATTTCATCCGATCCCTATTGTACTCAGCTTATAAAGTGATCAATAAAGCTATCTATTCAAAGTGGACGTAGGCAAACATCGTCGAACCACTATAAATCGCCATATCTATGTTAATTGCTTGTTTCTTATTGTTTTAATTACTTACCTTCTCTATTTTCATTTCATATTCTTCATTTATTTCTCTAAAAAATCTCTACTAGGTATTTGTGCCAATTTTTGGTGCAAAATTTTGATACTTCCACTAAGAAAGAAGATTATCACCCCTATTTGGATCTCTTTATTGCTACTAGATTGCATAAATCCACGAAGAGATCCATAATTGTCTTCAAAAAGCTTATTCGTTCTATTCAGATTTCTAAAATTCTAAGGAGAACTATCAAAAATGGTTAGGAACACCAGATCTACCTCTCAAAACGCAAAAGGAAATGAGAACATTAGCATCCAGCAAAGAGGCCTGAGCAATATACCAGCAGATGTGAATGTTGTCAGTCCAGTTAATGTCCAGAATCCAACTGATTCCATCACAAGAGCTAATTTCAGAATCTGATAAAAGAGCTAGTGGATAGCCATCGTTAGTTGAACAAGAAGATTCAAGCCAATATCGATCTAATGAATCAACTTAGAGATCAACAATGCGGGAAAGCTAGGAGGAAGCTAACCTATTATTCTACATCGGAGTGTTTTAGTTATTCATATGATTATCACAGATGCGGATATTGTAGAATTGGCGTATATCATGCAGAAGCTTCTGTACATCAGCAGGCAAGCCAACCTAGCTTTCCAAGACGGTGTCGATCCCTCTGTAGGATCGGTGCTGATCCATCCTCCAGAGGAGAAAGATTTCCTCTTCATGTTGAAGCATAAGTATGAGCTACTACAATTGATTTGGATGCTAGAATTCATGTGGATGCAGACCATTTACCTCCCCAGAATAATGATAAATTGAATGTATATGATATACACTGAGAGGATGTTGAGCCAAGAAGGCATGTAACAACACTTAGACATCGACCGAACCATTCATGTGAGGTAGATCACGACTACCGCATGGCTCCAACCATCCAAATACCAGGCTTGTCTTCTATGGTTAGATAGCTAAGAGAGCCAAGACTTGAGCAATGACGATTGGAGAATCTCAAGAAGCCATACCCCATTCACTGATAGCATGCTATATATAGATTATCCAAGGAGGTTCAGCATGCAATCGATGCCTGCCTACGAGGGAAAAACTGACCCTAGGTAGCACATCATGAGATATAAATGGCTGATTGATTCCCTATAAGCTGATGATGCAACAAAATGCAGATGTTTTCCCATTATTCTTTCTGGCATAGTGACGATGTGGTTTACAAATTACCTCCATAGTTAATCTTTAGATTTCATGATTTAGCAACAATTTATGGAGCAATTTCGTATGCACGTAACTCGCCCTAAAGACGTGATGCCCTTATCCAATGTGATCCAGGCTCTAGGAGAATCGCTGAAATATTATTTTGAGAGATTTCATACGCGCCATCATGGAAGATAGTAATCCGATGACCATTCAATATTGGTGGCGGTAACAAGAGGGATTGATCCAGAATCAAACTTTAGCGATTGGTTAGCTGGCAAACCACCCGCAACACTAGAACGTTTCTATGCAAAAGCGGCTCAGTATTTGAGAAAAGAAGAAGCTAGATGCTCTAGAAGAAAGAATGTTGTGGGACCAAGTGGAGAGGGAGTGCTTAGTAACATTGCAGTGAAACAGTCAGGGGATAGTTCCAGAACTGTTCAAGTAAATGTCCAAAATAAACCGAATCAGCAAAAGAAAGTTAGTGATTGGATCCGTGAACCAAAGAGGGATTCTGAAGAGGAAAGCCTAAGATTCCAATTTATGATACCTATACACCACTTAAACATCTTTAGAGAACGTTTACTTGTCTATATGAAATACCATGCAGTATAAGAAGCCATCTCTGAAAGTATCAATTGAAAGCAGAAACAAACTAAAAAAATATTGCCACTTCCATGACCGTTATGGTCATAATACGAATGAATGTAGGCATCGCCAGGATGTTTTTGAGAAACTGGTTTAAGAGAGAAAATTATACCAGTTTTTTAAATCCCAGCAGGATGGCAGGTAGGTGACATCAGACTCTAACCGAGGATAAGCGCCGCACATGTTTAAGGAGCCTAGGTGAATTGGTAAAAGATTAGTGATCAATACAATAGTCGAAGGACTACATCTAGCTAGTAAGAGCTGGCATGAGATAAAGCGTTATGCTATATGAATTTTGAACGATGTTTAAGTACAGAAGATGGAGCTTCGGTAAAATAGCAACGTATAATGGTTGATGATATTCCATTCAGAAACAGAGATGCAAATAAGGCGAAGGCACCGATGATCGACCCAATGGTAATTTCGGCCATGATCAGTCCCCCTTAGTAAGAAGGATCTTGGTTGATTGTGGAAGTTATATAAATATAATTTTCAAAAAGACTTACGATCAAATGAGGATGGGAGCCAAGAACTTGAAACCGTCTAAACCTGCTTTCATGGCTTTAACGGTGCTACGACCAAAGTTGTCAGATATGTCAAATTGGGAGAAGATGATCGTAGGAGAGTGCGGATGTTTCCATTTTTTTTTTTGGATGTTGGCTCTCCATACAATGCTTTTATGGGCTGACCAGCCCTAGCTAAATTTAGGATAGCTCTTGCCCCGTGGTGTTTGACTTTGAAGTTTCTAACTGATAATGGTGTTGGAGTTATGCACGGTGATCAAGCGACCAGACGTGCCTACTATGTAGCTAAATTGATAGACGCTCAACGAAAGGACAAAGGTAAGGGTGTGGACAAGTCTCTCTACATCCAAACCGCTGAAGATTGAAAACCAACGCTTAGGCCTTAGTTCGATCGCCATAGTCAGTTCAATAAAGACATAGATCCAAGGCATGATGAGGAGGAGCCCAAAGAGACCAAGACAGCACTGGCTGAGCTGACATTGACATCACGTTCAGCTACGATGACTTGTCATGGGTCCTAAAGATTGGATCACACCTCATCCCCACAATGATGAAAAAACTTACTGGTTTTCTCCGAGAGAATCTTGATGTGTTCACTTGGACTCATTCTAACATATGTGGAAGTTCTCCTGCTATTGTGAACCATACATTAAATATCGACCTGAGGCATGTCTCGGTGATACAGAAAAGGCATGGCATGGATCCGGAGGGATCTGCTGCCCTTAAAGAGGAGGTGGATAGGCTCAAAGGAAATGGGTTTATTCACGATGCCCTCTACCCCAAATGAGTATCCAAACCTGTACTTGTGAAAAAAGCAAATGGAAAATGGCGGCATGTGTTGATTACTAGGACTTAAACAAGGCGTGTTCAAAAGACATTTTTTTCCCTTTCAAGGATTGACCAGCTGGTAGACTCAACCGTAAGACACGAATTTTTTTCTTTCATGGATGCATACTCTAGATATAACCAAATCTCGATGCAAATTCCTGATTAGAAGCACACCAACTTCATTACCGATGTTGGATTGTAGTGCTGTGTAGTAATGCTATTTGGATTAAAGAATGCTACAGTAACCTATCAGTGCCTAGTCAACTAAATATTTGAAAGATCAAATTGGAAAGAAAATAGAGGTATACATGGATGATATGCTCGTGAAGTCATGACGATCAAGTGACCATATTAGAAACTTAGCGGAGATGTTCGATATCCTCCACTATTACAAAATGAAGATTAGTTCACTGAAATGTTCTTTTGGCATTGCATCGAGAAATTTTTTTGGTTTCATCATCAATGCTCATATAATCAAAGCTAATTCTGACATTCAAGCACCATAAACCATTAAACAAGTATAGGGCTTAAATGCTAAGGTTGCCGCCTTAATTCAACTTATTTCCAGAGCAGCCGATAAATGCATTTCTTTCTTCGATTTGATTAGGAGAGGGAAAAGGAACTTTGAATGGATGCAAGATTGTGAAGACGCATTCCAAGCTTTGGTAAACCACTTAGAGAGGCCTCCCATCTTGTCAAAGCCGGTGGAACACGAAGAGTTTTATATCTACTTGGTTGTGTCGACACATGCTATAAGTGTCGCACTGCTTCGCGAGAAGTATCGGATCTAGAGGCCAGTTCATTATGTTAGTAAGCGATTAACAGAAGCAGAAAGAACTACCTAAAGATAGAGAAATTGGCGTACTGTTTGTTGATTACTTCACGAAAGCTCTGCCACTATTTTTAGGTTCATCCAATCAACGTTTACTTGAACAACCGTTATGACCGATCTTACAGCAACTTGAAACTTCTGAGGTGTGACTCAAGTGGAACATCAAACTGAGTCAATTAGACATCACTTGTCTTCCTCGGAGAGCCATCCAAGGATAGGCACTAGTAGACTTTATAGAAGAATTCACTACATAAGGTGATCTCCCAACGAGCGGAGGAGCCCCTGCCATTCGGTGAAAAATGTATATGGATGGAGAATCCATTGATAGTTGTTCTAGAGTTGGAATCATGCAAGTAAATCTAAAGGATAGATCAATTTTCTACACTATGAAACTTAACTTCCCTGCAATGAACTATGAAGCCGAGTACGAAGCTCTGATCGCTGGACTCAAACTTGCTAGAGAACTGGGGATAAAATCTCTCGAAATTTTTTATGACTCTCAATAGGTAGTATGCAAAGTCACAGGAGATTACCAGGCTAAAGGACAATGACTCGCTCTGTACCAGAGATTACCAGGCTAAAGGACAATGACTCGCTTTGTACCATGTCCAATTCCAAGAGTTGTTGACTAATTTTGAGTATTATGACATCACACACATTCTTTGGGATTAAAACAAAGAGGTGACTCGTTGGCAAAGTTTGCTAGCACCGAGGATGCATAGCAAATGGGCTTAGTTCGAGTTGAAGTACTAGAAGCTCCGAGCATAAACAAGATGAAAATCGACTGGGAACTAAAGATGGAGCGTGAGAAGGAGTCGTGGATGACTCCGAGTAAAGACTATTTGCTGCAAGGAGTCCTTCCCGAACGGAGGAATAAAAGGCGACAAGTCCTTCGCAAAGCTTTATGATATATCATTCAAGAAGGAGTCATGTATAGAATGGGTTTTTTCGTTTCACTGCTCCGGTGTATCGCTCATAATGAAGTAAAATGAGTCCTAAAGGAAGTTCATGAAATGGAATATGGCGATCACACTGGGAGACCATAGTAAAGAAATACTCTGTCATGGGTATTAATGGCCGAAAATTAACCGAGATGTTGCTGATTACGCTAGGAGATGTGATAAGTGTCAGAAATATGCAATTCTGAGAGCTCTGTTGATAGAATTCACACAAATGGTCATTCCATGGCCGTTTTCCATATGGGACATAGATATTATCGGTTCCTTACTAATCTCGAAAGGTGGTGCGAAACTCGCCATCATCATAGTTGATTACTCCAACAAATGGGCCTAAGCGGAACCTTTAGCTACAATCACGAAAAGAAATAAATCAAATTCATCATCCAGAACATCATCTGTCATTTTGGCCTTTCACTAAGTATTGTAACTGATAATGGGACTCAATTCAACAGTGTTGAATTCAAAGACTTCTACCGTCGGCATCATGTTAAAACGAGATTTGCAGCAGTTGCTTACCCTCGAGTAAATGGGCAAGTCGAAGATGTGAACAAAATCATAAATTTCATTCTAAAAAATCCTTTGTAAAAGGCTAGAGGCAAGTGGGTGGATGAACTCACAATAGCAATATAGGCTTACAGAATCACCCATAAGTCCACGACTGGCCATACTCCATCCGCTCTTGCTTACGGCTCTAAAGTTGTCCTTCCTATTAAACTTGAAGTCCCTTCTCATCGAGTAACCTACTGCAATCCTAGAATGAATAGAGATCTCCTTTTGGAATATATAGACTTTGTAGATGAGAAGCGCGAGGAAGCTGATTTGAGGGCAGCTGCACATCGACACCGAGTTGCTCGATACTACAACACTAAAGCTCGACCAAGAACCTTCAAATCGGCAATCTTATCAGAAAATGGGTATTTCAAGCCCCATCGCATATAAATTCTACATGGGTAGGACCATATGCCATTAAAAAAAGACTTAGAGAGGGAATTTTCAAGCTAGCAACTGTTGATGGCTTCACACTCCCAAGAGCATGGAATAGTGAGCATTTACAATGATATTTCACTTAGTTTATTCATTTTCATTTAGTTGTTTTCCATTTTTTGAATTTTTTTAGGCATTTGATTTTTCATATATGTAATAAGATAAATTATGTCATTTCTTTCCATTTGGCAAATAAAGTTTGAAATTTCCTTCATATTTGTGATTTCTATAGCGTTACGTATTAGTTACAATACCTGACTAACTAATATTGACATGTCCGAGCAGGTTCCCAGAGTTTAGAGCTAGCCTATTACATAAGTTCACGATTAAACTAAACAAACTGAACATGATCTAATCGTTCATTTGATAATTATCGCTCATAACCCGATGGATGGAGTACTAAACGAGGGATGGATATGACTCGACCATCCAATAACCAAATTAATCCTAGTGAGCGATGGGACATACATAAATAAAAAGTGATCGTGATACGACCAGTCGCTTGCTAAGTTAAATGCGGGACTTGGAGGAATCAATCAATTAAGGAAAGTATGGCCCGATTATTTTTGGAAATAACCCTAGGTCTTCGGAGTATGGGCTGAAGTATAAACATGAATTTAGTGTAATCTGATCTCCCGCCAACTATCTCTTATCCCCAGATGGTGGATATGAGTATAAACAAATAGATGAGTGCGGTCGACCACTCACTACTCCATAAAATCCAACCCGAAACTGATGGGAGGAGTGTAAAATTCGCTAAGGATGGAGTCCGACCACCCATTATCTAACTATGTTAACCTGAGACTAGGGCAGGAGTATAATCACTCAAACTGCTGAAACCAACAGAGTAACACTAGGGTTCGAGCCTAATGCTTGATATAACTTGAGGCCATGACCATATGGAGGCCTTAATTAAAAATGAATAGACGATTATCTGAATTAACAAGCAATGAATTTCAAGTACATTAAATGGAAAAGTAATAGCTCGACTACTTAAGCAAAATTCATATAAGAGTTCGACAAAAAATAGAGAACTTTTATTTGCACATTAAACTTTAAAATTGTGTACAAGTTTATTTAAAAGCAGAGGCCGTACTCGCGCAATCATGGCTAAAAAAAGATTCTCTTTTGGATTTTTTGGGAGTAGCACCAACTGAGCTTCTGCCTACTCTTTTCTTTGATCCTTTACCACCCTTGCCAAGGAAGCTTTAAGAGGTTGGGGAGAGTTCTTCAGGAACCAACCCATCGGGTGGAATGACTTGTAGTGAGATGAAATTTGGATCGTCGATGTCCACATCAATGGGTTCAGCCTTAGCTTATTTCTTCAATAATCCTCTCTCTCAATGCATTCTTTTAGGCTAAGCTCATCGGTATGTTCGTGGGCACTGGTGATCACAACATCATTCTATTCATCTGGAAATGGATAGTCATCATTTTTTTCATCACTAAGTGCTCTAATAACTTGAGCATCAGGTCCTTGAATGTCGTTGGCGACCGGAATTTCTATAGATGTCGATTGTTACTCCATGGCGGCACTGCTTCCTAGAGTTTGGTTGGGACCCAAAAGACCTATAAATTCGCAAAAACAAGAAAATAAGTCCATGATTATTGGGCATGAGGAATGAGTTCTTTCAAATAAGGGAGAATAAAGAGGGAAATCTATGCTAGGCTGACTTTTAGATGTCACCGGAGTGCTTCCCTATGGAATCAGAGTTAGCACCTTTAACTGATAGTGGGGTCTGTCTGGACCATAGCTCGGATCCTAACCCGACCAAATAAAACCAACTCTCCAACTATTTGAAGCAAAGTGGGACCTTTAAAATCGAACTCCAAAGACTAAAAAATGTTTTTCCCTTTACCGAAGGGTGCTAAAATATCAAAGTATCGAACCCTTGCAACAGCAAGGTCTAAAGGTTCATCCCCATGAAGAATCTCGTATACTAGCTTCTCTTTATCTAAATCAACTTCACTAAGGTTTTTCTTCTTCATTTCAACAATATATTCCCAAGCCTCGGAGAGCGATTCAAGATAGCCCTCACCAAGGGATCTCAGATCACGATGGATTAAGACTTTAGCATTATATTTAATGATCAAAGGATTGAACATGCCCATAATCTCATTCCTAATAGCTTCTTTGGCATCTTCAAACTAGGCCTTGATTTGCTCTTTAACCTTATTACAGCCCGCTTCTCTTACCTCTTTCTAGAGGACTTCAATTTGAGTGAGTTACTCGTCAATTTTGATTTTTAGTCCACAGGCTTCGACGGCCTTATTGCAATATATTTGTGAGTCCTCCTGAGCTTCGCGATTTTCTTCCTTCTCTTTTTTAAGGAGTTCTTCGAGTTCCTCGGTGCGGTGGGTCAGAATGTTTTCCACTTTTTGTAGCGTATCTTTTTCCAAAGAAAGCACACTGCACCAGTTGCGGATAGCATTCGGCTCCTTTTTGTGAACCACTTCTAGACAACTAACCGCCTCGAATGTTTCTTGGTACTCTTTTCTGCCATGTTTACATTCATTGTCAACTCCTAAATCTCAACATCTTGATATTTAATTATGTCTTTATTATGGATCGCATGTAGCTTGAGATGATCGATTTCATATTGTCTCTCGATAGACACCTTAGAGATATTTTTGGCTAAATGCTAGAATGCTTCGTGCTACACAAAAACATCATTAATGCATGCACGGGAACTATCTTTAGCACTCCCTGGAATTGAATGGATGGAAGGAACATAAGCTCATCAAAGAAGATTTTTGAAAAATTGACCTTAAGTTCGGCCAAATTTTCTACCGTGGAAGCCTCGAGAGCTGCAATAGTCAAAGATGGATCAAAAGTAACAATTAGGCATTAGCTCGACCTACGATCGTGGGACTGAGTAGAACTAGATGAACCAGAATAATGCTCAGGTGGCACAACAATTTGAGGAGCATAAGATGAAGTCTGATCGCCACTATGTACATGAAGATTGGGCAAACTTCCTGATAAGATGACTGAGATTGGGAATTAAGTTTAGCAATAAAGACTCCCTCGAACGAGACTTCTTTCTCGGCTATCATCTCTCTCTCTATTGGGACCTACCCAAGTTTGGACTATGACTGGATCCATACTGTGTTGAGGAGCTCCTCTAGCGATCGAAGGCATGGGATTGAGAATCTCACCTGCAAACCAAACATGAGTGTACAAGTGACCATCAAATAAAAGATAGATGGAAATTATGTAGTGAAGTGCACATGATTATGAGTGTCCTGGTGCCCCACGATGAACCAATTGTTATAGCCTTGCTCATAGGAGTGTTCTCCCCTTTGCTAGTGAGAGGAATGTCATCACCAGTCCAAGTGGGAGAATTGAGTGCCCTAATATTAACATTGGGGAAGTCATAGGTCACATCATCAAGGATCGTGAGAAACCCTTCCCTCGAACTTTCTAAATGTTGAGAGGAAGACTCTTCTTCAACAAATGCGATAATAAATTCGGGCCTTTTAGCGGTTTTTCTCCTACGAAGTTTATATGCGAACTTTTGTCCTCTCCTTCTTGGCATGTTAGATTTTGCGCCTTGTGATGGTCTAACCACAAGCGCATGGTGCAGACCTGCATCAGCACCATCTGTCTTGTTGGCTTCATCACCTCTAATTTAACCCTCTTCGACGGCATCTTGAGCCTCCATGAGCTGAGGCACGATAGAGCTATTGGTGCTGTCTTCTTGTTCTACAGAATTCCTTGGTGGTGCAACACTTCTTGGAAGCCCAATATTGCGTCCTTCTACCTAAAAAGAGATAACCATTCATCGGTTACAAGGATCCAATGTCATTGTCCTTAACTATGGTAGCATGGATTATAGAAACCGCCCTTGAGAAACTATCGCCTTCTGGATGCAAATGGACATATGAAAATTTTAAAAGCATTAGTTAGCTTAGGATGTGACTTGGACTAAAGAATTTGAGAAAGAAGTGAAGAAAATACTTACTTCCTTCCAACCATCGCCTCGCGAAGCCAGGCGGAGAGTGAACATAGAACTATTCGTGTTTAAAGATACCGAGCATGTTCCAAGCACTAATTAGAACTTGAAAATTGGGCGCAGGCTCGAGGAAGTGTAAAAAGGCTTCCTTTCCATCGTTTGAAGTTGTAAATAAACCTGATGTCCTAAAGAGATGGTAGCTGAAATAGAACATTCATAAATAACAGGAAAGTGTCATGAAGAAAAGCATAGTCTGAGCGGGAGCTATTCCTAGATAATTTAGTATCTCTAAGATAAAAGAATTGAAAGGCAGCACAAATCTATCACAGCACATGAATTTATTATATGTTATATATCCCTACGGTGGCAAATAAGCCCTATCATTCACTGAGGGGACTAGGACATCTCCAAATGGAATCCCGTGTTTAGAGCATAGCCTCGAAAGAGTGGCCTCACCAATTTTGGAGGCATGGGTATCCGTCAGATTATCTAAAAATACAACACCTTATATAGCATCGGGGAAAGGACTAATATCTTCCACTGAAAGGACGGGAACATCGGAGAAAAGGAAGGTCATCCAGTTGCTCAATTTGACGGTAAAGAGAAAGTCCGCTGGATACAGTTGCAAAACTTGACTCTGATCTGGGATTTCTAGGTTGTGAAGGTTGTCCAAAAGGCATTGCGGCTAAACGCTTCGAAAGTCTGGAACCCATATCAACTAAACTCAGTAGATAATCGAGGTTAGAAAATTTTTACCCATCCTCCCGTACTAAGTGCAAACTAGTGTGGTGTAGTGTTGTGTGGTGCAAAGATAAACAGTTCAAAATTAAAAGAAAAAGTAAGCGACGAGATTTTAGATTCCGACTAGAGTGACCGTCATCATTGACCGCCTCAACAAGCATTTAAATTTATCGATCGTGTAAGCTTTGGGATCGACCATCGGCATATCGAAGCATGAGTCCATTATTAAAGTCCATATGTTAAGTTTTAGTTCATATTATAAGTCCTAAGAGTTTGGTCAATCAATTTCAAGTTTGACATTGGATATGCAGGTCCTGTTGTTCATTATTGTCATATATTCAAGTTCGTTGAGAAGGGATTGGTTCTAAGTGTTCATGGAAGTGAATATGGATTGCTTTTGAAGTTTAATTCAAAGCTTAGAATCGGCTAAGTATCCTTAACCGGTCACTCTATCTAAAAATAATCGAATCTTATTTATACTGATCCCTTTCTCTTATAACAACTTATCCCTTTTGAAAATTCAATGACCAATCCCACCAACCACAAACACACCATAATCGATCCTTCTACTGCCTCTTTCATAACTGACCTATGTCCCAGCCGGTCCCTCCGTACTTCACGCACAACTGATCCCTTCACTTAACAATGTAATTGACCCCTTCCTCCTCAAACTTCAATACTTATCTCTCTACTTTAATGTTTTCACACTTCCCTCAAACATTCACTCTGATCCCTACCTTCACTTACATTCCAACTGATCCGTCCTTGCTTCACACACAACACACAACCGATCCCTACGCATCCTTTGTGCTTCATTCTTTCCTTTTTCCTCCTTTATTACCATGCTGAACCCTGTATCGCCATCATCCATCTAATCTCCTCCAAACTTAACCCACGATTATCGTCAAAAAACTCATTATCTCATCACGAAACAAAGTAAATACAAGAAACTGACCTAAATGTTTAGAGTATGATTTGCACAAAGTAAGTTGTTGGATTTTGATTTAACTCAAAGATGAAATGGTGATCTAAGGCAAGAGAGAATGTCGAGCTTAAGGACGAAGGCAGTGTTGGGCTGTAAGAGTAGGGATCAGATATAAAGTTGAAGAGGGAGGGTTTAGAGGCATGCTTAAAGGAATAGGAAGGGTTCGGTTGAGAAGAAAGTAAAGGTGAATGAAAGCAAAGAAAGGGAAGTCAAATGTTGGTTTATATGTGGAGTCCAAGGGTTTAGCCTACTTTCCTATTTATAAAGTGAAAAATCGATTAAGTCCTTCGAGTACTAGGGATCGGGTACGATCCTTACTGTAGGGAACAAAATTTCAGTCCCTAATATATGAAAAAAGGAGGAGGGATCGGCTAGGGTAATGCCAATACCTATAAACATTAAAAAAAAGAGAAAGGGAAAGTGGATCGACTAAAAGAATGCCGATCCATATATACCTAAATGAAAGAGAGAGGAAAAAGTGGCCGGTTATGACCCTATGTGCACGAAAACGTGGATGTGGAAATTATATAAAGTATGTACATAAAAATGCAATGAAATTGCATCTAGTTCAATGAAAATTGGCGACGATCCATGAGCGTGCAAATGCATCTGGGAGCAAACATAAGAATGTATGCCAAAACATGCATGTGAATGTTTTAAAAGTTCAATTTGAAACCGATAAAAATTGAAGTCATGCCTAAAGCTTTCAAGGTCGAAACTGGATTAGATGGCCAAAATTTACTAGCCCCGTAGAACCAAACATAGTTAGCAACTAACGGAATATACTACTAGATTTATGCGATTAGAAATTGACTAAGTGACATAATGATCAAAGGGAGATACTGCACTTCGGGAAAATAGTTCGACAGAAGGAAAGTGAATGTTCAGAAAACTAGATGGATTTCTTGTGCTGACTCTAAATTACTTCGATTCAAAGCACGTCATGTTCAGTATAAGATGTACTTTGGAGGGCAAGTGTTATCTAGCATTTTGACCTAGTTATATTCTAACTGATTGGATAACTTAGATTCAAATGTCGTTAAGGCTAGTGAGACCACAATAATGATTGTGGAGTCTAGAGGTCAAGTATGGATGATAATATAAAGACGTGATTGAACAAAATTGAGAGATATGCAATGTAGAATGTTCAAAATATGGAATATAGTTTAACATAGAAAAGGGATTAGCTAGAATCCCTCTCAATCATAGGGATTGGCATAATTCAGCCAAACAAGTGCAATTCAATGGAAAAAGATTAATATATCAAGATCCATGAGTCCAATGTAAACTTTGGGAATAAGATATGGGGACCCTATGGAGCCTACCCTCGGGATCGCACCTCAAAATCATTAGGAAAGAGGGATCGGTCCTCTTTCCTCTATAAAGATCGGCCTAAATCAGGAAGCAACTCACATTGCAGCCAAGAATCAAGTAATAACTCAAGTTCCACTAATCCAATTAACATGAAACTTGGAGGTTAAGCATATTATAACATGAAAAAGCTGCTATAGGGATCGCACACTCGAATTCTTCCAAAATAAAGATCCGCACCGATCCCTATTTCTTGCGATTTGGGTCATGCGATCCCTCATATGGCTCTATATGGTTTTCGAGATCCTTCTGCAAAATTTTCAAGGAGATATTTTTCCATTTTCCTCTATACAGGCTTGGTTGTTAACTTTTGAAAGGGTACACTGCTAGTTGCTTTGTAATATATTGTAACTAAGGATTTTCATCGAATCCCTATTGTATACGGTTTACAAAGTGATTAATAAAGCTACCTATTCAATGTGGACGTAGGTAAACATCGCTGAACCACTATAAAGCACCATGTCCCCATTAATTGCTTATTTCTTATTATTTTAATTACTTGCTTACTCTGTTTTCATTTCATATTTTTCATTTATTTCTCTATAAAATCTCTATGGGGCGTTTGTGCCAATTTTTTGTGCAAACAGGTGTTAATGAGGAACGTTACATCCAGCTTGTGTTAGGAATGTAAACCCTAGTGAACTTGTAGAAAATAGATTTTATGTAAGTTTTTGACGTATTCAACAAATTCTCATGGATAAATATTTTATTGTACGGAGAAACAAAAGGTATTAGTTTTGATACATGCCACCATTTTAGAAAAGGAATTTCTCACTTGAGAAATTTGAGGCAGTAAGATAGACTTAGATGAGATTCAAGAAGTGCAACGACCCATAATTTTTCGATAATTAAAATATTGACTTGAATAAGATTTTGTAATTTAATATTCGAAGAAATTTTTTATGATTTATTAATGACAAATTTCTAGAATGAAATATAATAATGTTAATTTAAGGTGATGGCTAACTATCTTAATGTAGTTCCAATTAATTGAAATGATTGAAAAGTTATAATCGGTTATAACTCGTAAAGAAGAAAATAAATTAAATGCCATATTACTTAGTGAAATAATATCCAATTAATTGAAATTGATTAATATAAAATAATTAATCGGTATGTGAATTTATTAGTTTGTTGTTAACAATAAACATTGGAATGAGTTTGAAACTGTAAGTATAATAATTTGTTTAATTACCATTACATTTATTTATATATTGAGATTGATTTGGAAATCAACTGAAATTAATGTAGTTAATTATTGCAGTTAATACAAATTAAAACATGGTAACTGATGTGCACGTAAATGTGCATATTTTTACCACCATATTTAATCTATTTAAATTAAATAAATGATCATATTGGGTATTTTAACTTGTTTTAACCAATATCCATATTAATTTCAAATTACCACATATCCATCTTCATATGGGGCAAAACAGTCATTTGTATGCATATATCTCTTTGAGAAAATTAATTGGAAATTTATATATTTGTGTTGGAATTTGATCTCAAATATGAGTGGTTTCATGAAGACACATGCATGCACAGAATGAATGAATGACGATGGAAAAAATTCAAAGTGAAGAACATGAAGGACCTCACCTATCCACCTACCTTAATGTAAAAATTAGAGGCTAATTCACATGCTTATGGAATTAATGGTTTTATGTACACTTAAGTGATGATTAATAGAAGCTAATTATTACTTGGCCTCCACATTTTCTCAAGGGTAATTTGGGCATTCCTATATTATGAATTAGGGTTTCATGCTTGTAAAACTAACCTATATGTTCATCTAACCCTCTTCTTACTTAGTCTCTTTTTAGTTTAGTTTAAGCTCAAAATAAAAAGACAAGCTCTCTTTTCCTTTTCATGGCCACTTAGCCAATTTTATTTCATGTATTTTTCCTTTCTTTTATGCAATGTTAATTAGTATTTTATTTTACTATCATGCTTTCTTTCTTTCATGCTAATAGTGCAGATTTTATTTTCATGCAAAGTAGATTAGTTTTAATTCTTGTTAATTAGCTTCTCCTTTCCATTAGCTTTTATTTTCCTTTCTTTTTGCTTTCATGTTGCTAGCTGCATTTGTTAATCAAATGACAAATATGATAGGCTAAACCCCTTCAATTTAGGGGTAGTGAAGCTCTCTAATTGTGTGACTTCAACTATTTGTTAATTCCGCTCTCTTTTTGTGCTTAATAATGATCAATGAAGTGTTTCATTTGTTGTTCTTGCTTTAAATTTGATAGCCTATGTTGTTGACACCAAATAGGCTATTCTTAAACAATCATTAATACAAATGTCTCTTCATCAACATATGATTATGGCATAAGAAAGTGATTTAAAATTCAAACTTGATGGTCTATATTTCTAATCAATAGTTAATAGACCATAATTAAAATAGATTTCATTTTCATTTTCAAGTTTCATGAAAGTTAGTAAGTGGTTTAAGGGGTGTGTTATAATTTGACGGCTTACGTTGGCTAATCAATAGCAAATATGTCATACTTATGATAAACACATCAATTAAAGCACTAATGACCATAAAAGAGAGATCATGATTTCATATGTCTTGAATTATATGATCTAGAGAGTGGATTTATTATCTAAATTGTCACTTAACTCTTTTATTTGCTTCACTTTTCTTTTAGTTAGTTGGTTAATTCTCTAATTCTCTTGCTTAACCTTCACTCGACTTTGGTTTAATTTGATTGAATAGATTTTTAAAATCAACAATTCCCTACGGATCGACACGTATTCGCCGCGTACTACAGTGTACGTCGTGCGCCTGCGGTATAAATTTTATTATAATTTTTTCGACGGTTTTCTAATTCGATAGAATTTCCGTCGTTCTGTAAGTTTTTGGCACCATTACCGAGGAGTTATCTTGATTTTAATTTTCTATTCTTCGAATTATTTCCGTTTGATTTTATTGTGTTTTCATTTTGTGTGTGTTGCTTAAAAAATATTATTATGTGGCGTGTTTTGGTAATTTTGTTTGCATTTTCATTGTGTGTTTGTGCTTTTCATTTTTGCATTTGCATTTCTGTTTCTATTTAAAAAAACAACATTCACAATTTCAAAACAAGAACATGAACATTATATTTCTCTTTCAATTTGCAAACAATTTATATTGCATTTAGAATTAAAAAAATATAAACTATTTCATTGCCAAACTATTCTCTGCCACAACAGTATCACCCCACTGTTTCAAAAAAACGTTTACCACCACTGCTTTCCTCTGAAGCACTGCTGCCATAAGCATTTCTGCCAGCAACCAACAACCTTCCCGACACTTCACCATACAAACTTCTTCACTTCAACATCCACCTACTTCTTCAATATCTACCTCCCCCTCGGCCTAATGATCACCCACTGGTAAACACACATCACTACTTCTTGCAATTTACCAATACAACACTGCAAATATCACCACATCCATCAAGGCAATCACCACACTCTCCACAGACCACATCTCCTTCTACAAAACTGTCTATCACTCAAAACACTCCTTCCACCATTCCATTTACCATGCATTGCACTTACTCTCTGCCTCGATAAACTCGCAACTTTAGTTTACAACTGAAACTATACAACACTTCAGACCACACACTGCAACTGATAATATAAAACTTGATTTTTCCTATACAACTGACAGTATACAACTACAACTGACAGTGAACATTTCAAATCACTTCTGCTCACAGACCCCTACCCTTCATCATCACCTTCTACCTTTCATCACCTCCTACTGTAACATCGCTCACCCATCAAAACTGCCTGCGATCTCCACTTACAACAACTGTCAAACAATTTACATCTTCACACCTCTGTTCATCACCAGTGCACAACATCTCCACAAACTATATACCAGCAACAACACACTAAAGCAACCATAGCACTGTCACATCCTTTATTGCTGCTGACTTGCCAATTCAACCTTCCCTCTGCACTTTCTAGTCATCTTCACACTTCTGTAATAACATACTTCCAAGCAACAAATTAGTTCCCACTGAATCACTGCTTCCTGCCCCGGTCACCTCTTCAACCTCCTCACATACAACTGTACAACTGCATATCACAACCGCTGCATTCCTCCAACCTGCCACTGCTGTTCATCTTCATTCCAGTGCAAATACAAATTTCAATACCCCAAACCATCTCAAGCATCTACAGTCCATCATCCCACAAATCCAACCTCTGCACACTGCTACTACACACTTCTACACTACTACTTGCCTCTTTACAAACTCATAACCCCACACTACTGCCAGCATCTTCAACTACCAATCCTTCACCACCCATGAATAACCAGACCCTAATCGCCTCTCCTCTACAGTGCACATCGCAACCAAAAAAGCCACCACTTACCCTTCGAAACCAGCAACCAGAAAGACGCTCCCCTCACTAATTCAACTTCATCAAAAAGCATCACTGCGATCTCCATTCAGAACCACCGCAAACCTATCTACTACGCCTCTGTCGAACTCCCTCGCCACATATCAACACCAAAGCAAACTACTCACCAGAATCAAAAGTCATAGCCGAACCTCATCACCAGTGCCACCTTGAATCCACTTCGAACCTTTGAACCCAAGATGAACTTCTCCATCGTCAACTTCCCCAATTCCTCTGTGCAAACCCACTAAACAAGCTTTTGAAATTTGAATTTGACTTTTATTTTCAATTTTGATTATTGGATTTCAAAAAATTGTTGGAAATAAGAAGTTGGTTTGAGGAATTGGGGATTTCGATTCTGTTCTGTTTAATCTGGGCACCATGTTCTCAAAGAAAAAAAAGAAGAGCGCGTGTTTTAGTTGTTTTAGCGGGCCGGAGACTTGTATGTGGGCTTGTGAATTTTTTTGAAGTATTTGTTAAATTTTCTTTTACTTTAATTTGTTTTGAAATTTTATTTTGTTTAACTCTTGATCTATAGAAAAATTCCTTTTTCTTTCATTCTTCTTTGCTTAGGTTCAATCTTATTCGAAAAAAAGGAGAAGTTATTTTGGTTTCATTTGTTTTATTTCTTAACTAAAACTTCCAAAAAGAATTTGTTTAGGGTTTTGTTTTCTTAAAAAAAACTGTATATATATCTTGTATATATATCTTGTCTTTTTTTTTAGGTTGTCAAAGCAGATTGGAAGAGTCGCTTGCTCCGCTTGACTTGCTAAAAATAATTGCTTCGTTTTGCTTGCCAAAAAAATAAATAATAAATTGCTTGCTTGCTATATTTATTGTTTTTTTTTTTTTGCATTGTTGTTTGCTTGCATTTTATAAAAGGAAACAAATTTCATTCGTAGTTGCATTGTTAATACACGTTTAATTTCTGCTTTGCATTTCATTCTAGGGTTTTGATTAATAATAACTGTTAGACATCGATAACACTTAATCGTATATTGGCAAGTCGTCTTCTTTGAACAATTTAATTTCTTGGTGTCTAGCCTACGGCAGAGTAATAACCATTTACAAATATTACGGTGATTCGTAAATATTATAGTGGTTGTTCCTCTGAAGGTACTTAAACCTTCGGCTGTATTGCTACAGTGATTCGTGGTGCACCGAAATCCTGTCCGTTACCTAGCCGAGAACTATCTTGTTGATTTAAGACAATGTGTGATTATACAATTCTGTGTTAACTTAAGATAAATCATTTGTAATTAACCCTTGCATTCATTTAGTTGCATTAGTTCATGCATATTTTTAAAAAAAAATTCAAAATCCAAAACTAAAAAAATTATAAATATTCTTTTTCCTTTGAAATTTTTAAATCATTTTTCTTTGAAATTTCAAAAATCCAAAAAAAATTAGAAAAACCAATATATATATATATATATATATATATATATATATAATCTTTTCAAAAAAACAAAAAAAATTGAAAAACTAAAATACAAAACAAAAATCATTTTTCTATTTTAAAAAAATAAATTTTATTTGTAAATATTTTTCCTTTATAAAAAAACCAAAAACATTCTAGAAAATGTCTGAATTTCCATTTTCACTTGAATTTCACAATAGTCGTAAAAATCACTATATTCCATATGATTTCACTCTAAATTCGTATGAATATTTTAATAATAACTATTTAAATGATTCAAATTCTGAACCACAAAATTTCCAAAATAACGAGCAACCCTCAAATCTTGAAAATAGAATTTCGTCTTTACTTGAAATCTATGCATAACAAAATCTAATGATAAATGATTTGTGTAATTCTTATTTCTACGATAACTCGAGTCAAAGTTTTCAAGGATTTCAAAATTTGAATTCAATTCAAAATTCAAACGATTTCGATGATAACCCATGCCAATTCAATTTTGAACTCGAAAATAAGTTTCAAAATCAAAACAAAAATGTGATCCACTTTTCAAATAATTTTGACCATGGGAATAATCTTGATTACGATATGAGTTAAATTTTTTGTTCTCAACAAATCCAAATTGAAAATTCTCAAGTTAATAACTATAAATTGGATTTTGTTGAGCAAATGAACGAAATTTACGATGATCACACGAATTCGTTGTTAGAAACACATATGAAACAACATGAAAAACAAAATCTAATTCCAACGTGTGACGGGTCAAATAATAATCCATCTTTACCCAAATCGACGATTTTCAAATGGCAACTTTTGAAATTGAAAATAACAATCTTAATGAAGTTGTTGAAAACATGGTAATTGAGTTGGATTTCAATTCTTTTGAGAGTGTGGAACCAAATTTAAAATTCGAATTTCCTTTTCTCGATTTCAAAAATTTAAATACAACAACTTTGGATTTTGAACTTGAGATACGCAATGAAGTTGTTGATAATCGAACAAAGGAAGACGATTTTAATGAACACGAATTTTTTGGACTTTTGGATGACGAGTTTTAAATTCCGACGGGGAATATTTAAATCACCACTTTGATTTTGAAATCAATGATTTTGAAGAATTTTTCAATGACAAAATTGAATTTCAATTTGGTGAAAATAAACTTGAATTTCAATCAATTGTTATATCTACCCCAAAAATCATCGAAAATAAATCAACTCGTACGATTTTCATAAAACGACATTCGTTTTTTCAAATCAACATTCAATTTTGAAATCTTTTACGATTTGGTTTTCTACGCTTAAGCTGTGTCTCGCATACTTGGCGAGACAAATGAATCGGTTTTTGGATGACTGCTTCATTTACTCTTTAACGACATACTTTCTGATGTCATGTAAATAATCACTTTTCATTTTCATATAAATAAAAGTTATGTTTTTATTTTTCTCCTTCCAATTGGGTTGACTGTGGGGACACACTCAAAATCAAGTATGGGAGGAGAATCATCTTCTTTTTTATTCTTCATGATTAATTTTTCATTTTTTCCTTCCAAAACTCAAAAAAGTATCAAAATTTTAAAATACAAAAAAAAAATTCAAGCATTTTGGTTTATTTTTAAAGAAACACTATAGGATAAATATATGGTTTTGGTTTATTAAATTGAAATTTTTGAGAATCTATTTATCTTAACAAAAATAAAAATGAAGTTTGATTACAAGTAACGATAGTTTAACTAGTACATAGGAAGGTTTACGTGATAATTATGAATATATCCTAATTGAAAATATTTGTTTTAAAAAGTGGTTGATTTTAAGTAAAGGAAATAACATTTTTTGTCTTCTAAGTTAAGTGATGCTAAGATGATTTTACAAAACTCTCTCTTTTCAAAAAAAATTGAAAAAAAAACTTATAAAAAACAATACATTTATATATGTAAATATTTTCTATTAACACCTACGGTCGACAGGTGTACACACTTGTATGTACACTCGCCATGCTTTGTACCTTTCTCATGTAAGCTCGAAAGGCAGTGCATGATCGGTATATCTGGCCTTGGTTTTTCTGAGCTAGATGTATGTATAAAAATTCTATTTAATAACGTCTACAGTCAATAGGTGTACACACTCGTGTGTTCACTCGCCATGCTCTTTATTCCCCTAACATAAGAACGCAAGGTAGTGCATGGGTAATATATACGGCATCAATTTATCTGAGTTAGGCATATGTAAACATTGTTAATATCAATAAAATTTTCAAAAGGAAAAAAAATGGAGAGAGTAAGCAATTGAAATCCTAGCACTGTTTTTAACTTATTTAATTTGACTTGTTATTGAAAAGAAATGAATATACCACTTTGATAAACTTTGATAATCAACTAAGAATCTATTTCATAGTTACACTTTGTTATCAACTGAAACAACGAGTTAAACTACTGTCTATTATCATGATAACTTGATTTTTATTGAAAATTTTGACGAGTAAATGACTTAAATTTTCAAGATAATAACCGAAACCTATATTTAACTTATTTGTGTCAATTTAAAAGTAAATCCTTCATTGTAAATATTTTCAAAACTCGTATTCATCTCTTTGTAAATAAATCTTGCATTTTGTAAATATTTTCATCCTGCATTTGGATTTTATGGGTAGTATCCGCTGAAAACCCTCACGAGACACGTCCTACTGGAGGCATCCATAGGTTTAACGGCTTGTTGCATATGCTCAATGCAATCGTGCTTCCTACGAAAACAGATTAATCTTAATTTTTCTTTATTCAATGACAAAAAAAAAGATAAGTGTGGGGGTATTTGATGAGCACGTAAATGTGCATATTTTTACCACCATATTTAATCTATTTAAATTAAATAAATGATCATATTGGGTATTTTAACTTATTTTAACCAGAATCCATATTGATTCCAAATTGCCACATATCCATCTTCATAAAGGGGCAAAACGGCCATTTGCATGCATACATTTCTTTGAGAAAAATTAATTGGAAACTTATATATTTGTGTAGGAATTTGATCTCAAATAGGAGTGGTTTCATGAAGACACATGCACACACAAAATGAATACAAAGGAATGAAGATGGAAATAATTCAAAGTGAAGAATATGGAGAAACCCACCTACCCACCTACCATAATGTAAAAATTAAAGGCTAATGCACATGCTTATGGAATTAATGGCTTCATGTACCCTTAAATGATGATTAGTGGAAGCTAATGACTACATGGCCTCCACACTTTCTCAATGGTAGTTTGGGCATTTCCCAAATTATGGATTAGGGTTTCATGCTTGTATAGATAACCCATTATGTTCATGTAACCCTCTTCTTCCTTAGTCTCTCTTAGTTTAGTTTAGGCCCAGAATAAAAAAGACAAGCTCTCTTTCTCTTTTCATGGCTACTTAGCCATTTTATTTCATGTATTTTTTCTTTCTTTTATGCAATGTTAATTAGTATTTTATTTTACTTACATGCTTTCTTTCTTTCATGCTAATAGTGTAGATTTTATTTTCATGCAAAGTAGATTAGTTTTAATTCTTGTTAATTAACTTCTCTATTCTATTAGCTTTCATTTTCCTTTCTTTTTGCTTTCATGTTGCTAGCTACATTTGTTAATCAAATGACAAATTTGAGAGGCTAAACCTCTTCAATTTAGGGGTAATGAAGCTCTCTAATTGTGTAGCTTCAACTATTTGTTAATTCATGCTCTTTTTTTTTGCTTAATGATGATCAATGAAGTGTTTTATTTGTTGTTCTTGCTTTGAATTTGATAGCCTATATTGTTGACACCAAATATGCCATGATTAAACAATCACTAACACAAATCCCTCTTCATCAAAATATGATTATGGCATAAGAAAGTGATTTGAAATTCAAATTTGATGGTCTATATTTATAATCAATAGTAAGTAGGCTTTACCTAAAATAGATTTCATTTTCATTTTCAAGTTTCATGAAAGTTAGTAAATGTTTTAAGAGGTGTGTTATAGTTAGATAGCTTATGTTGGCTAATCAATAGCATAAATATGTCATACTTATGATAAACACATCAATTAAAGCACCAATGACCATAAAAGAGAGATCATGATTTCATATGTGTTGAACTACATGATTTAGAGAGTGGATTTATTCTCTAAATTATCACTTAACTCTTATATTTGCTTCTCTTTTCTTTTAGTTAGTTAGTTAATTCTCTAATTCTCTAGCTTAACTTTCCCTCGACTTTGGTTTAATTTGATTGAATAGATTTTTAAAATCAACAATTTCCATATGGATCGACCCGTATTCGCCAAATACTACAAGTGTATGACATGCGCTTGCGGTATAAATTTAATTATAAATTTTTCAACGGTTTTCTAATTCGATGGATTTTCCATCGTTAAACAATAACTGTATAATATTTATGTAATAAGATGTAAACTAATGTTAACTATGTCCATAAAATAAATGATTGACTGAATAATAAGATTTAAATCAAAACCAATAAATTTGTCAGTTCTTAAATTTTAAATAATGAATCTATTACAATTGAAATTTGAACGCTGTAATTAGCGCAATATTAATAATAGAATTTGACACGAAAATTCGTTTTAAAAGGTTACTAATTTTTGTGTAAGTAGAAATGATAAAAATTGTTAGTTATTAAATTTGAAATTAAAAGTGGATTAAATTAATTTAATAATAGTTTATTTAATTAATATGAAAATAGCCATTTTGGCCACTGTTTGGGGTTTGACGAAACTGGTTTCATCAGATCCGTAATCGTGAATTATTCTAGGATTTCAAGTTTCATAGCGATCGGACTTGTCATTTGATCGTGCGGGCTCAAAATGCATAGAAATCAATTTAACGAAATCAATTTGAAATAAGCTGAGTTTAGAAGCTAACTTCTTCATAAAATGGACTTAGGACTTGAAAAATGTTCCATCGGATTTAAAAATATCGACAACATCTATTTTGATATATGGGATGACCCACTTTCATTTTGAAGGCAAAACAGGTTTTTCAGGTCGTTATTGTCAATTTAAATCAATTTGGGTGTTATTTATTCTTATCGGGCTTTGTTCATATAAATAGATATTTGTAAACCCTAGTGGCCTTTTTTTCCTTATCTTTGTACATATATGTCTATTCCATCTTTCCGCTTCTTCTTCTTTCTAATGGCTGCAGATCCAAACCCAAATTCAATTCAAAACAAAATCGAGAAATTAAATCTCCTCAAGCCATATCAAATTATATATGTTGGAAAGTTCTTGGCGAGTGCATCTACTGTTGTGATTCATTTTTCGATTCGGATCATGATCTGGCTAGAAATTGGCTATTAATTCTAGATCATTCTTTGGGGTTTGATCAATGATGATGGATTGTTGAACCGAGGGTATGGATCTGTGGAAAGTGACGCGTGGAGTGCATCGGTGGTGTCCGCTTGGACGTTGGGTGGTTGGATCGACGTGAATAATTGGATTAGGGTTGCAAAAATCATGTGGCAGCTAGGGGATTTTGGTCTAGATGGACGTTTCCTGAGTGCCATGGGGGATGCGCATGAAGTGGCACGGCGTTGGAGGGGATCTACGCGCCTAGTGGTGGCAAGGCTGGCGATGTACGACGTTGAAGGATGGTCATCGTGTTTTAGTGATGGCGGCTGCGTTCTAGGGTTCGAAGTTGTGCATCAAACAGACATGGAGAGGTGACGTGCAAGCTAGGTGACGTTTGTTTTTTTTTGTTTTGTTGATTTATTTTATTTTATTTTTATTTCAAATCTTCCAATTATCATAACTTTTACATACGAGGTCAGTTTTATGTACAGTTTATTCCACTACGATCGTATTGAAATTCGTACAGTAAGGGACTGGTTTAGAAGAATTCCATGAATGTTAGATTTTGGGCCTTATTTTGGATTTCAAATCGATTTGAAATCAAAGGTGAGTGTTTTGATCCACTCACAACTACTAAATTATCTTATGTTAGTTAAATTAAATTTATGATGTGATTAGAGATTGATTGGTTGATATTTGGTATATTTAAATAGTCATTCCAGTTAAATAAGATTTTTATTGCATTTAATCGTCATTTAATTTAATATTGAATTTAATTGTCAATTGAATACCTATTAATGATTATCAGTTAATTGATGTTATTTATTAATTGATTGAATAGTGATTGTGATGGATGTTTCATTGTTGATATTAGATGACTAGATGTTATATTTTATATTGTTATAAACTACAAGTTTCCTATGGGTCGAAATGATACATACCGGAACGATCTATAAATTAGAAAATAATCGTTATCGATTGAAATGATAAACCCGAGCGATTTTATGGATTTTGAATGTTAATTCGGGATTGAGGGTTGAAATGATATATACCCTTAAATTAAAATTATTGCGGATTGAAATGATATATTTATATATCATTTGACCATAGGGTAAAAAATTATATACGGACACCAGATTGGTTAAATTAAATTATTTTAAATCCTTAATTTTTGAATTCAATTAAATGATATTTTAGAATAAAATTGGATTTATAAATTGAATTATTTTCAAAAATCCATGCTTTAAATGTTGAAATTGGAGTTGGTTAAAGGTTTTGTTTATAGAAATTCACTTGAAATTTTAAAAGTTGAATTTGAAGTATAAATGAAATTTATCGAAATTGAGATATTGAAACATTTAAAAATGTAACTTTGAAATCCGCTAAATTTAAAATAGTTTGAATTCATTGTTCGAATATGGATTTGAAATCGATATTGGTCAAATGGTTTTAAACGAGAATCTTAATTAAAAGACCAAATTTAGTTTGTTAAGTTGGAAGCTGGATAATCCAGATGTGTTGAAATGAAAGAAATAGCATGATTTGATATTAATTTTGAAAATTAATTATTTTAATATAAACTATTTAAAAGTATATTATTTTAAAATTCTAATTTATTTAGATTTTCAAATAATTACTGTAACCATTTAAATAATCAAAGCATTTTATACTAAACCAATAAAACTATTTTCATCTATTTTATACCATTTTAATCTATTTTAAACTATTTTAAACTATTTAAACTATATTAAACTATTTTAATCTATTTTAAAGTATTTTAATCTATTGTAAACTATTTTAAACTATTTTAACCTAATTTAATCTATTTTAAACTGTTAAATCTATTATACTATTTTAAATGTTTAATACTATTTACAACTATCTAAACTATATTCTATATTTCATACTGTGTAAAGTTGAAACGTTTATATTTAAATTATTGATTTGAAAGCGAATATGGTTAAATGATGTTATAACCTAAGTTGGGATTTGAAATGATATCTTCTAGTGAAATGTCATATTTCAAGTAAATATGATGATTTTGAAATGAGAGTTTAACCTATGGGTGAATATGATTTCAAAGTGTATAATTTTGAAATTGAATGTGGTTTCGAAAGCGATATGATTTTTGAGAATATGATATTTTGATATCAATTATGAATCATTTTTGGAAATGTAAAAGAATCATTCGGTGTGAAATAAGCATTTGGTTGTTAAAGATACCGGGATCGGATATCGTCATACTCTTTGCCAATACCTAAACTACATTAACAACTATGTACGTGGTGGAGATTCCAGAATGAAGTAGGTTGGTTTTATGAACGTTTCCTTATGAAATACTTACGTAGCCCTGATTCCCGTGAGTCGGTTTTATGTGGCAAAAACAGGAGCCATATCGGGCCAAGTGAGGTAGCTCCTCCTATCGAGCACATTTCTTCGATACCATATTATGACTTTGAAATTGATTTGGTGACCACCCCTCGATTTTGATTATGGGAGTGTGTTCCAAGGTGGACGGTAGTTGCTACTAGCCATTACCACCATTTTGAATCTGCAAAACGGTAGAATCCTATCGTGGACATTGCCTTGCGTGTCTTGTCACATGCCTTATCGTGCCTTCTACGAGTTTATTTTGTGTCATACCTATGGAGTGCTCCCTGATAGCCCACTAGTTTACGGTGAAGTTTACAGTACTGTATAGACTACGACATTATATAAAATGTGTTAAGGGGGATATTGGTAACGCCTTAATGCTATTTTAATATTTTACTTTACTACAGACACTATTATAATAACGTATTGTACTATATATTTAGATAGTTTAACGGATCCTTAGGAGATGGAATTCCGAACATCTCTTAAGTTATTGCACTCATGTTGATACTAGATAGGAGATGTCAAACCGCGTAAACATCTCTGAAGCCGTTACACTCGTATTTATTTACTATTGATTTAACTTACATAAGATCTTTTAATTCTGACTCGAATGTTTTGTCTTTTCATTATGCTCAGGTCGGTCTGAGATTTTTAGTGTGTTGAAGACCTTATTTCGGGAGGATGAAGACAAAGTTTTTCTACTGTTATTATTTATTTTATTTTTCCATTACATCATGTTGTTCCGCTGCATTATTTATTTATTAATGTTGTATGTACTTTGATCTGTACTGTAAAAGTGTAATCAAATGTATTTGTAAAATAGCTTCATAAACTATTATTTGATTATTATATTTTGTCATTCCGTTGTGAGATTCTGCGTTTTTTATTTCTCTCTCGTCTTTGTCTTATTTATCCCATAACAATCCTCCCTTTTGAATAGTTTGAATCTGACATGTGTGGTTTATCGTCAATTTAAACCATCCAAATGGTTGTGACCTTACATTTGGTATTAGAGCCAGGTTTAGCGATAACCTTAGTTTTGTGGGGTCTGACTCATTAGAGATAGGGTAGTAATACCCTAGAATGAGTCGTTTAGTGCATATATACGAGAGAGCGTATTTGTTAGTGTTATAAAATATTTTATATTGTGTTAATTTGTTTTGTTTAGATTTATAAATTTTAGTCGGTACATAGGACGCTATGGCATCGATAGGAATTTCTAAACACTTAATAAGGCAGACCGACATAATATTGTTTTGAGATGTAGGTAAATCAAATAATTTTACCTAGTATTATATTCTGTATATAAAAAAATATTTTTATAAATGATATAGCTAAATGTGATAAGTTGTTGTTAGGAAGTGAAATTTATAAATATTAGTGGCAAAAATGGGATTGTAAATAAAATGAATATAAATTGAAAAATTGAGAACTTAAATTTTGAGATTTTCGAAATTGGTTTTCAAAGGATTTTGGAATGTAATATTAGTATTATTTGGAAGTATTTTTCAGATATAAATATTTTCAATGTGATTTGAAAGAAAGGTTTTAAAGGAATTTTGAAAGGGAATAAGTTATGTACTCCTCTCTCTATCGCTAGAAAATATTCTGGGTGATGAGTGGATATATCATCGACATTTATTTTCGAGTTTCAAAGTGGAAAGACTGCTGTAGTAGTTTTACTACACATCTGTTTTGATGAACAATCTTAATTTTAAACTCCTAAATATGATTTGATCTATAAAGGATATATATATATATATATATATATATATATATGTATGTATGTATGTACGTATGAAAATGACTGAAATGAATCTGGATTTAGTTCTTATACTCTCTGATATTTAGTAGTTTTCAGTTATTGTAATAAAATGAAATATTGACTATTCTAATAATTGGAAACTTCTAAATTATGTAATTAGAAACTAGTTGCTAAGTGATAATGAAAATATAAGAAATTGAAAATTTGTAAATTGTAAATCAAAGGATATGAAAAATAAGAAGCTGTAACTATTGAACATTTTATTAATTAAAGTGAATAAGATAAACTTGTGTAGCATTCAATTGCATTCTAAAAGACATATATATAACTTTCCAAAATGTTAAAAGTTGCAATGTTACATAGAAATATGTAATGAAATATTATACAAGTAAAACATTAGTAATGAAGATGTTTAATAGAATTATTCCTATAAATAAGAATAGATGTTACAAAAATGTTATAAACTTAAGATAATAATTTGAAATGCTAATAATTAAATGTAATAGAAAAAGTGAATAGTGTAAGTAAATGATTATAAACTTAAGTAACGTTTGAAGTCAATTATAATGAAGATAAATAGTAAAAGTGAATACTATATATGAAAGGAACAAATGTGGAAAGAAAAAGAGATAAAAATTTAAGCATGAGTTGCTTCATAAATGAATATTGATATAGAAGGAAATCAAAGTAAATAATAAATGCAAAGTGAACTGAAATAAAATGTATGTAATCCTTCAATAATGAAATCATCAATTTTTTAAATAATTGATTGGAAATTACTTATTTAAGTAAGTGGATATAAAGTAATATAAAAAGGGCATTGTATGAATGAACGGGAAATTGATTTTGTAAGTAATGAATGTAAATTAATGAAAATAATCCTTGTATGAATGAATAAAAAAATAGATGGATAGTAAATGATGTGAAAGGAAATTAATAGGAATAAACTCAAGCGATATTTGAAATTATTAGTTGTTTTAGCTTATGGGAGTTTGGAAAGGATACTTCTAACTATATGAAGCCGTATAAATAATCTGTTAAGTTTTATCTAAGAATGTTGAGTATATGGAATACTTAGTAGTTTATTTAACATTTTATACGAATAAAAGTTTTTAAACCCAAACAAACCATTTGATTTGGTTGTTATAGATGGATGGTTGATTACTTTGATTGCATGTGATGATTGTATGGATTTGTTTGCAAGTGATTGTTGTTATATTATGTTGGTTTGTTTTACTAACGATTGAAGCAACTTAATATTTCTCTTTTTACATAATTATTAACCTCTATGGATTATATAAGTGAAATACAGGTTATGGAAGAAATAACTACTGCTTTTAGTTTCATAAATAAAGCATTGTTTGCTTGACAAAAAGGTAAGTTGTCGGATTACGGTTTTATAGTGATGTTATATTGTTTTCCCGGGAATATTTATTTTGAAACATGATATATATATATATATATATATATATGGTTATTATTGATATTATTATTTCTCTCGGACCTCTCCGTAGAAAGGAGACTACCGAAATATTCTGTAAATTTTGGACTTAGAAATTTTTTTGAAAGTGAAATATTTTCAAACTTTAGTAAACGTGAATACGAAAGGATTTAAATGTTTATAAACTGAAATATTTTTTAAATTATTTAATTGTGTAAACTAGTTGTTATAAATTGAATACTTTGAATAAGATATATTAATTCCTTAATTCCTTCTTTTGCCTTTCCGAGGACAAAAAGTTTTGAGTGGGAGAGAGTGTAATGACACATAATTTTCCAATAATTAAAATATTGAATTTAATAAGATTTTGTAATTTAATATTGGAAGAAAAAAATTTGTGATTTATTATTGAGAAAATTTCTAAAATGAAATATAATAATGTTAATTTAAGGTGATGACTAACTATCTTAATGTAATTCCGATTAATTGAAATGGTTGAAAAATTGGTTATAACTTGTAGATAAGAAAATAAATTAAATGTTATATTAATTGGTGAAATAATATGTAATTAAATTAAATTGGTTAATAGAGAATAATTAATCAGTATGTGAATTTATTAGCTTGTTGTTAACAATAAACATAGGAATGAGTTTAAAATTGTACATATAATAATTTGTTTAATTACCATTTCATTTATTTATACTTTGAAATTGATTTCGAAATCAACTAAAATTAATGTAGTTAATTATTGCAGTTAATATAAATTAAAAATGGTAATTATAGAATATTTATGTAACAAGATGCAAACCAATGTTAACTATGTCCATAAAGTAAATGACTGGTTGAATAATAAGATTTAAATCAAAATAAATAAATTTGTTGGATCTTAAATTTTAATTAGTGAATCTATTACAATTGAAATTTGAATGCTGTAGTTAGCGTGATACTAATAATTGAATTTGACATGGGAATTTGTTTTAAAAGGTTATTAGTTTTTGTGTAATTAGAAATGATAAAATTTATTAGTTATTAAATTTGAAATTAAAAGTGGATTAAATTAATTTAATAATAATTTATTTAATTAAAGTGAAAATAGCCATTTTGGTCACTATCTCGGATTTCGACGAAACTAGCTTCATTGGATCCATAACAGTGAATTATCGTAGGATTTCAAGTTTCATAGAGATCAGATTTGTTGTTTGATCATACAGGTTCGAAACGCATAGAAATAAATTTAACGAAATCAATTTGAAATAAGCTAATTTTGAAAGCTAACTTCTCCATACAATGAAATTATGACTTGAGACCTATTCCATTGGATTTAAAAATATCAAAAATATCTATTTTTATATATGAGATGACCCACTTACGTTTCGGAGGAAGAACGGGCTTTTCGGGTCATTATTGCCAATTCAAATCAGTTCGGGTGTAATTCATTCTTATAGGCTTTGTTAATATAAATAGATCTATGTAAAGCCTACCAGCTTTTTATTTCTTATCTCCGTACGAATCTATCTATTCCACCTTTATGTTTCTTCTTCTTTCCAATGTAGGCAGATCCAAACCCAAATTCAATTTCAAAACAAAATCGAAAAATTAAATCTCCTCAAACTATATCATATTATATATCATTGGAAAGCCATCGACGAGAACAATCTACTGCAGTTATTTTTTCTTCGATTCGGATCATGGTCTGGCCAGAAGTTAGCCATTAATTCTCGATCGTTCATTGAGGTTTGATCAACGATGATGGATCGTCGAGCCGAGGGTTAGGATGTGTGGAGAGTGACGCGCGGATTGCATCGGCCGTGTTCGCTTGGATTGGGTGGTTGGATGGACGTGAATAATTGGATTAGGGTTGCAAATATCATGTAGCAGCTGGGGTTTTTTGGTCAAGATGGACGTTGCCGCGAGTGCCATGGGGGCTGCGCATGAAGTGGTGCGGCGTTGGAGGAGATCTGCACGGTCAGTGGTGGCAAGGATGGTGATGTACAATGTTGAAGGATGGTCATCGTGTTTTCGTGCTGGCGGCTGCATTCTAGGGTTTGAAGCTGTGTATCAAATAGGCATCGTGTCTTCTAATTGTCATAACATTTACTTACAAGATCGGTTTTACAAGCAGTTTGTTCCGCTACAATTTGTATTGAAATTTTGGACAATTTGGGACTGGTTTAGATGAATTCTGAGACTGTTAGATTTTAGGCCTTATTTTTGATTTCAAATCGATATGAAATAAAAGGTGGTGTTTTGACCTAGTCACGACTACTAAATTATCTTATTTTAGTTAAATTAAATTTATGATTTGATTAGGGATTGATTGGTTGATGTTTGGTATATTTAAATAGTCATTCCAGTTAAATATGACTTTTATTACATTTAACCGTCATTTAATTTAATATTGAATTTAATTGTCAATTGAATACCTATTAATGATAATCAGTTAATTGATGTTATTTATTGATTGATTGAATGGTAACTTTGATGGATGTTTGATTGTTGATATTGGATGACTGAATGTTATATTTTTATATTGTTATGACATTGCAAGTTCCCTATGGGTTGAAATGTTAATACCCGAACGATCTATAGATTAGGGAAAACCATTATGGGTTGAAATGATAAACCAAAGCGATTTATGGATTTTGAATGTTAATTCAAGATTACATGTTTAAATCATATATACCCGTAAATTAAAATTATTACGGATTGAAATGATATATTTCCCTATCGCTTGACCATAGGGTAGAAAATTGTATACGGACACCGAATTGGTTAAATTAAATGATTATAAATTCTTAATTTTTGAATTTAGTTAAATGACATTTTGAAATAAAATTGATTCATAAAGCTGAATTATTTTCGAAAATCCAAGCTTTAAATGTTGAAATTGGAATTGGTTAAAGAAATTATTTAAAGAAATTCAGTTGAAATTTTAAAAGTTGAATTTGAAGTATTAATGAAATTTACCGAAATTGAGTTATTGAAACATTTGAAAATTTAACTTTGAAATCTACTAATTTAAAATGGTTTGAATTTACTGTTCGAGTATGTATTTGAAATTGATATTTATTAAATGGTTTTAAATGAGAATCTAAATTGAAAGACTAATTTTAATTTGTTGAGTTGAAAGCTGAATATGGTCCAAGTGTGTTGAAATGGAAGAAATAGCTTGATTTGATATTAATTTCAAAAATTAATAATTTTAATATAAATTGTTTAAAAATAAATTATTTTAAAAAATTTATTCATATAGATTTTCAAGTAATTACTATATAACCATTTCAATAATCAAACCATTTTATGTTAAACTATTAAAACTATTTTTATCTATTTTAAACTATTTTAATCTATTTAAACTATTTTAATCTATTTTAATCTATTTAAACTACATTAAACTATTTCAATCTATTTTCATCCTTTTAAACCATTTTAAATTATTTTAATCCATTTTAAACTATTTTAACCTAATTTAATCTATTTTAAACTATTAAATCTATTGTAAACTATTTTAACTATTTAGAACTATTTACAACTGTCTAAACTATTTTCTATTTTTCAGACTGTGTATAGTTGAAATGTTTATATTTAAATTCATGATTTAAAAACGAATGTAGTTAAATGATGTTATAACTTAAGTTGGGATTTGAAATGATATCTTGTAGTGAAATATCATATTTCGAGTAAACATGATGATTTTAAAATAAGAGTTTAACCTATGGGTGAATATGATTTCAAAGTGTTATGATTCGGAAAGTGAATATGATTTTGAAAGCGATATGATTTTTGAGAATATGATATTTCGATATCAATTATGAATCGGTTTTGAAAATGTAAAAGAACCACTAGGTATGAAATAAGCGTTTGGTTGTTAGAGAGACTGGGATCAGATATCGTCATACTCTCTGCCAATACCAAAACCACTTTAACAACTATGTACGTGGTGGAGATTCTAGAATGAAGCAGGATGGCTTGGCGAATGATTCTATATGAGGTATTTACGTAGCCCTGACTCCCATGAGACAGCTTAGTGTGGCTAAAACAGGAGCCATATAGGGCCAAGTGAGGTCGCTCCTCCTATCGGGCATATTTATTCGATACCATATTATGACTTTGTGATTGATTTGGCGGCCACCCCTCGATTTTGATTATGGAAGTGTGTTCCGAAGTGGGCCGTAGTAGCTACTAGCCGTTACCACCAGTCCGGATCTGCAAAACGGTAGTATCCCACCCTGGGCATTGCCTTGCATGCCTTGTCACATGCCATATCGCGCCTTCTACGAGTTTGATTTGTGTCGTACTTACGGAGTGCTCCCTAATAGCCCACCAGTTTACGGTGGAGTTCACAGTACTATATAGACTACGACACTATATAAAATGTATTTAGGGGGATATGTGTAACGCCTTAATGCTATTTTAATAGTTTACTTTATTATAGACACCATTATAATAGCGTATTGTATTATGTATGTTTATGGCTTAACTGATCCTTAGGAGATGAAATCTCGAACATTTCTTAAGTTATTGCACTCATGTTGACACTAGATAGGAGATGTGAAATCCCGTAAACATCTCTGATGCTGTTAGACTCATATTTGTTTACCGTTGATTTAACTTACAAAAGATCTTTTAGTTCTGACTTGAGTGTTTTGTCTTTTCATTACACTCGGGTTAGTCTGAGCTTTTCAGTGTATTGAAGACCTTATTTCAGGAGGATGAAGACGAAGATTTTGTACAATTATTATTTACTTTATTTATTACACTGCATCTTGTTGTTCCGTTGTAATATTTATTTATTACTACTGTATGTACTTTGATCTGTATTGTAAAGGTGTAATCAAATGTATTTGTAAAACAGCTTCATGAACTTTTATTTAATTATTATATTTTGTCATTCCACTATGAGAAACTTTGTTTGTTTTATATTTTTCTCTTCTTTGTCTTATTTACCCCATAACAATTCTCCCTTTTGAATAGTTTGAGTCTGACGTATGAGGTTTATCGTTGATTTAAACCGTCCAAAAAGGTGGGTTGTTACAAGAAGTTTCTTTAGAAATTAAATATTTAAACAGTAATTTACATAGCATATTAAAAGGACTAATAGGTAATTTCATGCTAGAGAGATATTATGAGTTTCTTATTGACGGCGAGAATGCGGGTTGTGTCATTAATGACGATAATCCCGTCATTATTAAGAAAACTTGGTTATTGAAGGCTCTACCATAAGGCTTGATATGATAAAATCCAAAATGGAATCCATGTACAAAATCAAAGTCTGGACTTTAGAGAATGTACTTAAAGGGGAGAAATCCATCAACCGCAAGTGGATCTTTAAAAAATATTGTCATGGGTGGAAAGATCAAGTCTTATAAATCAAGATTGGTAGCGAGACGTTTCTGCCAATTTCGAGACGTTGATTACGATGGAACGTTTTCGCTAGTCACCATGCTTAGATTATAATTATGTTTGCTACTTATTATGACTATGAAATATGGGAGAAGGACATTAGAACATGGTTTGTGAATGGAAACTTAAAGGAGAGTATTTATATGTCGCAGCCAGAGGGTTTTGAATTCAATGGGAGCGGGTATAAGGCATGTAGGCTTTTAAGATCAATCTATGGTCTTAAATAGGCATCTAGGATTTGAAATAATGACAAAGGTAATCAAATAATTTGGTTCCAGTCAAAACACAAAGGAAGCATGCGTATAAAGGAAAGACTGGTGCTATGACATTCTTAGCATTATATATTGCCGACTTATTGCTGAGTGGTAAGGATGTACATATGTTACAATCAGCGAAAACTTGGTTATCCAATAATTTCTCAATGAAATATTTAGGAGATATATCCTTCACGATAGGCATTGAGATCCATAAAGATAGATTGAGATGGTTATTAGGATTTTCCTAATCAATGTATGTACATATTGTTCTAAGACATTTAGTATGGAAATTTCAAGTACCGAAATGTTCCAGTGCGACATGCAATTGTCCTTTCTATGAAGGACTCTCCATCTATGGATGAGGAAGATGGCATATGATTCAGATTCCTTATGCTTTAGCGATAGGATCAATCATGTATGCCATGCTGTTTATTAGGACGGATTCCACTTTTGCAGTAGGTGTAGTTAGCCGATATTAGCAAAATTCGAGAAAAAAATCATTAGACAACGATAAAGTTATCCTTAAGTATTTAAGAAACACTAAGGATTTGTTTCTTTGATATTGAAACAACGAACTCCTATTGATAGGGTACTTTGACTCGCGTTTTTAGAGTGATGTTGATGACAGCAAATTAGTCTTAGATTTTGTGTCCACCCTTAATGGGAGCCTATGTAATAACCTACACTTTTACATATTGATAATTAGATTAATATTATTGAATAATGAAATGGACCTAAAATAAGCTGAAACTTTGGGTAATAAAGTAATTTGACATTTTTGATCTTTAGAATAAATTATGGACACTTTTGGTCTAGAAAATTTGTAATGACCATAGCTTTTGGTTAGAGCATAATTTCGACCTAAAACTATTCAAATGAAAGGTATGACAATTTCTCATTCTATAGATTGGTCATAATAGAAATTTGGCTAACTCGTTTAGAAGATATCACAGTTTTAAGTCACATAGTTTTTAGGTTGATTTTCGTAATTAGGCCGAAGCCCATAACTTAGGCCAATTCAAGAAAAGGGTTAGTGCAGCCACCAAATCATTTCTCCTTTATCCTAAAACACATATAAACCTCCATTAATCCTATCTCCACCTAAAAAATCATCGAATAATACGATTTTGGTTAAAAACTTGAGATTAAGGCAAAGAAAAGTTAAAGATTAATTAGAGATTATCAAATCGATATTTTTAAGGAGAAATTATAGATCTTTGCAGTCTATATTCATATTTGGCTTTGTTTCATGATTGGTGAGTAGTTTATGATCTCGTATTTATTATATATGCAATATACGTTTAAAGGGTTTTTGGCTTGATTTTTCAGGTCAAAAATAAGATTTTTAAATCTATCCTAGTTTGAAAACGTAAATAAAAGTGAATTTTGATGGTTTTAAGTATTTTAAATCATTTGTTTATATGATATGAATATGCACATGTATGTCAGGGCTTGTTAAAATTGTTTTTATGCTTAAATGTTGTTGTTTTGCATGTTATGTATGAATCAATGAATTGCTCATCTTGATTGAAACGACGTTGATTCATTCTATAAGGGAGGATCTTCGAGTGAAGATGAAGGCTATTCGTTGGAGTCTCTAATTCAACTACGCAAAGGAGGGAAGGACAATAGTCATGATATAAGATTTGATAGATCAACTCTATAGCGTTCGTAGTTAGATCACTGCAAAAAAGATACACACAGATTGAAGAGTCTAGAAAAGAGTTGAGTCAAGAATTGACTCAACTAAGGCAAAAGACTTAGCCAAAACTAGCTAAGTCTATGGATCAACACCAATCTATATGGATTTGCATCGATCCATGAAAATGTGTAAGTGCTAATATAGTACACACGGATCGTGTAATATGATGTATAACACACAAAAATACGACTAATCACATATAATAGAAAATTCAGTAAAATAGAAAAAGCATACTAGAGATTTTTATACTGGTTCAGAGCACCGTCCTACGTCCAGTCCCAGACTTCTATCTGGATTTTCACTACCAACTACCTCGCTTCACCCGGAGGAACAGGTTTACAACACCCGAGCAGACGAACGGGATTTCACGCCTCTAATACACTGAGGACTTCAACACTTGCCTCTTACAACACCGAGGACTTCAACACTTGCCTCTTACAACACCGAGGACTTCAACACTTGCCTCTTACAACACCGAGGACTTCAGCAAAGATGAAAATAATTGTTTGTTTACGGTATGTGTTCTTGCTAACACTATTTTGTCACTTGTAGTACAAACTTCCTATAATCTTATCCTCAAATAGAATATTTGTATATATGAAGATTTGGAAGTGGATATCGTATTGAATCAAAAGAATGTTAAATAAATTTCAGGATTCAAAAACGATATATGATAGAATATGAGCAATTTGAGCGCTTGAGAGTATAAGATTGAGATCAATAGAATAGAGATTAGAATAATAGAATTAGTTAATTGGAATAATGATTTCATGGTGTTTATATAAGAATAAACAGTTGTAACCCTTTGTGAAAAGGTACAAACAAAGGTCATGATCATTGGTGAAGAGAAAAAGAAGCAACCGTTGGAGGAAAAGAAATGTCTATACAAAAGGTTGCTTTCTGTTTGAAAACGGTCGACAGGTCAAAAAGGACCAGTAGAAAGGAATTTGAATATATATACGTTATGTACACTTGTGCACGTTAACTGAGCATTCTGGGCAGAAACGGTCGACTGCCTTGTTTTAACCGGTCGATCGGTTTAGCCCAGATTGCACAGTTAATGTGCACTCATTCATATATATATATATATATATATATATATATATAAAGATTGAAGGTATAAGATTATTTGAGGATAGATTTTAACATAAATAACATTACTAACATACCAAATAATCAACCTCTAACATATGGAGCTCTTTGTTTTTCTTTAATGAATAACTTCTTTTTGTCGATCACGGATTATCCCTTTGTCAGAAATCAAAACTCTATAAAAATCTTGACTCAACAATCCATGCCAAAAGTGGAAGATGGATTTTTTTCCCAAATGTGTAAGAAGCCAAAAGTGGAAGTGGATTTTGGCTAACTACACGGACTTATACTAGTCCATGAAGGATTGGTATTGATCCATGCTACAGTGTCTAATTACTGTAGGCTACAATGTGGAACTACTAGAAGCATCTGTGGATCGTCTAAGCATCCAAGTTCTATAAGTTAATGACTTGTAGAGTGGAAGAAGGGGGTTCTACTATCATACTTATGCTAAGGGATCATTTGTGACTCAAATATTTTGAAGTATACTCGTAAAGGAGTAGGTATGGATGCTCTTTGTGGATCATACGACGTGATCCGTATCTCTAGACCTTATGATGTTAGCCTAGTTCCTAGCCATTTAAGTGGATAAGGATTCGATCATTGATGGAGCCCTGATGTTGAGTAGTGGTCGACTGTACAATGTGGTCATTTGAGTTATCATATAAACAGTGGCATTGAGTATGTGAGATGCAAGATTTTGTATTGATATATGGTTGATTATGTGATGTGGGTATTATTGAATCCAATACCTTAACACCCTAGTTGTAGATAGAGTAGTAGTACACCTTTACCGAGGATAGTAAATTAGCATACAGTGCAATTATTTGCTAACTTATCGGGTGCAGGAGAAGGCTAGGTATGTCTTTTCATACCGTATTGCTCCATCATAATTATTCTTGTATCTATATTCAAACCTTAAAGATAGCTCATACTAGAAAGTTGTCCGACCTAAGGTTATTTTCTTTGTTTCTTAGATTCTTGAGTACTCTTAAATGAGAATAATAAAAGACATGAATGGCGACAGCATTTGGAGCTGCGTGGAGGATGAAATGGGAGGCTTACACTAATCTTATATGTGTTACATTAAGGAGTCGCGACCTCTTATTCCCAATGTTCAATGCTATGGAGCTATGTTCAGCACTATTATGGTATATAGAGATAATTTTCTTATGCATTTTATTTTATGTGTGGAGATGTATAAGCTCTTATTTTGCATGTATAATTTGATAAACATGTGTTATGCTCTGGTGATATTTTTGTTCATTTGATTATGTTACGATCTTGCCTGTTTTATATCTATACTTGATATTATATTTTTTCTATGCGCTTTGAGATTTGTTATTGGTTATTGTATTGATCGATCTAATAGCCCATGATGGTTGCCCTCTATCATTCGGCTAACATTAGAGTGCACTACTATGTTTTGATAATTGTGTACCAAAGGTGGAGGAAGGTCATTACACTTGATATCAAAGCTTAGGTTAAGTGAATAACTAGGACTCTTTAAGTAGATCCATTATAGATAGATTATGAGATAGGCCTTAGAATGGATTGAAGCGATATATGAAAGAGCATACTTATTATATTTTGGTTTTTAGAACAGTATACTATCTTTTTTTTGTGTAGTAAGCCTCGTTGCACACATAAGTAACACTCTTGCCGATATTCTTCATGAGAGGTTGGTCATTCTTATCACAAATTGTATGAATGAGCCAATAGATAAGGAACAAGATGAAGAACTCGGTATTAGGAGTTGAAGGTGGAACAGGCTTCAAGGTAGTTGTTAACTTTAATATGCAGACGATGTTCACATAGATGATGATGAATATGATATAAATGCCCAAGGAGAAGGTCCTAATGTCATAGTTGATGGTGGTGCTTAGGGAAAGTACAACAAGTTGACTTTTTATGCTCAGTAAGGACTGTTGGTCTAGGTAGAAACTATTGATTTGAATGGAATCTACAATGGAAGTGCAAGGCTAGTTGGATACCTGTGGGCATACTTTTGATGATTTTGAATTTAAAGATACTCTTAAAATGAAGTTAGCCTCATGGCAACTTCAGGATAGAGCTATGGGCTGGTGGAAAGCTATCAAAGTAGACTCTTAAGGATTAGTTTACTTAGGATCAGTTTAAGGCACGCTTTGGCGGGAAGTTTATTCTTGCTACTTAGAAATCCATTCTTCTCAGGAAATTGGCGAATTTGAAGTAGGGTAATATGTCTATTTTTGAATATGTAGCTAAGTTTGACTCTTTTATAACGTATAAGATGTCTTACATTGACACTCCATGTGATGACCTGGGCCTCAGCGTTCAAAAATCGGCATCCAATACATCACCCGTATTCAAATGCCGGAGATTCAAACGTTGGAGTTCGGTTCGCTGAAGCTTATAACACATTAGATGATAACAACACAGCGGAACAAAATGATTTACATTGAAAGACAACCTGGATTACAACATTCTACAACAAATGACTACCAACATCAGAGCACTATATAAACAACAGAATAAAACGGAAACAATACAAAACAGTGGAAAAATATCAACAGGGTCTTCCACAAGAGAGAGAGAGAGAGAGAGTCCAACATAAAGCTCCAGAGCTCCAAACCAAAAAGCTCAAAACCAAAAGCTTCGAAGACTTCCAGAATCTGCATCTACTATCTGAACTAGCTCTAGAACATACTGATGACCTGACTCTAAGCTGCTCGTGTGGAAAATTAGGGGCACCCAGAGTTTAGGAAAGAGAACAATAAACTCTGGGTCAGTCATGGGACTAGTGTGAGCAAAAATAAAATAGTTATATGTACAAAAAAAATCTGTTCATGCTTTTGGAAAATGAAACTACCATAAGTTCTCCCAGCACACACTCAATGCAATCGCACACATGGGAAGGTTTCTCCTTATAGTAGTCAAACACGCTTGATACGCGAAAATCCTTTTGATGTTATTATTAGTGAATAGTGTGGAAAGCATTTCGAAAGTATAACATTAATCTTAGTCAGCATACGTAGATTATAGTATGCCCACTATAGCTACCATGTTAAATGGCAGGTTTTACAACTAAAACAATACAGGGCTCGTATTGATTGTTTGGATTTCCAGCAAATGGTTAAGGCTAAGGAACTTTCTTTATCCGAATGGGCATGCCTCTAGAGGGATTCCCTGAGAATTTAACCGGATCTCTGCCAACACAAGGCTGGGTTACCTCTGTAACTAGGTAACTAACTGTCACGAGTATGCCATCCTCCGGTCATAACCGTCCTTTATCGAGGGCCCTCGACAACCAACAACCACATAAGCAAAATATTTGGGCTCCATACCAGAATACCATTTTTTATCCAGAAGGAAATACACATACCCTGAGGGTCGCGAACCCCATAACCTTGCTGCATCCTTCCTGTTTCGACCTTTTCTAGGGTGTGAGGTTCGATGAAGTCTCGTCCCACAAAGCTACGCTTTTCACAAAAGCCATGCTTCGATCAACTAGTGATTAGCACTTAGCATGCCACATTACCAAATTGGGAATATATCACTAGTAACCATCAACTACATAAGCTCTGAGCTCGTACGTTTTAAAGAAGGGTGTTAAGCTAAGAGAATAAATTTTCCACCACCAAACAGAACCGCATTTGATAGAAACCAGATTTACATTTCAAAATGTAATGTGAGACATACATCCTTACAAGTCCATCCTGGGTTTGAATGGAACTGAAGGCACTTCGTCCAATCAAGGAAAAAGTCCTTGCAAATCCAGATAACCCCAATCTCGACAGGACTCTCCATCACATAGGGAAATCTCTATACCGGAGCAACTCGGTGCAGAGACAATCAACAGGCAATCCTTTTGTTCTCGAAAATACCTAGTCATCAACCACCGTCTTCAAATGCAATCCCATTTCGTCGTATCATTATTCGGAATGGGTTTTATGACTTAATGTCCTCCCCGGCTTATCCGAATAATGAGCGCTTATTTTAAAACATATGGATACAAATTTCCATTTTAAATCTTTTAAACAAAAGATCCGCCTTTAAGATTCGATGTGGTTTTCGGATAACCATTTGGAATCTGATTCCTGGTCTCATCGAAATTCAAATGCCGTCTTAAAGGCCAAGTTGTTTAAGTAAACAATTTTAATTTAATTCAAAAGTTAACATTCACATAGCAATTCATCACAGATAAATAAGTTACAATAATAACAGCTCAATCCAAAGCAATTCATACCACATAATATTACATAATAGAGATATCAAACAATTCAAGGCATTCAATACAATCCAATCATCCATAAGCAAGATTAATTAGTCCCATAATTATAATTAATTTAATTAACTCAAAATAAATTAATTCATTATCTAACCCTGCTTAATTAACATTAAGTAATTTCAAACCATTTTAATTAATTATTGAACTAATTAATCTCATAACTACTTTCATTGACTAATTATCCTTTAAATACTGATTAATTATCCTTTAATTATTAATTAGTTAATCCTTTAATTATTAATTAATTATCCTTCAATCATTAATTAATTATCCTTTAATTATTAATTAATTAACCCATAATTACTAATTAATTAACCTTTAATTACTAATTAATTAACCTTTAATTATAAATTAATTACTTAATTATTCATTAATTACTTACATTAAGAAATTATCCTTTAAGTAATTATCCTTTAATTACTTTCATTAATTGATTAATCTTTAATTACCCAAGACCTTAATTAATTAAAAGATAAACCATTATCTTAATTAATTGCTTTAATTATCTTTTAAATCTTATTATTTAATAAACCTTGAAATTAATATCATTAACCAATTAACTTAAACCTTTAAGTTAATTTACCTTTAAAAACATCTTATTTTCTTAATTAACTTCTTAATTACACTATTAAATTTGTTTAAGTAACTTAAAGAATTTATTATAAGTAATAGTCACATAATTGAATAATTTAGACTTAATTCATTTAAATTAAAATAAATTATACAACTTTTATTTAACCTAATGTGTAAATAAACATATATTATTTAAAAGAAATTTATTTAAGAAAATAATTTTAAAAAAACTTGTTAATATACTTTTAAATTTTCACCCGAGACTAATCCGAGTACAAACCCGAGCCAAATGCAAACTTTCCCGAGCCCTTCCCCGAGCCTCTTTTTTTTCCATTTGTTTTGATTTAAATTTTTAAAACATGTTAACATGTTAAGCTATCATGAACGACTCGAACACAAACACGAGACATCACCATATTTCCCCAAGATCCCACTCGAGCCTTTCCCCTTCTTCTCAAAACCATCGGTACAAATCAAAACCCAGATACAACTGAAACTCGTGCATGTACACAGGCGAACCGATCACCTCCGACCATTGATGCTACCACCAGTACGACGACGACGACAACCTTCCCTTTCGATTTCGACTACCTGAGATTCGAGGCAAACATGAAATCGAAATCGAACACATAAGTCGAATAATCGCCTCGACCTGCCGCCTCAGGTCACCAGAACCTCCAAAACTCCGATCAAAGCTTCACCGAAGAACTACGCACCTATCCCCCTGCTTTGATCACCTCCGGTGCTCCCTCGACGATGCAGTAGTCCGTAAACCCATGTCAACCAAAACTGGGTCTAAAACTTTAAAACGCCGACGTACAGCAACCACGATGATCGATAAATTCATCGATCATTTTTGCCAACGTCCCCGACCTTCGATCATGCTCCAGTAACGACCCCGATACCTAAACATCCTACGACCACCAGAAATAAAAAAAATCCCCTTTTTCATTCAACCACGAATTCCTCATTCAATTCTTAACTAAAAATCTTGATTTAACTTTTAAAAATCATAATTTCTAAGTACGAATCAGATTATAGAATCAAAACATGAAATTTTAACAATTGATTTTCTGACTTAAATTTATTTCCACTGTAGTTTCTTGTTTTCTAAATAATTACCAAATATGTTCACTTGGAAATATTTTTAAAACTTAGATCTTGATAATACAAACATATTTTGTTTATACCTTAAAGCCTAAAAAGAATCATAGGAAGAGGTTTTGAATTTTGATTAAATTTTGTAGCCTGTAATCAAGAACAGAGGCAATATTTGCATGTTCCTAGACTTGCACACACAAATTCTTCATATATACAGACATGCATGTATATTTAAAAACTATACAAACATTTTTCTTAACATACATCAAGTATTTATCACGAGCAAATCAAGATATAAACAGTTTAAGCTTTTTTGAAAGGGTTGTTTACTCACAGGTTTGGAACTGAGAAGGCTTTGAAAATTTGAAAACTGGAAACTGTTTTTGGATCTTGAAATTTGATCTGAAACTTGCTTGAGTTTGAATTGCTTTAAATCTTTACTTTGTTTGGGACGATCTGAATTTTGTTTTGATGTTCTTATCTGATCTATAGCTTTGATTCAGGATATTAGATGAATTGAACTTGTTTTATATTTTTATTTTATGGTTTGTTTACTTGCTCAGGTTTTTGTTTTTGAAATATATGAAAGAAAATAAAAGAGTAGGAGATGAAGCATAGATAGCCTTGATTTTTTTATTTTTAAAAAATAGAAGAAAATTAAAATTTTGACACTTGTTAATTGCACGCTACAATTAAGTTAACACTTGTTAAACTTCATGTTATAATTTTAACACTTGTAAATTTGCATGTACTTAATATTTTTATATAATTTTTATATTATATTATTTAGTTTTATACTTATATATATATATATATGTTTTATATTTTATATTTATACCTTTCCTTTATTTATTTGTACAATTTAAAAGAAAATGATTTGAAATCTAATTATACATTAATAAAAAATCATGTATATATTATTTTTAAGTCCAATATATATATATATATATTATTTTTAAAATATTTATATTTGAATTTCAAATTCAAAGTCTATTTACAATCTACTTATATATATATATATATATATATATATATATATAAGCAAACACAAATTTTATTTGTTTTGGAAAAAATTCAAATTAATTCTAAAAATTATATTAACTTCTAAATTAAATTTGGCTTAAAAAAGAGATCGTTACAGATTTCCCCCTTACTCGAAATTTGATAGACAGGGAGAAAAACAAAGATCATATGAACACACAAAAAGATAGAGAAATGGCTTACCAGATCAAGCCGAAATATCCACTCTACACTTGGGGTAGGACTTGTACATGCTTTCCTCTATTTCCCAAGTACAATCATTCAAACCTCCACTCTATTGTACTTTCATCAATTTCACCACTTTATTCCTTAACCACTTTTCATCTTAACCAATAATCTTTAATGGTTCTCTTTTCATTGCTAAGTTAGGTGTGATCTCCAAATCCTCTTGAGCGGCCTCCTCAATGATATGATCTGGATCGTGCACATACTTCCCAAGGTGTGAAACATGAAACACGTTTTGTAAGCCAGCTAACCAATTAGGTAACTGCACTCGATAAGCCAAAGGACCAATCCTCTCAAGTATAGGAAAAGGACCTATATATCACGGTGCCAGCTTACCCGTCTTTCCAAATCTCAAAACTCCATGCATTGGAGAAACCTTTAAGAAAACTGAATCTCCAACTTGGAACTCTAAAGTTCTTCTTCCATGGTCGGCATAACTTTTTTATCGACTCTCGAAAGTTTTCAACTTCTTTCGACTGAAATCAACCTTCTCGGAAGCTTCCCTTACCATGTCCGGACCAAGAACAAGCCTATCACCTGACTCAATCCAACACACATGTGATCTATAAGGACGACCATACAATGCTTCGAAAGGAGCCATTTCAATACTGGCCTGATAACTATTATTATTCGAAAACTCAACCAAATGAAAATGGCCCTCTCATGAACCTCCAAAATCAAGAATACAAGCACGCAAAAGATCTTCCAAGATTCGATTTATTCTCTTAGTTTGCCCATCAAACTGCGGGTGGTAAGAAGTTCAACTTGGTTCCTAGTGCGGCTTGAAATGCTTCCCAAAATCTGCTAGTGAAGTTCAGGTCACGATCACTCACTATATTACTTGGTATTCCATGGAGTCGAACAATCTCCTTCACATATAACTCTGCCAAACTTGTTGCTGTTTAGGTGGATTTAACTGGGATAAAGTGCGCAGTCTTGGTCAGACGATCCACAATAACCCAAATGCCTTATTACCCTTACAAGTTCGTGGCGAACTATCTATGAAATCCATAGACACTTGGTCCCATTTCCATTTGGGCACTTCCAGTGGTTAGAGTAAACCTTCCATCTTCATTTGATCACTCTTTATTTGTTGGCACATTGCGCAACGGCTAACATAAATGGATATATCCCTCTTCATTGTTTTCCACCAGAAGGTCCTCTTAATATCTCGATACATTTTGTTAACCCCTAGATGTATACTAAACTTAGATTTGTAACATTCGTCCAATACTTCTCATTTGAGATCTTGGATGTCCGGAACACAAATCCTCCCTTTCAATCTTATATTTCCACTATTATCGATTTCAAAGCTGGAATTTTCACCTCGACGTATTCTCCCATAAATTTCTTGAAGAAACTTGTCTTCTTTTTGCTTACAGCAATCTTCTCAAGAAGAGTGGGGGCGACAACAAGATAAGCAAGAACATCACGTCTTCTACTCAAAGCATCAGCTACCACGTTGGCTTTACCAGGTGTATACTGAATATCTAGGTCGTATGATGGTAGGAATTCCGACCAACATTGCTGCCTTAGATTCAAATCCTTCTGGGTAAAGAGGTATTTCAAAGATTTATGGTCGGTGAACAATTCAATTTTTTCACCAAGAAGATAATGACGCCAGATTTTCAAAGCAAAAATAACCGCCAAAAGCTCAAGATTATGGGTCTGGTAGTTCTTCTCATGTGGTCGCAATTGTCTACTCGCGTAAGCAATCACTCTACCCTCTTACATTAGAATAACACCCACATCTTCACCACACGCATCTGTGTAAATAGATAGACCTTTATTCCCATTAATAATAGCAAGAATGGGAGTAGTGGTTAACCTTTTCTTCAATTCTTGGAATGCTTCCTTGCACTTTGGAGTCCAAATAAATTTGGAATTCTTCATAGTTAGCTTAGATAATGGACCGGCTAACTTAGAGAAATCCTGGACAAACTTTCGGTAGTACCCGGCTAATCCCAGAAAACTTTTGACCTCCTTTGGAGTTGTGGGTTGCTTCCAATCTAGGATAGCAGAAATATTAACAGGATCTACAGAAATTCCTTCTTCTATTACAATATGTCTCAGAAATCTAACTTCTTTTACCCAAAAATGACATTTAGAAAATTTGGCAAAAAGAATATTTCTCCTCAATATTTCCAAAACTATTTTTAAGTGTTCGGCGTGCTCTTCTTCGGTTTTGGAATAGATCGGAACATCGTCAACAAATATGAGAACAAACTTATTCAATACTTCACGAAAAACTCGAATCATTAAGTCTACGAAATATGCAGGGGCATTGGTTAGTCCAAAGGGCATAACTAACCACTCGTAAAATGTATCGGGACCCCAAAAAGTAGTCAAATGGATACGATCTTCCGTGATTCTCAGTTGACAGAATCCTTGAGCTAGATCCATTTTGGAAAAGAATCGAGCACCATGCAATTGATCAAACAGATCGTCGATTCAGGGTAAAGGAAATTTATTCTTAAGAGTTAATTTATTAAGATCACGAAAATCTACGCAAAATCTCAAAGATCCATCAGACTTGGCCACAAATACCACAGCTGAACCCCAACTTGAATGACTGGGTCGTATAAATCCTTTCTCCAGTAAATCTTAGGTTTTCTTAACTAGCTCTACTCTTTCCCTTGGTGCCATCCTATGACTTGCATGCACAACTGGACGGGCACTGAGAACCAAGTCGATTCTAAATTCGACTTCCCTATGCGGAGGTAAAGACTTAACTTCTTCAAATACGTTAGGAAATTCTCGAACAATAGGTATGGATTCTAAACTTTGGTCGGGATACCCTAAAGTATACATTAGCTTGTCCTTTTTCGGACTTGGATCCTCACAAGAAATCACAACAGAATTCCCAAGTTTGGTTTTGACCAAAATTGTTCTATTGGTACAATCTAATTTAGCTTCATATTTTGTTAACTAATTCATTCCAAGTAAAATTTCAAATTCATTAAAGTCAAGAATGAAAAGACCGATAGGAAACTGATGATGAGAATATGAAATAGGAACCTTTCTACAATGTAAACAACGATTCGCAGGGCCTCCTACCGGGTTCTTCACACAAATAGGTTCGTCTATGAATTCGGGTTCAAGATTTTATTCTTCTACGGTTTGTTGGGAAATAGAACTATCCATGGCTCCAGTATCGAATAGAACTCTAATAATTTTATCATAAATAAGAAGGTTACCTTCCAAAACTCTTTTCCCTTTATCAGCTCCTGAGGTTGAAGGGTCATCCTTGATTTCATATACCTTTGCTACTTGGACCTGCTTCATTGTCAGGCATTCTTTAATCATGTGTCCTGGCTTATAGAAATAGTAGAATTCCCTGGCTTCTTGTCCTAACTTCTTAGGTTGATCCTTCTTTCCATGCTTCTTGGGCTTCTTGCAACTACTTGAGTAATGACCTTTCTCCAAACAGTTAAAACAGGTAACATTCTTCGCCTTGTTCTCCTGAGTATTCTTCTATTCTTTACCTTGCCAAGGCTTCTTTCCTTTAAACTCCTCTTCTTTCAATTTGGATTACTTCCGCTGCCTTTCTCTTCTGGAATCTCTTGTTTATCTAAGGTGGCATATCTATATACTATATCTACCAAATCAGCAAAAGACTCCTTCACATGGCCTGTCATCCTTTCTTGAAACTTCTTGTTCATCCCTTTAATAAATCTCTCATTGTTCTTAAGAGGAGTATTCACCAATTCAGGTCCAAATAGGGATAAATCATTAAAATTATTTAAGTATTCTTCAAAAGATAGATTTCCTTGCTTCAAATCGGTAAACTCTTGATACATCATGGAGATACTAGCAGAAGGCATATAACGTTGCTCAAATACTTGCTTGAATTTATCCCATGTAAACTCGTCCTCCGATTCGGCCAAAGTAATAGTCTCTTACCACGCCAAAGCTTCTTCCTGGAGCTGCCAGGAAGCTATCGACCTCTTTTTAACATCGTCCAAATTCAATCCTTTAAAAATCCGCTCACAAGATCGAATCCAAGCTTGCGCCTCTATAACAGTCTCCGATCCTATGAAAGGTTTCCCTCCAAGTCTTGAGAAACTCCGATATAACTCTGCCAGATTTGGCTGGGGTTGGATGGGAAGAGCTGCTCCCTCCATTGTTGTTGTTGTAGGGTCTCGACCATTTGTAGTGGTACTCCCCCTTCCACTACCTCGTCCTCTTCTTGTACTCATTCTCACTATCTGTAAATAGTAAGAAAATTGGTTTAGGCATACGGACGGGATATCTTAGGGAATATACTCATTCTAGGACATCTTCAACCCTATCTCTAATGAGTCACCTAATGAGTTATACTCCAAAGCTAAAGTTCTTACTCAACCTTTAGCTCTGATACCACATGTGACGACCCGGGCCTCAGCGTTCGAAAATCGGCATCCAATACATCACCCATATTCAAATGCTAGAGATTCAAACGTTGGAGTCCGGTTCGCTGGAGCTTATAACACATTAGATGATAACAACACAGTGGAACAAAATGATTTACATTGATACAAAACATGGATTATAACATTCTACAACAAATGACTACCAACATCAGAGCACTATATAAATAACAGAATACAGCGGAAACAACATAAAACAGCGAAAAAATATCAACAGGGTCTTCTACAAGAGAGAGAGATTCCAACATAAAGTTCCAGAGCTCCAAACCAAAAAGCTCAAAACCAAAAGCTTCAAGGACTTCCAGAATCTACATCTACTATCTGAACTAGCTCCAGAAACTACTGATGTCCTGACTCTAGGCTGCCCATGTGGAAAATTAGGGGAACCCAGAGTTTAGGAAAGGGAACAATAAACTTCGGATCAGTCATGGAACTGGTGTGAGCAAACATAAAACAGTTATTAATACAAATAAGAAAAGAAATCTGTTCATGCTTTTGGAAAATGAAACTACCATAAGGTCTCCCGGCACACACTCAATGCAATCGCATACATAGGGATGGTTTCTCCTTATAGTTGTCAAACATGCTTGGTACGCGAAAATCCTTTTGATATTATTATTATTAGTGCATAGTGTGAAAAACATTTCAAAAGTATAATATTAATCTTAACCAGCATACGTACCTTTATAGTATGCCTACTATTACTACCATGTTAAATGGCAGGTTCTACAACTAAAACCGTACGTGACTCATATTGATTATTTGGATTTCCAAAATGGCCAAGGCTAAGAAACTTCATTTATCCGAATGGGAATGCCACTGGAGGGACGCCTCACGAACCAAACTGGATCTCTGCCAACACAAGACCGGGTTACCTCTGTAACTAGGTAACTAACTGTCACGAGTATGTCATCCCCCGGTCATAACCGTCCTTTATCGAGGGCCCTCAACAACCAACTACCACATAAGAAAAATATCTGGACTCCATACTAGAATACCACTTTTTATCCAGAAGGAAATGCACATACCCTAAGGGTCGCGAGCTGCAAAACCTTGCTGCATCCTTCCTGTTTCGACCATTTCTGGGGTGTGAGGTTTGACGAAGTCTTGTCCCACAAAGCTATGCTTTTCACAAAAGCCATGCTTTGATCAACCAATGATTAAAACTTAGCATGCCATATTACCAAATTGGCAATATATCACTAGCAACCATCAACTACATAACCTCTGAGCTCATACGTCTCAGAGAAGGGTGTTAAGCTAAGAGAATAAATTCTTCGCCACTAAATAGAAATGTATTTTATAGAAACCAGCTTTACATATCAAAGTGTAATGTCAGACATACATCCATACAAGTCCATCCTGGGTCTGAATGGAACTGAAGTCACTTCGTCCAATTAAGGAAAAAGTCCTTGCAAATCCGAATGTCTCCAATCTCAACTGGACTCCCCACCACGTAGGGAAATATCTATACTGGAGCAACTCGGTGCAGAGACAATAAACAGGCAATCCTTTCGTTCTTGAAAATACCCGATCTTCAACCACCGTCTTCATATACAATCCCATTTCATCGTATCATTATTCGAAATGAGTTTTATGACTTAATGTCCTCCCCCGGTTTATCCGAATAATGAGTGCTTATTTTAAAACATGTGGATACAAATTTCCATTTTTAATCTTTTAAACAAAAGATCCACCTTTAAGATTTGATGTGGTTTTTAGATAACCATTTGGAATCCGATTCCCGGTCTCATCGAAATTCAAATGCTGTCTTAAATGCCAAGTTGTTTAAGTAAACAATTTTAATTCAATTTAAAAGTTCACATTCACACAGCAATTCATCACAGACTTACAATAATCACAGCTCAATCCAAAGCAATTCATACCATAGAATATTACATATCAGAAATATCAAACAATTCAAGGCATTCAATATAATCCAATCATCCATAAGCAAGATTAATTAGTCCCACAATTATAATTAATTTAATTAACTCAAAACAAATAAATTCGTTATCTAACCTTACTTAATTAACATTAAGTAATTACAAACCATTTTAATTAATTATTGAATTAATTAATCTCATAACTACTTTCATTAATTAATTATCCTTTAATTACTGATTAATTATCCTTTAATTATTAATTAATTAATCCTTTAATTATTAATTAATTATCCTTTAATTATTAATTAATTATCCTTTAATTATTAATTAATTAACCTTTAATTATAAATTGATTAACCTTTAATTATAAATTAATTACTTAATTATTCTTTAATTACTTACATCGTGTAATTATCCTTTAATTACTTTCATTAATTAATTAATATTTAATTACCCAAGACCTTAATTAATTAAAATATAAATAATTGTCTTAATTAATTACTTTAGTTATCAATTAAATCTTATTATTTAATAAACCTTGAAATTAATTATCATTAACCAATTAACTTAAACCTTTAGGTTAATTAACCTTTAAAAACATTTTATTTTCTTAATTAACTTCTTAATTACACTACTAAATTTGTTTAAATAAGTTAAAGAATTTATTATAAGTAATAGTCACATAATTAAATAATTTAAACTTAATTTATTTAAATTAAAATAAATTATACAACTTTTATTTAACCAAATGTGTAAATAAACATATATTATTTAAAAGAAATTTATTTAAGAAAATAGTTTTAAAAAAACTTGTTAGTATACTTTAAAAAATTTAACCCGAGACTAACCCGAGTACAAACCCGTGCCAAATGCAAACTTTCCCGAGCTCTTCCTCGAGCCACTCTTTTTTTCCTTTTGTTTTGATTCAAAATTTTAAAACCTGTTAAGATGTTAAGCTATCGCGAACGACTCGAACACAAACCCGAGCCATCACCATATTTTCTCGAGATCCCACTCAAGCCATTCCCCTTCTTCTCAAAACCATCAGTACAAATCAAAACCAAGATACAACTAACACGCGTGCACGTGCACAGCGAACCGATCATCTCCGACCATCGACACTACCACCAGCACGATGATGAAAACCTTCCCTATCGACTCTGACTACTTGAGCTTCAAGACAAACATGAAATCGAAATCGAAGACATAAGAACCCAACCTAGAACAAACCGATCATCGAATAATCGCCTCGACCAGCCACCTTAGGTCACCAGAACCTCCGAAACTCCGACCAAAGCTTCATTGAAGACCCACGCACCTATCCCCCACTCCGATCACCTCTGGTGCTCCCACGACGATGTAGTAATCCGTAAACCCAAGTTGACCGAAACTGGTTCTAAAACCCTAAAATGTTGACATAAAGCAACCACGATGATCGATAAATCCATCGATCATTTTTTCTTAGGTCCCCGACTTTCGAGCATGCTCCAGCAACGACCCCGAGACCCAAACATCCTTCGATCACCAAAAAATACAAAAAATTCCCTTTTTCGTTCAACCACGAATTCCTCATTCAATTCTAAACTAAAAATCTTGATTTAACTTTTAAAAATCGTAATTTCTAAGTACGAATCAGATTATAAAATCAAAACATGAAATTTTAACAACTGATTTTCTAACTTGAATTTATTTCCATGTAATTTCTTGTTTTCTAAATAATTACCTAATATATTCACTTGGAAATATGTTTAAAACTTAGATCTTGATAATACAAACATATTTCGTTTATACCTTAAAGCCTAAAAAGAATCATAGGAAGAGGTTTTGAATTTTGACTAAATTTTGTAGCCTGTAATCAAGAACAGAGGCAATATTTGCATGTTCCCAGACTTGCACACACAAATTCTTCATATATACAGACATGCATGTATATTTAACAACTATACAAACATTTTTCTTAACATACATCAAGTATTTATCACAAGCAAATCAAGACAAACAGTTTAAGCTTTTTTGAAAGGGTTGTTTACTCATAGGTTTGGAACAGAGAAGGCTTTGAAAATTTGAAAACTGTTTTTGGATCTTGAACTTTGATATGAAACTTGCTTGAGTTTGAATTGGTTTAAATCTTTACTTTGTTTGGGATGATCTGAATTATGTTTTGATGTTCTGTTCTGATCTATAGCTTTGATTTAGGTTTTTAGATGAACTGAACTTTTTTTATATTTTTATTTTCTGCTTTGTTTACATGCTCAGGTTTTCTTTTTGAAATATATGAAAGAAAATAAAAGAGTATGAGATTAAGTATATATAGCCTTGATTTTATTATTTTTTAAAAATAAAAGAAAATTGAAAATTTGACACTTATTAATTGCATACTATAATTAAGTTAACACTTGTTAAACTTCATGTTATAATTTTAACACTTGTAAATTTGCATGTACTTAATATTTTTATATTATATTATTTAGTTTTATACTTATATATACATACTTTATATTTTATATTTATACTTTTCCTTTATTTATTTTTATACATTTTAAAAGAAAATGATTTGAAATCTAATTATACATTAATAAAAAAATCATGTATATATTATTTTTAAATCCAACATTTTTTTTTTAAATATTTATATTTCGATTTCAAATTCAAATTCTATTTACAAACTACTTATATATATTTATATATATAAACACAAATTTTATTTGTTTTGGAAAAAAATTCAAATTAATTCACAAATTAATTCTAAAAATTACATTAACTACTAAATTAAATTTGGCTTAAAAACGGGATTGTTACACTCCATTAAAGAAGAATGAGGAATTTATTATTGGCTTGAATGACGATCTAAAAGGAAACTTGGTGAACCATAATGATTAGAGGCCTGAAAAGAGCATTGAGATGGCTTTGAGTCACGAGAGCTTGCAACTAAAGCCAAAGATAGCTATTGTTCTAAAGGAAAAGCCTAAATCGCAAGTAGATAGAGGTGGGAAGAGGAAACAAACATGGAGATATAAGGGAAAATATAGCTTTAGAATAAGGATGGTCAGAAGAAGGGCAAAGGGGAGCAAACTTGCTTTAATTAGGGAGAATGAACTGCAAAAGTGAAGAGAGGATGTGCTTTAGCTATAGAAAAATTTGGCATATCAAGAAGGATTGCATAGAACCAACTAAGAATAAGCAGATGGTAAAGTTTTATGTGCTAAATGCTATTCCTAACTCATCCATTGATCCATCAACGAAGGAGAAGGTAAATGACATTAAGATCCAAGGTATGCTTTCTGTTTATGATACACATATTCATGTTTTCTTAATATAGGAACATCACATTTGTTTATATCTAGTGATCTAGTAGATAGGTAAGGATTAAAACCTTGCCTAATAGAAAAACCTTTGATGGTGTTGAATTATAAGGGATGTGCTAATTTGATTATGGTTTGTCATGATGTTATTTTATTGAGTCATGGATGCATGTTTGCTTATGTTTTGTTTATGCTTGGTTTTTTGGGTTTAGGAATACTTTGGGATGAACTGATTTTAGAGATATGAGGTACTACTCAAGTGTGAGAGGTTATTAGTGATGTTAGGGAGTTATTATATGCCTGAGGATGTAGTGATCATTAGCTTTCAGTATTTGCTCGAGATTTTACATGATGAGTTGTCATTGGTACCAAGTGTGAGCGAGCATCAAAATATATTCGAGGAGGTTATAGGATTACCACCAAATAGAGATATCGAGTTCCATATCAATTTAAAGAAGGATGCTAGACTAGTTGTTATGCCTTTGAAATGGATGACACCAATAAACAGCGAGAAGTTGTGGTGTAAGTAAATGATCTACTAAGGAAGGAATTTGTTCAAAAAAGTACTTCTGCGTGAAGAACACCTATAGTATTTTCTACTAAGGCAGATTACTCTTTAAGACTTTGAATCTATTATCGTGAGTTGAATAAAGCAATAGGAAAGAACAAATATCCTCTTCCATGTATTGATGATCTACTTGATTATCTCTATAGTGCAAAGGTGTTGCCATAGTTGGATTAGCTATGGGTTTTCGTAAACTAAGAGTAATGAGGGATAGTGTGCCTTTACCACATTCTGTACACCGTCAAGATTTTATGAATGGTAGGTTAATTCGTTCAGGCTAACTTATGCACCGACATAGATTGTAACGACCCATAAATTTTCGATAACTAAGAAGTGTAAATTTAATATGAAATTGTGATTAAATATTGGAAGAAGTAAAATTTGTAGTTTATTCAATGAAATAATCACTAAAATGAAATGTAACAATGTTAATTAAAGCTAATCATTGACAATTTGTATGAAATCCCAAATTATTGAAATAAGTTAAATGTTATACTTGGTTATAAATTTGATATAAGGAAACAAATGTAAATGTTGAATTAACTAATGAAATAATATGTAATTCATGATAATTGGATAAAATCAGTGTATGTAAACAATTGTAACATTTATGTACAAATAATAACTTATAAGTGTGATTGAAAGTTAATGGTAACAAACTATTATATATTACCTAGTTTAGTCAGTCAAATTTAATTGGAAATCAATTATAATTGAATGGAACAAAATATTACATTAATGTGGTTTAAGACAATAACTACAATCTGTGAATGTAACAAAACATATATAAATGTAAACTATGTTCATAAGGAAATAATTGATTTAATAAAAGATTGGAATCAAGATAAGTAAATCATTTGGGATCTTAAATTTTAATTAATGTATAAATCTGACAAAAATTCAATATGAATGGAATTATAGTAGTTAATACAAATAAAGGTGGAAATTGGAGAGTATTAGTTTAATGAAAGACTACAAATATTATCTTTGTTATTTGAGTAATAATTGATTTAATACAAAGTCCAAAATCAAATTAAAATAATTTACTGAAATTAAATTATAATTAATTGGATTTAATTACAGTTGAAATTGAACACTGTAATTAGTACAAATTTAAACACTGAATTGATGTATAAACTTGTTTTGAATTATTATAAATGTCCAAGTAATCAAAAATGATGAAATTTATTAGTTAATAAATATTGAAATAAAAAGTGATTTAATTAATTAAATATCAATTTATTTAAATAATGTGAAAATAGCCATTTGGGACACTGGCTCGGATATCGATGAAACTAGCTTAATCGGATCCGTAACGGTGAATTATTATAGGATTTCAAGTTTCGTAGCGATCGGACATGACATTTGATCATACGGACTCGAAACGCCTAGAAATCGATTTAATTGAAATCAATTTGAAATAAACCGATCTTAACATAACTTCTTCATACGATGGAATTTGGTCTTGAAACCTATTCCATTAAGTTTAAATTATCAGAAACATTTATTTTGATGTATCGGTTGACCCATTTTCGTTCCGGAGTCAGAATGGGATTTTCGGGTCGTTTATCGTTCGGTTTTCAAATCGATCTGATCCATCCATTCTATCTTTGATCTACCTATTTATAGCTCGTTATAAACCCTAGCAGCCCTTTACTTCCTATTTTCTATACGTACATTTCTTCCTCATCTCCACTTTCCAATGGTAGACAATCCAACCCCCAATTCAAAATTCAATTGCAAATCAAAATCAAATCAAAAATTTAAACTCCTCAAATATATCGAATTATATATCAATTTGAAGCTCTCGACAAGCGCAAGTCAAATATATGATTCGTTTTGATTTGGATCATGGTTCGACCGAAAATTGGGCATTTATCCACGTTCATTCATAGGTGGTTATGGGTTTGGAAGGTGCATTTGCGACGAGGCTTCGATGAGGGAGTGGTAGAGGGAGGAGATCGTCGTACTGAGTGCATCGACACGGTCGCTTTAGTCGAAGGAGGCTCGAATTTTTCGCATATTGACTGTATAGGCATGGCAACACGGAGTTGATGGAGGATGTCGTGAGGTGTGGCGTGGGTTCCAAGGGAGCGGCCGAGGATGGGGGAGTCATCGGTGAAGTCCGATCTGGTGATGGCGACCTGTGGTTACATGCGTTCGTTGATTTAGCGTGACGACTAGGTTTCGAACAAGGTCATGTTTTACTATGCATCGCTAGGGTTTTGCTGTGATTTCGAGGTGACGTGTACGTCTTAAATTCTTTTATTTCAATTTTTTTCATTTTAATTTTAATTTTAATTTTCAATTGTTCTAAACTGCATAACTTTTATATACAAGGTCCGATTCATGCGTGGTTTATTCCACTGGGATCGTATCGAAATTCTGGACATTTTGACACTTGATTGGATGAATTCTGAGACTGATTGAATTTGGGTCTTTATTTGAATTTCAAATCGATTGAAATTCAAAAGGTGAGTGTTTTGGCCCACTCACAACGTATAAAATTCCTTGTATTAGTTAATTAAATTTGTGATGTGGTTAGGAATTTATTGGTTGCTGTTTGGTATGTTTAAATCATCATTTCAGATAATTTGAATTGAATAAGTTGTCATTTAATTTATCAATGAATTAAAACTGCCAGTTATATACTTGTTATTGATATCTAGTTAATTATTGTTATCTATTGGTTTAATTGAACGATGATTATAATGAATGTTTGATTGTTGATATTGGATGATTAGATGTTATGTTTGATTTATATATTTTATCACTCTGCAAGTTCCCTATGTGTTGAAATGATACATCGAATGATCTATAGACCAGGTAAAAATCGTTATGGGTTGAAATGATAGACTCGAGCGATTTTATAGATTTTTGTAAATTCGGAATTGTGGTTTGAAATGATATATAACCGTAAAATGTTATGGATTTTTGTAAATTCTTGATTTTATGAATCATTTCCAGAGATTAACTTAACCAGTTCATGCTTATGTTTATCAAAAATATTCTTGTCTTTATATGGAAAGAAGAGGAACATAAGATACACTTGAGATGTTAAGAAAGCATAATATAAAAGCTAAGTTTTTGAATTGTCTCTTTTGAAGAAGGAAAGTAAGGTTCTTAGGTCATGTTTTTTGGAGCAAAGCATTGCTATAGATCCTATCAAAGTAGCATCTATCGTAGATTGGGAAAGACCTGAGGATGTGATAGATGTGGGAAGTTTTCTTGGATTAGCAGTTACTATAGAAAATTTCTCAAGGAATACTCAAAGAAAGCATCATTATTGATTCGTTTGATAAAGAAAAAATAGACTTTTGCTTGGGATGGCAGGGGTAGGCATGCGTTTATTGATCCAAAAGAGAGGTTGATGAGTGCAAAAATGTTAATCATTCTAGATAGGAATCAGAAGTTGACAATATACGTAGATGCATATGGTACTAGTCTTGGGGCAGTATTTATGCTAATGGGTAAGGTTGTCGCTTAAGCAAGTGGGTAACAGAAACCGCATGGGTGGAAATATCCAAACCACAATTTAGAGTTAGTTACAATAGTATTTTTTTTAAGGCATAAAGGCATTACCTTCTAGGAGAAATGTTTGAGCTATTCACCGATCATAAGCCATTGAAATACTTTTTTCTTATAGAAGGACCTTAACCTTCGATAGTAAAGATGGATATAGTTCTTAGCCTCTTATGACTATTAATTTTCCTACATGCGCGGTAAGAGAGATGCTACTGTAGATGCATTATAGAAGACATGCCAGCTTGGGAGCTATGTTCCTAGAAAGAACGAAATTAAATTATATATCTAGATATGATTTCCAACATAAGGGTGAGTTAGAGCTAGAGATGTTGGAAAGCTTGACGATTAGGCCTACTTTGATAGAGTGGGTTAGTACCGATCAGTGGCGTGATGCTAAGCTAGCAGAGATTATTACTAAGCTTATGGGAGGGTAGAGTTTAAGATGGTTGGCTCCATAACACAGTGTGTTCCAAACCAACTAAGCTTAGCGTCTGACCCAAAGACCATAGAAGAAGAAGAATAGCTCAAAGCATAAGTAATAATAGAAAACCTAGCAAGACAAATAAGAAGAAGAAGAATAAGGATGTTTGATGATAGATGATACGAGGAGGAAATGAGGTAAGAATATTATGAATATTTTTTGTAAAATAAATAAATTTTATGATGTATTTTTTATATAAAAATATCAATCTATTAGCAATAGAAAATACAAAAGCATCTTAATTATTCAACAATTACTTTTGGAATAATGGACAATGATATATTTTTTAAGAAAATTTTCTTTAACTATATAATTGTGAATCATATGTACTTGTGAATTGTATCTCAAAGATCAATAATGAAACAATCATTCGGTGTGAGCGACATAAGAGTTAACGACCCTTTGGATTGATACATATTATGAATGTAAGTCGATGTGGTATTGATGCTAGTTGCAAACACAATGCCTGGGTGACATATGATGATGAACCAATAGGGACGTTGGGCTCTTTAAGGGGATAGTATGTAGCATCCCTGTTAAAAAGTAAAAAAAACTTTAGCATAATGGTTAGTGCATGTTGTTGCTTTGCGAGGCAATAGAAATTGGAATCCCATGGGCATCACAATATTGATCGAAATAATATGTATTAAATAATAAATAATGTATGGTAATTGAGATTATTAATATTGATTAGTAATTATAGATCTTTCTATATTGATAATAACTAAATGGTTTTTTTATTGGACCTAATTAATAAATAAAATATAGCTAAGTGGTAAGGCATAAGAATAACATACGTGAGTTCACTAGTTCGATCACATCATACATATATACGATATATTATTATATATGTGGTAAAAAAGTTTATTATTAAATTTATAATTGAGTCAATGTTGCTTGGATTAATACTAAACCATCTTTTTAAATAATTGTGAACAAATAATAAAGTTGTAATTAAATTAATTAATAATAATATAATATAACTTAGAATTCGTACCAAAATCGTCCAATAAAATATTAAATAAGATTTGATATTATTGACATTATTGATGTCAACACTATAAAGATCTTATGCATATAATGAATTAAAAGTTTTTTTTAATTTACCCATTTTACCCCACTGCCACATGCATCTGATCCAACATGGTTGGATCTTTGTTTGAACTATGTGGGAAAGGTAAAAAAAAGTGGTAATAATAAAATCGAGCTTTGTTTAAAACATACTAAAGTAGTTTATTTTGATTAGTTCATTTCAATTATAAAATTACCGTGACAACCAGCACCTCTCGACACATAGATCCAAAGCCTTGGATGACTTTCAGGTGCCAAGAAGTATGAGCTATCAGGTTTCTAAACATTATAAAGACTAATAATATAAGGATAAAATCTAAGACACTCTATATTTTCAGTTCTAATAGTGGAAGACAATAAAATATAAATACAGAAAAATAATCATCTCGGAAAACACAGTCTCAAAACATACGTAGTTATAATCTAAAGTATACATAAACATAGCATATAGTCTGATAAGTACTATGTGCGATAATAGTTAACCGGAGAGTAATGGAAAATAATAAGCAACTCCAATGCCAAGCTCTCCTCTCCAATACTAATATCTAGGTCTATCATCTATTACGCCGTCCTCCTGTGGCGGGGGAAAAAGAAAGAAAAGGAGTGGGTTAAACAAAATTTTGGTGAATGAGTTATATCATTAGTTTATGTGACCACATGCAGTTAACTTCATTAACGCTCTACAAGGGCTACATTGTTCTACTTATGTCTATGAATAACTAGTTTCATTTTATCTAAGGATATAGTTTTAAATACACCCACACTAACATTTTGTAAAGGCTTATACATAGGGTCGAACAACTAATCGAACATCAAAATAAATATGGATCGGCCAACATCTACTGGAACTATTCCAACATAGGGTCACATACAATATTAACCTTCGAAGTACATTCCTAAATTAAGACTATACATATCGTTTTTACGCATTGAGGTAGAGCCCAAAATGCCAACTCATGCCAATGATGTTTTAAGGTCCGCTGCATCTGGGTCCAATCTTAATTGTACTGTAATGCCACTTATTGGACCACAGCAAGTATCCATCAACAACACAACATAACATCCTCATCGCCGTGTATTCCAAGTAAACTGTGTTAATGTCAGGCCACACACTTCTCCAGGCATCATCATCAGTGTTGCATGTATACTATAGAACCTCTCGTGTGTGCAATTTGCAGTAGAATCACCCCAGTCGAATATCGACCCCATTGAATAAATAGTGTTTAGGCCTCATTGCAGGCTACAAATCTATTTGGTCCCGTAATGTCTAAGTGTTGCAAACATAGGGAGCTAATCTCCCTATGTCACCCAGGTAATTGACCAGTAATGTGAGGATCGCCAGATAAGTACACCGTTCGGCATAAACATCGTTCGGCACACCTCCCCTAACTCGACATCAAGTCTCGCTCGGCATTGAGGGGTCGATTGGCACAGAGCCTCGCTCGGCATGGAAGGGTCGTTCAGCATCAACGCCTCGTTTGGCATCAATGCCTCATTCGGCATGAAGCCTTATTCGGCATGAAGCCTCGCTCGGCATGAAGCCTCGTCCAGCATAAAGCCTTGCTCGGCATGAAGCCTCGCTCGGCACGAGGGCTCGCTCGACATAAGTGAGTCATTCGGCATCTATCCTCGACCGGCATCAAATCTCGGTCGGCACAGGCCTCGTTCGGCCTACACTCTTCACTCAGCGCACTGCCTCTTTCGGCATACAGGTACCATTCGGCATGCCTTCCTCGATTGGCATACGTATGTCGTTCGGCCTGGATATGTGGCTCGGCAATTACCGTTCGACATTTATGGCTCGGTGCATAGAAGTCACTTACCATGGGCCGAGGTATCTTGCTCCTAGGCCCATAAGGGAAGTCCAACCCATCTTCGTCTATAAATAGAAGGGCAGGGGCACAGTGAAAGTGACTTTTTTCGAGAACACTAGGGAGACTCTACTACATTATGGACTTATTCTATTTTACTTAGCATTTGTATTCAAGCTATTATAGTATGGATTATATCTGTATTCAATCATTTGTGAAAGCAATAAAGATCAAGACTTAAAGTGGACGTAGGCAGGTACGCTGAACCATTATAAATTCGGTGTTCTTGTTTTTGCATTTAATTTAACATACAATTCTCTGTTTTAATTTACTTTCTTTATTTACCTCCCTACATAAACTTTCTTAAGGTTGTTAGTGACCAATTCTGGTGCTAACATTTTGGTGCTTTCACTGAGAGGGGAATTCTCAGACCAGTAGGATCTGCTTTGTAGCTACTGGATTGAATAAATCCCCCGAAGGAGATCCAAGTCATTCACAAGACGTCCGTTGATTCTACTCAGAGTTTCTATCAATAACTCTACTATTGGAAGACCACATACCCGATCAGCCTCTCATAACGCGGACGTCAACGAGACTGCTAGTGTACAACAAATAGGACCAAGCAACCAACAAGCAAATCTAGGTGTAGGTACCACCACCCAAAATCAAATGGAAGTTGTCACCAGAATAGAGTTCAACGACTTGATGAGAGAACTCATGGAAAGTAGAAGACAACTAACTGAACAGATTTAAGCTAATGCTAACCTCATGACTCAACTTACTCAACAACATCATCAAAATGCTGGAGGTAGCCCCGTTCCTTACTCTTCATCTGATAGCTCGACTTCATCCGATGAACCTCCTAAGCATGGACGCAACAAAACTAAAACTGCACAAGTAGGTACTGCTGATCGATCAACTAGGGATCACTTACATCTTGGAGACCACACCCAAACCAGAACGGGAAACTTAGGAGCTAGAGCACGTGTGGAGACTGGATGTCCGGCTCACCAAGACTCCAATGAAGCTGGTCCCCAAGATACACATCTGGTAGATCGCCAACAGAGGAGACACTAACCCGAGCGGTCTCGTAGAACAGAGTCCAACCTTCCATCCTCAATACAAACCCCGGACTTATCAGCTATGGTCAGACAGTTGAGGAGAGAAAATCAAGGCTTGACCAATGAAGATTGGGGGATATCCAGGAGTCATACTCTGTTCATAGATAATATTCTACAGGCTGAGTACCCCAGGAAGTTTAGCATGCCAACTATCCCAGCCTAAGAAGGAAAGACTGATCTTAGACAGCATGTGATGAGGTACGAATGGATGATGGATTCGGCTAGAGCAAATGACACGACCAAGATTAGATGCTTTCCAACTACTTTATATAGAATCTCCACCATGTGGTTCACTCGACTTCCCCATCGGTCTATATCCAGCTTCGATGAATTGGCGATGAAATTTGCAGAACAGTTCAGGATACACGCCACTCGTCTCAAGGATGTGATGTCCATATCTAGTGTAATCCAAGCTCCGTAGGAGTCATTGAAAGAGTACTTACAGAGATTTCATGCTGCGGCTACTGAAGTTAGCAACCCTAACGACCACACAATTCTGATAACGGTAATACAAGGAGTTGATCTGGATTCAGAGTTTGGAGATTGGTTGGCAGGATAGCCTCCAACTATGCTGGAGCGTTTCTATTCAAGGGCTCATCGATTCATAAGAAGAGAAGAAGCCACGTGGACAAGGTGAGATAAGGCACCGAGGACTGTACACGAGACTGAATAGTAACATCATCGTAAAACAATCCGGTGACAACTCGGGAAAGGTTCAAGTCAATGTCCAGAACAAGCCTGGGCAATCTAAAGGGTCCCAAGAAGGAAATCTCGGAAAGAAAAGAGAAGCAGGGAAATGGAAGCCAAGGATTCCAACCAACAACGAATACACCCCACTGAATGCATCTCTTGAGAATATTTATCTATCAACTTATAACACTTTTCAATACAGAAAGCCGCGCCCAAAGGAGTTAACAGAGTAACAGAAGCGGGCTAGAAAGTACTGTCGCTTCCATGAGACTTACGGGAACAATACAAAAGAGTGTAGACACCATCATGATGCCATAGAAAACTATTAGACAGAAAAAGTTGTAGGATTTTGTCAAGAACCCACAGGAGGGTAGGCAAGGAACATCAGACCTTAGACGCAGGTCGGCTCCACGCCAACCAGGGGAACCTACCCGAACCGTACGTAGATTGGTCAAAAATACTATAGTCGGTGACCTAACTATGCAGATAAGAATTGGCAGGAAATGGAGCTATATGCCAACACCCTAAGACATGCTGATTTTGAGTGTTTTTCAAATACCGAGGATGGGTCCCCAGCTAAGCAGCAGTGGACAATGACGGACGATATAGTTTTCAGAAGCAGAGATGCTGACCGGGTGGAGGCCCCTACCGTTGACCCGATGGTAATTTCCACGACAATCGGGACAACATTTATGAAGAGAATTTTGATTGATTGTGGTAGTTCTGTTAACATCATCTTCAAAAAGGCGTATGGCCAAATAAAGATGGGGACGAAGGATTTAAAGCCATCTAAATCCTGTATCCATGGCTTTAATGGTGCAATGACTGATGAGTGGGGTATGTTGAGTTGCCAGTTGAACTGGGACAAGGTGAATGTAGGAGGGTGCGACTCCTACCTTTCATAGTTTTGGATGTTGATTCTCCATACAATGTGTTTCTGGGTCGACTGGCCCTGGCAGAGTTTAAGGCAGCTTTGGCCCTATGGTGTTTGACTTTGAAATTTCTGACAGACAAAGGAGTTGGCATTATGTGTGGCGATCAGTCGACCGGTTGCGCATGTTATGTAGCTGAGCTAAGAGAGGCCCAACGGAGAGAGAAAGGAAAGGTTGCGGACAACTCCATCCGCATCTGGAATATTTACAATTGACAAGTAGTGCCCGTGCCCTGGCTCAGGCCACATTCTCGGATCCATAGAGACATAGATCCAAGAGATGATGATGGGGAACCCAGGGAAGCAAAAGTAGCACCGGCTGAACTGACGATTGACATTCCAGTCAGCCGAGATGACCCATCACGAGTACTTAAGATTGGATCATAACTCGACCAGTCGGTGGCCGAAGATCTTACTGATTTCTTCCGAGCGAACTTGGATGTTTTCGCTTGGACACATTCAGATATGTGCAGGATTTCTCCCACTATTCAAGTCATATATTGAACATAGACCCGAAGTACATTCTTGTAAACCAGAAAAGGAGAGGCATGGACCCAAAAAGGTCCGCTGCTCTCAAGAGGAGGTGGACAAACTCAAAGCCAATGGGTTCGTCCGCGACGCCCTCTACCCTAGATGGGTGTCTAACCCTGTGCTAGTAAGAAAGAAAATGGGATCTGGAGGACTTGCGTTGATTACTTTGATTTGAACAAAGCATTCCCGAAGGATAGCTTCCCTTTACCCAGAATCGACTAGCTCGTCTACTCAACGTTCGGATACGAGTTACTGTCATTTATGGATGCGTACTTGGGATATAATCAGATCCTTATGCACATTCCAGACCACGAACACACCAGTTTTGTCACAAACGTTGGGTTATATTACTATGCAGTGATGCCTTTCAGATTGAAAAATGCGGGAGTGACTTTTTAGCATATGGTGAATCGAATGTTCAAATATCAGATTGGTAAAACGATGGAAGTCTATGTGGGTGACATGCTCGTGAAGTCAAGGCAGTCAAACGACCACATTCGGGACTTAGCGGAGATGTTTGATATACTCTGATATTATGAAATGAAGATTAATCCTTTAAGGTGTTCCTTTTGCATTGCATCAGTGAAGGTTTTGGGTTTCATTGTGAATGTGTAAGGAATCGAAGCTAGCCCGGAGAAGATTCAAGCTATTCGAGACATACAAGCACCCAGAACTATAAAGCAGATATAAAGCTTGAGTGGAAAGGTGGCCGCGCTGAGTCGATTCATATCCAGAGCCACAGATAAGTGTATTCCTTTCTTCGATGTAATAAAGAAAGGAAAGAGGAATTTCGAATGGAAACCCGACTGCGAGAAAGCATTCCAAGCTCTGGTAAGGCATTTAGAAAGTCCCCCGGTACTATCGAAACCGGTAGACCATGAGATGTTGTATGTATACTTGGCTATATCCCAGCATGCTATCAGTACGGCTTTGGTTCGCGAGGAGGACCAAGTTCAAAAGCCAGTGTACTATGTCAGTAAACATTTAACAGGGGCAGAAAGAAATTATCCTAAGATTGAGAAACTAGCCTATTGCTTGGTGATCGCATCACGCATGCTCCGACCATACTTTTAGGCACACTCAATCAGTGTTTATACTGATCAACCTTGCGGCAGGTACTCCAACGACCAGAAACCTTTAGAAGGATGTTAAAATGGAATATCGAGTTGAGTCGGTTCGATATTACCTACCTGCCACGAAGGGCCATGCAACGTCAAGCGCTGCAGACTTCATTGCTGAATTCACCATGTCAGACGAATAAAACGGTCACAATGTCCTACCTCCTGTTCGATGGAAGATGTACACCGACGGGGAATCTAACGACCGTTGCTCGGGAGGTGGCAAAGTTCTTGTGACTCCTGAAAACCGATCAATTTGTTATGCTTTGAAGCTCGAATTCCCAACAACAAATAACGAGGCCGAGTATGAAGCATTGATCATTGGCATGAAACTTATCAGAGAGCTGGGAATAAAATCGGTTGAGATCTTTTGTGACACAATTGGTGGTATATCAGGTGTGGGGGAGGGGGGAGGGACTATCAAGTGAAGGGACAGAGACTTGCCCCATACCTTGCACGGGTTCGAGAGCCGCTAGCAAATCTAGAATATTATGATATTTTGCATGTCCCATGTGATTAAAACAAAGAAGCCAATTCATTGGCAAAATTTGCAAGCACTGGCGATGCACAACAAATGGGATTGGTTTCCGTCGAAACCTTACATGCTTCGAGTATAAATATGATGGAGATAGATCTCTTGTTACAAACAGAAATCAAGAAGGAGTCATGGATGACCCCATTCAAACAATACTTGCTACACGGGATCTTGCCCGAAAGACGACAAGTCATTCGTAAGGCTTCAAGATATATAATGCAGGATGGAATAATGTATCGAAAGGGATTCTCAACCCCCTTACTTTGGTGCATTTCCCACGATGAGATAAAACGAGTCCTGAAGGAAGTCCATAAAGGAGAATGTGGTGACCATACTGGGGGGCAGACATTAGCAAATAAAATCCTCCACTATGGATAATATTGGCCAACTGTAAATCGAGATGCTGCAGACTACGTAAGGAGATGTGAAAAATGCCAGAAGTATGCAAAAATCTCAAGAGCTTCACTAATGGAGCTCACACAAATGGTTAACCCCTAGCCGTTTGCAATGTGGGGAATCGATGTAATTGGTTCCTTACCCATATCGAAAGGTGGTGCGAAATACGCGATAGTCGGGGTCAATTACTTTACCAAGTAGGCAGAAGCAGGGCCCTAGCCACGATCATCACCAAGAAGGTCATTAATTTCGTTGTATGAAATATTATATGCCGTTTTGGCCTTCTATGGACTATCATTACAGACAACGAAACTCAATTCGAAAGCAAAGAGTTCAAAGAATTTTGTCAAAGGCATGGAATTGAAAAAAGGTTTGCATTAGTTGTTCATCCAAAAGAAAATGGACAAGCGGAAGCCGTGAACAAAATAATCAAGTCCATATTGAAAAAGCATTTGGAAAAGGCTAGAGGCAAGTGGGTGGATGAACTTCCAACAGCACCATAGGCTTATAGAGCCACCCACAAGTCCGCGACTGGCCACACTCCATTCGCATTGGCATGTGGCATGGAAGCTGTTATACCCGTAGACTTGAAGTGCAGTAACATCGGATAATCATTACGACCCCAAGATGAATCAAGAACTTTTGCTGGAATCACTGGACTTCACTGATGAAAAACGTGAAGAAGCTGATTTAAGAGCGGCTGCATATAGACACCGAGTCGCTCAATATTATAAAGAAAAAGTCCCGCCAAGAGTCTTTGATGTGGGCGACTTCGTTTTGAAACGAGTTTTTTCGGCCCCATCGCATTTGAATCCCACATGGGAAGGTCCATCCTCGTTGAAAAGAGGCTTGGAGAAGGAACTTTCAAGCTAGCGACCATTGATGGTGCGACACTCCCCCGAGCATGGAATAGCGAGCATCTGCGGCCTTATTATACTTAGTCTATTCATTTTCTATCTTTGTTGCAATTATTTGCAATATGTTTTCCTTTAGTTGATTCTTAGTTTTCAGCATGTAATAAGACAATTTAGCTTGTTTTCATTAATAAAGGCTTGAAGCCATATTTTCCATGAATTATTGATGTTTCTGTGTATGATAATTCTATAACAAACAACTAGAATTACATTATTCTGTCTGGAGTACGAACGCACATAAACGACTTAAAATCTCCAAGTCCCCAGAGTGCAGATTGTAGTACTCTGAGTCCTCTGAGTGCGGATTAAAGTATAAACGACTTAAAATCTCCAAGTCCCCAGAGTACGGATTAGAGTACTCTGAGTCCCCTGAGTGCGGACTAGAGTATAAACGACTTAAAATCTCCAAGTCCCCAGAGTGTGTACTGGAGTACTCCGAGTCCCCTGAGTGTGGACTAGAGCATAAACGACTTAAAATCTTCGAGTCCTCAGAGTGTGGATTGGTGTACTCTGAGTCTCCTGAGTGCTAACTAGAGTATAAACGACTTAAAATCTCCAAGTCCCCAGAGTGCGGATTGGAGTACTCAGAGTCCCCTGAGTGTGGACTAGAGTATAAACGACTTAAAATCTCCAAGTCCTCTGAATGCGGACTGGAGTACTCTGAGTCCACTGAGTGCAGACTAGTGTATAAACGACTTAAAATCTCCAAGTCCCCAGAGTGCGGACTGGAGTACTCTAAGTCCCCTGAGTGCAGAATGGAGTATAAACGACTTAAAATTTCCAAGTCCCAAGAGTGCGGATTGGAGTACACTGAGTCCCCAGATTGCAGACTAGAGTATAAATAACTTAAAATCTCCAAGTCCCTAGAGTGCGGGTTGGAGTACTCTGAGTCCTTTGAGTGCGGACTAGAGTATAAACGACTTAAAATCTCCAAGTCTCCAGAATGCGGACTGAAGTCATCAAGTCACCGGCGTACGGACTGAAAAATATTCTAAGTACCTGAAGCATTGAATAAAGGATCTACAATTCCAAAGAATTTCTGAGTTATATGAAGATGAATTAGGGGTTTATGTAACCCACAATAGCTCGGGTTTCCACTACAATCATACAGAAAGCTAAACGATAAAAATCGTTTGAAAGACAAAAGAATTAAGTTTTATTTATTAAACCAAAATGAGGTTCTACTACAACTCCTAAAAACTTGGAGTCAAAAGTCTATTTACATTGACTACAAGCATAAATAAAATTAATTACATAATCTAAGCTGACTCTCGTTGAACGAGAGTAACAACTACTTCTTTGACTCCCTCGGTTTCTTTTCCTCCCTCATTTTCTCTGACGTTTCCTTCTTCGTTTTCTCTAACGATTCCTCCCCGCGCGTTTTCGCTTGGATGCCTTGCTAGATGGGGAAGTAACATCAGAGGAGGAACGAGGGACTTCTAGTGTCCTAGACCCACCACGAAGGAGGACCTTCAAGGCATGTTCAAAGGATCATCTAGATCCACAACTTGGGGCTCAACTTTTATTTTAGCTTTCTTTTTCTTATCCTCCATGAGTTGCTCCTTCATGCTCATTTTTGAAGTGTCTTCGGAGGCGCCTGTAATCTCAATTTCACAACTTTCTTCGATGGGAGACGAAGTCTCGGACTTGTCGTCATCAAGCACCCCAATCACTTGAGCATCAGGGCCGGGAGCCTCTCCCGCTTGAGTTGCCTCGCTCACTTTCTCCTTCTTCTCCTTGGCGTCATCGCTTCTCGGAGTGGGCTTGGGGTCAAAGCGGCCTACGCAAAACCGTAAGAGAGACAAACGTTAGAATATAATAAACTCACGCCGAAAACATCGGCTCTTTGAACTTTAAGAAGAAATGTTATTTACTGGTTTCTTGCTGGCTCTCAACCATCCGTGGAGTCTCACCCTCTGGAAAGGGAGATAGTATATGAATGCCAAGGCTAGGGGCTTCCGGGTCATAACTGACATGCTGTTCGAATGGATCAAGTACCGGCCGACCGGTCGATTGAGTAAGGGGAGCAGCTGAGACTCGGTTTCAGACGGACCGATGACCTCATCTTTTCCTTTTGATGAGAAGGAACCTTTGTTGTAGAGGGCCTCCACTGCAGACAAGTCTGAAGGCTTATTCCCCCTGAGAAATTCTTTCACCAAAGCCTCCTCGTCAACCTCTTCAGTGCCCTGCTCGACCTTCCTTATCTTTATCAAAGTTTCCCATGCCTTGAACTAGAGATTCGAGGTAGCCCTTGCCAAGAAAAGTTAAGTCCCAATGCATGAGTACACGGGCGTTGTATTCTGCTACAAGAGGGTCGAACATGCACTTGATCTCCTCCTTGCCAGCCTCTGTAGACGCCTCAAGGCGAGAGTCAATCTCCGTGGATGCTATTCATTTGCCCTCTTCACGGGCTTCGTCCTTCAGCATCCCAACCTTAGAAAGCTCGTCATCGAGCTTTGCCTTCAAGAGTCGCGTAGGAACAATTTCATCACAATATCATTGCGACTCTTCCTAAGCAGTAGTTTTTCCTCTCTCTCTTTACGGTGTAGATCTTCCAACTCTTTGACTCACAAGGCGCATGCATCCACCTCCTTTTGAACAAATCCTTCTCTAAAGCCAAGGCCCTGCAGCGTTAGACCGCTTCGTCAATCTCTTTCTTATGTGTCGTCTCCAGATGACTGACGGCCTCTACAGTATCTTTAGCACTTTGATGGGCAGCTTCGAGCTGAGACTTGTATGAAGAGAGATCTTCATCTTGAGCTTTGATAATGTCTTTATCGTGAATAACTTCGAGTTTCAGGTGATTGATTTCGTGCTGACACTCAATAAAGACTTTCGATACTTTTTCAGCTAGGTGGACAAATGCGTTATATTGAACATAAATGTCGTTGGTACAAGCAATAGCGCTTTATTTGACATGTCCCAGAATGTGATGAATCGTCAGGAAAAATTTCAAGCCATTAAAGCATATTTTTGGGAACGTGGCTTTAAGCTTAGCAAGTCATTCTGCTACCGATGGATCAGATACAGGAGCTGGAGGAGTTTGCCTGGAGACTACATGTGTTTTGTAAGGATCCCAGGATTGCCTGGTACTGGATGAACCGGAGTGCTGATCTCGATGGGCCTTAGGATGGGACCCCTTATGTGCAGATTTCTCTTTGTTTTGTTCTGATTGAGAAGGGGGATCGCGAGGGTAGGAGTATTGGCTATAGGTTTTTCTTTAGTAGGATGATTCTTGGTGGCGGTAGACTCGATCGCCGGTGTCATCTCTATCTCGACGTTTGCCAGAACTCGAATCTCGGCCAGAGTGGTGAAAAATAGATGACCCACGTAGACGGTCAAGTCTGTGAGTGCGTCCTATGTCGCCTGCGTGGAATGTGAATAATGACAAGTTGGCATAGAATAGAGTGATGGTTAAAATTGAAGTGCAAAGTGAAGTGCACGTGTCCGTGTGTGTCCTAGTGTTTCCCCCCAACGGACTAGTTTCTTTATCTCTACTTATAGGAGTTTTATATCCCTGAACATTGGCTTGAGTGCCTGCATCGCCTCTTGCGGGCGAATGAAGATTAAGCGCTTTCGTATCATTGAAGCCGTAGTTAAGCAAATCATCAGGAATAGTAAGATCTGATAGGCCTTCCATTGAACTCTCTAAGCATTGAGGAGAAGGCTCTCTCTCCACCGGGGTGACTGTGACTTTAGATGTTCCGTCCGCCGTCTTCTTCCTCAGTTTGTAAGTTAAATTTTTTCTTTCCCTTTGTGGGGGAGGCGTTACTTTGATATCGTGCACCTCGACTACTGACTCCCGAGCGGGGCTAACATTCTCGCCATGTACTTCGGGAGTTTCAGCTTCTTTAATCTCCCCCTCCTCAGGTGTGTCAGGGGCATCATGTGCTGAAGGCCCAGCTTGCTTTTTCCTTTTCCCAAAGAAGACTCAGTTATGGTGATGCCTTGAGGAAGGGTTATTCGATGGCCTGCCGCTAGGAACCCAAACCTCGAGAGCGATTCGTTCGAAATAAGAGACCTAATGTCCCGGTCTCCTGCGAGGATAGCTCGAATAGCCTCAATAGCTTCAGAATACCCAGAGCCTTTGGGACGTGGGCCGACACCTGAAAAAGTAGATAAAGAATCAGAAAAGGTGCAAATTTCGCCTAACGTGAATATTGATCCAGAAAAGAAACTTACTCCCTTCCACCCATCTCCTTGCAAAGCCATGGGGACAGCGCACGTAGAACCACTCTTGCTTGTACTGGGCAAATTTGCTCCACGCCCCAGTTAGAATTTGACATTTGTTGTGTGGCTCGAGAAATACAAAAGATGGGATGTCCGATCGTCTCTTGAAATGGTAAATATAACGAATATCGCCAAGAGTCGGGAGCCTGAAGAGGACACTCATAAAGAGAATGCACATGCCGTATACGAATGCATGACTGTTTGGATGTAATTGTGATGGAGCGATCTCAATATACTGTAACAGATCGTGGAGGAAGGAGTTGAATGGCAGCATGCTACCAACCCAACACATAAATCTGTTGCAGGATGTGTATCCGGCTGGGGGCAGGAGAGGACGATCTTGCCCTGATGGAACCAACACATCATCGAAAGGAATCCCATGTACCAAGCATATGCGATGAAGTGCACTTTCGTTAATTCTCGAGAATTGAGAATCGATCGGATCATCTAAAAAGATCGCTGCATCCAAGGCATTGGGAGCCAAGTCGACGGATGCGATTGTGGGACTCGGAATATTTGAGCAGGAATGGTTGATGGATTTGAAGTTCCAACTACTTCTTGTTGAGAAGTTAACTCGGGTCTATCCGAGACCATGGAAAAACTAGAATTTCTAGACATCTCTAGTAAATGTTGGATCTAACGAAATATCTGTTTGAACTATCCTTGAAAAACAATCGACATTAGACTTAACAACAAAATACTCCCCCCACGTGATGCGTGAACTAGTGCAACCATTCAAGTATAAGAACCAAAGACTTACAAGTAGTAAAGTTAATGAAATAAAGTTAAGCTTTGGACTTTCATCTTTGAAGACCGTCATCGCTGACCGTCTCTGAGAGCTTGTCGTATGATGGTTTCGAGTTTGAACTCGACATCGGCACTGTATGTGGAAGGTTATTATCTGTTTTAATCAAATTAAATTCAGGTTTATGGTTGTCAAAACAGGAGAGTCATCAGTCTGGGATGTCTGATATGCTTAATTACTTAAGTCCTTATGCTTGTTCACTGTCATATATTCGGGCATAAAAAGCAAGTTAAGTCAACATGCATTATGTTCGAGTTGGGATAGTTCTAGCTGTTTTAATCTACTATCAAACTTAATGCTGAACGGCGTTGCAGAGACATGACTAGTCTTGTTGTGCTCCACTCTCCTACACGACCACTCCCCTATTTGGCATTCGGCAAGTCATGCCAAGCCGCGGCAATGCCGAGCTACATCGCTCGGCACGATCAGCCAACCCCAACTTCCTTCCTATGCTTCCTCACTACCGCTCGGCACAGATGGGTCATTCGGCAAGTCATGCTGAGCCGCATCGCTCGGCACTTTGCCCTCAACTCCTACTTCTCTCCTTTCTTGTTTTCCCTTTTCCTCGTTTGGCATGCGGGAGTCATGACGATCCGCGACAATACCGAGCCACATCGCTCGACCTCCTAAGCCCAACACTCATCTCTCTCCTGTGATCTCTCTTTGTCATTCGGCACGACTCATGCTCCTCTCTCCCCATCTCTCTTCGTCAATCGGCACGCAAACGTCATGCCGAGCCACAGCCATACATTTTCTTCCAACTCGTACACCATACTTAACTTACACCACCTAACTTCACTACTTCTTACTCCCTCATGTCCAAAACACCTCTGACATCCTCTTACTTCCACCACTCTGCCTAGCCCTAAGACATGTTCAAACCTCGATTCGTTGTCCTCATCCAGGCGGTTCCTACTGTCCTTGATTTTACAAAGATTCACGAACTCAAATCTCATGCTAAGTCTCCTAGTAGGGATGAAGTGTTTAAAGGAGGGGTCATTACCTAATAAATGGCTTGAAACTTAGGGAGATTCTGGAGTAGGAAGCACGATTTTGGTCATGTCCGTTGTTGGTGAAAGAGGTGGAGCAACGTATCGGGTTTGAGAAGAAAAGGGAAAGGTGAATTGTTCGCAGAAGTCTGGTGGAAGGCTAGTTTGTAAGTTTTTTAGAGTGGAGGTAAAAGTAAAAGGGAGAAGAAGAAGGAGTAGTGGCTTATATAGAGCAAGGGGAAGTTGAATAGGCATCGACCGGTGGGCCTGGTCAAGGTATCACGATGGTTCGTCATACTTATGCCGAGCGGCATATGACTTGTCGAACGACTCGCTTCGCATCCATATGGAACGTTTTCATATGAATGTCACAAAGGAGAAGAGTGAATTGGATACTTGCTCAAAGCATGTCGTGTTGCCTCACAGGACATACTGTGGGGGGCAAGCGTTATCAAGGTAGTTGACCCGGTAACGTGAGGATCGCCAGATAAGTAAACCGTACAGCATAAACATCGTTCAGCACACCTCCCCTCGCTCAGCATCAAGTCTCGCTTGGCATTAAGGGGTCGATCGGCGCAGAGCCTCGCTCGGCATAGAAGGGTTATTCGGCATCAATGCCTCGTTCGACATCAATGCCTCGTTCGGCATCAATGCCTCGTTCGGCATGAAACCTCGCTCAACAGGATGCCTCGTTCGGCATGAAGCCTCGCTCAGCACGAGGCCCCGCTCGACATAAGTAAGTCGTTCGACATCTCCCCTCGACTGGCATCAAGTCTCGGTCGGCACGGGCCTCGTTCGGCCTAAACTCTTCACTCAACGCACTGCCTCATTTCGGCATACAAGTACCGTACAGCATGCCTTCCTCGATCGGCATATTAATGTCGTTTGGCCTGGATATGTGGTTCGGTAATTGCCGTTAGGCATTTATGGCTTGGTGCGCAGAAGTCACTTACCACGGGCTGAGGTATCTTGATCCTAGGCCCATGAAGGATGTCCAACCCATCTTCATCTATAAAAGAAGGGCATGGGCACAGTGAAAGGGACCTTTTTTCGAGAACACTGGGGAGACTCTGCAGCATTCAAGACTTATTCTATTTTACTTAGCATTTGTATTCAAGCTATTACAGTACGGATTGTATCTGTATTTAATCATTTGTGAAAGCAATAAAGATCAAGATTCAAAGTGGAGTAGGCAGTTACGTTGAACCACTATAAATCCGATGTTCTTGTTTTTTCATTTAATTTAGCATATAATTCTCTGTTTTCATTTACTTTCTTCATTTATCTCTCTACATAAACTTTCTTAAGGGTGTTAGTGATCAATTCAAGTGCTAACACCCTACTTATAAAAACATCTATACACACACACACACAATACATGCATATATACATACATACATACATACATATATGTATGTATGTATGTATGTATGTATGTATGTATCATATATAAATAAGCTTATAACTGGGGCCTTAGGCCAAGGTTCAGGCCACTCCTAGAGTTTGTTAACCGTCGATTGCTGGTCACTGGAGCAGTCAACCACTCCAGTGAGCCAAGCTGGAGATTACTATATTTTTTATTATCGGTTTCTATTGATTGTCGTTCTTAATTATCGTTAAAGTACACCGCTAGTTACAAATTGTCTATTATAGTAAATCCTAATTTTGTAAATTTATAATTTATAATCGCTGTAATTTCATATTCGATTTCATATACAATTACGTACGCAATTTTAGTAAATCAACTTGACTTTGGATTAAAATCAACAGCGTATATATATTCCTATTTAATTTGCAAAAAAGGCTATAATCAACCATGTGCAATCAAAGCGCTTAACGGTTCTATAGCGGTGAAGTGCAAAAGGTAATAGTGAGGATAAATAGGTGTAATGACCCAGAATTTTTGGTCCTTTGAATCTAAAAACATTTAACTAATATTAGATATTGAAAAGTTACTTTTATAAGTTAAATAACTTGAATTTCAAATATAGTGATTTATTTCATAATTTAATGGTTGAATTTAATAATTCTAATTGTTTAAATAATTGAATCTTGGATTTTAATTTGGATAAAAATAATTTCAAGGCTTATTTAAAATTCTATTAATAAGAACAAAGATAATAGAAAATTTAAATTGGATTTAAAAGTGATTTAACTCACTTTTAATAATAATTTGTTTTATTTAACGAGTGAAAATAGCCTTTTGGGGCACTATCTCGAATTTTGACGAAACCAATTTCATTGGATCCGTAATAGTGAATTATTGTATGCTGGCGATTTTCGTGGCGATTGGACATGTCGTTTGGTCGTGCGATATTGAAACGCGTATAAATTAGTTTCAAAAATTTAATATAACAATCGGGTCTAAAAACCTATCTTCTACATGTGATCGAATTAGGTTTCAAAACAAGTTCCATTGCATTTGGAATAGGAGTATAATATATAGAATGCTAGACCACACGCCCCATTTGGAGTTCGATATTTTTGGGTATGTTTTTGTTGAATATTTTAAAATTAAAAATAATATATAGATGTATACATATGCTTCATCCTCAAGCCCATATCCTTTATTTTCAGCCCTTGCCTACCCTATACCATCCCACTTCCTGCTCATACCCTTCTCCCTCTATTTATAATTTTCCTGTAGCCAAAAATTGGTTTTCCCATTCGGATTCAAAATTTAAAAATCAAAAACCCAACATCTACTTAATGATAAATCTTGAAAATAAAATATTTGGATTAGTATGGCCGTAGGCTTCAACCCATACCCATGATGAAGCTCGCGACTATGTTCTAGGTGGTGGTTATTTTAGGGTAGCAGCTAAGGTTAGTGTCTTTAGGTATTGTGGTCATCGATTTGGAGTTTGGAGTTTTGTTTTGGACTCAGGTGGTTAGGCACACATGTGGCCATATTTTGGTATGATGCGGCTCGAGATTGGAGGATGCAACATGGAGCAGGTTGCCGTTTTTGGGTAGCTCGGTCGCATTTTTATTAATGAGGTTGGGGTTGTTTTTGAGGAACCGAGAGGGTGGAGATCGTGGAGAGAAACGCGTAGGCATTCTTGGTTTGGCGAATCAATGAATGTTGCTCCATATAACGGTTGATCATGCTTGGCCATGTACATTATCATGCATAGAGAGCTTCATTTCGCAAGGAGAAGAAGAAAGGTAAGAGTAGGGACATTTTCGTAAATATGTTTAAGTTTTGTATTATAATCTTAAATCTATTGATAACTTATAAATTTCGTATCTCGCTCATACGAGGTCGGATTCGAACGCCCTTTTTTGTGTTCGACTTATGTCGTCGAGAACTTCACGATGGTGCTGGTTTGGATGACTTTAGGGATCGTTGAAATCTAGGCTAAAATAGTTCCAAACTGAAACCCCCCGGCGACAACAAAAAAATTTCGATGAGTTAAACTCACCTTTTGGTTAATTAGTATGATATATAGTTGATAAAAATTGTTGAGTGATTATTTGAATGTACTATATTTATATTAGTTGGATTGAATATTCCCGCTTATTGGAGTGGATGAGACCCTATTACATTCCTATGTAAGCACGGATGACCCTTTGTATATGAATCCAACATCGAAGCGGTTGATTTATATTTTATGATTGTATATTATTGTGATGCGGGAGGGGGGGGAGGGAGGGGAGGGGGAATAGGTTTGAGGACCAACGGGATTCCTCGCTATTGTTGAATTGTTTCGATAATATTTCTTTTATATGGATTATTGAAAAATGAACTAGATTATGGGCATTATGGTTATAACATTGTTATATATTTAAAACCTAAAACCCAGTAATGATAGAAAATCAATATCGATACTGAATAAGCGTTGGGTGCGATTGGCCCTAAATTAGTACTTTGAAATACTAACAATTGCCAATTGAATTGGATTTGAGTTTTAAGACAGGAAATGATTTTTAAATCAAAAATTAGGTTTCGAAAAAATATTGTTTTAAGTTATTTAGTGATAAATAATGTTTTAAAGATTGTTTAACTATATTAATATAGTTTAAATCTATATAATTATATTAATAATGTTTTAAGTTTATTTGATTATATTAGTATTGTTTAAAGTTATTTAAATTATATTAGTATTGTTTTACAGTATTTATAAAAATGTTAATATTTTCAAAGTTAGTTATTTTAAGAATAATTTTGGTTTGTAATCGATAATAAGGATTTATTTATAAGGTTTTGGAAACAAATTTCTATTATTTATAATAAGAATAAAGAGTTATTATTATCACTTTTGAAATGATTGATAATTATTTTAAAATATTTCAAGATAGATAATCATTATTTATTTATAATGTTATTTTAAATAATAATTTTATACGAAACTGTTTTTGAAGTAAACTTTTAATTATGTATAAATGTTTTCCAAATCCATTAATAGAGTTGTAAGACATCGATTTTGTAATGGAGATTATAAAATGGTTTGAAGACTTAAGGGATGATTATTTACAAGGTTGAAGAATTTTTACAATGGTAAGATATTTGCAAAACATTTTTGGGAAACGGGTTCATAGATTTGTAAGAGGAGGTTTTAAATGGTAACTTGCTATGTGACAAGTGTTTAGTTGATGGACTTGTTTTTTAAAAAGATGTTTTGTGATAATAAATTGTTTATGGATTATAAAGGATTCACAAATGATCTTAGAAGATGTATAAAAAGAATTTCTAAGTGATTGAATTTTGTAAAAGAGTTTATAAATGATTTTCAAAGATTAAAAAATGGTCTTAGAGAATTATAAGGAGTTTATGAATGATTTTTGAATCGAATAAAAATGGAATCTTTCTCAGTGTGTAAATATACTTTTACCATTAAGATAAGTACATGGATATTTTCTAAGTCTTGAAAATATTGGAATTGGTGGATATATCTTTGAAAAAGTATTCTTATACAAGTAATATACAAATGGTTTTATTTATTAAAGATTTATTAAAGCAGGATAGGGATTGCTTATGTGGCACCAATTTTGGTTTTCCTTATGAAATAAATCCCTGATTGAATGTTTGTTATTCGATAGTTAAATAACCGACTATTGAAATTTGACCTAAATGTAACTTTGGAAATATCTAGGAGAAATACGTGAGTTATATGGTACAATCATCTCTGATGATGTTGTACTGTGCATATAAATTTTGTTTTGTTCTCCTAGGACAAATGATAAGGAAATCCGTCCACTAACGATTAGATGGTGATCTCCGATCTTATCGTTGACTGTTTATTTCCTAAAGAACCAGGGTTGAGTTTACCGGGAATTATCAAAGAGTTATTTCGAAGAGACCGGGATCGGGTATGTTATTTAAAAACCACTTCGATCCAACAAATTTGTTTCAAAAGTGAAGACATCTTAAAGATGATGGAATTGAAGATAGAGCTTTCAAGTGTTTCGTTCAATCCTAGAACGAACTTGTATGGATGAGCGTTGTTATAGCATTGTTTCCTAAAAGGAAATATTAGCACTCCAAGTGGGAAGTGCTATATAAAAGGAACGTAGCCTCAAGCCTCATCGACCAAGAATGACTAAAAAAGGGAGAAGCAATAGTGCTAAGTGGATCACTCCCAAGTAGGGTATGATCATCCCTATATAGAGTCTCTATTCTCCCTTATTTGTATGCTCAAGGCCCATTAATGGAGCAGTGATCATATTCGGTACCATCCAGTAAAGGGTATGCCAGTCTTGTGTTGGTAGGGGTCGATAGGTTCGACCTTGATGTATTTTATCTAGAGATGCACCATGACGTGCGGTATCTCAGTAGCCCCGTCATTGTATGAAATCCATTCTCTAATACGAGCCTTTATGGTTTTAGTTCTATACCTATTATGATGGAATTTAATTAGTGTAACAATTTCGGCAAAGATTAATAAATATTTGTGTCTAGACCCTATTATAATATCAGAGAATTTCATTAAATGTTTTTTGGTTATCGTATGGTAAAAACCCGTCCGCGTTTATGTGCTATAGGGTCTTATGAGATACTTTTGATTTCAAAGATTTTATAACTTTAAAATGAATTAGGTGTGTTTTCCCACTTGGCCTTCCAGACTAGCTCAGTTGTTATTTTATTATAATGCTTGGGTCAGACCGAGCATATTACAAATTTAGATTAGATGTTTGGAGCTTCAGGAGACAAGCTGGAGACCTAGAGACGTATTTAGGTATACGGTTATTTTTTTGTTGTGTTCATTGATGGTATTTATCAGCAATTGTAAGGATAGACTATTATAACTGTCCAGGCTGAAGTAGGTCAGTATACTCTGACTGATGTCTATGTGTCTATATATATACATATATTTATTACGGTTTTGCTTTTATGTAAAGATTTGTTGTATATTATAGATTATTCATTCAGCTATGAGATTCTTTGTTATTTAGTTTCTTCTTGTCTTCTTCCTTCTTTCTTTTTCCTTAACAATCGGGTTTTATGGCATTTGATTTCTCAGCATGTAATACTATGGGTGTATTAGTGTCGATTTTCGAGGGTCGAAAATCGAGTTTGTTTCATTTAGTATCAGAGCCGAAGGTTAAGCGAGAACCTTGGATTTGGCAGGGTACTCACTAGAGATAGGGTAAGTAGCACCCTAAAATAGTTTGAGTATATATCTGAGCGCGTATTTGCTGGTGATATAAAAATGTTTTATATTGTGTTGGTTGATTTGTTGAGTGGCTTATGTATTTTGGTCAATACGAGTAACTAACACTATTGATAGGGATCTCTAAACACTTGAACAGAGCAATTCAACATAGTATTGTTTTGAAATTGGGTAAATTAAATAATTTTACCTTAATAATTTTTATATATAAAAGGATAATTTTTCAAAAAATTATATAGTATATATGGTGTGCTTGGTTGTTAGAAAATGATAATGTTGATTATTATCATTTGTTGTTTGTTGTTGTGTTCTAACAAAATTTGCTGGTATTATAATGCAAACAAAGGTTAACAATTAAGAAATGATTTTATATAACCATAGTGAAATTATGTGAATATGATTTGTAAAAGCGGGTTATAAATTAAAAGGGTCTAGAAGCTAGGAATTTGAGAATTTAAATCTCGTGATTTTGAAAATTGTTTTTCAAAGTTTTGGAAATAATAATATTATTATTTGGAAAATATTTTTGAATGAAAATATTTCTAAAAGGATTTAAAAGAGGTAGAAAGCACTGAACGCACTTTGATCATTGGAAAATAATTTCAATGATGACTACAGCGTCATCGACGTTCATTTTTGGCTTTCCAAGAGAGGAATTGCTACCATTGAAGTTTGTTTTGGTAAAACTAGTTTTATTTTATAAAAAAATTCAAAAGAATGATTTGATATACCAAGAGGATTATATATGTATATGATTTCAAATTGATTTGAAATAAATAGAAATAGGGTTTTTAAACTCCGAAATTTTTTCATTTAGTATAAAATATGAAAAAGTAAGTTTGATAACTTATAAATTTTGAGAAATAGTAAGTTAAAATAATGTTTTAAATGGTTGAATATGAATGTTGAGGAAGAAATTTTGAAATGAAATTTAACATAAGTTAAATAAAATGAATTAACGAAAGGATTTTTAAAAAGAAATTTCCACAGTTGGGTAAAATGAAATAATTTTTGGAAAATAAATTTGGTGGTGATTGAAATAAATCAATGAGATGGATTAATTAAATAAGTTAGTGAATTGAACATGGTTTTGGAATATGTTTGAAATATTGAAATTGAACAATGAATTGGGTTAAATGTAATTGACTTTGATTTAAATGTATACCGGTTTATGGTTTTGGAATATGGTTGAAATATTGAAATTGAACAATGAATTGGGTTAAATGTAATCGACTTTGATTTAAAATGTATATGGGTTTAGGTTCTGAAGTGGTGATGAACATGTGTGGTGTTGTGTAGATTTTGGTAATTGACTTAAGTAAAAAGTGGATGGAATGATGTTTAAGTGACAATAGTATTGAAAGGAATACACTAAGTAAATAATAAATATGAATAACGCAACGTGAATAATGATTATGAATAATTGAATGTAAATGAATGTGAATAAAAAAAATTTAGGATAGCTGAGAAATCAATTAAAATAAATATGTAAGTGTACATATAATACTTTATTCGCATAGCGGTTTGATCTAGATTCAAATACATAGCTTCGAGACGATTTACATAGATCCGAGTTAGGATTTTTCACTTGATTCTCGACGGTGAACACTGGATATAGATTTTTGATTAATTCTGGAATTCTCTATCATAGTATATTGCTACGCAACGAGAATGATGGTTTCTAATCAAGATACTGGAACTGAGTCTGCACTAGAGTGGTCGTGTGAACGATACTAGTTCGGAAGTGAAATTGTGTGATCGAGCAAGTGATCGTGTTTGGGATATTGCGTAAGGATGATATATGTAAATCGTATAGGTTTTAGTAAAGAAAATGTTGGACATTGAAATTGCAGAATAATATGGTTATGAACTATATGATTGGATATCATTGGTAAATAAGATAGAGGTATATAAAAATAACAGCTAATTTGATGACTTTGATTTCATAAGTAAAATTTGGTTGTCCGATTAAAAGGTACACATTTAAATTGTTGTTTGAATTTGATGGTTTTATGATTGAGCCACTTGGCTTTTCTTTTCCTTTGTTCGTTTGGGCCTGGAGTGGCAAGTTGTAGTTGTTTTGATCTAGCTACGCAAAGGAGACGCTAGCGAAATTTTCCAAAAATTTAAGAGTTAGAAAATTTTGAAGAGATTTTTAATAACTAAAATTTGATTTTGGGTTATGACCTAAAATGATTGAACAGATAATATTAGTTCGAATTTATGAATGAATTTGGAAACTTAGTAAAAGTAATAATAAAGTTTTAGTGAGTTGATTTTTGAAAAGTTAAAGGCTTAAAAGGATTTGGTAACCTATTTCAACTAATTGGTTTTAAAAAAAAGTAATGGGTCTGAGCATTTTTCTCACCTTGGCAATTTCGACGACAATTTTTTTTAAGGGGAAAAAATGTAACGACCTAGAATTTTCGGTCATTTAAATTTAAAACATTTAAATGATATTAGATATTGAAAATTATTTTTATAAGTTAAATAACTTGAATTTCAAATATAGTGATTTATTTGATAATTAAATGGTTGAATTTAATAATTATAATTGTTTAAATAATTGAATCTTTGATTTTAATTTGGATAAAAATAATTTCAAAGCTTATTTAAAATTTTATTAACAAGAATGAAGAAAATAGAACCTTTAAATTGGAATCAAAAGTGATTTAACTGACTTTTAATAATAATTTGTTTTATTTAACGAGTGAAAGTAGCCTTCCGGGACACTGTCTTGGATTTCAATGAAATTAGTTTCATTGGATCCGTAATAGATAGGTATTGTATGCCAATGAATTTTTGTGGCAATTGGACATGTCGTTTGGTTATGCGATATAGAAATGCGTATAAATTAATTTCAGAAATTTAATAGAGTAAGTGGGTCTAAAAACCTATCTTCTGCATACGATCGAATTAGGTCTCGAAATAAGTTCCATTGCATTTCAAATAAAGGTATAAAATATAGAACTCCAAGCAGCACGCCTCGTTTGGAGTTCGATATTTTCTGTTATGTTCTGTTGAATAAATTAAAATTAAAAAATAATATATAGATATATACATATGCTCCATTCTCAAGCCCATAGCTTTCCGGCCCATGCCTACCCTTATACCTTCCCACTTCATGCCCATACCCTTCTCCCTCTATTTTAAACTTGCCTGTAGCCAAAAATTGGTTTTCCCATTTAGATTCAAACTTTAAAAATAAAAAACCCAACATCTACTTAATGATATGTAACGACCTGTAATTTTCGACGAAAAGAAAAATAATATTTAATTTAATAAGATTTTGGTGTTAATATTGGAAGAAATAAAAATTTGTGATTTATTAATAAGAAAAAGAACTAGAATGTAATGTTAATATTGTTAATTTAAGGCAATTGATAACTATTTTAATGCAATCTCAATTAGTTGGAATGATCGGAAAGTTATAAGTGGTCATAAACTGTAAATGGTAAATAAACCAAATGTTGTATTCAACGTTGAAATTGTATGTAAATAATTGGAATTGATTAAAATGGAAAAATTAATCAGCATGTGAATTTATTAGTTTTGTTTATCAACAATAAACATAGAAATGTGTTAAAAATCATAAGTTGTAACAATTGTTTAATTATCGTTTCATAATTTAATCTGTTGAAATTTAATTGGAAATCAATTCCAACTAGTCTATTTAAAAATTGTAGTTAATGTGAATTAAGATGGTAACTGTAGGATATTAATGTAATAGATGGTAAACCAATGTTAATTATGTCCATAAAGTAATGATTGATTGAATTAAAAGATTGAAATTAAAACGAATCAATTTATTCGGCTTTAAATTATAAATGAGGAATTTATTGCAATTGAAATTGGAATGATGTAACTAACGCAAGATTAATAGTTTAATTTGACACAGAAAATTTCTTTTAAAGATTATAATTAATAGTTAATCAAAAGTGGTAAAAAAATTGTTAATTGTAAAATTTGAGTTTGAAAAGTGATAAATTTAAATTAATAATAATTTATTTAATTAATGTGAAAATAGCCATTTTGGCCATTATCTCGAATTTGGACGAAACCAGTTTCATCGGATCCATAACAGTGAATTATTGTAGGGTTTAAATTTTCACAACGATCAGACTTGTCGTTTAATCGTGTGGGCTCGAAACGTGTAGAAATCAATTTAACTGAAATCAATTTGAAATAAGGTGATTTTGAAATCTAACTTCTATATAAAATGGAATTAAGGCTTGAAACCCTATATTTCGATATATTGGATGATCCATTTTCGTTTTGGCTTTGAAATGGGATTTTTGGGTCCTTGTTATCGTTTCGATCCAACTCTACCTATATATAGGCTGTTATAAACCCTAATTGTTTCTCATTTTATTACTTCTATACGTACATCTTCTTCCTCCTTCTCAAACATCAGAATATCAAACCTAGTTCTCAAATTCCAAGACCTAATTTCAATTAAAAAAATTTGGTTACTCTAGGTTTACATCGAGTCAGGAAGTGGTTCGCTTCGGGTTTCAGAGGCGAAAACCCTGCAGCGACTTCGGGTCAAAGAGTGCCCCATGCCAAGCAAGGCGGATCTAGACGCATTTTGAGTCCCAGAGGCAAAAACCTATGGAGACTCCGGGTCAGGAGCCAAATGACTCGGGTCTCGGGTCATTTTGGCAAAAACTCAGAGCAAGCACCAGATAATTGAGGCGGCGACCCGAAGTAAGACCCGAAGTCAAAATTTTCTAATCGAACGTTAATAACTTTTGCATATGAGCTCGAATTCATGCGCGGTTTTCCCATTGTGATCGTATCGAAATTCCAAACATTTAAGATCTAGTTTGGCAGCATTCTGAGACTGCTAAAATTTAGGGCTAATTTTGGATTTTAAATCGACGAACAATCGAAGGTGAATGTTTTAACCCACTCACAACTACTAAACTATCTTATGTTAGTTATATTTAATTTATGATGTGATTTGAATTTGATTGGTTGATATTTGGTATATTTAAATTATCAATTAAATCTGAGTTCTAATGAATTTAATTGCCGCTAATTGAATATTAAATTTTGAATTGCCAGTTAATACCTGTTATTGATAATCGGTCAACTGTTATCGTTTACTGGTTAATTTGAACGATGATTGCGATGGATGTTTGATTTTTGATATTGGATGACTAGATGTTATATTATATTGTTATAATACTACAAGTTCCCTCAGTTTATTGTTAGACATCCCTATAGTTTGAAATTATGCATACCTGAACGATCTATATATTGGGAAAAATCAATATAGTTGAAATGATAAACTCAAGCGATTTTATGGATTAGAATTTATTTTGGAATTGTGGGTTGAAATGATATATACCCGTAAATTTCAATTTATTCCGGATTGAAATGATGTATGTCCTTATCACTTGACCATAGGATAGAAAATTATATATGGACATTAGATTGGTTAAATTAAATGATTCTAAATCCTTAAACTTTAAATTTAGTTAAATGATATTTTGAAATGGAATTTGATTTATATAAACTAAATTGTTTCAAATGAATTATTTAATAGATTTAAATTAAAATTGCAAAGTTGAATTCACAGTATAAACAAAATTTATAAAAATTGAGTTACTGAAATGTTGAAATTGTAATTTTGAAATCTATTGAAATTGGAGTATGTAACGATCCGTAAATTTCCGATAATAAGATTTGTTATTTTAACGAGATTTTGTAATTTAATTTGGAGAGAAAAAACTTTATAATTTAATATTGAAATGAACGCTAAAATGAAATGTAGCAATGGTAATTAAATTAACCATTCACAATTGGAGTGAGTTCCAATAACGAAATAGTGCAAATTTGTTGCGTTTGGTTGTAAAATTGAAAATAAGTATTGAATTAACCAATGAAATAATATATTGATTAATAGTAACTGAATGTAAATTAAGGTAATAACGTTAATGCAAGTTAATAAATAACTAATTTAATGCAGACCCCAATTAATTGAAACAATTGTAGGGTTATAATTGATTGTAAATAGTAAATTTAGAAATAATTCAAAGTTATATTAATTGATGAAATAATACGCAATAAACTGTATTTTGATAAAATCAATGTTAGATAAGTAATTATAATATTTTTTGTTGATTGTGAAGTATAATTAAGAGTTAGTGGCAATAATTATTCTAAGTTACCGATATATTTTTAATCCATTAAATTGAATTGAATCAATTGCAATAAGTATAAATTAAATATTATGTTAATGTTAATTAAGGTAATAATTGGAAATAATGTTAATGTTATTCATAATAGGACAATTTTTTGAATTAAAGGAATGGAAATAAAGATTTATCAATTTATTGAGATTTGAACTATAATAACTGGATTAATTGCAATTAAATGAAATTTAATATCTAAATATTACGTTAATTGAAATTTAGATGGAAGTTGAGAATATTAATGTAATAGATCATGAATCCAATGTTAATTTCATCAGGCTGGCAGCAATGAATTGAATAATAGAATGAAAAGTGAATTAAATGGAATTATTGGAAATTAAATTTATAATTTCTGAATTTAATGAAATTGAGATTAACACTGAAATTGGTAAATTTATCAACTCTAAATTGACACCTAAATTTATTTAAATTTGTGTAAATGATTAAGAAATTTAAAAATGATAAAATTTGTCAACTATATGATGAAATTAAAATTTTGATTTAATTAATTAATTATTAATTTATTTAATTAATGTAAAAATAGCCATTTTGGCCACCGACTCTGATTTTGACGAAACTAGTTCACCGGATTCGTAACAGTGAATTATTGCAGGATTTCAAGTTTCCTAGCGATCGGACTTGTCGTTTGATCGTACAGGCTCGAAACGCCTAGAAATCAATTAATTGAAATCAATTTGAAATAACTTGATTTTAGCATAACTTCTTCATATGATGGAATTTGGACTTGATACCTATTCCATTGCATTTAAAATATTTAAAAACATATATTTTAGTATATGGGTTGACCCAATTCCGTTTCGAAATCGAAACGGGCTTTTCGGGTCAATTATCGTTAAAAACTCAAATCAATCGGGCCAATTTCTTTCTATTTTGTTCTTCCTATATATATATATATATTGTTATAAACCCTAGCAACCTTTCTATTTCTCATTTCTGTACGTACAGAAATTTCTGTTGCTCCTCTTCCTCAATGGCTGAAACCCTAATCTTCCCAATCCAATTTCAATTCCAAAAAGAAAAAAAATTGCGGACCTGCAGCAACTTTGGGTCGTGTTTTGAGTTTCAGAGACAAAAACCCTGCATCAACTTTGGGTCAGAAAGAAAATGACTTGTGTCACCCCGGATCGTTTTGGCAAAAACTCAGAGCAAGCACTGCGGATTTGAGGCGGTGGACCGAAGTTGAACCCGAAGTCGACCCAGGACCAGAATTTTCCAATCTTCTAATTTTTATAACTTTTTCGTACGAGCTCGAATTCATGCACGGTTTGTTTTGCTGGGATCGTATTAGAATTCCAGACATTTTAGAGCTAGTTGGGACAGATTCTGAGACTGTTCAATTTTTGGGTTTAAATTGGATTTAAATTCAATTTAAATTCAAAAGGTGAGTGTTTTAACCCACTCACAACTTCTAAAATTTCTTATGTTTGTTAAATTGATGTATGATATGATTAGAAATTTATTTATGACTGTTTAGCCAATTTTGAATCATCATCTCATTTTATTTGAAATTATTTGAATAAAATAGTATTTAATTTACTACTGAATATAAATTGCTAGCAAATACCTGTTATTCATTATTTGTTCTATATTGATGTTATTGATTGAATTGGATGATGATTGTGATAAATTTTGGTGATTGATATTGGATGAATGGGCGTTGTATTTTATACTGTTATAAACTGCAAGTCGTTATGGATTTTTATTTCATTCGGGATTGGGGTTTAAAATGATATATAACTGTATTTATATTTTAAATTGCGGATTGAAATGATAAATATCTGTATCACTTGACCATAGGATAGAAAATTATATACAGACACCGTCGGTCTATATATATAAATATTTTGGAAATGATTTCTTTGGTTTTGGAAAGAAATATACGGTTTAAAAATATTGATTTTTGATATTATATGAATATTATTTTATAAAGTTAAATTCTTGAATTTAAGCTATATATAAATTTGTTTAATAAAAATAAGTTTAATAACAGTGTTTGATTTTATTAAAATATAATATGGGTAAGTATTTAAATTATATTTTAATATAGAGTGTATAATGATTTAAATAAATTAAGGTTGGCAGATAATGTGAAATTTATTTGAAATTGAATTTAGTTAAGAATTAAACTTAAATAAGTTTGATATGAAATGTACTAAATTTGAGATTTTAGAAGGTATGAATTATAACTTGATCTTGTTTAAGGTGAATTAAATGAATGTTTCAAGTATAAATAAATTGAAGGAAACAATTAGTTATTTGTAATCGGGGCTTTATTTAAATGTAATGAATTTGTTAAGTAAATATTTGGAAACTAAATAATAGAAAATTGAATTTGATATATATGAAATTATCAAACTTAGTTTTGAAATTGTTGAATACTTAAAGTTTGAAATATATTGAATTTGAAATGGGTTATTCTATGGATCTAATCTGTTTTGAAATCGATAAATTTGGAATAGTTTATTTGGAAACTGAATTGAATTGAAATTATGATTTAGCATTTGGTTAGATATAAAATTTAGAAATTCAAGTTGTTTTGGAATTGATTTGTGAAATTGAAGAAGCTATTCTATTATATAAAAACCATTTAAGTGGTGGAAGTTATGTTTCAAAGTTATGATTTTCCAGGTATTATAATTTGAAAGTGTTACATTTCAAGTGTTTTGATTTCGAAATGTTATAACTTTGAAAGTGCTATGATTTTGGAAAAAGGATATATTTGAAATAAAAATGATATTGTATTACTTTGGGTTTAATAAAAACGAAATCATATTGATTTGGGTTTTGAAATAGAAATGATATCGTATTTGTATGGTTTTGGAATCGATATTATATTCTGGTTTTGAAGTATAAACTATATTGAAAATAACCACGGTGTTATAATAACGTTTGGTAGTTAAAGAGACCGGGATCGGAAGTTGTCATACTCTCTGCCAACTTCGAAAACCACTTTAATAACCGTATACGCGGTGGAGATTCCAGAATGAAGTAGGATGGTGGCGACGTCCTTTGAGGTATGAACGTGGACCTAACTCCCGTGCGTTAGCTTTAGGTGGATAAAACAGGAGCGATCTCAGGCCAGTGTGGTAGCCCTTCTTATCGAACACACTCCTTCGATATTATATTCTGACTTTGAGATTGATTTGGTGACTAGTTTTGACTTTTGATTTTGGGGTATGGCTCGAGGTGGGCAGTAGCTACGCGCTATGCGTCACCACCAGCTCATGTGCATAATTGGTATATCTACCCTAGCATTGCCTAGTGCGCCGTGTCACCTACCCTATCGTGCCTTGTATGAGTTTGGTTTTCTCCCATAGCCCATGCAGTATTTAGGGTAGTCTCCCGATCTAGAGATGCGCTGATACTGGATGGACTACTGGGACTATTATTGTGTTAAGGAGGAGATTGGGTAACTCCTTAATGCTATTTAAAAGTAAGTTTATTTTACTATAGGCATTATTATGATAGTGAAATAGTACTACATAGTAAATAGTTTAACGGATCCTTAGGAGATGTGAATCCCAAGCATCTCTTAAGTTACTGCACTCACGTTAGACACTGGACAGACGATGTCAAATCCTGTAAACATCTCTGACGCTGTTCAACTCATTTTTATTTCTGTTGATTTAACTTACATAAGATCTTTTAGTTCTGACTCGAGTGTTTTGTCTTTTCAATTCGCTCGGGTCAGTCTGAGTATTTCAGGATTCGAAGACTTTATTTCTAGAGGACGAAGACGAAGATTGTATTACAATTATTTATTATATCATTCCATTACATTCATATTGTTCCGCTGCATTTATTTATTATTCTCTGGTATATGTAACTCTGATATGTGTTGTATAAGTATTTGTAAAACAGCTCCACGAACTGTTATTTGGTTATTATATTTTATCGTTCCGCTACAAGATTCTATTTTTTTTCTTTCTCTGCCTTTTCTTATTCACCCCAATAACAATCCGCCCTTCTGTATGGTTTGAGGCTGACGTGTGTGGTTTATCGTCGATTTAAAGCGTACAAAAAGGTGGGATGTTACATGGTAGCTTAAATTGATATTTCAAGATTTGAAATTTGGTTTTTGATTTAAATTCTGGATATGGTCCGGATTTTTAAAATGAAAGAAATAGTTAATTCGATGTTAATTTCAAATTAACTATTTTACTATAAACTGTTTAAAGATCTATTATTTTGAAAATCCTGATTTTAAGATTTTCAAACTATTAAACTAATTTAATCTATTTCAACTATTTATTCTATTTTGAAATCTACTTTATATATTTTTAATCTATTTAATCTACTTTAAATCTATTTTAAAATCTATTTTTATCTATTTTTATCTATTTTAAATCTATTTAATCTATTTTAAAATATATTTAAACTATCATAAATAATTTTAAACTATTTTAATCTATTTTTAAACTAGTTTAGAGTATTTTGACTATTTAAAAATTTATTTTAACTATGCTAACCTATTTAAACTATTTATAACTATTTAAACTAACTTCTAAATTTTGGACTGTGTAAAGTGGAGGTGTTTATCCTCGAATTAAAAGCGAATATGGTTAAATGATGTTATAACCTAAGTTGGGATTTAAATGACATATTTAAGGAATATGATGATTATAAAATTAAGGGTTTAACCTACTTTGGGAGTATGATTCGAAAGTAAATATGATTTCGAAAGTAAATATGTTTTCAAAAGCGAATACGATTTCGAAAGTAAATATAATTTCGAAAGTAAATGTGATTTTGAAAGTGAATATGATTTTGAAGGTGAATATGATTTCAAAAGTGATATGGTTTGAATTGGATATGATATTTTGGTATCAATTATGAATTGGTTTTTGAAATGTAAAAAAAAGTCCGGTGCGAAATAAGCCGTTGGTTGTTACAGGGACCGGTATCGGATATTGTCATACTCTCTATCAATGCCGAAAATTACTTTAACAACTGTGTACATGGTGGAAATTCCAGAATAAAGTAGGATGGTTTGGCTAATGATTCCGTTTGAGGTATTTATGTATCCCTGACTCCCGTGAGTCAGCTTGATGCGACTAAAATAGGAGCCACGTCGGGCCAAGTGAGGTCGCACCTTCGATCGGACATGCTTCTTCGATACCATATGATGACTATGTGATTGATTTGGTGGCTACCCCTCGATTTTGATTATGGGAGTGTGTTCCAAGGTGGGTGGTAGTAGCTGCTATGTGTTACCACCAGTCCGGCTCCATAAAACGGTAGTATCCTACCTTAGGCATTGCCTCGTGTGCCTTGTCACATGCCTTATTACGCCTTCTACGAGTTTGGTTTGTACCGTACCAATGGAGTGCCCTCTGCTAGCCCTTCAGTTTACGGAGGAATTACAGTACTATATAGACTACGAGAATATATACAAATGTGTCAAGGGGGATATAGGTAATGGCTAAATGCTATTTTAATACTTTATTTAACTGTAGACACTATTATAATAGCGTATTGTACTATGTATATAGATAGTTTAATAGATCCTTATGAGCTGGAATCCCAAACATCTCTTAAGTTATTGCACTCACGTTTGACATTGGATAGGAGATGTCAAAACCCGTAAACATATCCGACGCCGCTACACTCATATTTATTTATTGTTTATTTAACTTACATAAGATCTTTTAGTTCTAACTCGAGTGTTTTGTCTTTTCAATTTGCTCGGGTCAGTCTGAGCTTTTTAGTGTATCGAATACTGCTTTTCTGTAGGACGAAGATGAAGATTTAATACTATTATTATTTATTATATTATTTCCACTACATCATGTTGTTCTGCTGCATTTAGTAATTTATTCCTGTTGTATGTAACTTTGATCTGTATTGTAAAAGTGTAATAAAATGTTATTTGTAAAACAACTTCATAAACTGTTTTTTGGATTATTATAGTTTGTCATTCCTTTGTGAGATTCTGGGTTTGTTTTCTTTCCTTCTCTGCTTTTTCTTATTTACCCCATAACAATCCTCCCTTTTGAATGGTTTGAGTCTGACGTGTGTGGTTTATCGTCGATTTAAACTGTCCAAAAAGATGGGTCGTTACATGATAAATCTTGAAGAAGAAAAAATTGGATTCATATGGCCGTAGGCTTCAACCCCGTACCTATGATGGAGCTTGCGGCTATGTTCTAGGTGGTGATCATTTTAGGGACAACAACTTGGGTTAGTGTTGTAGTTGTCAATTCGAAGTTTGGAGCTTTGTTTCGGATTCGGGGTGGTTAGGCGCATGCGTGGCCACGTTTTGGTGTGGTGCAGCTCAAGATCGAAGTATGCAACATGGAGCAGGTAGTGGTTTTAGGGGAGCTCAGTCGCATTTTTATTGGTGAGGTTGGGGTTGTTTTGAAGAGTCGAGGAGGTGGAGATCAAGGAGAGAAATGCATGGGTATTCTTGTTTTGGCGAATCGATAAATGTTGCTCTGTATCATGGTTGAGAATGCATGACCGTGTACGTTTTCATTCATAGGGAGCTTCATTTCGCAAGGACAAGAAGAAAGGTAGGAGCAAGGGAATTTTTGTAAGTATGTTTAAGTTTTATATTATAATTTTAAATCTATTGATAACTTATAAATTTCGTATCTCGCTCATAAGAGCTCGGATTCGAACGCCGTTTTTTAGTTGGACTCATGTCATCAAGATCTTTGCGATGGAGGTGGTTTGGATGAATTTAGAGATCATTGAAATTTAGGTTAAAATCGGACGTCGTTCGATCTAGTTCCAAACCGGAATGCTCGACGACAACAAAAAATTTCAGAGTTAAACTAACCTTTTTGGTTAACTAATATGATATATAGTTGATGAAAATTGTTGGATGATTGTTTGAATGAATTACTATATTTATATTAGTTGGATTGAATATTCTTACCTGTTGGAGCGGATGAGACCCTATTACGTTCTCGTGTAAGAGTGGATGACCCTTTGTATACGAATTCTGCCTCGAAACAGTTAATTTATATTTTATGATTATATACTGTTGTGATGTAGGGGGAATAAGTTGTATGGATCCAACGGGATTCCTCACTATTTTTGAATTGTTTCGATAATATTCCTTTTATATGGATTATTGAAAAATGAACCTGATTATGGGCATTATGGTTGAAATATTGTTATATATTTGAAAACTAAAACCAAGCAGTGATAGAAAATCAATATCAATATTGATTAAGCATTGTGTAGTCATTGGCCTTAAACTAGTAATTTGAAATACTAGCAGTCGCCAATTGTATTGGAATTGAGTTTCAAGAGAGGAAATGATTTTTCAATCAAAAATTAGGTTTCAAAAAAGTACTATTTTAAGTTATTTAATGATAAATAATGTTTTATATATTATTTAACTATACTAATATTGTTTAAAGCTATTTAACTATACTAATAATGTTTAAAGCTATTTAAATTATATTAGCATTGTTTTAAAGTTATTTGTTTATAGTTAATTTTGTTTTAAAGTATTTATCAAAATATTAATATTTTGAAAGATTAGTTATTTTAAGAATAATTATGGTTTGAAATCAATAACGAGGATTTATTTATAAGATTTTGGAAATAAATTTCAATTATTTATAATAAGAATAAAGAGTAGTTATTATTACTTTTGAAATGATTGATAATTATTTTAAGATATTTTAAGATCGATAATTATTATTTATTTATTTATAATGTTATTTTAAATAATTATTTTATATGAAACTGTTTTCAAGTAGAGACTTTTAGTTATGTATAAATGTTTTCGAGATCCATTAATAGAGCGGTAAGACTTGGATTTTATATTGGAGATTATAAAATGGTTTGAAGACTCAACGGATGATTATTTACATGGTGGAAGAATTTTAATAGTGGTTAGATATTTGTAAAATGTGTTTGGGAAATGGGTTTATAGATTTGTAAGAGGAGGTTTTAAATGGTAACATGCTATGTGACAAGTGTTTAGTAGATGGACTTGTTTTGTAAAAGGGTGTTTTGGGATGATAAATGGTTTATGGATTATAAAGGATTTATAAATGATATTAGAAGATGTACAAAAAGAACTTCTAAGTGATTGAATTTTATAAAAGAGTTTATCAATGATTTTCATAGATTATAAGATGGTTTATAAATGTTATAGAGAATTATAAGTATTTTATGATTTTTGAATCGAATAAAAAATGGAATCCTTCTCTTTTTGTCAATATACTTATACCATTGAGATAAGTATATGGATATTTTCTAAGTATTGAAAATATTAGAATTTGTGGATATATCTTTGTAAAAGTATTCTTATACAAGTAATATACAAATGATTTTATTTGTAAAAGATTTATTAAAGGAGGCTAGTGATTGCTAATGGGCCTGACCAATGTTGGTTTTTCTTACGAAATAAATCCCTGATTGAATGTTTGTTATTTGATAGTTAAATAAACGACAATCGAAATTTGACCCAAAACATAACTTTAGAAATATCTAGGAGAAACACATGAGTTATGTGGCACAGTCATGGGTGATGATCCTTGTATTGTACGTATAAATCTCGTTTCATTCTCCTACGATAAATGATAAGGAAATCCTTCCACTAACGGTTAAGAAGTGATCTCATATCTTATCTTTGACTGTTTATTTCCTAAACAATCGGGGTTGAGTTTACTAGGAATTATCAAAGAGTTGTTTCGAAGAGTTCGGGATTGGGTATGTTATCCAAAAATTACTTCGATCCAACGAATGCATTTCGAAGTAAAGACATCTTGAAGATGATGGAATTGGAGATGGAGCTCTTAAATGTTTCGTTCAATCCCAAAATAAACTTGTATGGATGAATGCTAGTATTGCATTGTTTTCTAGAGACAATATTAGCATTCCAAGTGGGAAGTGCTATATAAAAGGTAAAACGTAGCCTCAAGCCTCATTAATCGGGAATGACTAAAACAGAAAGATGCAGCAGGTCTATGTGAGTCGCTTCCAAATAGGGTATAATCATCCCAATCTAGAGTCATTATTATCTCTCATTTGCATGTTCAGGGCCCATTAACAAAGGGGTGATCATATTCAGTACTATTTAGTAAAGGGTAGGTTGGTCTTGTGTTGACAGGGGTCGATAAGTTCGACATCAATGTTATTTTATCTAGAGATGCACCATGACGGGCGGTACCCCGGTAGCCCAAACATTATATGGAATCCATTCTCCGGTACAAGCCTTTATGGTTTTAATTGTATACCTATTATGCTGGAATTTAATTAACATAATAACTTCAGCTAAGATTAATAAGTATTTGTGTATATACCCTATTATAATATCAACGAATTTCATATGAAATGATTTTTGTTTATTCTAAGGTAAAAACCGGTCCGTGTTTATGTGCGATATGATCTTAGAAATACTTCTGATTTCAAAGATTTTTATAACTTTAAAATGTTGTTGGGTGTTTTTTATGACGCTGGTTTTTTAGACTAACTTGGATGTTATTTTATTACAATGCTCGGGTAGGACCGAGCATATTACAGATTTAGATTGGATGTTTGGAGCTTTAGTAGATGAGCTAGAGGCCCAAAGACGTATTCAGTTATATGGTTATTTTTCCATTGTGTTCATTGATGTAATTTATCAGCAATTGTAAGGATAGACTGCTATAACTGTCCAGGCTGAAGTAGGTTAGTATACCCTGATTGATGTCTATGTGTGTGTGTAACAGTTTTGCTTTTATGTAAAGATTTGTAGTGTATTATAGATTATTTATCCCACTATGAGATTTTGTGTTGTTTAGTTTCTTCTTATCTTTTCCTTCTTTCTTTTTCCCTAATAATCCGGTTTTCCTGCATTTGATTTCTCGACATGACATGCCGTGGATGTATTAATGTCGATTTTTTAGGATCGAAATCGTGTTCGTTATTGCGAGGATGTAGTGGAAAATAGAAAAGGTACAAAAAGCTTCATTAAACAAAGACCAAACACTTTAAAGTTAATTTATTCTCATTATCACATAGTTTGTGAAAGAAAAAAAATATTGTTTAAGCTTATATAACGAAATTGAAGAATATCATAATTTATGAAGTCCATAATTAGTTTCTACAATAGATTTCTATCTTATATCGAGCACTTGTGCCTTCAGATTAGGTCTTTACTCTAAATTCATTGACTTTCTTTAAAAGAGAATTAGTTAAATCAATCATCTTATATCAATGTTGCTAAAGCAGGTGCTAAAAAATTTGATTTAACGGGTGTAGTGGAAAATAGTTGGGCTTAAAGTGGATCTACTATTTAATAGTGCTAAATTGAAAAAGCGTAGTGGTCGAAAAGTGTTACGGGTTATAGCAGGGATTTTGCTGGGCATTGGTGGGGCATTAACTGCATAGAGTCAACCTAAACCAATTCTTGTTCAACAGATTTACTTTCACCATAGATTTAAAAGAAGAAGATCAAATTCATATATTTTAAATTATTATCAAATTCCCAATCACTGCACTTATTAGATAAACACCAATTTAAACAACTTTGGATCAATGGGGTAGAAAATAATTAATTTTATGTAAATCCTCATATTAATTATGAACCCACTCACCATTTATTAGCCTTTCCCCTTTGATTTGTGCTGAGTCTCCCTTCCTTCTCGTTTTAATCCTTCCCTTACACTTGATTTCATCTTCAACTTGTTTTTAATTTTTATTTGAGAAATTTATTTTAGAGGAGATAGAGGTTTGGATAGAATTTGGACATACTGCTTGCTGATGAATGAATTAGAGCTTTGGGTTACTACCATATTTATAGCAGCATAAACAAATACCGACTACTAATTTTATTATAGTTAAATCTGGATCGTTCAACCTATCCAAACCCTCGCCTGAAAGCGATGATGGGTCGACCGCTTGGTTTGGAGCGGTCGACCATTAGGCATCAACCAATCCAACTAATGGTGTTGACCGGTGCAACATTCCTTATTGAAATATTTCTATCCTAAAATAATTATATAATTATTTTCAATTTCAAAATTTTAAACATTAATAAATTTATCATACTATTTTCAATTTCAAAACATTATATATGAAAATTGTCTAAAAAATTACTACAAATGCAATGGTGCAAGTTTTGTAGCCAGATTCAAACATTTATAAAAATTTCATTTTTATCCTTGTTGCATTTAAACTTTGTTCTTTTATTAAATTTCTGGTCAATTTTTGCAGCGTGTTACACTCTCCTCCCTTAAAAGGATCCCTGAAATCTCCAAGGATGGAAAAATGTGACTCATATATATGGAAATTAATAATTACAACCATCTACCCATCCATCAACCACTGACAATCATTGTCTAGTTCAAATTCTAATGCAGCATGTACAGGTATAGAATGCATATGAACATATACCAAAAAAAAATCATGCGGTCCTTTGATCTTGTCGACCTTCTTTAATGCACGTGCTTATGTCATGTATCAAAAATGTATGCACATAATATGTAAATATATAGGCAATTCTACATGTATTCGCAGCCATTTAATCCATATGCAATAACCATATGCATATAATTCATTAAAATAAAACAAGTGATGGTGTGAATGTATGCTAACTCGAGAATAGTTTTCATATTCCTTTTTGGGTTTATATAGTTCAAATTAGATTTCTATCACCCTAAATCATCTAAAATATATTAAACTAAATCTAATAATCATCTTATTAAAATTGTTTCACTCACCTCAAGCCTAAGCTCTTCCTATTGCTCTTGCCTAAGAAAATCGCCCCTTTATTCGTTAGCTCCACTTGCTTTGCCTTGATTCCCCACCTGTGTTCTTCTAGGTTTCTTTTATTTGATTTTTAAGAAATTTTTTAAAGTGATGGAAGAGAAAATTTTGGCAGAGTTTTGTTTCTATATAGAGTTTTTTGAGATTAGAGTTTGATTTGGCTAGTATTTATAGGGTTTGCAAAATAGTTTAGAGCATTAGATTTTGCTTGGTGAATATTTTTGCTAATCATGTTCATTCATCACAGCCTTGGTCGTAAAGTAATCCATCTATACCATTCAAACACATCATAGGAAACTCCAAATGCTCGATTAAAAAAGCTCACGGTCGACCGCCTTTCTCGCTCGGTCGACCGCTTCCAGTTGACTTCTGACCCTTTTGGGTCGATCGGTCTCCTAGTGAATTTGTGAAATTTTTATTTTTAATTTCTTCTTCTATTTCCAATTATTCCAATGCTCATAACTTCTCTGTACTGATCTTGATTACAAAGTGTTATATATGAAAATCGTCTAATAAGTCGATAGAATGCAATGGTGCAAGTTTCGTAGCCAAATTCGAACATGTGTAAAAAATTCTTTTTAGTCCTTGTTTTATTTTAATTTAATCTTCTCATTAAATTTCTCATTAAATTCTCGGGGTGTTACATTCTCCTTCATTAAAATGATTTCATCCTTATCTCAAAGGATAGAAAAATATAGCTCATACAAAACAACTAATAGCTACCACCGACCATTCATCCATCATCCACAAGCAATCATTGTCCTTAGAAATTTTCTAATGCATCCTTTATATATTTATATATATAATGTGAAATGCACATGAATCTATACTAATGTAAAAGGAGTTGGTGGTCTACTGATTCAGTCGATCTCCTGTCATGCAAATGCTCATACCATGTATCCAAATGCTTACAATATCCTAAATGAATATACTTGCAATTCTATATATGTGTGCAACCTTACAACTCATATGTAACATCCGTATGCACAACATCCACTGGCACAACAAAAATCAAGAGATAACATGTTATCAAGTGTTGGGGTGTATGTGTGTACCTATAGGATATACTATCCTAAATTTGCCGAAGAGAATTATTCAACAATACATACAAATACATTCTTCAGCATCTATCATCCATAACACATCCTATCGGCATGTTTCCATCTATTTCTACCATCCAATGTCTCCACCTAAAGGGTATACCATCTAAGTCCTACATAAGAAATCTATACTTATAAGAATTAAATGGGAAACGCACCAACAAAGAGTTATAGGTTGATAGCATGAATTTTCTCTACGGGCTCCCATGTACTCTCCTTTGGGTCGTCTCCCCATTAAACTTTAGCAAGTCTGGTCTGCTTGTTGTGAAGTTGCATTTTACCATGCCCTGATATACAAGTAGGTGCATGATGAACAAGTGACTCTCGCCTAAACTCAACTTCCTCCAACTGATTCGGCTCGACCATGGTAGTTGTATAATGTAGGCACTTTTGCAAGTGTGACATATGAAAAACATCATGTACCCCTACTATTTTTTATAGAAGTTCTACTCTATATGCCAACTTCCATGCTCTAAAAAGTATCAGAAAAGGCTCCATAAATCTTTGTTCTAACTTCCCCGATTTACAAATCTCATAACATGCCGAAAGGGTGAAACTATTACAAATACCATGTCGTCCACCGTGAACCCTAACTACGTACGTCTTCTATCAGCATAAGACTTCTACCTATCCTAAGCGCTCTTCATTCCTTTATGGATCGGATCCACCTTCTCTGATGTCTCCCCCACCATGTCTGGCTAAATAATAATCCTATACACCATATCCCACCAACACGATGATGATTTGCATGGTCTACCATACAATGCCTTGAACGGTGTCATCCCAATGCTCGCATGATAACCGTTGTTGTAGATAAACTCCACTAATGGTAAGTATTCCTCCCAAGAACCTCCTAAGTCTAAAATGCACATCCGTAGCAAGTCCTTTAAAACCCGATTCACTCTTTTCATTTGTCCATCCATCTGCAGAAGATACGCAGTGCTCAAGCTCAACTCAGTCCCTAAAGCCTTCTATAGACTCCTCAAGAACTCACAAGTGAAAAGTGGATCTCGGAAGCTAACATTGCTCATAAGAACTCCATGTAATCTAACAACCTCTCTTATGTATAGATCCACCAGTGATGCTTCTGTACTAGTACTCCTTACTGGTATGAAATGAGCGCACTTGGTCAACCAATCGACTATAACCCAAATGCTCCCATTCCCTCTCCTACTCCTCGATAAATCATCTACAAAGTTCAGGGAAATACTCTCCTGCTTCCACTAAGGAATATCCAATGGCTACAATAATTCTCCAAGCTTCCTCTACTCTTCCTTTACCCTCTAGAAAATCATACATTCAGCTACATACTCTACCACTTCCTTCCTCATATTGGACCAGCTGAAAATTCTCTTTATGTCGTGATACATCTTGTCACCACCAGGATGAATGGTCATCCTAGAATGGTAAGACTCTACTAATACTTCATCTACCAAGTCTATATTACAAGGAACACCATCAATACCTATAGAATCTCACATGCTTCTTGAGTTGTTCCTAAAATATGGGATCATTCTTAATTGTAGATTGTGAAATATGGATCAATCCTGGTCAAAGCTAGGTATACACTGAAGTTCGCCGATCGTTATGTTGAATCCTCCAATAACGATCGGTGAACATCGATAGGCCTTCCTTCCTCTACCACTTGGGATGCATGATTGTTATGTTATGCTCCACTTTCCATATTGTCGACGCCTTAAAAGTCTCATATGAATTGGCTTCATGGATCCCAAGATATTGAATGCTCTCTGTTGACTTGAGCTATTTCTTTAATCGTTCTCTGGTCAATCCAAACAAATCATATTTTCATCCATGGCTTGTGTATATGAACTTCAATCAATTTCAAACTTGACATATAACTTCATGGACCAGGCTAGTGATTTCATGCATGTTATACTTCCATTGGTTCTGGTTCGAATATGCTCGACTATCATCTATAGTACTGTAAGAAACTGGCTCTTCAAGCTATCGACTATTCTTTCCTGGTCAAATCGATGATATCACGGCTTTGCCAAAAGGCGGGATAGCATTCGTCCCTCAAAGTACGTCTTCTGAGTAACATGGCATGCTTTGAATCAAAAAGAGTCTGAATTGCTGTAAAGATGTCCATTCAGCTCCATGATTGATTACTATTCCTCTATTATCTATCGATAGTATAAATTCGAAGTCGTATTCTGCTTGCATATATAAGCTCGGTCAAGCGGGACCTGTAAGCCCTCTTTTATCTAATCCAATCTCAAGCTCGAAAATTCCAGGTTCGATTGCAATTTTTATTGATTTCACAAGGCTAAGTTTTTAATACTATTGTTATTTATGCACGTTTATGTTGTTGGCTCTCGAAAGTGTTCGAACACCTCAGGTCATTGCCTACTCTCACAACATTATGCATGTTCATGTTTGTAATCGAGTTTCTACGATCATTCACCATTCTTCTTCTCATTCACCACATTTTTCATTCACTTCATCATTTTTTCACCTCTTATATATATATATATATATATATATATGTGTGTGTGTGTGTGTAAATTTCAAACCATTTTCGACCATGGAATTAAGTACTGTAGATTAGGTAGTGAAACGATCACTTTAAGGTATAAATACATGACAAAAAGGATCGATCGCCATAAAGGTTGGGATGGATTGGCGCATGGTGGAATGGTTGGTAGATGATTAATAAATGGATCGGTGAACATACTGCTTAGAGATGGATCGACATTGTCCTTGGGTGTTAAACGATCGGCCAAACCCTTCACATCTAAAACGATCGGCCAAACACATTTTTTGTATAATGCCTGAGACTTCGAAAAAATTTCTTCACTTTAATCTTTACCTTCCTTCTGAAACAAAGACACGAGATGAACCACTCTCCTCTTTCTTCCATCGATCCTCACAGCAACCATCATCTTCCTCCATGCGTGGACTTCGAATTGACTTCGAATCCTTCCCTTTTAGATCTCGCACTTAGGTAAACATCTTCTAAATTTGCCGCATAAATCTTAGAATGATTTCAAACCTATGACAGTCGACGTGGATCCTTTTCCCTTTGCTTTATTACGATCATGTTCAATGAAGAACATGCCCACTTTGATGGGAGTCGATCGAATTGTTAAGATAGTCCGTCACTTCCTGGAGAAGATGAGGTATAGAGATGGAGGGGTTGTAGATGATCGGTGAGGTTCTGGTTCAAAAATGGAGGAGTTCGAAAATGGTTTGTGAATAATCAGATATGATAGCTTAGACAAGAACAATTAGTGGGTAGGACAATTGGCTAAGGTCGCTTCATGGAAATGATCGGCATACCCAGAATGCTCGGCCTACACAACACTTAGAACAATCAACTCATGCAATACTGGAACATTCAGTCTAGACTTGAACTAAGCATTTTTACTTCATATAGTGAAAAACTCCTCCCCTTTTCTCATAAAATGGGATAAAAATATATTAACTTGAACTAAACAACGAGCTCCTATTTCTCGTACATACTTAGACTTGAGTATGACAAGTATATGATATGGCCTCCATGACTAATAGCATATTGACTTAGAATAAATATCATGAGATGAAACTTCTGATCACCATGTTAAATCACACTCATAACATAGATAATAATCAGACTTTTGTTGGCTATCAATTGTCAATGAAACTCAAGCAGCATCAATCTGGACATATTTTTAAATCTTGTTGCCTTTTTTATCGTCAGTTTTGCATAACTCGTTACTATCTGAATAGCACTTTATCACACTGCACTTGCACTCACTATGCACTGAGGGGTACAGGTTATTTTTTCTAATTATGATTTTTACTAAGTTTGATAGCAAGGGAATCTAGGTGTTTCGGACACTCCGCCATTATGCCAGCTGGATCTTCTTCACATGCGACTAATTCTGACATAGAGTCCAGTTCAATCACTAAGTCTGACAGCCTTCCATTTAGTCATAATTCGGAACAGCCAAAAGGCTCGGGTTCCCAGCCTGATCTTTTCGAGATTGTTCCCGTCTTTCCATCAGAAGTTATCAAACTGGTGTCCGATATATTAGAGGACACAATCATCCTCGAGAATCCTCCCGATTCGGTAGCTTCAAAGATTAAAGAAGATGCTCTCCAGAGGATTTAAACATGACATGGGATTCCTTTAGGTGATGTGTTGGTCCGTCATGAGACGACATGGCCCACAGACCTCCCGAAGGGTATACAACATATAACAAATTTATGTGCTGGGTGGGATGCATCCCGCCATTCAATTCATATATCCGGGGGATATTACACTATCTAAGGATTGCTCCTGCACAATTCCATCCAACGGCTATGCGCTCCTTAACTGCACTTATATGGTATTCATGGAGCTGTTGCACCTCCCCTTACTATCGAAGAAATCTGATTTATTTTCACTTTCAAAGAGCGGATACGAAATCTATCATTCACATTTTTTGAGTCGGTGAAGAGATGTAAAATTTTAACCGGCACTTGGAACAAATTAAGTGCTTTCAAAGGCGAATGGTTTTTCGTACGCTGCCCGCTCGACTTCGCTCAACAATGGCAAGAGAGGCGCAAGTATTTCCTACCAATTTCATAATAAGATAGGAAAATAATATCCAAGTTGCATTATGACGATCTTAATCATTTTCAGGTGTCTTTACCCGCCCAATGGTGATATTTATGAAGAGGCAATCTTAATTTTGAAGAATGCTCCATCCGAGGATAGAAATATCGAATTTTTGCTCAGGGGCGAACGTCTCATCACTTTTGGCTTGATAGAGGAAGGCATTAGCGTAGGGCTTACTAAAACAGCCCAAACGACCGTGATTAGATCATAGGCCATAGTCGATCAAAGAGATATTCAATCTGGTCCCGTAGTGCCCATAGTCACGAGTACTCATGAGTCTAGTGATACCGAGCTAGAGGACATGGTGAAGATGCATCTGGCCATGATGATGATAGACCTGATCCTGGGTTGGTGTCGGGCCCTTAGAAGTTCTCAACCATCGGCCGCGGCTAAGAGAAAGAAGAAAACATTCGCACACAAGCCTTCAAGAAGTCGTCTCTCTGACCCAACCAAGCCGTCGATGAATCTACCACCAGATCCTTTGTCCGACCTACAAATTCCACATGATCTGGATGTATCATTTTACTGACATGAGCATTGGAGGGTCAGAGTCTCCCATTAAAATTGGCTCGAAGGACCCTATTTTCGGAGGGGAAGTTACACCGATGAGCAAAGCTCCTGCATTATAGTTGACTTGTACTTTCTAATACCAAAATATGATTTATATCTGCTTTACTTTGCAAAAATGATGGCGAGGAAGGGGAGCATGTTCAATTCTTTGTGGGATGTATTATGTCAGTCACTAGGATCGCGATCCGGCTCCTACCGCAGCAGTCGAGATTATTATGATTTTATCTATCGCCCCAACTGCGGTCGAGATTATCACAAAAGAGATGAAACGGACAGGCCCGCTCATGTACACAGATCAAGATCGAGATCCCCTCCCCGAAAGGGTCCTGAAAGACCAGCTGAACACAGGCACCTACCTATTTATCTCCCTTGCGGCCCTTCTACAGCTCCGATGCCACCAAGATCCTTGGTCCCATCTCAGTCACAGCGGCCAAGTGATCGCCGCTGCCATGGAGAATACACTACTGCTTACAGGCCTATGAAAGAAAGCATCGAAGTCAAAGCTGCTCCTGAAGAGCTTTCAGTTGATCCAAATATTCGTATGGCACAACTTCGAGAGGAATTTCCAAACTTATGCTTTGACGGATTCTATTTTCCTCCTAATTTAATGAGGGTTTTGGATGATGTTCAAAAATGAAAATCGATTGCATCATCGACATCCACATGCAATATCGAGAGTGGATGCAGGCTGTGGAAAAAATGTCAAAAGTTTCCTTTGAGCGCACGGCAGAAATCGAGAAGCTAAAACGACATGAGGCCTAGGATAAAAAAATCGTCGACACTTTGACAAATGAACCGGTGGTCCCTAGAACCGCATTAACTGAGGCTGAAGGAAAAGCTGACGCCGCCCTAAAATCTATAGAGGAAATGAAAACTAGCCATCTCGATATGGTTCAAAGTACTACATCACCGGAACCAAGAAATAGCGTGCAAATGACATGCAGCTTGAAACAACGAGTTTGTGGCCTTGAAGGGATTCGCTGAGCTCAAGGCCAAGCTCAAAGATGCAGTTAAAAAAAAGATGATGCTTAAAAGATCACTCAAAATTCCTATGAAAAGTTGGTTCATGTCAGGCTTGAGAGAGATGTGGCTATTGAAAAAGCTAAAGATGTCAACACGCTCATTCAATGCAAGACAGAAGCGATCAAAGACGAGGTGAGAGAAGATGTGATGAATGAACTCGACCCGCTTCTCATTCTCTACAATGCCAATGTTCTCAAACATAGGAATTTGGTGTGGCTTGGCGAAGACTACCCCTACCAGCTTCATCGTGCCTAGGAATTCTTGTCGCGGAAGAGAAAAGACTTCATGGCTTAGAGAATGTTAATGAAACCAAACTCGAAAGTGAAGTTCTATTGGACGATGAACCTAAAATATTACATGACATTCAGATTTATCTTCAGAAAGAGTTAAAAATGCTCCTTCACATGAGGTGGGTGAAGGATTAGGGTCGGTGGATTCTAACATTGCGACTGAATTGCACCCGTTATCTCAAGCCATGACTAGCTCTGCGGCGAGCTCCTCGACCATCCCCAGGAACGATCTGGACAAACCACGCCTATCTTCGATCCTCGGGCGTAGTTCTGAAGATGCTTTGGCCCAACCTCGAATCCACACCGAAGAAGGCATTCCGGCGATTTTTTCCTTCTCTTCTTAAGTTGAGATATTATCAATCGATATTTCTAAGCTTTTCTCCTATTTTTCTCAGCTTTGAATCCGTCAGGCATTGCTCCTCTCAATCCTCAAAAATCCTCAGCAGAAGTCGCAAACAGCTACGACAGAGTCTATTATAGTTACAACTTCAGCCGCCACTCAAAGTGCTCGCAAAGAGGCATTCGTTTTTGATGATCAATTCATGGAGGTGTTATTCAAGGAGGAAGGCAACCCCTACAATGAAATCCCTTTCGACGTAGAAGTGGTAATCACAGGTTCCTCTGATCCCACCGATGGGCTTAGCATGAAAGAGATGATTGAACGAGAGGAGCTCTTAAAAAGGAAAGTGGTAGGTGAGTCTGTTGAGCCGATCCTCGATGAACTGATATCTTCCCCACTTCAAACGATCCCTCTAGGTGAGACGATTCCTTCGGAAGATGTTCCTCATACTTTTTGTGCTGAAGATGCCCCCATTCCTCCTACTTCCAAAGACGATACTGCCTCGATTCATACAGTTGAGGAAATTCCTTCGAAGAAAAGTCAAGGAGGCAAAGGGTCAAAGAAGAGGGCGAGCAGTAGTTCTAAGGGAACCACTCTGAAGAAGCGAAAGAGGGATAAAAAGACCTAAAGGGTGATCTTCGGACATATGAATAATTCAATTAATCATTTCGCTTTTTGTTTGTTGTGTTCGTTTGGGCATGGCCCTTCAATTTTGTCTTGTAATTTGTACAACCAGTTTCATGTGAATAAAAATTATTTTGTTCTTACATATGACTTTTGCATTTGCTTAGTTAAACATCCGAACTGTAACATTTTTTCATTTTACGCACTAGTGACTTGATGCTTATTGAATCGATCACTGATTTGATTAATCCATCTCAAGGTCTCCCTACAGTCGTAGCCCTGATTCATTGTAAACATTGGACATGAGTTAGAGTGTCGAGATATCACAGTTGATCCTTGGATGATCACATTTCTATCCCCGATTTCGGGTCGATAAATGTACTGCGTGGATGATCGAATCTCATCCTAGTGGTGTTAATATTCTTACATAATATCCAAAAACTTAACTTCGATCAATGAATGGTTGATTCATATTAATCGTGCTTCTCTCTCATACCCCCAAGTCTAGGGCGTACATTGATAAGTAAGAAGGTAGGTTACGTCTGCCACAACTTTATACTATTTCCTGTCGAATCGTAGGGTCAAGCTAGCGGATAGCAAACCGAGTCCCGCATATTATGGTCCTTAGTAGTTGGTATTCCTCCTGTCGATCTTAGGTTGGAATCACTGGAATTGAGAACAGTCGAAATCTACTCATCTATCTATGGAGTTTGCATTCTAGTCTCTGCTCTAGGGATTTAGAGTTATTCTACGACCAGCCGGTTCATGCTCGATTTTTGTTCACGTTTTAGTTTGCACTCCGGGGACTTAGAGCTTTCTCATGGCAGTTGCGTTTCGCTCGAATTGTTTATACTCCACCGTACTACGGGGAATTAGAGTTTTCTCATTGGCAGTCGGGTTTCCACCCAGGGCAGTCATGTTTCCATCGAATTGCTTATGCTCAAGTCCGCACTCTGGGGACTTAGAGTTTTCTCGTGCGTGATCATGTTACTGCCCGGAGTAGTCATTTTTCTGCCAAATGGTTTACACTCTATCCCACAGTCCAGGGACTTAGAGTTTTTCTCGTAGGCAGTTTTGTTTACGCCCAGGGCAGTCGTTTTCCCACCAAATGGTTTATACTCTAGACCGGGTCAGAGGACATAGAGTATTACCCCGCCATAACCCCGCTATATCTCATAGCGAATTTCTACCACTACTATTTTTCCATATAGCCCCAAATATAGCCTTTCCGCTTTGAGCCCCACTATTTCTGTTATATCCCATTATTCCCGCTATATTCTGTGATTTTTGCTCTATCTTATTTAAAGAAAGGAATTGAAAATGTCATTTAAACATTATAAAAGTTATCAAATTAAATTATTGAATTGAATTTTTCAAATATTCTTAAAAATGAAAATACTCTAATATTCTACTAAATTCAATTATGTTATATAACAGCTTTACATTTATTTATAGTATATTCGCACATGTTTTTATTAAAAATTATTTATGTATTAATTATAGTTCAATTGAATGTTTATTTTCATTTATTTACCATTTATATATTTGTAAAAACATTAAGCATGAGTCTTATATGCTATTTTAGAATAATTTGATATATCCCGCTATATTCTCGTTGTATCCCCGCTATGACTTTTTGCACCTCCGCCGCATTGAATTTACCGAGCGCTTTAATTGCACCACGTTCGGGGACATAGAGTTTTTCTTGTGAATAGTCGTGTTTCCGCCCATGGCAGTCATTTTTTTGGCCAAATAGTTTGTACTCTAGCCCGCAGTCCGGGGACTTAGAGTTTTTCTCCTGGGCAGTCATGTTTCCCTCCATGGTAGTTGTTTTTCCACCAAATGGTTTGTACTCCCGTATTCCGAGGACTTAGACCTTTTCTCGTAGGCAGTCGTGTTTTCGCCTATGGAAGGTTTTTTTCTGCCAAATGGTTTATACTCTAGCCCACAGTCCAGGGACTAAGAGTTTCTTTCATTGGCAATCGTGTTTTCGCCCGTGGCAGTCATTTTTCCACCAAATGGTTTATACTCTAGAACATAGTACGGGAACATAGAGTTTTTCTCATGGGTAGTCGTGTTTTCGCCCGTTTGATTTGTACTTCATTTACCGTGTCGAGGTAAAAGTTGTCGAAAGAACAGCCCAACCATGTTCATCTATGGAATGGGATCCTAACCCCAACATTCAAGACAAAACTTAATAAATGGACGGTCGATTCTCGTCCACTTAGCAATTGTAGCTCTTCCAATCAAGTTGAGGAAGAAGGTAAGTGAAGAACAGTAGGATCGCATCCATGATGGAGTTGGATAATCAAGTCTTACACAATTTGCCTCATATTCTTTATAGCAAACAGAGATAGCGAGTTATTGAGCGGTCAATTAAGTAGCATCCATTTCAGGCTGCAATCATGTCCATTTGTTGAAATCTTGTCAAGTTTTATCATTACATGTTTCGATGTCCGAAGTTAAGGGCATATGGTAGCTGATGAATGGTCAAGTTATGTTTATCCTGATAGAAACTTCATAGGTTCTATCACGATCTATGGAGGTTGGCTGGCGGCCAACTTTGTGTACCTAGTCACCTTCATCGTTTTAGGAGTAGTTTAGTTCATGTTTGTCACAATTCACAACATAAATGATATTGAAATAGGAATAATTCAAAATAGATCCTTATAAATCTTATTTATAAATGAAACGATATCATATGCTTATTATTCCAGTTTGTCAAAGCACTTATTAAATGGGAGTCGACTACAGGTGGTTCAATTAATCGTCGGATTTTTCTATTGAAGGGAGCCGTATGTTTCTATCATTGTTAACTTGGTATGTTTTTAAGATATAGCTATATGTCCTACTTTTGAATGATGTACGCATGCTTAGGATATGTGCAAAGTAAGATGGACTAGTATTGACAGATTAGTGGCAAGCCACTCGGAGTTAGACCTGAGAAAATTTGATAATCGCTTGGAGTCAATCATTGAATCGCTTGGAGTCACTCATTGGATCACTTTGAGTCACTCGTTGGATCGCTTTGAGTCACTCACTGGATCGCTTGGAACCCGAAAAATTCGAAGTTATGGCGATCGGTGCTTAGATTTGCTTTGGTATATGCTTGGGGAAAAATACTTTCTTACCTGAGTCCTGCTTTGGGTCAACACCAGGGTTCTAAAATCATGCCCGGTTTTGTGCTTGTCAAAATTCATATACCATACCGAACTTGAATGAATTTCTTATTTTATTTTTTGCACTTCTACATAAGAATGTAGGACATTCGCTCCGAGGAACTCCCATCCCAATCATTTATGGACTTCAGGCCGAAGCAGATTGGATGGTTGAGCATTTGTTGATGAATGTGTTAACAGGAACGGCCGGTTGAACTCAGCGATCTTGAAGCGATCATACTAGATAGATAGTATAGGAGTGACAATAACTCAATTATTAGTTGTTGGATAGGCTAAGTGAAAATGATCGGTTATAAGGATGAAAGTGAAACGTTAATACTAAGCTGGCGGTGGGAACGGTCGTTTAAGAAATGATCGTACGGAATTAATTGGTGGGGGGACTAATTGGAATGATCGTGTAAAAACGATGTTATAAGGACGAAAGGTTGTATTCAGTAGGCAGAAGCGCTAATATAGTATGACCAGTTATATACGAATCAAAACGATCGGTTCCAAAGATGGAGCTAGAATGATCGGATGAAGAACGATTGTGTAGGGATGATCAAAGATAAACGATCATGTGGAAATGCAAGTCACCACACTCATGTTGGTGGAACGACCGATGTAGTCCAACGTAAAGAACGGTTGGGTAGGGTGAGCAAATGAATTCGTGGTGAACAACCGTTCACCTAGTGTGTATAGGTTGTAGCTGATAGGTGATCATTCACACATCCTTCAAATTTTGAACATATATGCACTTTCGCAAAACACATGGCTAACTGGTCACTGATTTTATGATTTCCTTCTTCGACCAGGGAAGTAGATTCGGCTTTTCTGGCCGTGGAAATAGTTTCCATCTAGATCTCTTTCAAATTTAAGTAGAGTAGGAAACTTATCAATCAAAAGCTGGATCTATATCGCGAACATGGCCAAAATGGAAATTCACTAGTAGAAGATGAGATCTAATTGAGTTGAGAATTTATTTCTCAGTGAAAGCACCAAAATGTTGACCAAAAAAATTGGCATCAACATCCATAGAATCTCACGGAGATTAGACAATGAATGATATTGAAAATAAAGAAAAAAAAGTAAATGAACACATACATTTTTATAGTGCTTCGGCAATCTTGGACTACATCCACTTCACATTTTTATTAATCTTTCATCGGATTACAATTACAAGAATATTTGGATCAGCTAGGATCCATTATTACAAGATTTAAGAGTAAATGGCAGAGCCTCCAGAGCAGGAAGGAGATGATGTCCCTCATATGAAGCTATGCTTGCTGTATTTATAACTGAAGGCACGCATGGATCAGATTGAAACTTTGCAAGAAAGCTCTCTAGGTCTCGAAAGGCCTGCCATACCGATCGGCCACATTAATCCAATGATCACGAACGATTGGTGTACATATAGCCGATCCTTTTCCCTAGCTCCAATCATTGTGCGATCGATGTAAGAGGGTCCCATGTGCTTCTTGATGTTGTTCCTAAAATATGGGATCATTCTGAGTAATAGATTGTGAAACATGGAACAATCCTGGTCAAAGCTAGAATATACACCGAAGTTCACCGATCAATATGCTGAATCCTCCAATAACAATCGATGACCATCGATCGGCCTTCCTTTCCCAACCACTTTGGGATGTGTGATCGTTATGGTATGCTCCTCTTGCCATGTTTTCGAAGCCCTAAAACTCTCACATGAGTTGGCTTCATGGATCTTAAGATATTGAATGCTCTCTGTTGACTTGAACTATTTACTTGATTGTTCTCTGGTCAATCCAAACAAATCATTGTTTCAACCATAGCTTGTGTATATGAACTTCAATCAATTTCAAACTTGAGAAATAACTTCATGGGGCCAGGCTAGTGACTTCATGCTTGCTATACTTCGATTTGGTCCTTGTTCGAATCTGTTCGACCAATGTCTATAGTACTGTACGTAACTGGCTCTTCGAGCTATTGACCATTCTTTCCTGGTCGAATCGATGATATCACAGCTTTGCCAAAAGGAGGGATAATAAACACAAAGCCTATTATCCCTCAATAACCTTCCTCACGAGTCAATGGCATAACGTCTCAAATGACTCTCCTTTACCAATCCTCTTTATGATGTCTACTAGCACCTTATCTCTTTCTACCTAGATCCAATAGCTCCATCAATGTGGGTTGAGTATCTAAAGCTACCAATAATTCTAGGTTTACATCTGATTATGATCGAGAATCAAAGGTAGAAATGTACTTTAAATGTCTCCACTCTAAGAACAAGGGACTTAACACTTCATGCTATCAACTCAGAGCATTTGCCACTACATTGCCCTTGTCGTCGTATACGAGATATCAAAGACATATGATGCCAACAACTCCATCCACCTTTACTGCCTTAGATACAAGTCCTTTTAGGAGAAAGTACTTCAAGGACTTATGATTCATATAAATCTCAAATCGCTCTCCTAAAAGGTAATGCCTTCATGACCTGGGTGCAAAAAAGTGGCTGCCAACTCAAGATCATGGGTAGGGTAGTTTCTCTCATGGGTCTTTAACTTTTTACTCATATAACTCTCCACTCTTTCTTTTTACATCAAGACTGTGCTTAACCTCATACCACAAGCATCGGTATAAACTATAAATGGCTTTATCCTATTCGGTAATACCAAAACCGGCGCACTAGTCATGCCTCCTTCAACACAGTCTCAAAGAATCATCCCCTGGAGGTAAAGACGATGGTGATCCCTAATCAAAAATTCTCCTCCTGATAAAACCCTTCTCCAAAAACTCATTAATCTGTGCATTTAACCGCGTCTCTCCTTTGGAACCATATGTCTTAACGGTAAGGTGATGGGTCTGGCATCCTCAGCAAGATAGATTCTAAACTCGATCTCTTTCAGGGGTGGGAGACCAGTAACCTCAGCAAAAACATTTAGGAAATCTCTAACTATAGGCATCACATCTAGCTCAGCATGTGATAGATCCAAAGAATGTAAGTTGCTCAGCATAATCAATCTTCGAGGGTTAAAGTAAACTTCTAAGCTACGTCCACTACATGTGATCAATCTAACGACCTTCTTATCATAGTCTAAAATAGCCCCATACATAATCATCCGATCCGTGCTTAGTATTAACCCAAACCCAAAGAATCACAATACAAAGGCATCAGAATCAAACTTGACCCCTAAAACAAGTAACCTAAAATCCCTACATACCTGGACAAATAGGCCGATCCTCCTATAAAGCTTGACACAACTACAGGATCCATAACTATACTAAAGTGCAAGTACAAGTTATCAACAAGTATAGTAGAAATGAAAGAATGTTCAGGCCTAATATCAAGTAAAGTGCGAATAGATAAACCTGAAAGAGTCAACACACCTTCAATCGCTACTTTTATACCCTTGTCTGTCATTGGCTATGCATTCGAGCCAGGGACTACCTCCAGTGCATAAGCATGAACCAGCTAAGTAGAAATATAAGCAGAAGCTCTCAGTGGTGCTATGCAAGCTCACTTCAGATGCTTGTATTGATTGGAATTGTAGCACTTAACCTTTAAAAGATTTGTCCTGCACTCTTTCATGAAATGCCTCTTCCTGGCACATTTTCTACAGTGAATACCCCTCTTATGTTCTTTTCCGTTGGATTCACCTCCACCTTTATGCTTCTTCTACTGTGCTTTTCCAACATCCTTCTTCAGTTCCTCTTCCTTGGCTTCCTCCTTGGAGATGCTATTTAACAAGGTCATCTCTGTTAGACCCTCATGCATAGCAACCATAGGAATATGACTTAGAGCTAAGTATTAAAGTGGTTGGCATGGCCCTTTAGCAAATTTAAGCGCCTTCTTATGTGGTGTTTCAATCAACCCCTTAGCGTATCCAGCTAACTCGTCGAACTGATTGACATATTCTTTAATAGAAATATTGCCTTTAAGTGAATAAACTTCTCTAACTGCACACCTTTCTCTGCCATAGAAAGAAACTTCAACTCGAATCGCTTATGGAACTCTTCCCAAGTGACCTTCTCACCATTCATCTCAGCCTCAACTACCTCCCATGAGCTCGGTGCCTTACTCTGTAACTGCCATGTAGCTAATTGCATCCTCGCCTCGTCGGTCAAGCCCATCAAACCAAAGATCCTCTCACAATGCAGATCCATGACCTTGAATCCACAAAAGACTCTATCCCAGTGTATGGCTTTCCTCCAAGATTTGAGAAATCTTTACATAGCTTAGCAAAGTTTGTAGTGGTAGATAAGCGGGGAGAAACCGCACACATCGCTCCCTTCGTGGGTCCTCTAGTGGGATTAAGCACAGCATGTCCCCTCGCCTGGAGATATTGACGGAACCATATTGGGATTCTCACACTTGGAATCTCAGCTGCATCGCCTAAGCCTAAACCTGTGGGATCACTCATCTTTTATCTATGAATTTTAAGAATTTTATTAGCAACTTTCCATAGATTACATAATTATGATTAAGAGATAACATAGGCGTGAATGAGAATTTGAGTAGGCAAGAACAAGAGAGATTATGATATATGAAATTTTTTGAAAAGCTTTTTGATATAAACTTTTATTTAACTTATATGTATACTTTTAAAAATCCATTTTGAAAATTTTTGAAAACCATTTTGAAAATCCTTTTTGAAAACCATTTTTTTCATAAACTTCTCAAATTCGTTCTCTCAATACGGTCCTAATCCCTAAGGAATCTTAAACTTATGCTCTAATACCAACTGTGACAACCCATACCTCCTATGTAACAACCCTATTTTCTATGCCATGATTATATGTAAATTTAATTAAATATAAGTGTTTGAATTTGATTTTTGATAATTAATATTTTAAAAATAAACTTTAGTAAATTAAATTATATTTAATAAAGAATTTGGTCATAATAATCGAATTGAATAAAATTTCCCAATTATCAAAATGGAATTTATAGAATAAATGTAAATCAAATTATATTGGGTGAAAATTTATTTATAAATAAATAAGAGAATTATTTAAAATAAAAAAAGTGGAATATACTGACTAAATTAGGAATCAATTTATAAGGCCCAAGCCCATTATTTTTGCTTTTAGAAATCTCACGCCACTTCTTGACAAAGCTCGATCTTCTTTTGCCAAAAATCTTTTAATTTATATTGTTGCCCTAATTTTCCAAATCAACTCGGGCTAATAAAAAAACTAAAAAAAAAGAAACACAGGTGATTGACTTGGGAAGCACGCACACAACCATCGCGGTCGAGGAGGACGTGGTCTAAAAAGTCGTGACTTTGTCACGCATGTGAAAACAAGGGAGGTCGATGTTTTGCGCAATCATGATTTGGGGGGAGTGATGTCGCAATGCATTTGGGGATGATGGATGGATGGTCAGCTTCAGATGATGAAGGAGAGGAGCGAGCGAACATGATTGTGTAGGCTTGGGCAGGCGACAGATGGGATGGTGGCAGAGGTCGATGGTTGATATTTGTGCTTGTAGTTTCAGATAATGATAGGTAGTGATATGGAGGAGCGAACACTCCAATTTTGATTATTATAGCATCATCTAAGACATAGTGAATTCTATGTTCGCCAACTTGTTGATTTTTACAATCACACATCTATATTTATATCCCATTGCATTATATATATATAATCCTAATTATTTATTGAATTGTTAGGTTGAAATGGTTGTTTGGGAAATTTAATTTGGTTGTATGATATTGAGTATGAATTGGATTGAATATTGAGATATTGAATATTATTTGGTGTTCGATAGTGGTGTTTATTTGTTTGTTGGATGTCCGAAATACGATGGATATGCTGTCCGTCTGCATTTCAAATTGTGCAATTAATTTATATTATGTGTACAACGCATCGATGGTCGAAATTCGATGGAATTCGACTTGGCTAAATGATAAAAAATTATATTGTTGTTATGTTGTTGATTTTTAGATAATTTTACTCCATGTATTTTATTTAAGACAATTTATTGATTTCCTCATTTTTAAGATTTGTTTTGAAAGCTTCGAGAAATTAATTATGGAAATTTTAGAAATAAAAGTTGATTCAAAAATAAAATAGATAATTTTCAATGTATTGGAATGTATGAAATTTTTTTAAGTATAAATGGAAAGTTTTTCATAATGATATTTTTCGAATGGGAAATTCTTTTGTAATATGTATATTTAATAAATGGATCTAGGAAATAATATTAAAAGGGGATTTTGAGTTTATAACTTTATTTTGAAAATAAGCCAAATTGTGAAATCTTTTAAAAGTAATTTTAAATGAGGTTTCCATTATAAAAATCTATCTTAAGAATTTTAAAAGTTATTTTCCTTTTTATAAATTTATTAGTTTGGAATTAGTTTATCGATGATTTTGTATAATTGAATGATTTTAATATATTTTTGAAAAGGACTTTATTCTATAAAATGATTTTGAATATTTACAACATTTATATTTGAATATTTGATTTAATCATCAAAGAACTTATATTTTTAATGTTTAAATTAATATTGGGATTTAAGTATAATTTCTATATCATTTGATTTTTAATTTCTTATATAGATTTCGATATTATGAATAATTTACCATTGATATTAATTTGAATTATATTTTAAGATGCTACGGTGACGATATCTTCCTAGTTTATTTATTAATATTTATTCTATATGGCGAGAAATATGAATAAACGGAGTTATAATGTTGTTTGGGAAGGGGCATTCGGTAATGTTTCTCCTATTATTCTTTGGACTCTTTAGAATATTTAAGTGCGAGTGTTGTGTGTGAGCACTGAATAAATGAACTAATAACACGAAGTGGTATGTGGCACCATTGTGTTATTCATTCCATTATCCTTTGCTTGTGGATGACACTCAATAGGTGGATACGAAGTACGATATTCTTTGTGGTGAATATATTATAGCCATTTGTTGACTTATATAAAGCCGTGTATTAGTGATTATAACAAACCATATGTTGGCAATTTACAGAGTCGTGTGTTGGCATATGTATTTAGCTATGTGTCAGCATATATATATATAGTGTTGTGTGCTGGTAATGTATTTAGCTGTGTATTAGCATATGCATAGTACCGTCTGTCCGTATATAGCTATTATATGCTTACCATATTTGTCTATCATTGTCCAACTCCCTTTATGTTTTGGGAGTGAATTGGATTGGCAAGCATTCAACCTGGTGGCCTGATCGTGGTGGTCGTGCCATGGATTTGTGACACACTAGTGCCATGTATGGGCATCGTTCTAGCCTTGTATCAGCAATGTTCTAGTCGTGTGTCTGCAACATATAGAGCCGTGTGTCGGCAGTAGTAGAATCATGTATCAACGACTAATAGCCCTTTGTGCCACCTAGGCCAACAGTTTGTTACCATTTGTGGGCATGTGTAGGGTCGTGACCAATGCAGAGTGTAGTCCTGCAAAATGTTTATGACATGCGGTGGATATCAGTCATGATGTCCATCCAGATAACTAAGACAATTGGAGCCATGCTGGATGGGCACGTGTGTTGTGTTCACCAGTTACATGTGTAGTCTTCTAGATCATATGCGTCTGTTAGTCTCCTATCTGGTTCTGGTGTGTTATGATATAAACAAGTACTTATTCTCCAACTGGAGATGATAAATTTTAATTATACCAAAGACTGTGTGTGTATGATCAATCCCTGTATTCTTCTTTAGCGTGTGTCACCTATTATCCTTCTTTAGCGTGTGTCATCTATTAACCTACTTTGGTGTATATCACCAACTACTAGTTATTGGCATGTGTTGCAAATTATCTTCTTAGACATGTGTCATCAATCATACTTTATAAACACCAACTATACTTTCATAGGCCTGTGTCACCAATTATATCTTCCTTTGGTATGTGCCACCATTATTATGTTCTGACTTATGGATGATTACTTAAATTGATATTGTGGGTATCTTTATTTAATTGAGACTGAGAGATATTGTGGGCAATGCTTCAAGCTAGCCTAATTATATTTGGTGTTATGTCCTTTAGTGAGCTTTTTAGATTTTATAATAGTTTTAGAATATGAACGATTCACCCATTTGATGTTGATTGACGAGTTCTAATTTGATGAATTTTTATATGGGTCGTGACTTTTTATATTTGATTTTGTTGTGTTCTACGTGTACGATATTTTGACTGTTTGAGATAACATTATTATTATATATATTATACTTATTTACACCTAGTTTATACAGAGTTCTATATGTTTATTAAACTTGGATTTAGATATAGTCTGACCCATTTTTATTTATATAATACTTGGCTCTGTCCGAGACATTTTAGGTACAAGGACTACGTAACATCCCCTATCGGAATGCCCGTCACTAAGCATTACAGATGCTGTAGTCATCCATAGCATTAACTTTCAACGACCAAATACGATAATGTTAATGGTATCCATAATATCAGAAGCAATTGAATATGAAATAAAAGTCATCACAGATTAAAACATTTTTCTGATTACATTTCAAAATAATATTTCATATCCAAGTTACATAATCCCAAACGTTTCTTAGGTTCAGACCAAATACAATTATCACAAAATACGCCAAGAGAGACATATGAAGATGCATTCTTGGTTGACCAAAGCACTATATAGTCATAACTAACATAATACAACATGATAGAATCAAACAATATAAAACAGCAACTCCTAAATAGCTATCCATCAACCACCTGCTCATCTCCAGATGCTTTATTCTCTAATCTACTAAAAACCTATAAACCTCAACCCTCATCTTACTCAAATCAATTTTGAGCACCCAAGAATTTAAGGGGAAAACATAAACTTCAAGTCAAACATAAAGCCTGGTGTGAGTAATACTATACATCTCGGTTATATGATATTAAGTGAGAGCATGTCGCTTTGAGGAACGGGTTTTCCCTCACTAATATCCTTTTAAAACATATCTTTTGCAAATCATAATCCTGCAACTAAATCTTGTTAAAACTATAAAGCATTATCATGTAAACATACATATCAGGTAATAAATGAACTATCTGTCCGAACATTATAGTTTTGTTTGGCTAACTACTAACCTTTGTCTAACTCAGGCCTACCAGACAATGTAAACAAAAAATCTAACATCTATTAGATACTCCTTTTCTGGACCATCTGTCCCTAACGTACTTTCCCCAGGTTAACCGATCCTAATGGTTTTGTGGGCTCACCAATAACCTACCTATGTAAAAATATATTCCTTTTTATGTGTAACATTATTATAGTCTTACCAGTGGCAAAGCCCTATACAGTAGAATTTTGGACTAAATTAGCTAAGGGCTAATAGCTAATGTATAGGGCGCGACCCTATGCCAGTCCCATCTGGTACTCGAGTATCTGAGTTATTTTACTTAGGGTAATCTTCCCTTATATTTCCTTGAAAACCTTTTCTTCTCAAATTGATTTAAACCTTTAAATCATACATTAAACAAGGAAAACATATGCTCTATGCATTACTCAAAATCACCTTGCCATGTTAAGTATACTTTATGTAAATCTTTGTTGATGAAAAAATTTTAACCTTTGAAAGTACCACTTTCAAATCCATTGAAAGTACCTCTTTTAAAACCATTGAAAGTGCCTTTTTAAAAACCAAGTAAACCCTTTTTATAAACTAGGCCGAAAGGCCAAAACATTCCTTTCAAAACCATTCATATAAATCTTTCGAAACCTTTGAAAAACCATTCCTTCGAAAGTTATAAAACCTAAGACATCCTATCTTTAAAACACTTAAACCTTACCTTTCGAAAACCTTGGAAAATCTTTTAAAATCATAGGGGAACCACCCCTTCGAAACCTTCATTAAAATCTTTCGAAAGCATTAAAACATCAAACCTTTCGAAACATTTTAGGTTCAAGTAAAACATGTGGATCAACTTTTCGAAACCATTTAAACTATCTCCTTCTAAACCTTTGGGTTCTACCTTCAATAGGGCAAAAGGGTAACAAAACATATAAATCGAAAACACTCTTTTGAAAGCATTTCCTAAAGAGGTGATGACATCGAAACCAACCCTTCGAAAGCATTGGAGGAGCAGCTTGGGTTTTAAAACAAGTATACCTTCCGAAACCATTTGCTTCGAAAGGTAGAAAAGCGGCAGCTAGGGGTTTCGACCCCATTTGAAAGCATTTACTTAAAACAAAGGCTAAACCTATTTTGAAACCATTCCTTTACAACATTTTGACCCAATAAAAGCCAACCGGGTCAAAAGCATACCATTTGAAAGCAAAGCAAGCGCATTTTCATTTGAAAGAAAAGTAGCGCTTTTGAACTCCTGGTTTTGACCCAATACGTTCCACCTATATCTAATCTCTGCACACCACCAAATCTTTGATGTCAGCACATTGGTTTCGATGGTGATGATGGCGGAACTACTAAGTCGGAACCCTAGGTACGGAAAGTGGCGAAATAGGTAAAAAGCCTGTTTAAATGGAATTTTATCTTTTTAAAGTAATCTTTTCAACAAACCTGCCTTGTTTGTTAAAATATGATTGGTTGCAAATTTTCGTTTCCAAAAACACTGTCGAAATTTCAAAATTAAACTATTTAAATAATTTACAAAACACCCCTTTTTCTTTTATAATATATAAAACAATTAAGTCTCATACCTTAAAAAATTATAAATATATATTAAAACACGTAGGAAAATTCTACAAAAATTCTTGAAAATCATTTTTAATATATTTTCTAACATATGTTAATTTCATACCCAAAACATAAATAATGATTGGACCGTAAATTATTTTAAACCCAAATAACCATTTTCTTCACTAGAAAATTAATATTAAATCTACGTAACAGAAAATTATGAAAATTGAAACCCATCTCTAAAATATCATTTCTGATCTAAATCTAAAATCGCGATGCATTTGGATGTCATTTAATACGGTTTTCACATTAAAACATATAATAAAACCTATATTAATAAGCATAAATCATCAACAAGTATATATAGACATTTTAATCATTCAAAACATGGCATAACCTTGCAAAATAAATCAGGATTAACCTTAAAACCGAAACAATAGAAAAGATGAGATGTAGTCATTATTCACCTTAGCTTTGAGATTAAGGAGTTTGAGATTTGAAATGGATTTGATTTTGATTAATCTTCCTTCCTTTGATTTTCTTTATCTTCTTCCTCTTGCTCTTGCTAATGGTGGCCAACCTCTATTTTAATTTGGTTTTGCAAATATACATATGAAATGAATTCATAAGGGTTTAGGGTATTAGAATATACTTATTCCAACTTTGCCCCTCACCTATTTCCTTTACCCATTTTATTTTAGTTTATTTATTCTCTTAGACATGGCTACCCCGTAATTTAATCACAATGCCCTAATCATTTTACATTATTTCATTTAAATTACCTAATTTAATGTTACTAAATAATGTTACTCAAAATATGGGGTGTTACAGACTCCCCTCCTTAAAGAATTTTGTCCTCGAAATTATGATAAGGTACTCAATAAATCAATCAAAATGTAAAACATACCATCAAACAAATCAGGATAAGCATCACTAATCCTTCTCTTAGTCTTCCAAGTACAGTCTCTCTCATTGTCGCTCCATTGGACTTTCACTAATCTGACTGTCATATTTCTAAGCCTCTTCTCATCTCTCGCAACTATCCGAACTGGCTTTCTAACTATAGTCAAGTCTGGTTCTACTACCAAGTCGTCTAACATAGTCAGTGCTATAGTAGACTCTGGGTCCCGAACATACTTTCTTAGATGAGAAATATGGAAAATATCATGGACTCCTACCAAACTATTCGGTAACTCTACTATATATGCGAGTTTCTCGATCCTTTCTACAATAGGAAATGGTCCAACGAATCCTGGTGCCAAATTTCCTGATTTTCAAAATTGAATCACCTTCTTCATCGGTGACACTTTAATAAAAATATGCTCTCCAACATAGAACTCTAAGTCTTTCCGTCTTCTATCAGCATAACTCTTCTGCTTAGACTAACCAAATCTGGACCAAGAGCTAACCTATCCTTGGTCTCTAACGAACAAACTTGAGATTTGCATGGCATTCCATAAAAAGCATCAAAAGGTGCCATCCTTATATTAGTTTGATAACCGTTGTTATATGAAAACTCGACTAAGTGTAGATGGTCTTCCCATGTTCATTAAAATCTAACACATAAGCTGTTAACAAATCCCCCAAGACTTTGTTAACTCTTTCCATTTTCCCATCGGCCCGTGGATGGTAAGCGGTACTCATCTTGAGCTTGGTTCCTAAAATCTTCTGTAGACTCTTCCATGGCTCACTAGTGAGCAAGGAATCTCTATTACTTGCTATGATACTACGAATTCCATGAAGTCTAACAAAAATTTTCATAAATAACTTAGCCAAAATAGGTGCCATCCTAAATGACTTAACTGGAATGAAATAGGTACTCTTGGTTAATCTATCCACTATGAACCATATACTTTCATTTCCTTTATTAGATCTTGGAAACTTGTCTATAAAATCCATAAAAATAGAATACCTCTTCCAAACTGGAATATCCAATGGCTGAACCAACCAACTTGGCTTCTGATGTTCGGCATTTACCTGTTGGAATTTAAGACACTACTTCACCCATAAGCCTACATTCCTCTTTATACTTTCCCAAAAGAAACTCCGCTTCATGTCCTGATATATATTAGTTCCTCCCGAATGAATAGTGAACTTCAAACGGTGGCATTCCTCCAAAACCTTCCATATGTCTCCCACATTCAGAACACATAACCAGCCTTTCTTTCTCAACCACTCTATTCTGGCCAAGACTAAAACCTTTAAGTCATCGCTCTCCGTTCTATCTCTTAATTTCTTGATCCGTTCAACTAATACTGGATCCTCCTCCTGTTTAGAAGCAATATTTTCGATCATTATCGGTCGAAATCTAAACAAGACAACACAACAAATTCTCCACTATACCCAGCTTCAGATCCCCACTGCACTCTGCAAGTCGAAAACGCTTCCAAATCTTTCCACTCAACTATCATTGCCAACACTGCATTATGATGCTTTTTGCTAAGCACATTTGCAATCTTATTACATTTCTCGGAGTATACTGAATTCCAAAATCATAAGCAATAATAAACTCTAACCATCTCTAATGTCTCATGTTCAGCTCCTTCTGAGAGAAAAAATACTTCAACGACTTATGATCCGTATAAAGCTCAAACCTCTTTCCCAAAAGGTAATGTCTCCAAGCCTTTAATGCAAAAATCACCGCAGCCAACTGCAAATCATGCATTGGATATCTAACTTTATGTGGTCTAAGCTGTCGAGAAGCATATGCAATCAATTTACCTTTCCGCATCAACATAGCTAACAATCTAGTTCCACATGCATCTGTATATACTACAAATCCTGATTCCTTTCTAGAACAACTAGTATAGGTGTAAGAGTCAATAAGTATTTCAAGCTTTGGAATGCTTCCTCACACTTACCCATCCAAACAAACTTCACATCCTTTTGCGTTAGCTTAGTCATCGGTGTTGCTATCCACGAAAAATCCTTTATGAACCTCCAATAATATCCAACCAATCCAAGAAAACTCTTTATCTCGGTCACTGTCTCAGGCGTCTTCCAATTGTTAACCGCTTCAATCTTAGTCGGATCTACTGAAAACCATTTCTCTGAGACTACATGTCCAAGAAACTTCACTTCCTTCTTCCAGAAATGACACTTTGAAAACTTTGCCTTCAGCTGATGCTGCCTCAACGTCTCAAGCATGATTCTAAGATGAACTTCATGCTCCCTTTCATCTCTAGAGTATATTAAGATATCATCTATAAAAACCAATACGGACCTATCCAAGTGCTCTCGGAAAATTCGATTCATCAAATCTACAAGGAACATTGGCACATTATTTAGTCCAAACGGCATCACCAACCATTTGTATGATACATATCTAGTTCTAAATGCCGTCAAAGTAATATTGTCCTCTGCTACTTCAAGCTGATGGAAACCTGTCGCTAAATCCAACGGAGAAAATACTTTGGCTCCACTCAACTGATCGAATAATGGTCAATTCTAGGCAACGGATATCAATTCTTTATCGTCTTCTCATTCATTTTATGATAATCGGTACATAACATCAACGATACATCCAGATTCTTAGCAAACACTATGGTTGCTCCTAAAGGCGAACTACTTGGCCTAATAAAATTATTTCCTTCCAAATCCACCAATCGCACCTTTAGCTCTCTCATATTTGTAGGTGTTATCCTACTTGGAGGTCCACTCACTAGTTCTGCTCCAAACACCAAATCTATCCTAAACTCAATCGCTCATTTCGGTGGCAATACTACTATCGGCTCAAAGACATCCACAAATTTTATAACCATGAAAACTCGGCTCAAATCGTCTTCTAACTCCACAACCCAACAAAGCATTTGCCTCACAATTAGGGTTTTCTACGGTATATACAATCCAATCACTGCAGTCAGGGTGTATAAGTGATATTTTCCTATCATGACAAAATATCCTAGCATCGTACTTACTTAACTAATCCATACCCAAAATAATTCTGAACCCTACAAAGTCAAATACATGCAAACTGCAAACAAAGGTATGAACTAACAAATTAAACTCTAGGTGGTCGACCTTCATCCCAAGTGTTGTATACCCTCTTATCGGATTTGCAGCCCTTAAGGACGTAACCAAATATGAGGGTTCTAGGTTAAGCTTATCTACCAAAAACGAGATATGAACGAATGCGATGAACTAGTATCAAACAGAATGCTAACAGACATACCATGAATCTAAAGCGTACCTTCCAACACTGCTTTCCCTTTCTCCTGCGCCATATGTCCTGATGTAGCAGGTTCCAATGCAAATACTATACCCCTTCCATCCTTAGCAGACTCTTTGCACTGGTTCTTATAATAACCAATCTGATCGCAGTTGAAGCGTCTAATATTCTTCTTCCTGATCACTTCCTTCGCCTTTCCAGTACGACATTCATTAGTAAAATGTCCTTTCTTATCGCCCTTAAAGAAAATAACCTCCAATTTTTCCTTCTTAGCAACTCCATCCTTTTGAGCTCCTTTCTTATGGAAGAACTTCCTTTTTCGACTCTACCCTACCTGGACTTCCTTTGTCTTATTCTTCTCCAGAGAAGTAAGTATTTCTTCATACCTCAACGTCATCTCTACCACAACATCACAGGGATCCCTGATATGAGGTAATGTAGCCCTTGCTAACTCAAGCTTCAACCCCCTTATAAACTTCTCATTTATCTTCATCATTGTATCCACGGTGGCATGTCCATACCTAGCCAACTCCTCAAACCTTCTAGCATACTCCAACATAGTCATCTTCCCTTGTTCAAACTCAGCAAAAATTTTGATCAAGGTAGACTTTGCCATCATAGGCATGAAACTCTCCTTGAAGCTCCTCTTAAACTCAGTCCATGTCATCGTTTCTTCATCCACTCCAAATGTCACACTATTCCACCAAAAAGAGTTGCTCCTTGAAGCTCTCTTGATACAAGCCTCCTCTTCCGCTCATCATTGATCCCCAAGTCTACGAAGATCCTCTCACAATGCAGCAACTGGTTCTTCACCTCAATAGCATCTTTAGTTCCAATAAATGGCTTTCCTCCAAGCATAACATAGTCTCTACTCAGAATAAAATAATTGTTGTCCACTGGAGCTTCTTGAGCTCCTCCCCTAACTACTCCAACAGCAACACCCGCCTGCATCATGTTGACAAAGAACTGATACATAGCTCCCATATCAACTTGTGGGACTCTAGCACCAACATTTCCAGCTTGTTCCTAACCTGGGTTTCTCCTTGCATTTGGTTTGGCATTCCCATTGGTCATGGTGCTTCCCCAAGATTCACTCTTCCACTTTTAGTATCCATATCTGTATTCAAGCCTCATGAGATACAGAAGAATAGCCTTAGAGATAGAGGAAAGTAGAGATATAGCATATACTTATATATAGCAAATACAAGTACGTTACCATAGCGTTATCCCATGCCCCGATCTTATCTCTTATTTCTTAGGATCATGTTTTCAAAATAAATTTAGTTTAAAGTTTTTCATAAACCTATGCTCCGATACCAAGTTGTAACATCCCCTATCTGGAGGCCTGTTGCTAAGCATTACAGATGCTATAGTCATCCATAGCATTAACTTCCGGTGACAAAATACGGTAATGTTAATGGTATCCATAATATCAAAAGCACTTGAATATGAAATAAAAGTTATCATAGATTAAAACAATTTTCTGATTACATTTCAAAACAACATTTCATATCCAAGTTACTAATCCAAAACGTTCTCAGGCTCAGATCAAATATAATTATTATAAAATACGCTAAGAGAGACATATGAAGATGCCCCTTGGTTGACCAGAGTACTATATAGTCCTGACATAATACAAAATAGCGGAATCAAATAATATAAAATAGCAACTCCTAAATAGCTATCCGTTAGCCAACTACTTTTCCCCGGAAGCTTATTTGCCACCTACTAAAAACCTGTAAGCCTCAATCCTTAGCCTACTTAAATTAATTTTAAGCACTCGAGAGTTTAAGGAGAAAAACATAAACTTCGAGTGTGACATAAAGCATGGTGTGAATAATGCTATAATTCTCGGTTATTTGATATTAAGTGAGACCACGCCACTTAGCGAAATGGGTTTCTACTAACTAATATCCTTTTAAAACATATCCTTTGCAAATCATAATCATGCATTCAAAACTGGCTAAAACTATAAACCATTATCATGTACACATACATATTAGGTAATAAATGAATATCTGTCTGAACACTATAGTTTTATTTGGCTAACTACTAACCTTTTGCTGACTCGGGCCTACCGGACAATATAAATAAATAATCTAACATCTGTTAGATACTCCACTTTTAGACAGTTTATCCTAACTTACTTTTCTCCAGGTTAACCGATTCCAATGGTTTTGCGGGACCACCAATAACCTATCTCTCTCCAAATATATTCCTTTTTATGTGTAACATCATTTTTGTCTTACTTATGACAAAGCCATAAGCACTCGAATTTTGGACTAAATTAGCTAGGGGCTAATAGCTAATGTATAGGGCGCGACCCTATACTAGTCCCATCTGGTATTCTAATATCAGAGTTATTTTACTTAGGGTAATCTTCCCTTAAATTTTCCTTGAAAACATTTTCTTTCCAAATTGATTTAAACCTTTAAATCGTACTTTAAACAAGGAAAATATATACCTTATGCTTTACCCAAAATCACCTTACCATGTTATGTATAATTTATACAAATCTTTGTTGATGAGAACATTTAAACCTTTGAAAGTACATCTTTCGAATCCATTGAAAGTACCTCTTTCGAAACCATTGAAAGTACCCCTTTCGAAACCAACTAAACCCTTTTTTAACCTAGGATGAAAGGCTAAAACATTCCTTTCGATACCATTCATATAAACCTTTTGAAATCTTTAAATAACCTTTCCTTCGAAAGCTATAAAACTTTGGACATCCAACCTTTAAAACACTTAAACATTGCCTTTCGAAAACCTTGTTAACCATTCCTTTCAAACCTGTCGAAACCATGGGGGAACCATCCCTTCGAAACGTTCATTAAAACCTTTAGAAAGCATTAAAACATCAAACGTTTTGGATTCAAGTAAAACATGTGGATCGACCTTTCGAAACCATTTAAAACTATCTCCTTCGAAACCTTTGGGTTCTACCTTCAATAAAGCAAAAGGGTCATAAAACATTTAAGTCAAAAGCATTGGAGAAGCGGCTTGGATTTTAGAACAAAGTACACCTTCTGAAACCTTTTGCTTTGAAAGGTATAAAAGTGGCAACTAGGGGTTTCGAACCAATTCGAAAGCATTTACTTAAAACAAAGGCGTAACCTATTTCGAAACCATTCCTTTAAAACATTTTGACCCGGTTGAAATCAACCAGGTCAAAAGCATACTTTTCAAAAGCAAAGCAGGTGCATTTTCATTTAAAAGAAAAGTAGCACTTCGACCCCTTCGGAACCCCTGATTTTGACCCAATACCTTCTGCCTATATCCAATTCACTATGCATCAAGTCTTTGATGCCATTTGCATTGTTATTTATGGTGACAGCGGCGGAACTACAAAGTCGGAACCCTAGGTACCGAAAGTGGCGAAACAGGTAAAAATCCTATTTAAACTGAATATTATTCTTTTAAAGTAATCTTTTCAACTAACCTGCCTTGTTTGTTAAAATATGTTTGATTGAAAATTTTCTTTTCCAAAAACACTGCCGAAATTTCAAAATTAAACGATTTAACTAATTTACAAAATACCCCTTCTCCTTTTATAAATATACAAAACATTTAAGCTCATAGCTTAAATAATTTTATATATCTATTAAAACACTTAGGAAAATTCTATAAAAATTCCAGAAAATCGTTTTAAGTATATTTTCTAACTTATATCAATTTTAGAGCCAAAACATAAATAATTTAGCTGTAAATTATTTTAAATCCAAATAACCATTTTATTCACTAGAAAATTAATATTAAATCCACATAAATTTAGAAAATCATGAAAATTGAAACGCATCCCTAAAATATCATTTTTCTGGTCTAAACCTAAATTCACAAGGTATTTGGATGTCATTTAATTGGGTTTTCACGTTAAAACATATCATAAAACCTATATCAATAAGCATAAATCGTCAATAAGTATATATAGACATTTAATCGTTCAAAAACATGGCATAACCTTGCAAAATAAATTGGATTAACCTTAAAATTGAAACAATAGAAAATATGAGATATAGTCACTATTCGTCTTAGCTTTGAGATTAAGGAGTTTGAGATTTGAATGGATTTGATTTTGAATAATCTTCCTTCCTTTGATTTTCTTTATATTCTTCCTCTTGCTCTTGCAAATGGTGGTCGGCCTCTATTTTAATTTGGTATTGCAAATGAACGTATGAAATGAATTCCTAAGGGTTTAGGGTATTAGAATATTCTTATTCCAACTTTGCCCCTCACCTATTTTCTTTACCTATTTTATTTTAGTTCATTTTAGTTCTTTTATTGTCTTAGGCACGGCTACCCCTTAGTTTAATCACAAATCTCAATCCCCTAATCATTTTACATTATTTCATTTAGTTTACCTAGTTAGATGTTACTAAATAATGTTACCAAAAATATAGGGTGTTACAGACTACTAGACCAGCTTGTATTTTCTGGGTATAGAGGATTAGATATTCAGTATTGTGGATTATTATTCTGCATTGTATAGCCTCTTCTGTGTATATTTTTCTAATGTGTATTGGACATATATTGTATACTATTTATTATATATTATTGCTGTGATTGATTCTTTGATCTTTGATATTTACTATATATTGTATATTATTCTATCTTGGAGGCACATGTGTATACTACTTTGTGCCGATACTATGTATGTATATATGAGTTTTATTCAATGTTTAAATACTTACCATTGTTAGCCCAAGGAAATATTCATGAGCGTACCTCTTATCATCTCATTCTCCATATTATCTGACATTATTACTCAGTAATACCATTGAATACTATAGGTATAGAGGTGTGGGTTTTGCATTTTAGTATTAGAGCAAGGTTTAGAATAATGCAAAGTATAAGAGACATGAGTCTTGATCTTAGATGAGAATTGGAGTCCCCCGCCCCATGGGTGTGTGGTAGATTATTGTTATACTTAAGAGATAGTAGGATCATATGATGATTACTGGGTTAATCATCAGGGGATGTATTTGTTATTTTCTTACTATATTTATATGTTATCCCTATTAATTCTGGATGTCTTTTCCTTATGAAATTTTTAGCTGATAGAAGTATTGAAATAAAAAGTTGTTGGCCAGTCCAGTAATGTCAACATTGGTGGAGGTGAATAAACCTCTCTGTGGCTTGTATATGTATGAAGTGATCCAGCAGTGATCAGAGTTGAGCAATAGAAATTGATAGATTGCTTTCCGTTGAAAGTGTTTGTTTGATTATTTGATTTTATGGACGATGTGTGATATTTTTGTTGTTGTTGTTGATTGATGAATTGAATGTATTTATGGATTTTGGAAATAAATATTTTATTTCAGACAAGCAATGATTTGATAAAAATATGAATTTGAATTTTGAAAGCGATTGAAAATGTTTTATAATTTTTTTTGGCATTAACTTATCCATTGAATGCTTTAAGAATTCTTATCGACTAGCCATGCCAATGTTTTTAATAGGGATTCGTAAATATTAGAAGGAAACATTCCGACATAATCATTTGAAAAGAATAACAAGTTTTGAAAAAGGAAATAATGTTTAAACATAAATAACTATTTCAAATGAAATTTGAATTTTTTTTTTAAAAGCTGTGTGTATCTTTAAAAGAAAATTATAATTTTGAAGATATAAAGCTATTTAGAGAAAGTGACATTTACTTTATAGATGTATATATAAATTTTTGAGGAATATGTTTTAAATAATGATGGTTAGGTGTTTGAAAAGTGGAATTGACTGACATGTTTACATAATTTTACTTCAACTTATTTGGGTGAACCGGTACACTTGATATTTCACTAGTGTAGGTGATCTCAATCCATTTTAGAGCATGTTTGTCAGCAATTTATTTTACCTTAACCTCTAGCTTAAAACCAACTTTTGGAATTAATTATTTGAAAATCAAACTCTTTAATCTAATTCAGAATCAAGTGTTCTCTTAATTTTTGAGTTTTGATCTATAGGATGAAACTTCATTAAACATGCTACTTGTAAATTGATATATACAGGTTGTTTTCGATCAGCCCTTAATAGGTAAAATTATGTGATTAGTTGGGATAGAAAACTTTTTTATAGAAAAAAAACATGCATAAATGATTTACACTTAGGTTTAAGAATTGTTTCCTGGATACTTGGTAGGTTGCAGACGGATTCACCCTAGTATTTGAGCAGACTAGTCACACATCACAATAGTTTGTGGTATAAAACTTAAAAAAAGAATTAATGTTCATACAACGTAACCTCCAGAATATATGTGTGTGTGTGTGTGTGTGTGTGTGTGTGTATTCATAATAATAAATACGATACACACACCTTTCTTTCATTATTAGTCAAGTAGAATTAATTGCATGCTTCAAAACTATTCTTTTGTTTATTAGTTGTTACACTATATTGAAAACAAACATTTTTGAAGGTGTTCTCAACTACAATTTGAACCATTATGAATTGATGTTGAAATCTAAGAGATACTTTAGACGCATTGAAATCGAATGCACAAGTATCATTACTGCTAATCTTACTTGAGTATTAACAACATGTCATCATTTCGATGAGTTCCTATTTGAGCTTATATGCACATGCTTCCTGCCAGTAGAAGTAACATTAGCATTGCCAAAAAAATTTAGTTATCCTTTTCATGTCTATCTAATAAAGCAAAACTCATACAACACTATATTTCAATTTTAAAATTTTAAAAATTTTGTTGGTTGATTATTGCAGTGCATATGTATAGTGGATGTAGGTTCAAATTGGTGCTAATACAATTTCTCAAGTGTAAATGACATTTTGCTGTTGTGAAACATGTGAACTCAGCATCCAAGTTATTAGGTCAGGATCTTTAAAAAAAAAGAGATTTTCTTCAGATATTTCACACATTGAAAGTGTTGTACAAATATGGGCATAACGTTTAATTTATTTGTCCAATTTTGATGAAACCTTTTTAATTTGAAAGGTATGTTAATATGGAACAATTTTCATGCTGGTTGTTTTTGAAAATTTTGAAATCCATCGATGTTAAAATAAAATTGAATTCAAATCAAAAATCTGACCTAGTTTTCAAAATCACAGTGCCTAAGTGTTTAAGCCGTAATTTTTAAATGATTCATCTGATTTTGATAATTTTGCACTTTATAAGAAGCTCGGAACTTAAGCAATAACTTTTCTTTTAAATGTTTTGCAAAATTTTAACAATTACTAGGCTAAAAACCCAAATTTGTTAAGTGGGTCAGTCTAAACAATGAAAAATCTAGACTATTCTTTTATAGAAAATTCCTCCTTATTTCAAGATATAGTCCATATTTTTTCAATCTGAAAGATGATATGGAATTTTATCAGACTATATAATAATTTACTTTTAGAAATCATAACTTGATTTAGTTGTTTATCCATTAAAAAAACTTGTTAGAAAATGATTAAAACATGAATTTTGCAATTTCTTTTATTATACAAGTGCATACTTATTACACTTCCATATATGATGCTAATACTCGAATTTGAGTTGAGATAGGTACTAAAGATGCTTTTTGGATCACGGGTAACGATGTTTCTCGCTTTGCTTGCTTAATAATAAGCAAATTTTCTTAATATGCTAATTAAAAATATACCTTTTTACGTTATTGTGAGATGTATATGATGTTATGTTGTTTCCCCATGTATTAGGGATGCCTTGGGTTGGATGCCTCTTCATAAATGTATATCATATAATTATATTGTGTTTTGTTTTGGAACACTCTTCGTACAAAGGAAATTTTCGAAATTTTCCAAAAATCCGAGTAACATTTTTACCATATGCAAAGATAGAAAATCATCGTGTTAAACTGGTTTGAAAGTAGCATACGATAAGATGAGTTGAAGTATAAGAGCCACATAGAGGATCTCGTCGTCGAGTTTGATAGATTAGTGTTAAATATGAAGAAAGTCTGGGTTTGAGTTGTTTAATGTCTCCCTATAAGAAATTACGAGGACGCAATTTTCATAAGGGGGAGTCTGTAACAACCATGTTTTCTACACCGTAATTATACATAAATTTAATTAAATAAAAGTGCTTGAACTATATTTATGATAATTAATATTCTGAAAATAAATTCTAGTTGATTAAATTATCTTTAATAAAGGATTTTTGTAATAATCGAATTGAATAAAATTACCTAGTTATCAAAATGTAATTTGTAGAATGAAATGCTAATCAAATTATATTAGATGAAAAATTATTTATAAATAAATACAAGAATTATTTAAAATAAAAGAAAAGAGGAATAGATTGATTAAATTTGGAATCAATTTACAAGGCCCAAGCTTGTTGTCTTTGCTTCTAGAAATCTCGCGCCTCTTCTTGACCAAGCTCGACTTCTTTTGCCAAAAATTCCCTAATTCATATCATTGCCCTGATTTTCCAAATTAATTCATGGTAATAAAAAAATCGAAACACAGGCGATCGACCTGGGAAGCGCACACACAACCATCATGGTCAAGGAGGATGCGGCCTGGAAGGACGCGACTATGTCGGGTGTGAAAAAGAAGGGAGGTCGGTGTTTTGTGCTATCATGTTTCGGGGGGAGTGATGTCGCAATGCATTCGAGGATGGTGGATGGATGGTCGGCTTCAGCTGACGAAGGAGAGAAATGAGCGAATGTGATTACGTAGGCTTGGGCAAGCAACGCATGGGATGGTGGCTGAGGTTGATGGTTGATGTCCGTGCTGGCAGCTTTAGATAACGATAGGCCGCGATATAGAGGAGCGAATACTCCAATTTTGGTTGGTATAGTGTCTCTAAAACCTAGTTAATTCTGCGTTCATCAACTCAATGAGTTTTACACTCACACTTCTATATTTAAATCCTTTTGCATTATATATATATATGTGTGTGTGTGTGTGTGTGTGTATGTATGTATGTCTATATATATAGATATATAATCCCGATCATTTACAATATATATATATATATAATCCCGATTATGTATTAAATTGTTTGGTAGAAATGATTGTTTGGGAAATTTGATTTGGTTGTGCGATATTTAGTATGATTTGGATTGAATGTTGAGATATTGGATGTTATTTGGTGTTCGATAGTGGTGTTTATATTTGTTGGATGTCCGAAATGCAAATTAGACGTTGTCCATTTGCATTACAATTTGTGTAATTTATTTATATTGTGTGTACAATGTATCGATGATCGAATTTGATGGGACCCAAACATAAGATAAATTTTTTATTGTAGTTGACTTTTAGAGAATTTTAGTCCATGGATTTTATTTATGACACTTTATTGATTTTTCTCGTTTTATAGTATTTATTTTTAAAGCTTTTGGAAATAATTTATGAAAATTTTTTAGAAAGAAAATTGTTTTAGAAATAAAATTTGATTTAAAAATAAAATAGAGAATTTTCAACATATTGGATTGTATGAAATTTTAGAAGTATAAATGAGAAGGTTTTAATAATAATATTTTCCAAAATGAAAATTCTTTTGTAATGTGTATATTTAAGAAAATGTATCTAGGAAAAATTATTAAAAGGGGATTTTGAGTTTATAATTTTATTTTGAAAAGCCAAATCGTGAAATTGTTTTAAAGGTAATTTTAAATGAGGATTTTGGTTACAAAAAGCTATCTTAAGAATTTTGAAAGTTATTTTCCATTATACAAATTTATTGGTTTGGAATTAATTTATCGATGATTTTGTAAAATTGAATGGTTTTGATAATATTTTCAAAAAGGAATTTATTCTCTAAAATGATTTTGATTGTTTCAAATATTTATATTTGAATATTTGATTTAAACAATGGAGAACTTTATAATTTTTAGTGTTTAAATCATCATTAGGATTTAAGTATGATTTCTATATCTTTTGATTTCTCATTTCCTATGTAGATTTCAATATTATAAATGATTCACTGTTGATATTGATTTGAATTATATTTTAAGATGATATGATGATAACATCGTTCTAGTTGATTTATTAATAGTTGTTCTGTATGACGAGAAATTTGAATAAACGAAGTTATAACACCGGTTGAGATGGGACATTTGGTTATATTTCTTTGATTATTCTTTGGAATTTTTATATAGAATATTGAAGAGCGAGTGATGTGTATAAGAAGCGAATAAATGAACTAGTAACATGTGGTGGTATGGGACGTCGTTTTGTTATTTATTCGGTTATTCTTTGCTTATGGATGACACTCAATACGGGGATATGAAGTAAGATATTAGTTACGGTGGATATATTGTAGTCATGTATTGACTTATATGAAGCTGTGTGTCAACGGTTATAATAAGCCTTGTGTCAGCAATATACAGAGCCGTGTGTCGGCATATGTATTTAGCTATGTGTCAGCATATGTATAATATCGTGCGCCATACATGTATTTAGTTATTTGTCAGCGTATGTATAGTACCGTGTATCTGTATGTGTATATAGTTGTGTCGGCTCTTATATATTTATAGTATTTGTCTACCATTTTCCAACTCCCCTTAAGTGTCAGAAGTGAACCAGATTGGCCAGTATCCACCCTAGCTGCTAATCGCGGTGGCCGTACCCTGGATATGTGACACCTCGGTGCCATATGTTGGCATCTTTCTAGTCATGTGTCGTGTATCGACAACTTTCTAGTCATGTGTCGATAGTATTTGTAGGGGTGTGTCGGCAATGCATAGAATCGTGTATCGGCAATAGTAGAGCTTTGTGCGCACTGCAAGAACAATACTGGTCTCTGAGGCTCAAAGAAATCGGTGGCCATTGGAAGGCCATCAGAAACTGTAGAAGCCGTTGGAAAATGAATCTCGTTTAGTAACGATTTCCAACGGCAACAACGGCACATTTTCGACGGCTTCAAACGGTACATTTCCAATGGAAAAAATGGCCACCTGGCAATCCTGCAAAACCAAATAGCCATCCCACGCCAATGAAAATAGTCATAAATTGTCATTGGAAGCCGTCGGAAATCGTTACAAGTCGTCGGTAATATGGGTAATCTTTTTTACGAATTTGAACCTGCTACCTTTCAGCCACCCGACATCCATCAATACTAATAATGGCTCCTTTCCGAGCATATATAAACCAATAATCAAATAGATAAGTATACATGATATTACATCTATAAATCCATATCCATATCCAACACAATCCAAAAATTCAACATCCAAATCCACAAACTTAACATCCAAATCCACAAACTCAACATCCAAATCCACATAAAATAATATACAATCCATCGAAATGTATCAAACACATCCTCACCCACTCGAAGCGTATCTACACAGACAGAAAGACATAATAGAACATACCTAGCATCACTGATCATCATCCCCTGCAGAACTACCCATCGAAGAAAACCTCTCATGCTGCTCCATATACTCTGCCAAGCGCTGGCTCAGCTGCTCCATTTATGCAGCACGACAATGATCATCCCACAGCTCGGCGATCTCGGCTTCTAGCGTCGCAATTTCTTCTTTGTCTTGAGCCATCTTATACGCCTTCTGCGATGTCCTAGCCTGCTAAGATAATTAAAATGTTATACAGCCTCCAACATCATAAACATAATTTACATAACTTTAATTGAAAAATATGCAATATTTGAATTTAGTTTATTTTGCTGAAAATTACCGCTTGGTTCCCAAATCCATAGTGCCTGCTGCGGAATGGTGGATCCATGACAAACTCAAAAATAACATCCTCCTCATCTACTGTCAACTCATCACGTCCTGTCTCAACCAGCAATCATGCCCGTGCTTCCTGAAACTTTTGATGTGATGCAAAATACAAAATACAATTTAGTAGACTAATCGCTATACTAATTGACAAAAGTTAAAATGGTCACTAGTATAAATAAAACTTATCAATATATCTATAAATGCAAACTCAATTAATTAACTAATGACTTTTAGCTTAATTATACTATACTTACATAGGCAACAGTCGCTTTATCATCATGATCCCATGAGTATACGACTAAGCCTGAATCGTGGGTCGGTTTCAGGGCAAGAGTATGAGCAAAACATCCCAATATGAAACAACACCTCCTCGCACTCTTTCCTGAAATATAAATATAAATATAAATATAAATATATTAATTTATTAACTATATATTAACAACTTATAACTTAATATATAAAAATGTGAAAATAAAAATATACCAAATCCTCGTGATGATGCTGGAATGACTTGGAACCATCGTGATGTGTGACGGGATTTTTATTTGTATTTGCGGAGTTTCTATCTGACTCCCTCTGCAAATTCAATTGGAAATAACATTACAGTTCTAAATTATGTATTAAACACACGTAACAATTTAAAGTGATTGCTATGTGGTAAACTTACCTGGAACTCCTCATTGGCCCACCATGCGACCCAGGCCTCCCAAACGCCAGCACTATCTAGTTAGGTTTTTTCCCCATTGTTCTCATTGCAAACACTATATCCCTATAATTTTTGGTTATTTTTCTATTCCAATGTCGCTGCACCAGGGATACATCAGTCTTTTATAGGTTGACCGAACCCTGTACATTTAGAAAATGAAAGTTATACATTTTTATAAATAGTCTAAAGCTTATAAAATGATCTATGATCAAATAAAAAGTGTAAATATATAAATTACACTTACCAAAAATCCAACCAAATGCACTCCCAGATGTTATCCGCTATCTTGCTCCATTTAGGCCAGTAGGCAGTCATCCTTCATTTATATGCCTACCTAGATATAGAGAGAACCATGGCTGATGGCTCGAGCTCGAAGCCACTGTGTTAAAAAGAAATAAGCATTTAATAAAACAAGTCTAATATATTATAGATCATGTATAAAAATATTTTTAATACAGAAATAAATTTAATACTTACAATCCATTGGCTTTGGCCTGCAACCAAACCGCATGAAGAGCTGACTCCTGTGATGGGCCGAGGACATCATCAGGTGGAGATGCACCCGTCCCTCTCTGAGAAGAAGAGGGAGATCCTGTATGGGACGAGCTGTGTCTACGGAAAAATGACATGTATATACAGTACCTATTACAGACATATCATATCTGAGAAATATATCATTTAATTAAATAAAACATACATTATGGCAGAAACATAAAACGATTATGTGAAACAGATTACAACTAAACATATCATTAGCAGAACACATCATTTTTAATGAGATAATGTAACACAAATAAAATAGAAATTACCTTCTCCCGATATGTAGATTATTAACCAGTCCTCGTCATTTTCTGATTTAGACTTTGTTTCATATTCTATGTTTTGTTCCTTTGTAGTCTCAAATGCTTCTATTAATGCATTTGATTCATCGTGTAGAGGTCCAAAATTAGTTTGATCGTCGGTTATTATTATTCAAGTATTTTCATCGATGTCTGCTTGATAGGCTTGTTCGTTTAGAATATTCTATCCATCAAATGTAAATCTTGCCTTTATTTTAAAAACAGTCAACCAATCTGCTTTATCTCTTCATAGAGATGGGTATGGAGCGTAATAAACTTGAAGGGCCTGTTTAGCAAGCATAAACGGATCGTACTTGTAATAACACGCAGTATGCTTCATTTCTGTAAGATTATACTTTGGGTGCATGTTGATTCCAGAACCTGGAACGTTGCTTAATCAGTTGCATTTAAACAAAAAAAAATCTTCTACGGATCTTGTGAAATATGTCAATTGCAAAACCTGAGTTAGCATGCCATAAAAATCTTTTATGTGATCATTTCGATCATCGCTATCTTTAACAAATACATTGGTATTGTTAGTTAATTTTTCAACACTGTATTCTTTGGTGTTAAATTTGTATCCATTAGCGAAGAATATTGGATATGTCTTGACTTTCCATTTTTGTCCCACAGCTAAATGTTTCAATCCTTCATCAACCACACAGTTTGTCGAGTCGTAAACATAATTTGAAAACCAAGTAGCGAAATCTTTGCCGATATCACCATTTGGATGTTGTGATTCGTAAACACTACAATTATAGATGAAATATTGCATTATAATTAACACACCTATGTGTATGTATGTATACGCATATGTAGATGATATAATGCATTAAGAAGAATATATGTACAACATGGTAATCTCTATCGTCCAACCATAATTCCACACATTTACAAGCAGGTCAGCAATATTTTTAAAAAATAGATTAACTCACTTGACAATCATCTTGATCAATGTCTTTATCATTATGCATAGCACTTTCAAACGATATGTTTACATGATCACTAAAATAAAGAGAGAGAAAATACGAAGCTTCTTCTTTGATATATGATTTGCAAATCGAACCTTCAACTCGTGCTTTCTGTCTCACTTTTTTCTTTAGATGATTTAAGTACCTATTAAGAATTATTCCAAATTAAAATTCATTTATACATGAAGCAAACTAATATTAACGTCCTAAACATTAATACCTCTTGAATGGATACATCCATCCATATTGCACAGGCCCTCGAAGACGTGCTTCAGATGGAAGATGAACAGGTAAATGCTCCATTACATTAAATAAAAACCTGGAGGAAATATTTCTCTAGTTTGTAGAGCAGTATGGGGTTTTCTTACTCAAGTTTACGTAGACGGTCAACTTTTGATGTAGTAGAACAAAGCTCCTAATAAAAAAAACTAAGTTCTGTTACAACCATCCAAACTTTTAAGGGCAATGGTTCTTTAAAAGAAACGGGTAACAAATTTTCCATCAGAATATGAAAATCATGGTTTTTCATCCCACTAAGTCTGTTGTTCTTATAATTGACACATCTACGAATATTGAAAGAAATACCGTCAGGAAATCTTAATCCTTCCATCCATTTTAAAAGTATTTTAACTTGGCTATTGTCTAGCTCATAGCATGCTTTTGATTTTTTAGTGTCATTTGGCTTGATATGAAGCTTAGGGCGATTACATATTGTATCGTATCTTCGTTTCAAATCATCATTCGTCTTCCCCTTAACATTCAAAATTATATTAAAAACATTGTCAAACATGTTTTTCTCGTTGTGCATCACGTCAATATTGTGACAAAGTAGTAGATTTTTTCAGTACGGCAGCTCCCAAAATATACTTTGTTTGCACCAATTATAAATCTTTGATTTGTCTTGAATTTCAATTTATTCATCGGTCTCATGTATCTTTGTAAAATCCATTACAATTTCATATATATGTTCGCTTGAGCAAACCGTTGGTGGTTGCAAGGGCTCGTGTCTATTAGCTGTAAAGTTTGTTGTCTCTTCTAAAAAGATGATTAATATGAAGAAAACACCGATGACAATCAAATCATGAAATTTTCCTTCCATGCGGTAAATAAAATGATAGTGTTTCCTCCATGCAATAAGGACAAGCTAGGCAACCGGTCGTACTCCAACCTGAAAGCATTACATATGCAGGAAAATTGCTAATAGTCGACAACAAAGAAGCAAACATATGAAAATTCTTTTTTTAAGATGTCGTATGTTTCAACTCCTTCACACCACAATGTTTTCAACTCTTCAATCAATGGCTATAAATAGACATCGATTCCTTGTGTCCGATCATCAGGGACGGAGACGATAATTGTGAGAAACATATATGGAGTTTTCAAATACATTCATGGAGGTAAGTTATAAGGTGTAACGATTATAGGCCAAGATGAATATTTAGAACCAAATTGAGAAAATGGCGAAAATCCATCCATACACATACCAAGTCTAACATTACGGCTCTCCACTGCAAAATCGGGATATTTCTGATCAAAATGCTTCCATGCTTCCCCATCAGCTGGGTGTGTTAACTTAATTTCTTCCTACGTTCTAACATTGTGCCATCTCATATGATGCACGGTTATAGAAGATGCATATAACCTTTGAAGCCTAGGAATAATAGATAAATAATGCATACGTTTATACCGGACTTCCTTTCCCTCCGTCTTTTTTGGTTTATACCTTTCCTGATTACATATTTTACAATTCGTAAAGTTGATATCTTCTTTCCAAAACAACATGCAATTGTTAAATACGTATCTATTTTTTGATACGGTAAACCAAAAGCCGACATAATTTTTTCACTTCATAATGATTTTCGCACACTAAGTTGTCGGGAGTCATATACTGCTTCACAGCTTATACAACAGCTGTAAATCCAACTTCTGTGAGATTGTATTTAGATTTCACCACAATGTATTTTGCAGTTACTGATAATTGAGTGCCGCTTGTACAGCCTTTCCAAAGGGGTTTCTTCGCGGAATCCAATAAATCGTTATTTTCTTTTGCTCCAATATTTGGTTCTTCTTCAACATTAACACTGTCAGCAACAAATTGTGCAGTAGCGAACATTGAACGTGATGTATCTTCAATCATATGTTCTACGAGATTCATCGTAACAATTTAATTACTCACTACCTCCTCTGACTGTACAAGATTAGGTGCTACAAGTTCTCTATGCCGATCCCACACCAAATAGTTCGACATGAAACCGTACTGATGCAAATGAACTCTAACCATTTCGGGTATCAAATGCTTCAACAATTTACACCTACTGCATGGACAACAGATTTCTTTGTCATTTCCATTATTACTTAAAGCAAAATCAATAAATACATGTACACCATTATCAAAATGTTCACTTATAGAGCCTCCAATTTTCCTGCATTGTTGGTACGTCCAGCTTCGATCGGTAAAATAATTCATCATCTTCCCTATTGTAACTAAAAAATATGATATAAATGAAAACCACATTCACAATTTATTTTTCAATACAATTTTACAGTTTAATGTTTTATATTAATTGATCGTTGACACTTTTTTGCTGGGTCATCCTACTTCCCGTTACAAATACAGTAACGTAATTACATCTCGTAAATTATTTCATTTTAAATGATTCAACAAAATTTCAGCAACACTACCCTTTTGTTCCCTGAGTCGTACATGATTGCGTGTACATAGAGAACATAAAGGAAGCGCTATCGAAATTTTGTGAAACGTTTAAAATGAAATGACTTACGAGATGTAATTACGTTACTGTGTTTGTACCTTGTCCAATACAGGGACAAATACAACAAATATTGTATATGATGAATACAGATGCCCGCTCTATAAAAAAGTGTATACTCACATAATGATCATATACAATACTTATCAGATGGGGCCAAAAAACACTCTAAAGGTTTTATGAATAAAATATATTACATATTTTATATATTTTTTCAAAATGTCTTTCGTCGTTTACATTAAATTGATTAACATTTAACTTAAATTAAGCTACCGTATACGATGGTTTATCACATACACACTGTTTAAAACTTTAATTAACTAACCATATGTATATAAAATTAATTATCCTTTTTGACATTTTAGAAAACGCATAAACAAAATTATGCTCATCCACACCAAATTACCCAAGTAACATGTAAAAGCACTAAATTATTCAACTAATACGCACTAATTTCTTATCGCACAAACTAAAAAATTAAACTATACTAACTAATAAATCAAACTAGTAAACTAACATTCAATAAACTGTATTACATAATCAATGAGACAATATAAACAATTAAACTAATAAACTAACCCTAAATTAACAAATTCATTAAATTAGGGTTTAGGGATAATACTTAAAATAGAGGAGATTAAGGGTTTGAAGGAGATAAGATTCCAATTTGATGAAGTTGGAGTTGATTTCGACAGAAATTTGTTGCTTGGAGTTGGTGGGGGAAATGGTGGAGGAGGGTTGGGAGGAAAGAAATGGTTCGGGCTTCGGCCTGAAGAAGAAGATGCACACGACTTTCCAACGGCTATCAACGGCCACAAACGGCATTCTTCCAATGCCTAGCGATGGCTAATTATTTTAATCATAACAAAGTCCAAAAAATATATGCCGACGGAAGCCATCGGTAATGTTTGCTGGAGTATATTGTAATTCTAGTAGTCAACAACATGTTTACCCTTGTATCACCTAGGCAAATAGTCTGTTACCATTTAGAGGCATGTGTAGGGTCATGATCAATACATAGCGTAGTGCTGCAGCATGTTTATGACATACGGTGGATAGGAGCCACGTTGTCCATCAAGATAACCAAGACTGTAAGAGCATTGTTGGAAGGGCATGTGTCCATTTACATGTGTAATCTCTTGAAGCAGGTGTGTCTGTCAGTCTTCCATCTGGTTTTGATGTGTTGTGATATAGAAAAGTACTTATTCTCCTATTGGAAATGATAAATTATGGTTATACCAGATACCTTGTCTTGTGTATAATCAATCCCTATATCCTTATTTGGCGTGTGTCAACTTAATCCTTCTTTGGCCCGTGTCCCCTATTATCGTTCTTCGACGTATATTACCAACTACTATTCATTTACATGTATTGCCAATTATTTTCTTAGACGTATGTCGTCGATCATACTTTATAGGCATCAACTATATTTTCATAGTTGTGTTTTGTAACAACCTGAAAATTTATCACTTTGATTTTTTGGAATATTTAATTAGTTTTAAATATTCGATTTGGGGTTTATATGTAATAAAAATCTATGTTTCAAATAATCGTTCAATTTTTGATGACGCATTTCTAATTTAATTTATAGAAATTATCCATAATTTTTAATTTGGAAAATAACTGAACTATCGTTTGACGTATTTTACGTCGAATGTTGGTATTTTTGAAATTTAATATAATTTGATAACCTGTATTTTATTGTTGTTTTGCAATCACTTACCAATTCTGTATGTGATCATATTTTATTTTCTATCGACCATAAACTGTAATCAAACATGATACGGTGTGGCAGGGTACCAGAATTTATTTATATTTTAAAAACAAAATCCATCCAGACAAGCAGTACAACATCTCAACCTAGCCACCCTTTATATTCATCTGCTCTCACCTCCTTGTTGTCTTGTCTTCCCTTGTATTTACTGATAATGACCACCTTGTCTCATCGATTTTTGACTTCGCTTTAAAAAGTTGGTCTACTTTATGTTGAAGTGTTAGCAAGTTTGTGTGTTCATACACACTCACACACACACACACGTACTGTTTGCACAAAAAATGGGCAAACACCTCCAAGTCGTATGATTGAGTTGATTATATGTTGTTTTTAGTGATTTGGATGATTTATGCAAATATGTAAAAAGCAGAGACTAAACTGTAAAAGACACACAGATTTATAGTGGTTCGGCCAGAACGTGCCTACGTCCACTTTATATGTTATTCTCCTTTTCTATTCAGATTACAAGTACAAAGCTTTGATTACAAGTAATTGAAAGTTGTTTGAAAGTTCTATCCGTGCTTGAGCTCTCAAACTTGTTTTCCATTGTTGTACCCCTGCCTCTCTATTTACAGAGTGAGGTTGGGGGCAGGGGTCTTGGATGTATATAGCTGCTGGTGGGCCTGGGCTGAAGCAATCTGGCCTGGCAGCGTTCTGGTTCGGCGAAGTTTGGTTCGGTCGTGCTTGGAGTGGTTGATCCGGAGGTTTATTCGGTAGAGGGTGGAAAGATGGTTGGCTCGGCATTGGCTTCTGGACCGGTGGTGGTGATGGAAGTTGGTTCGGTGGGGGGTGTCTGGGAATGCCGAATGAACTTCTATATTTGGGAGTGCCGAATGAGCCCTTGTATTGGGAATGTCGGATGAACCAAGGCATCTTGAATGCCGAATGAGATTTCGCTCTACATTGCCGAATGAAACTTTAAACCTTTGATACCGAATGGACTTTTATACTTGAATCATGAGTGAAATACCAGACTTATATACGCTTGCTGGCTGCTTCTTCTTGGTTCGGTCGTGGTGGAAATGCACATGACATTGATATTCCAGTTTTGACCAAAAATGGGATAACACTTTGCCCCCCAAAACATGCCTTGCGATAGGAAGGCGTGTTTTGTAATGCCATGAGCTGGATGTTAATATCCTGTTGACAACCTGTAAAGAGCTAGATATTTTATATGGCCCCAAATGACGACCGTTCGGGATCGAGCTATTTGGGATGAAGCACGGCCGTTCATGGTCAAGCGCCTAACTTCAAATGACGACCGTTCGCGATCGAGTCATTTGAGGTGAAGTGCGACCGTTCGCGGTCAAGCGTCTAAATCCATGCAACGATCGTTCGAGATCGAGTCATTTGCGGTGGAATGTGATCGTTCACGGTCAAGCGCTTTACTTCAAATGACGACCGTTCGGGATCGAGCCATTTGAGGTAAAGTGCGACCGAGCCCAGTCAGAGGGCGGACCACAAATGGCGACCGTTCACGATCAAGCCACTTGGGGTGAAATGTGACCGTTCACGGCCGGTGCCGTTCGCGGCAAAAGATGAAATGGGACCGTTCGCGGTCAAGCGCCTTACTTCGGATGACGATCGTTCGAGATCGATCCATTCGTGGTAAGGTGCGACTGTTGGCGGTCAGGGGGTGGACCTCAAATGGCGACCTTTCGCGATCGAGCCAATTGTGGCGAGATGAGTTGTGCCGTTCGAGGCGAGTTTGTGACTGTTTGAAGTCAGGTGCCGTTCGAGGCGAATTGTGACCGTTCGAGGTCGGGTTGTGCCGTTCGAGGCGAGTTGTGCCGTTCGAGGCGAATTATGACCGTTCAAGGTCGTGTTGTGCCGTTCGAGGCGAGTTGTGCCGTTCGAGGCGAATTGTGACCGTTCGAGGTCGGGTTGTGCCGTTCGAGGCGAGTTGTGCCGTTCGAGGCGAGTTGTGACCGTTCGAGGTCGGGTGCCGTTCGAGGCGAATTGTGTGCCCGGGAGGGACTTAATATTACCGATACCAGGTTCACGTTCGAGTGGGTCCCTGGATCGTTTGTCAGGGTGGTTTATCGCCATCTCAGAGCATGCCTAAGGATCGTTCGCGACCCCGTACATGTGTAAGTAGCTTAGCCATTTTAGGATTATCAAAACCAAATATCCATTCAACCGATGAGTTTTAAAATAGAAATGTCCAAAGGAACAAAGCCTAAATGTCCAAATCAAAACGAAACAAAAGCAAAGCAAGGATGTTAAAGTGTAAATTCTCACAACGATAGGGTTAATAGCCATTCAGAGCATGCCTGTGGACCGTTCGTGATCTCGTACATGTGTAAATGATTAACCCACGTTAGTGAGAGATTTACTACTTATTCATCGTTATTTCAATTAATTGATAACCAAATGGTGTCCTGGTCCAGGGGCAGCCCTGGCTGACGTAGATGGTGGTCGCCCTGGCTCCACCGCTGGAGCTCGCCTTCTCACATACTGAAGAAGCATACCGTTCCTGATATGTCCCTCCACCTCATCTTTCAGATGCCGGCAATCGTTGGTATGATGACCGTTCAGGTCGTGGAACAAGCAATATCTGTCTGATTTTCTCTCGTCAATAGTCGGATCCCTTCGCATTGGCCTACGGTAGGGAACCTGCTCTCTTGTATCTTGATAGATTCGCTCCAAACTCTCATTCAGCTCTGAATAGGTGGTGAATCGTGGCTCTCTTCGTATCCGCTTTGTCCTGTCATCATTATCCTCAGCCTTTCTCTTTCCTTTGCTAGTCTCCGCACCCTTTCCAGGTGGGTTTCCGCTCTTGATTGAGTAAACGTCATCTTCTTCCTCTCTTTCTGCACTAGCATCTTCCAAACGCAGAAACTTTTCAGCCTCATGATAGAACTCTCCCAGATTCATAGGCGGGTCCTTGGTTAATGAATTCTTGAACTTTGTACTATCAGCTATTCTAGATACAGCCGCCATCATGACCATAGATGGATCTGGTCGATCCACTGATGCTGCCGCCGCATTAAATCGCGTTAGAAAGCTCCTCAAAGTCTCTTCAGTTTTCTGCTTCAAGGTTGCCAAAGTCATCACATTCTTGGGTCTCGCAATATGAACCCTGAATTGCCTCATGAATCTCTCAGTTAAATCTGCCCACGTTCCTATGAAGCCGCTCTCCAGTTGCCTAAACCATAACGCTGCAATGTCCGTCAAATACAGTGGAAAGCACCGGGCCATGATCTCCTGTGATGCCCCCAGCACTTCCATGTGCCTCATATACTTAGTAAGATGGACCGCAGGGTCTGTCCTCCCATCGTACATCTCTACTGATGGTAGCTTGAATTCTGGTGGGTTCCTAGCCATCCTAATCGCAGAAGAAAAAGGACTCCTGTTTACATCTTCCAAGTCTCTGTTTACTAAACCGCCTCTCATACCTCTTCTAACCATCTCTGTTATTCTGTCATTGTCTCCGAGCTGTAGTCCTCGTTCACTGCCTTCGACCTGCCCCCCGAGTCCGCGGGAGTTTTCATGTGTATGCCTCCCTGGCGGAACGTTCATTCCTCTATTGCTACCAGGTGGCTCGGATGCCCCCATCTCTCTTCCCGGGGTCAGATCAACATGCTCTGCGTGAGTGCTCCCTAGCTCTGGTGCTGCGCCAGATGGTCCTGCTCCGTTCTGAACTCCAGTTGCTCCTTGGATTTGTGCTCCAAGTTGCCCAATTTGCTGAAGCAAGTTCTGGATCATCTCTTCTTGTCTTCTCATCATAGCCTCCATCTCATCCCTGGTGATGAAGGCTGAAGCTTGGTTTGCTCCTGAGGAAGCCTCTTGACTCCCTTCCTATTGACTCTGCTCTGGCCTTGGCCTTCTGCTTGATTGTCTCACCATGACTCTTCCAATCTAAATCTCTAAACTCTCAAATTCAACTTCCAAGTGGTAGGTCCTTGAGTTCAGTTCCCAGTGAAAGCACCAAAAATGTTTGCACAAAAAATGGGCAAACACCTCCAAGTCTTATGATTGAGTTGATTATATGTTGTTTTTAGTGATTTGGATGATTTATGCAAATATGTAAAAATCAGAGACTAAACTGTAAAAGACACACAGATTTATAGTGGTTCGGCTAGAACGTGCCTACGTCCACTTTATATGTTATTCTCCTTTTCTATTCAGATTACAAGTACAAAGCTTTGATTACAAGTAACTGAAAGTTGTTTGAAAGTTCTATCCGTGCTTGAGCTCTCAAACTTGTTTTCCATTGTTGTACCCCTGCCCCTCTATTTATAGAGTGAGGTTGGGGGCAGGGTTCTTGGATGTATATAGCTGCTGGTGGGCCTGGGCTGAAGCAATCTGGCCTGGCAGCGTTCTGGTTCGGCGAAGTTTGGTTCGGCCGTGCTTGGAGTGGTTGATCCGGAGGTTTATTCGGTAGAGGGTGGAAAGATGGTTGGCTCGGCATTGGCTTCTGGACCGGTGGTGGTGATGGAAGTTGGTTCGGTGGGGGGTGTCTGGGAATGCCGAATGAACTTCTATATTTGGGAGTGCCGAATGAGCCCTTGTATTGGGAATGCCGGATGAACCAAGGCATCTTGAATGCCGAATGAGATTTCGCTCTACATTGCCGAATGAAACTTTAAACCTTTGATACCGAATGGACTTTTATACTTGAATCATGAGTGAAATCCCAGACTTATATACGCTTGCTGGCTGCTTCTTCTTGGTTCGGTCGTGGTGGAAATGCACACAACATTGATATTCCAGTTTTGACCCAAAATGGGATAACACATACATACATATATATATATAGACACACACAAACGTACACTCAGAAAAGCAAGGCTTCTTCTTCTTCGGTTTGGATTTTATTGTTGATTTGTTGTAAAACTAAGGAAATGTCCATCCTTCCTTCAAAAATCAAAAGCTCACAAACCATCCACTTTTAGCCTTGACCTTCAACTAAGAAGTTTATCATTATCCTTTCTATTTTTTTTAAATAGATTGTGTTCGATTTCATCGAGAATCGAGCAAAATATCCCGATATTTCATTAAGGAGGAAATTTTATTCACAAACTTTAAAAATTGATCTCTCTTGATTCATGAGGAATTGCTTGATGTTGTATGCGTCGTTGGAGTCGTATGGAGAAGTAGTCTTTTTAGTGAAGTTTCAGCAGCTTTCGGTGATGATAATCGACGATGGTCGGAACCTAGGGTTTGATTTTATGGCCGATATAAGAGAAATTGAGTGAAATGGAGATTGGGCAAGCTCTAACTTGGAGAGATACATCGTGCGCCAAATTTGGAGGATTATAGTAGAGGATTAGTGATCACGACATTCATAGTTACATAATGGAGCTCTAGACTGCATTTAAAAAGGGGAGGCCGGAGTGGTAGAGTTAGGATTAGTCGAGTCTGGTTTGTGAAGAGGAGATGAACGAAAAAGTTGGTTCGCCGAATGGATAAGTGTTGCTCTATATCATCGAAAATGTGAACACTTACACATTGGTTGGTGCACACTTTGGTATAAGGTAAGAAAGATGGATTTGAGGAAGAAGGGATCTGTAAGTCTTGAGCGGGTTGGCTTGGGACTTGGGCAGTATCAAAATGGGGCGAGAATTTATAATTAAATTCAATTAGTTAAGTTTAAAATGTTTAAAATTTGTAAATTCATATCTTGCCCATTTTAAATCTGATTAACTCATGGATTTTTGCATTCCGTTCATATTGACGAGCTCAATGTTTGATTTAAATTTTGTAAGTTTTGACGTAGTATAATTTAATGATAAACTAATATTGGCTATTTTAATTACGCTAATTTGGATAATTACATAGTTTAATTAATCACACTTCTTGGGTGTTACCTATTTGGTCAAATAAACACCGTATTATCAAAGTAAATTGGATAAGGTAATTTAAACAACTATTTAGCAAAATAAAATACGCTTCCGCTAATTAAATTTATTGGTCATTTAATTAGCAGGATAAAATCTCATTCTGCTATTTTATAGATTAGGACATCTGATTATATATGATTAATTGATATGACACTCCGAATAAGTGATATGTTAAACAATGATAGTTAAGTGTTGAATTTATTAACATAGTCATTGATTATGTAAAACAATCAGTTATTAACTTGAAAAGTTAAATTGAATGATATTTAACCTTGCTTAAGTACCATTGAGATCATTAAGCCTCTTTCAAATTTGAAATTAATTATTGATTTGAAAGTTATTTTAAGAATAATATTGTCTATTATAAGGTTTTTAAAGACAATTATTATTTCGTAATAAGATTTAAAAGGTATTGATAATGTTTTAAAGATGATTAATAATTGTTTTAATAATGATTTAAAGTAATTATTTTATTAATATGTTTCTTAAAAGTTATTTCTTAAAGTTATTTAAGAACATTTAATTATTATTTTACAATTTATTTAATTATTATTTTTAAAATGTTTTAATTTATTTTAATTATTTATTTAAAGTGATCTGACTATACTTTAATTTTTAATCAAAGTTATCTAATTATATAACAAGTTATTTAATTATATTATAGGTTAATTTTTAATCAAAGTTAAAAGTTAATTTATTATTATATTAATAACATTTTAAAGTTAATTAATTATTAAATTAATATTGTTTTGAAGTAAACTTATTAATACAAGAATAGTGCTTGAAATTAATTAATATATTATTATGAGATTCTAAAGTTATTTTTTTTAATGACATTTAATTAAATGGAATATAAGGATGTTTAAATGATAACTTTTTATTTAAAGTTATTTTAAATAATTTATGGTTTATCAAGGGAACCTTACTGAATTGAAGAGTTTATCAAATAAGTTGTTTAAATTTGGGAAGAGTTTTATAAATGGTGTAACGACCCGCCATTCATCTCCATAGAATGACGCATCATTAATAAGAAAGAAAGGGATAGAAAAGAGAAAGATAGAGGAAAAAAGAAACAACATCAGAATCTAAACAGTGGAACAGATAAATTATATTAATAACATAAGATATAACATAGTATTATATACAACATATATCAGAGTTACAAAGCTTATACATCACATACTAGACAATTATAAACACCTGTCTAGTTATTACAACTCAGAGAAATCAAACACAGCGGAACACTATATAGCTACAACGCTGAAGCCTCCTGCTCCATTGCTCTTCCATAATTCGTCAAAGCTAAGCTGAATCCCTTGGCTACTCAGTTTGAGTATCCAAGAGTTTAAGAAAAACAGAAGATAAACTCCGGGTCAGACATGGGTCTGGTGTGAGTAACAAGTTAAGGTTGCTTAACTTTGAAAAAAACCTTTGAAAACAAAAGGTATCACGTAAGACTTCCCACACATAAACATGGAAAAGTTTTTATCTTACGCTAACCAAAACATTTGATAGGAAATCCAGTGATATTATAATAGGTCTAGGGTTTTCAAGTAAATATGAAATAGCCGAAATTGTTACATTTATTAAATTCCAGCTACTAGCCACAAAAGTGGATAATACAGTCAAATCCGATGGCACTTATTGGATTTTGGATTCCATACAATGGCAAGGCTACTAAGGTACCGCCCGTCACAGTACGTGGCCTAGATCAACGTACCGAGGATCCACCTTAAATCCCCTACAACATAAGGCCAGAACCATCCCTTACTGGACAGTCCCGAACAAGAAAACCCCGCAGTTGGCGCGTGTTCCAACTGCCCACACAGCCGAATAAAAAGGGACCTCTAGACAGGGGAAAATTTCGTCCTACTTGGGCATGACCCACTTAGCCTTGCTGCACCTCCCCTGTTTTAGCCATTCCCAGTTGATAAAGCTTGAGGCTACGATTACCTTTATAGAACATATCTATCTTAGAATGCTCATCGTCCACCTGACGATGTTCTGAAAGCATTCAATCCATACAAGTTCATTCCGGGTTCGAATGAAACCGAAGGCATTATCTTGTTACATACATTTTGGAATCACCCTCAGAGTTAACGACGATAACCCTTGCACTCTGAATCTTCATCTTCACTTGAGATTCACGACCTATCGTTAATTTGGATCGATGTGGTTTTCGGATATCCAAATCTGGAAACCCGGTCTTATCGAAATCCAAAGCGTATCTTTTAAGGCCAAGTTGTTTTAAAGTTTAAAACAATTCAATTTCGTTATCTATATACACACAAATAGATAATTCACATACCACAATAGATAATCAGCATTATCATCACAACAGATAATCCATATTATCATTATCAAAAGATAATCCATATTATCATCATAATGCAACCAATGCATCCATATCACACAATATTACCTATCTCATTTCTAAGATCTCAAACCATTCAAGGCAACCAATATCATCCATTCATAACCAATGATCTATAATCACATCATCTATAATTAATTTAAAATGAATTAAATTAATTACCTCCATCTCTAATTAATTTAAAGTGAATTAAATTAATTTCTTACATCAATACAAATCTTGCTTACTTAACCATTAATTAATTACAATTTAATTAATTAATTATCCTCTAATTAATCACCTTAATTAATCACCCTTGATTAATTATCCTTTAATTACATTCAAGTAATTATCCTTTAATTAATTTCATAAATTAATTACTCTTAACCAAAAATAGTAATTAACCTTTAATTACTTCATTAATAATTAACTATAATTAATTGTATTAATCCTTAATTAATTACATTAATTAATTACCTTTTTAGGCACTTATCATTGATTAATTAATCCTTAATTAATCAGTCCTTAATTACATCATTAATTATAATAATTAATGATCCTTAATTATTTTTATTTATAATTACCGTATTTAAATTAATTACATTAAGTAATTAATCATTAATTAAACCATATTGATTAATAATTCTTAATTAATCACATTCAGTAATTAACTACCTTTAATTACCGCATTAAATCAACTAATTACCCCTTAATTAATTATCTTAATTAATCCCTTGATTAATTTCACAAAGTAATTATACTCAAATTACTTCTATTAACAACTCATCATTTAATTAATTACATCCAGTAATTATCTATTAATTACGTCCAGTAATTATCTATTAATTACATCCAGTAATTATCTATTAATTACTTCACTAAGTAATTATACTCATCAAATTATCAAGTGATTATTCTAAATTAATTAAAATTAATTAATTAACTTAAACTAATCAAATTTATCTAAATTAATTACCTAGAGTAATTAGTTCCTTTTAATTACTTCCATTAAGTAATTACGCTTAAACAATTTACAAATGATTATCTTTAAATTAATTAATCTAATTAATTACTAAAATTAATCACATTAATTAATTATTAAATAATCCTTAGTTAATGACCTTTATTAACTATCAACAAATCTTTAATTACTTCACTAAAGTAATTAACTGAGATTAATCATTATTAATTACAAATTAATTTATCTATAATAACCCATTAATTAATTTTTGATTATTTAATTAATTAAGTGTTAATCTATAACTTAATTAATTTTTAATTACTTGATTGATAAATTTCAAATCATTAATTTAAAATCAAATCTTATCTAATTAATGATTTCCTAATTACAAATTAATTAATCTTAATTAACTTACTTAATCCTTTAATTAATTAAATTAAACCCTTATTTACTTAATTAATTAACCCAAATCATTAATTAATTAAATTAATTAATTATCCAATTTAATTACCTTAATAATTTAATTATCCTAAATTATTAGATCTTAATTAACCTTTTAATAGAAAACATTTTCCTATTAATGATTAAATTATCATTAACAAAAGTATTTGAAAACTTTTTACTTTTCAAATTTACTTTTAAGTTACATTTCAAATTAAGATTAAAAATGAATACAATTTAACTTTAACAAAGATAGAAAACAATTTTAATACTTTCTTAATCAAATGTTAAAGGATACTTATCTTTATAAAAGGGATTTACAAGAGTTTATAACCAAATTCAATTTAAATTCAAATCACTTTAAAATACACTTTAAACATTTTAAAGTTTGTTTAAACATTTAAATTTGATAGGATACACATTCATTTTGAATCCATACTTTAAAACTTGCTTCAAAACTCTGTTTTTAAATCTTGCTTCGAATTTCAAATTTATTTTAAATTCTTGGAAAAACCTGACAGGTTTAAACGTGTATCAGGTAAATAACTCAAACCAACCCCTCAAATACTTCGAGTCAATCACCCCTTAACTTCGAGCAATTCATGAACCACACGAGTAAATACTCGAGTACAAAACCACAGCTCAACTCATCTTCATCAGAGCCCAGATATGCACCGGGCATATGCACCATCAACGCAGCCCACTCCGATCATCCACGATGATCTCCTCACATCGGCATCACCCTCTAACCCCATTCTGATCATCAGAAAGTTGATCTTACCTCGAAATCGAATTTGAGCCTCCTAACACAAAACTGGAACAATCATTGAATCTGGAAACCTCCACGTGCTCGAGTCTCTGACCACCGGAGCTTCTAAAAATCCAGCATCACCCTCGCCAATCTTCCCTCTATAAATTCCCAAACTCTGGTGGAACTCGATCCACCAGAGGTGATGGTATGAATACATTTTCGACCAACACCAAAAACTAGGGTTACAAACATTCTCGATCTCCTGTCATCGCCACAGTGCGATGATCAACTGCTAGGCATTTGTCCCAAACTCCTCTATCACTCAACTACCATCAGTGATGACACCAACCTCTCCGATCATGGAGATCACCCGAAACTACCAAATCTTCAATTTCTGTTCAACTCATAAATGCATGCCTAAAACTAAATTAAATATTATGATTTCACTTACACAAATCATGTTTTTCGATTATGTTTCAGATCATATGCCTGAAACAATAAGATAGGTCATTTGGGTTTTTACTCATCTTGCGCTTGAACTGTTGTTATTGAATTCCAGAGCATATTTTAATTTTAATTTATTTAAATCAAATTTTAAACTTTACTCCTTGTTCAAACAAACAAGTTTTATTTAGATCTTAAGTCCTAATAACAATGGGTTCGGGAGAATATGAACTTTGATCATAAAACTTGAGCATGAAACTGTAAAAAGAGATACATAAATACAACAATGCACTCATAAAACATCCAAAAAATCCACTTATAAAAAAACACGCAGAACAATCTTATTCCCAGATAATTAACATGCAACCATATTTACTTAAGTTATTTTAATAAAAATGTTACTCACCTGAAATTTGATGAGCAGAGCACTTTTTATTTGAAACAGCCTTTATTCTTAAAAACTTGAAACTGGAATACTTCTTTGCCTTAGAAAACTTGAGTTTCTTCTTAGTCTTTAATTTTAAAACTACAGTTGTTACTGGATTTTGATCTTTCTTTTGATTCCAGGTTGAAGAATGCAGTCATCTGATTTTGAAGATGGCTCAGATTCAAAATAGAGATGAAAAATGCTTGCAGGCTTTTGATTCATCTCAGTTCTGAAGATGATGTTCAGATTTTGGTTTGAACTTGCTTTGCATGCTATTTGAAATTTGCAGCGATGACTCGGATGAAACAAATGAACTACTTTGATTACAGATTTTTTTTGTTTTTGAAGTGGAAAATGAATTTCAGGCTTTTGTTTAAGTTACGGATTTGAGTTTGTATAGGCTGAAGATTTTGATATTTGAAAATGAGATTTAGGATATGATTTCTATTTTGAGTAAGATTGATCACAGATTTTTGATTTTGAATTACAGATCTTATTTGAGTTGCAGATTTGAGTTTCAGATCTGTTTCTAAGCTTTTTACTAAAAGATAGAAATAAGAAAGAAGAAAAATGAAGGGGAAAAAGAATATGTTTATAAAGGCTGAAATTCATTAAATAAAAATAAAAGAAAATTAATCTAAAAAGGCCACTTGTTTTATATTACAACACTTGTCATCCAGAATTTATATTCACTTAACACTTATTATTATAAGGCCTTGAGGAATTAACACTTGTTTTTGTTTTATTTTCTTTTTATTATAAATGTTAATAAAGGTTTTACTTAATTTATTTATTCTTATGTAAATATATATGAATTTCCTATATAAAGAAAATGTAATAAGACAAATTATATATAAATAAAAGCTTATACATATATCTTTAAAATCCAAAACATTTTAAATATTTATCTTTTGAATTTTAAAACTTTAAATACAAATTCAAATTAAATTCTAAGATCCAATTTACAAATCAAGTTATATATATACATATACAACTACATATTAAATTTGAAAATAACAATTCTATTTCTATAAAATCTATTCATGTTTATAAAAACAAAGAATTATAATTATTATTTGAAAATAACAAATTTGATGATTTTAAATAATTTATAAAAGAGATTATAAATTACTTCTATCACTAAATGAATTAATATATCATATGTTATATTGTATTTTAAACTTCTATTTTCAAACCATATTTATCAAGTAATATTTGAAAAGAAATAAAACAAACCTTTTATTTAAATTTAAACTTAAGCTAAGATATAATTTAAATAATTAAATAATTAACATTTATCTTAAGTATTTAAAACATATAGTTATTTATTAAATAGCTTTGAAAAGATTTGTATTAAATAAATCAAATTTCCTATTACTAAAAATATTAGAATTAGAAAATCTGCCCTTTATTTATTAAATTAAAACAAAGCTAATCTATTTACAATATAAACCATATATTTATATTATAAATAAAAACCAATTTATTAGCTTTATAAGATAAAAATTCATCAATTAATATTTATTCAATTAGATTATTAAATTAAATTCAAATTTTATTACAAAGATTATCAAATCAATTTAAATTTTAATACAAATTATTAAATTGATATTGCTTAAAATTCCAGGTCATCACATTCCTCCCCCTTAAAAGAATTTCGTCCCCCAAATTTAGAACAAAAGTAATTTAATAATCTCATTAAAGATTTTAATTTTAAAACACAAGCATATATTATCATATGCTAACAACCATAGCAACCAATTCACCCAATCAAACAAATCTAACTATTCAGAAAAAAATTATGGATAGAATTTCCTCGAGTTTCCTAAGCATATATATATCGTGATACTCGCTCTACAGAATCCAAACAATCAATACTACGAAGCTATAGAGCTCCTACTCATCTAGATCTACAATTGAATAAGATATTAGACTGCAGACAAGTCTGACTCAACAACCAAATCTTTCTGAACTGCTGGTTCCACGACCAAAGATAGATTATACACGTACTCCCTAAGAAATACATCGAATCCAAGTTTTCCAAACTGGCAATTCAATCTTTAAGTCCAAACACTAATTCTCACAAGAACACAGAAAAGATCCAAAACATCTCGGAGCTTGCTTTCCAGCCTTAACCCATCTTATAGCTCCTTTAGATCGGAGAAAATTTAACCAAAACCAAATCTCCGATTCCAGAATCCAAATTCCTCCGTCTCTTATCCACAGAAGTCTTCGGACGATCCTGGGCTGCCTATATCCTTCCTGAGATCAACCCTTGCTGATTCCTCTAGAAACAAACAAAACCAATCAACTCAACAAAATGATCCTCTCACGATCAATCCAAAACCAAGAACAAACTCTACTCCTCAAATATCAGAAGACTAACTTACTTCTCCTATCCGGAAAGGATAAAACAAAAGCACTACCAAACTGTTTCCGCTGCACAACTCTGATCTGAAGTAGAAGAAAATGCTGATGAAGAACACGAGCAAAAGCTGGACAACACATCCTAAAAATATGGTTCAACAGATCCATAAAGAAAAACTCAAAAATTCCACCAAAACCTGAGCTGCTTCATCAACCTCTATCTCTAGGAACCATCCTTTAACTAGCTGAACCACCGGTTCCACTCTTGGAATTCTAGTTGATAAAATAACTCAATCTCCAGATGCGTCAAGAAAAAAAAAATAACCCATGAGAACACTCAACTATCGCAAGTCACTTTTGCGATCAATGCAGCCTAATACTAAAGAAAAACTGTTCTCTCTTTACCAAATAGAACAGCTTATGCTGGCCTAGCCAATCCATTGAAGAAACGGATCCATTCTACTGCTTTTGAATTTCACCTCCAAAAAAACTACTCAGCCAAAAAACTTCCTGCAAGCACACAGAACACTCCGAGCTGCATCGCTGACACAGATGCCAAAAACTTCCTAATCCAAAGCTTTCGAGAAACTTAGGCCTCAAAGCCAACCACCACATCCTGTTGAACCCATCCAGAACACCAAAGTAGACACACTTCCTAAAACTTGTTCCAAAGAAACATCTTCGAAGACAACCCATAGTCACTGCATCTCATCACGCAGCCACTACTTTCTGAGGTATCAAGATACCATTACTCGCTTCTACTCAATCGACAAATCCAAACTCAACTCATCCAACTACAAAAATGAACTCCGAACCTTAATAGGTTTCCTTCAGAGATCGATGAAATCTTTACACCACTGCACAAATTATTCGAGACGGTATTAGGTCTATAGTCTCGACAAATGCACTTCCAACCTCAAACATTCAAACTCCAATCATTGATAGTCGTGTTTCACACACCACTGCCCTTTTCTACCTTTATAACTTATGTTGGAAAACCCGAACAGGTAACCCAACAGATAGCCAGAAATAATAAATAAATATATTTATCAAAATTACAAATACGCTCTCTCAAGAAAGAAATCACTCCAAAGCCTAGGTATTCACTTAACCTAACGCTCTGATACCACTGTAACGATCCGCCATTCATCTCCACAGAATGACGCATCATTAATAAGAAAGAAAGACAACATCAGAATCTATACAGCGGAACGGATAAATTATATTAATAACATAAGATATTACATAGTATCATATACAACATATATCAGAGTTACACAGCTTATACATCACATACTAGACAGTTACAAACACGTATCTAGTTATTACAACTCAATACAACTCAGAGAAATCAAACACAGCAGAACACTATATAGCTACAACGCTGAAGCCTCCCGCTCAATTGCTCCTCCACAATTCGTCAAAGCTAACCTGAATCCCTTAGCTACTCGTAAAAATTTGAGTACCCAAGAGTTTAAGAAAAATAGAAGATAAACTCCGGGTCAAACATGGGTCTGGTGTGAGTAATAGGTTAAGGTTGCTTAACTTTGAAAAAACATTTGAAAACAAAAGGTATCACGTAAGACTTCCCACACATAAACATGGAAAAGTTTTTACCTTACGCTAACCAAAACATTTGATAGGAAATCCAGTGATATTATAATAGGTCTAGGGTTTTCAAGTAAATATGAAATAGCCGAAATTTTTACATTTATTAAATTCCATCTACTAGCCACAAAAGTGGGTAATACAATCAAATCCGATGGCACTTATTGGATTTTGGATTCCATACAATGGCAGGGCTACTGGGGTACTGCCTATTACAGTACATGGCTTAGATCAACGTACCGATGATCCGCCCTAAATCCCCTGCAACACAAGGCCGGAACCATCCCTTACTGGACAGTCCCGAACAAGACAACCCCGTAGTTGGGGCGCGTTCCAATTGCACACACAGCCGAATAAAAAGGGACCTCTAGACAGGGGAAAATCTCGTCCTACTTGGGCATGACCCATTTAGCCTTGCTGCAACTCCCCTGTTTTAGCCATTTCCGGTTGATGAGGCTTGAGGCTACGATTACCTTTATAGAACACATCTATCTTAGAATGTTCACCGTCCACCTTACGATATTCGAAAAGCATTCAATCCATACAAGTCCGTTCCGGGTTTGAACGAAACCGAAGGCACTAACACGTTACACTCATTTTGGAATCACCCTCAGAGTTAACGACGATAACCCTTGCACTCTGAATCTTCATCTTCACTTGAGATTTACGACCTATCATTAATTTGGATCGATGTGGTTTTTGGATATCCAAATCTGGAAACCCGATCCCGGTCTCATCGAAATCCAAAGTGTATCTTTTAAGGCCAAGTTGTTTTAAAGTTTAAAACAATTCAATTTCATTATGTATATACACAAAGATAGATAATTCACATACCACAATAGATAATCAACATTATCATCACAACAGATAATCCATATTATCATTATCAAAAGATAATCCATATTATCATCATAATGCAACCAATGCATCCATATCACACAATATTACCTATCTCATATCTGAGATCTCAAACCATTCAAGGCAACCAATATCATCCATTCATAAGCAATGATCTATAATCACATCATCTATAGTTAATTTAAAATGAATTAAATTAATTACCTCCATCTCTAATTAATTTAAAGTGAATTAAATTAATTTCTTACATCAATATAAATCTTGCTTACTTAACCATTAATTAATTACAATTTAATTAATTAATTATCCTCTAATTAATCACCTTAATTAACCACCCTTGATTAATTATCCTTTAATTACATTCAAGTAATTATCCTTTAATTAATTTCACAAATTAATTACTCTTAACCAAAAACGTAATTAACCTTTAATTACTTCATTAATTAATAAACTATAATTAATTATACTAATCTTTAATTAATTACATTAATTAATTACCTTTTTAGGCACTTATCATTGATTAATTAATCCTTAATTAATCAGTCCTTAATTACATCATTAATTATATTAATTAATGATCCTTAATTATTTTTATTTATAATTACCCTATTTAAATTAATTACATTAAGAACTAATCATTAATTAAACCATATTGATTAGTCACTCTTGATTAATCACATTCAGTAATTAATTACCTTTAATTACTGCATTAAATCAATTAATTACCCCTTAATTAATTATCTTAATTAATCCCTTGATTAATTTCACAAAGTAATTATACTCAAATTACTTCTATTAACAACTCATCATTTAGTTAATTACATCAAGTAATTATCTATTAATTACATCTAGTAATTATCTATTAATTACTTCACTAAATAATTATACTCATCAAATTATCAAGTGATTATTCTAAATTAATTAAATTTAATTAATTCACTTAAACTAATCAAATTTATCAAAATTAATTACCTTGAGTAATTACTTCCTTTTAATTACTTCCATTAAGTAATTACACTTAAACAATTTACAAACGATTATCTTTAAATTAATTAATCTAATTAATTACTAAAATTAATCACATTAATTAATTATTAAATGATCCTAAGTTAATGACCTTCATTAACTATCAACAAATCTTTAATTACTTCTCTAAAGTAATTAACTGAGATTAATCATTATTAATTACAAATTAATTTATCTATAATAACCCATTAATTAATCTCTAATTATTTAATTAATAATGTGTTAATCTATAACTTAATTAATTTTTAATTACTTGATTAATAAATTTCAAATCGTTAATTTAAAATCAAATCTTATCTAATTAATGATTTCTTAATTACAAATTAATTAATCTTAATTAACTTGCTTAATCCGTTAATTAATTGAATTAAACCCTTAATTACTTAAATAATTAACCCAAATCATTAATTAATTAAATTATTTAATTATCCAATTTAATTACCTTAATAATTTAATTATCCTATTATTAGATCTTAATTAATCTTTTAATATAAAACATTTTCCTATTAATGGTTAAATTAACATTAACAAAAGTATTTGAAAACTTTTTACTTTTCAAATTTACTTTTAAGTTACATTTCAAATTAAGATTAAAAATGAATACAATTTAACTTTAACAAAGATAGAAAATAATTTAAAAACTTTCTTAATCAAATTTTAAAGGAAACTTATCTTTATAAAAGGGATTTACAAGAGTTTTATAACCAAATTCAATTTAAATCCAAATCACTTTAAAATACACTTTAAACATTTTAAAGTTTGTTTAAACATTTAAATTTGATAAAACTTAATTTAATTTAAAACTAGGATACAAATTCATTTTGAATCCATACTTTAAAACTTGCTTCAAAACTCTGTTTTTAAATCTTACTTCCAATTTCAAATTTATTTTAAATTCTGGAAAAAACCTGACAGGTTTAAACGTGTGTCAGGTAAATAACTTGAACCAACCCCTCAAATACTTCGATTCAATCACCATTTAACTTCGAGCAATTCATGAACCACACGAGTAAATACTCGAGTACAAAACCACAGCTCAACTCATCTTCATCAGAGCCCAGATATGCACCGTGCATATGCACCATCAACGCAGCCCACTCTGATCATCTATGATGATCTCCTCACATCGGCAATCACCTTCTAACCCCATTCTGATCATCAGAAAGTTGATCTTACCACGAAATCGAATTCGAGCCACCTAACACAAAACTGGGACAATCATTGAACCTAGAAACTTCCACGTGCTCGAGTCTCCGACCACCGAAGATTCTGAAAATCCAGCATCACCCTCGCCAATCTTCCCTCTATAAATTCCCAAACTCTGGTGGAACTCGATCCACCATAGGTGATGGTATGAATACATTTTCGACCAACCCCAAAAACTAGGGTTACAAACATTCTCGATCTCCTGTCATCGCCACAGTGCGATGATCAACTGCTAGGCATTTATCCCAAACTCCTCTATCACTCAACTACCATCAGTGATGACCCCAACCTCTCCGATCACGGAGATTACCAGAAACTACCAAATCTTCAATTTCTGTTCAACTCATAAATGCATTTCTAAAACTAAATTAAAAATTATGATTTCACCTCCACGAATCATGGTTTTCTATTATGTTTTAGATCATATGCCTGAAACAAGAAGATAGTTCGTTTGGGTTTTTACTCATCTTGCGCTTGAACTGTTGTTTTTGAATTCCAGAGAACATTTAAATTTTAATTTATTTAAATCAAATTTTAAACTTTACTTCTTGTTCAAACAAACTAGTTTTTTTAGATCTTAAGTCCTAATAATAATGGGTTCAGGAGAATATGAATTTTGATCATAAAACTTGAGCATGAAACTGTAAAAAGAGATACATAAATACAACAACAATGCACTCGTAAAACATCCAAAAAATCCACTTATAAAAAAAACACACAGAACATTCTTATTCCCAGATAATTAACCTGCAACCATATTTACTTAAGTTATTTTAATAAAAATGTTACTCACCTAAAATTTGATGAGCATAGCACTTTTTATTTGAAACAGCCTTTGATCTTAAAAACTTGAAACTGGAATACTTCTTTGCCTTAGAAAACTTGAGTTGCTTCTTAGTCTTTGACTTTAAAAGTGCAGTTGTTACTGGATTTTGATCTTTCTTTTGATTCCAGGTTGAAGAATGCAGTCATCTGATTTTGAAGATGGCTCGGATTCAAAATAGAGATGAAAAATGCTTGCAGGCTTTTGATTCATCTCAGTTTTGAAGATGATGTTCAGATTTTGGTTTGAACTTGCTTTGCATGCTATTTGAAATTTGCAGAGATGACTCGAATGAAACAAATGAACTACTTTGATTACAGATTTTTTTGTTTTTGAAGTGGAAAATGAATTTCAGGCTTTTGTTTAAGTTGCAGATTTGAGTTTGTACGGGATGAAGATTTTGATGTTTGAAAATGAGATTTAGGATATGATTTCTATTTTGAGTAAGATTGATCACAGATTTTTGATTTTGAATTACAGATCTTGTTTGAGTTGCAGATTTGAGTTTCAGATCTGTTTCTAAGCTTTTGACTAAAAGATAGAAATAAGAAAGAAAAAAATGAAGGGGAAAAAGAATATGTTTATAAAGGCTGAAATTCATTAAATAGAAATAAAAGAAAATTAATCTAAAAAGCCCATTGTTTTATATTACAACACTTGTCATCTAGAATTTATATTCACTTAACACTTGTTATTATAAGGCCTTGAGGAATTAACACTTGTTTTTGTTTTATTTTCTTTTTATTATAAATGTTAATAAAGGTTTTACTAAATTTATTTATGCTTGTGTAAATATATATGAATTTCCTATATAAAGAAAATGTAATAAGACAAATTATATATAAATAAAAGCTTATACATATATCTTTAAAATCCAAAACATTTTAAATATTTATCTTTTGAATTTCAAAAATTTAAATACAAATTCAAATTCAAATTAAATTCTAAGATCCAATTTACAAATCAAGTTATATATATACATATACAACTACATATTAAATTTGAAAATAACAATTCTATTTCTATAAAATCTATTTATGTTTATAAAAACAAAGAATTATAATTATTATTTGAAAATAACAAATTCGATAATTTTAAATAATTTATAAAAGAGATTATAAATTACTTCTATTACTAAATGAATTAATATATAATATGTTATATTGTATTTTAAACTTCTATTTTCAAATCATATTTATCAAGTAATATTTGAAAAGAAATAAAACAAACCTTTTATTTAAATTTAAACTTAAGCTAAGATATAATTTAAATAATTAAATAATTAACATTTATCTTGAGTATTTAAAATCATATAGTTATTTATTAAATAAATCAAATTTCCAATTACTAAAAATATTAGAATTAGAAAATATGCCCTTTATTTATTAAATTAAAACAAAGCTAATCTATTTACAATATAAACCATATATTTATATTATAAATAGAAACCAATTTATTAGCTTTATAAGATAAAAATTCATCAATTAAATATTTATTCAATTAGATTATTAAATTAAATTCAAATTTTATTACAAAGATTATCAAACCAATTTAAATTTTAATACAAATTATTAAATTGATATTGCCTAAAATTCCGGGTCATCACAAATGGTTTTGGATATTTATAATAGAATTTACAAATGATTTTTAAAGATCTAAAATGGAGAAGTTTTTTAAATGGGCTTTTGAGATTTATAAAGAATGTTTTATAAATAGATTGGAGATTACAAAGAAACTTTATAAATAAATTTGGAGATAACTGAAAAAAAATAAAGAGATTTGGAAAGAAATGGTTGATTTTCATGGCGTAATTCGAGGGGCAGGGATTGCTTACATTTTACTATGGATTCGCTGAGATAGCGATGTGACCATTGAATAAACTACGATACATGATTGATACTAAACGGTGCTTTCCATATCCATTTTAAAACATTTTCAAGTATTTTTGAAATAAATGGTTTGCGAATATACTTATTTTGGTGAGATAAGTATATGATATGTTGATAAAGACTCGGTAATAGATTTTAAGTAATGGAAATTTAATTAAATGAGAATTAGTGATTCCCATGGGAAATGTAATCTTTGTTTTAAATGTTTGTTATTTGATAGTTAAATAACCGACTATCAAATTTTGGCCTAAATATATAATCCTTCTTAATTTTGGTGGTAGGGAAGCAATTCTCTACTTAACGCTGAAGAATTTTAACTTTGGAAATATCTAGGAGAAACATAGGAATAATAAGGTACAATTACCATTGATGGTGCTATATCATACGTACAAACTCATTTTTTTCTTTTAGGATAAATGATGAGAAGATTCGTCCATTTAAACGGTTAGGGGGTGATCCCCACTCTTATGTATTATCTGATTATTTCTCAAAGAACCGGTATTGATCATTCTGGAAAATCGATGACTGGTTTGTGGAGCACCTAGGAAGCGGAAGAGTGCACTTATAAGAGATGACTCAAAACCATAACCACTCCAAAATCATATATGGATCTATGGAGGAGTTTGGAGATATATTGAGATGTTGAATCCATGCATGGTTTCGAGACCTGTTGGATATGGGAATCCATGTGTGATTCCAAGATCTATTCGAGATATGGGAATCCATGTGTGATTCGAGGCCCGTTGGGGTATTGGAATCCATGTGGGATTCCATGATCTGTTTTGACAGTGGCGCATGAATTGGGATGCCGGACATAGCCTCACCATCGGTAATGACTAAAACTAGAGATATGAGACATGGCCAGTAGAGTCGGCAAACAAATATGGTGTAGTTGGCTCCATCTAGATGTTATCTACAGTAGTTATGCATGTATAGAGCGATGCATTAGGCCTTAGAGAGACCAACTATGTTTTCCTATGGTACATCACTAGGGATGTATGCTGCTTTGGAAGGATATCTTTAATCCTTGTGTAAAGGACCATTTCTCGAAGTAATAAGGACGACTCCATAGAATCCTACATATTTAGCGAACGTGTGTTATCGGTTTTTGATTTTATCCTATTATTGTTGTGATATACACTCACAAACATCACAGCTACTTGATTATTATTAATAACACCTTTAAACATTATTTGAATATCACTGGATTTTCTTATATAAAGGTTTTGGTTAGCATAAGTTAAAAACCTGTCCGTGTTTATATGCGGCGTGGACTTACGAGATACCTTTGATTTTAAATGATTTTACAAGTTATAATAAATAAATTTCTTGTGATTTGAGTTTCTCATGCTGGTTTTACGAGACTGACTCAGGCATTATTTCTATAATGCTCGGGTCAGCTCGAGCATATTTTCCAAATTTAACTAGATGCTTTGGAGCTTTTAGTGGACAAGCTGGATTCTTCAAGACGTAGTCACATATCTTGTATTTCCCTTTGTTTTGTTGTTCTTGATTTATATATGTGTTTATCAGCAAATTATTAAGGACATGTTGTTATAACTGTTTAGGCTGGAATAGGTTAGTGTGCTCTGATTTGTGTTATGTATGTATAAATAAGATGATTTTCTTATTGTAAAGATCTTGTACTTATTATAGACCTTTTCATCTTGAAGTCAGATTATGTTATATCTTCTATTTTCTTTAGTCCCAATTTATTATGGATAAAGGTCAAAAAGGCGGATCATTACATGTGTCGCCAATTATATCTTCCTTTGGCACGTACCGACATTATTATGTTTTGACTTATGGATGATTATTTGAATTTATGTTATGGATATTTTTATTGAATTGAGATTGAGAGATATATTTGGGCAATGCTTCATCGTAACATGATTGTACTTGATGATATCTCCTTCAGTGAGATTTCTAGATTTTATAGTGGTTTCAGAATATGGATGATTCACCCATTTGATGGTTTTTGATTTGATGAGTTTTCATATGGGTGATGACATTTTAAACTGGGTTTTGTGGTGTTCTACGTATACGATATTTGAAATGTTTGAGATAACATTATTATTATAGGTTATATTTATTTATACCAAATATATCAAAAGTTCAATATGTTTATTGACCTTGATTTAGATATAGTCTGACTCATTCATTATTTATATAATACTTGGATTAGTCCAGGATATTTTGGGTACAAGGACTATGAGATCAACTTGTATTTTCTAGGGTATAGAGGAGATTAGATATTTAGTATTTTGGATTATTATTCTTTATTGCATAGTGACTTGTGTAAATATTATTTTTATGTGTATTGGACATATATTGTATATTATCGTTGCGATTGGCTCTACGATCTCTAACATTTGCTGTATATTGTGTATTGTTCTATCCTGGAGATATGTGTGTATAATTTCTTTGTGCCCATACTATATACATATAGGTGAGTTTTATTCGAAGTTTAAATATATACTAGTGTTAGTCCCAGGGAATATTCACGTATGTACCTCATATAGCCTCATTCTCTATATTATCTAACGGTACTACATGGTAATACTCTTGGATAGTATGGATATATAGGTGGGGATGTTACATCCTAACACATTGATCCAAAGCATAGTGTGACTTTCGAACTCGCGTCATGTCGAGAAATGCGGATCGTCGGGATTTTATAAGATTTTACATCATAGAGACTAGTACAAGTAGATATTAACTAAAGATATACTACACTTTCAGAACTCACAATGGAAAGAACAAAATATATAACATAGAAAAATACCCACCTCAGCAAACATCCAAATCAAAGTCTTAGAAAATCAATAGGTGGTCAAATACAGAGTATGTGGAAAATATCACTCCAAGTCTAATAAAAGAGATAAACTCTACTGATAAGGTAGATAAATACATGGACAAAATATACGATAAAAACAGCCTCCAAATATAAGCTTTACTCTCTATGTATCAATAATGAGCAGATTACTTGCTGCCCTACCGACCTATGGTAGGGAAAAAGAAGGAAAGAGAATGGGTCGGACAAAATTTTGGTGAATGAGTATATTTTATATATCATGTTCAGTGCATTTTCTCCAATACTGCTCTAGATGAATAGGTGTGATACGAGTGTCTGAGAATTCCTAAGGCTTGTTACATAAGGGCCTTGTCTAATACTTCCTACACTACAACTTGCGTAGACTATTATAATGGATCAAACTAAGGATGGAATCTCATATCTAATGATCGGCTACGTTTCCTAGAGCTATTCAATATGTAAGACACTACCATCTTGGCTACTAGCCATGGAAACATAGGCACTAGGCTATTGGGGAACTACTCCCATCAATTTCACCGCCTCTAAGCTATAGAGAAACCGATTTTCTCCTAATTTTTACTACATGTAACCTCATTGCACATCAAGGGGGAATTCCTAAAGCTAACTCGTCGAAGCGTCGCACCATCTGCATCTGTATCCACTTCTCCACCACAGTTTGTCCTCTTATTGCACGCTTCAGGATTCTACATTTGAACTATACCACATCACATTAGTGTTCATGCATGCTGGGACTCCCATTGTGCCTGACCACTCCCATCAAGCATCCTCGTCGGTGTTGTACGTTCATCGTGGAACCTTTTATGAGAACCATTTGCGAAAATAAACGCCTCTACTCTATTACTCGCTTTTGAATTGGGTAAATAACATTTACCCAACACGGCATCGATGTAGCATCCGCTCCTTGGTAACTAACTTCCCTACAAGTCCGAATGTACACCTAAATGCCCTTAAATAGGCACCAAATAATCTATATTTACATATAATCTTATCAATAAAATTGGGCCATAGGTGAGGTTTAACATCTGCAATTTACATTATGAACGGTCGATCTCTAGGGTTCCAGGGTCAACCAGATGCGTAGTAAAGTTAGGGTTTCTACATACTTTTAACATCAGTTGTCTGTTATTTTAATTCAAGTCGTCAGCAGTGATTGACGAACCCTAATTACCAGGTGACCAGTCTAAGTATCAACTTAAAATTCACCTATGGTTTGCTGATTTAGGGTTTGCAAATTTAACTGTAAAAGAGGTGTGGATATCAATTTCAAATTAACACTTTATTATGGTTCAATTCTAACCTAGTTTTCATATTCCATTTAGGGTTTGCATAGTTCAAAATAGATTTTTAGCACCTTAAACCAATTTAAATATATTAAACTAATTGTAACAATCATCTTACTAAACTTGTTCCCACTCACCTCAAGCCTTAGCTTTTCCTATTGCTCTGGCCTAAGAAAACTACTCCTCAATTTTCTAGCTCCGCTTTGATACCCCACTTGTGTTGTTCTAGGTTGCTTTAATTTGGTATTTAATGAATTATTAGGGTGAGGAAAGAGAGAAAATATTTGCAAATTTTTTACTATATTGAGTTATGTAAGAATTAGGGTTTGATTTGGCTAATATTTACAGGGTTTGCATAATTATTTCGAGCATTAGACTTAGCTTAGTGAATATTTCAGTAATCATGTCTGTTCATCACAACCTTGGTTGCAAAGCAATCCATCTACACCATCCGAACAAGTCACAGGAAATTTCGAATGCTTGATTTTACAAGGCTCAAGATCAACCACTATGTCCTAACAATCGATATTCGACCCCTTTGGGTCGACCAATCGCCTACTGATTTGTGAAAATTTTATTTTTAATTTCTTATTCTATTCCTAATTCATCCAACGCCTGTTACATCTCCGTATTAACTCTAGTTATAAAATCTGGAAAATCGCTATGAACGCAATGAAGTAAATTTCTTAGCCAAATTCGAACATCTAAGAAAATTTTCTTTTAGTCCTTATTTTATTTTAATTTAATTTTTCATTATATTTATCGTTAAATTCTCGGGGTGTTATATTCACCAAAGACATAGCAATCCTCGTAAACCTAACTGGATCAAAGTGAGCGCATTTGGTTAATCTGTCGACTATGACCCAAATACTCTCATTCTCCTTCCTACTCCTAGGTAGTCCGTCATTGAAATACATTGAAACAATCTCCCACATCTATTGTAATGGCTGCAAAATCCTCTCGGCTTCTTCTACTCTGCCTTTACCCTGGCAAGTCATATATCTAACAACATTTTCTACTACATGCCTCTTCATATTAGGCCAACAAAAGACTATGTTCATGTCATGGTACATTTTATCTCCATCGGGATAAATGGTCATCCCGGTACGATCAGACTCGGCTACTTCCATGTCACTTAAATCCATAATGGTCATCCCGCTACGATGAGATTTGGCTAGTGCCATGTCACTCAAATCTATGTGCTTCCACTCTAAGAACATATGACTCAACGTCGCATGCCTCCTACTTAAGGCGTCGGCTACAACATTGCCCTTTTCTGGAGTATAGAAGATATTGAAGTCATACGATGCCAAAAACTCCATTAACCTCTGTTGCCTTAAATTCAAATCCATTATAGTGAATAAATACTTCAGAGACTTATGATCCATGTACAGCTCAAACCTCTCTCCAAATAGATAATATCTTCATGACTTGAATGTAAAGACATTGGCTGCCAACTCAAGATCATGTATAGGATAGTTTCTCTCGTGGACTTTCAAATGTCAACTAGCTCACACTCTCCTCTTCTCTATCCACACAACACCCAACCACGTACCACAAGCGTTGGTATACGCTGTGAATGCCTTAGTAGCACCGGGTAGTACTAGAATAGACGCACTAGATAATGACTCATTCAGCTCGAAAAAAGCATCCTCACACTTCAATTCCCATTATAAAACCAAATTCTTCTTAGTTCGATGGGTCAGAGAGGTCGAGATTTTAGCAAAGTCGTCAACGGACTTCATATAGTAGCCCACCAAAACCAAGGAAACTCCTTACTTCCATGGCATGCTTAGGCACATGCCAATCCTGTACTGCAGCAACTTTACTAGGATCGACCGCTAGCCCATGCTCAGAGACATGTCCCAAAAAGCGTACCTCCTTACTCCAAAAGTGGCATTTGGAAAACTTCGCCTTCAACTTATACCCATGGAGTGTATTCATCACTTCTTTTAGATGCATCCCGTGCTTATCGTTGCTCCTCGAATAGACTAAAATGTTGTCCACAAATAGCATTACGAACTTATTAAACAACCATCTAAAAACTCGACTCGTTAGATTGAAAAAGTAGGCAAGTGCATTGGTCAGTGAAAAGGGCATGACTAACCACTCATAAAGTATGTCAGGTATATGAAAAAAGTCTTCTGAATAATGTCCTAGGCTACACGCAGCTAATGAAATTCGATAGCCAAGTCAAGCTGATTGAACACCTTTGCTCCAACTAACTGATCAAAGAGATCGTCAATGCGAGGCAATGGGTAATGATTCTTCTTTGTCTGCTTTTCCAACTCATGATAATCAACGCAAAGTCTTAGAGATCCATCTGCCTTAGTGGCAAAGATAATTGGTGCTTCCCCCTCTAAAATACTGCTCCTAATGAAGCCCTTCTCCAATAGCTCACTTGCTTGCTTATTTAGCTCGCTTCTTTCTTTAAGAGCTATATACCTCAAGGGTTTTCCTCTAGATAAATCAGGAATTCGATCTCTCTCTAGGGTGGGAGACCAGTATCGGGTAAGCATTGAGTTGGTTTAGTTAGTTTGATGATGAAAATTATTAAACCAAACTAAAACCGATGAAAATAAAAACCAAACCAAACCAATTAAACTAAATTTGGTTGGTTCAATTTGTTATCCGATTTAACAAAACTAAAAGTAATTCACATTTTATGTCTAGAATATTCATCGTATTTTAAATAAAACATAAATATAAGATTGAAGTAATCTTATGCTTTCTAGTAGCAATTTTGACACATACATCATAAATAAGATTTATTTTGGATCACTAAAGTAGTTTAAAAAAATCATTATACCAGTAGTAAATTTGACAATATAATAAAAGCTCGCCTAATTTGGTTAAATCGATAATCAAACTAATTTTTTTTACGGTCCAACTAAAAACCAATCGAGTTTCAAAACCAAACCAAACCTAACCAAACCAACCAAAATATATTGGTTTGGTTGGTTTTTTTGGTATAACCAAAGAATGCTCATCCCTAACTAGTAACCTCGTAAAAGACATCTGGATAGTCTCTAACACAGGCACTAAATCTAATTTATCATCTGATAGGTCTAATGAATATAGGTAACTCAACATAACTAAACCTTTGGGATCACAATAAACCTCTAGAAGAATCTAGTACAAGTATCCAACCTAACAACCTTCCAATCACAATTTAAGATCACCCCATACATGGTCATCCAATCCATGCCCAAAATCAAACCAAAGCCAAAAAATCATATAACGAAAGCATCATGATCAAACTCGACCCCCAAAATAAAAAAAATAAAAACCCCTACATATCATAGATAAATAAGTCAATCCTCCAACAAGGTTTGGCAAATACTAGGTCTGTAACTATGCTAGCATCTAAGTGTAACTCATCTACAAGTCTACTCGAAATAAAGAGTGATGCCCCAGTATCAAATAAGGTATGAACGGGTAAATCAAATAGAGTTAACACACCTTCAATCATGACCTTCTTCCCTTTGTCCTCTACTGAAGGTGCACTAAAGATGGGAACCATATCCTGTGCATATGCCGAAACACTTGATATAGGTCTTCTATGATGCAAGACACTCCCGCCTCATGTGCCCGAATTGATTCCAGCTGTAACATTTGATCTTCGGGATGTCCATCTTGCAATCCTTCGAAAAATTCCCCTTCTTACCACATCCTCTACATTGTAACTCTTGCTTATTAATCTTCCCTCTAGGCCGCATTTGCCCATGCATTAATTTTGATGGGGTGTCTTTCCTCCTAACTTCTTAGGATCACTCTTCACCTCTTCCTCCTTAATGATAGTATTCAATAAGGCCATCTCCACTAGACCCTCATAAGTCACACCCATGGGAATATGACTGAGGGCTAAACCTTGAAGAGATTGATTCAGCTTCATAGAAAACTTCAAAGAACTAAACCAAGCCGACTCATTAAACTGAATCAAACATTCTTTTACCCGACATCTCTCCTTGTTGCAAAGGTATGAACTTGTCCAACTATACTCCCTGCTCTTCCATGGAAAAAAAATTCATCTCAAAACATCTCTTAAACTCTCCCTAAGTCATCTCTCCCTCATCGATCTCCACAACTACTACACCCCACCAATTCAGGGCCTCTCTTTGTAAAAGCCAGGTATCAAACTGTCTCCTAACATATCTAAGACCCATCTACCTAAAAATCCTCTCACAAGTGTGGATCCATGACTTCGGGTCTACATAAGACTCGGTCCTCACATATGGCTTTCCTCTTAGACTCACAATGTCATTACATAGGTTGGAAAAATAAATAGCAGGTGGGTGGGCAGGAACTACACCTAGTGCCTGCTTTATGGGTCCCCTATTAGGGTTGATCTTGGCTTATCCTCATTTTTGTAGATACCGGTGGAACCATATCAGGACATTCATGTCTGGAATCTCAACTGCATCACCTGAATCATAATAAGCAGGATCGCTCATCCTTTCTATTTATGATTTAGGAATTCATTAGCAACTTTTCCAAAAATAGTATTGGCAAGAATAAGTGATGGTGTTTTTTGTATTATACACATACATAAAATCCTTGAAAAAAACTTTTATCTATACAGATATGTACATATGTATGTATGTATACTTGTTAGAAACCAATTTTGAAAAACTTTCTGAAAACCTATTTGGAAAACTTTTTTTCAGAACTTTCAATATGTACCTAGCTCCTAATGAAATTTAAACCTCACTCTGAGACCAAGTGTGACAACACGCACCTCCGACACACTGATCCAAAACCTATGGGACTTTCAAACCTAAGTCGGTGCCAGGAAATATAAGCTATCAGATTTTTAAACATTACAGAAACAAAGAATATAAGGATAAAATCTAAGACATTCTACACTTTCAAGTATCACGATGGAAGGAAATAAATTATAAATACATAAAATAATCATCTTAGAAAACATCGTAGAAAACACAGGCTCAAAAAAACGTAGTCATAATACAAAGTATACAGAAATACAACATATAGTCTGATAAGTACTAAGTACGTTAAATAGTTACATAAAGAAACTCCATTGACAAGCTCATCTCTTCACATACTAATTTCTGGGCCTATCATCTACTCCCCTATCCTCCTGTTGTATGGGAAAAGAAAGGAAATGAGTGTGTCAAACAAAAGTATGGTGAATGAGTTACATCATCAGTATATAATGATCACATGCCATTGACTTAATTAATGCTCTATGTAATCTAAGTTGCTCTATTTGTGTCTATGAATCACTAGTATCATTTATCTAATGGTATAGTTTTAAATAAATCTACACTAACATCTTGTAAAGGGCTATACTTAGGGTCAAATAACTAATCGAACCTCAAAATAACTATGGATCGACTAATAGCTGCTAGAACTATTCCAACATAGTACATTTCCAAATTATAACTACATGTATCATTTTTATGCATTGAGGTAGAGCTTGAAATCCCAACCCACGCCAAAGATATTTTAGGATCCATTGCATCCATGTCCACTCATAATGGTATCATGTCCTCATCATCGTGCATACCAAAGAAACTCAGTAAGCGCCTGGCTACAAACTTCTCCAAGCATCATTGTCAGTGTTGCGTATACACTATAGAACCTCCTATGAGTGCAATTTGCTACAGAATCGTCCCATTAGAATATCGACCTCGCTGAATAAATAGTGTTTAGGCTTCATTCCTAGCGTATACATCTATCCGATCCTGTAACATCCAAGGGTTGCAAATGTAGGGAACTAATCTCCCTACTTATGTTAACATCCATATATGTATATATATGATATTCAAATATTCTTATAACTTGGGGCTAAGCCGAGGTTTAGGCAGCGCCTATAATTCGTTGAATAGTCGACTGCTAGTTACTGGAGCATTAGACTGGATCCAATGAGCATGTGAACTGGTTGGAGTTTGGTTACTATAGATTCTTAATTATCGCTCTCTGTTAATCATCACTCTCGATTATCTTTATAGTAAATTATTTACTACAAGTTGTTGGTAAAACCCAATTTTATATATCTACAATTTATAATTGCTACAATTTGATATTCGATTGCATATACAATTTCATATACAATTTAATATATTAACTACACTTTGGTTTAGAATCAACATGGTTACATCTTTTTATATTTAATTTAACAAAACAGTCTAATCTGCCTAAACCAATTCTTATCCAGCAGGTTTAAATATACCAAAATTAGATTAGAAATAATGGGATCAAATTCATATGTATTAAATTGTTATCAAATTCCCAATCCACAACAGTTACTAGATAAACATCAATTTAAACAATTTTGGATTACATAAGGTATAACAAAATAAATTATATGTAAATCCCTATATTAATTATGAGCTCCCTCACCTTTTCATTAACTTTTCCTTCTTTGATTTGTATTGAATCACCCTTCCTTCTCAATGCTAATCCCTCTGCTTTGCTTGATTCGTCTTCAACTTGCTTTTAATTATTATTTGAGAAATTTTTTTTAGAGGAGATAAAGATTTAGACTAATTTGGACGTACTACTTGCTAATGAATGAATTAGGGTTTAGTTTTATTGTCCTATTTATAGCAACACGAGAAAATACCGACCATTGATTTTATTATAATTAAATCTAGTCCGTTTGGCCTACATAAATCCACGCCTAAAAGTGATGACCGGTCGACTTCCTGGTTTTGAGCGGCCGACCGCTAGGAGTCGACCGGCCAAACTAATGGTGTCGACCGGTGGAGCTTTCCTTATTTAAATATATTTCTTTCTTAAAATAATTATTTAATTATTCTGAATTATGAATTTTCAAACGTTAATAACATTTTCATATTAGCTCTGATTTCAAAACATTATCTATGAAAACTGTTCAGAAAATTTCTACGAACGGAGTGGTGCAAGTTTCATAGCCAGATTCGGATATTTGTAAAATTCCATTTTAATCCTTATTGTATTTAAATTTTATTCTTTTATTAAATTTTTGGTCTATTTTTGCGGGGTGTTACATTCTCCTCCTTAAAAGGGTTTCATCCCCAAAATCTCTAAGGATGGAAAATACTGTTAGGAACTGAGTTGATGATGTTTTGAAGACAACAACCTTATATAGTTATTATACTTTACTTTATAAAATATATACTAACATTTCCATATAGATAGATATATATCTATGTGTGTGTATATAGGAAGTATATGCAGGTATCATCGAAGACTGATCAGTATAAAGACTCAAGCATCAAGATGAAGATTAGAGATTCAAGATTCAAGACTCTAGAGAATCAAGATATCAAGATCTCAAGATAAGTGTCTAGTATTTTGTTAAAACTTCATAATAGCACTCTCATCTTTCTTCCAATTTTCTTTTGGGATGGAACCCAATTTCTATCGAAACCAGTGGCTTACAAACCCACGACAAGTAGCTTACAAACCTACGACAAGTGGCTTACAAACCCACGAAAATCAAAATCATTTAAACTACTTTGTACAAGTTCTCGAGTCCTATGGAGGAACTCTGTAGGAAGGTTCTTGCAATTTCAATTTGAATAGATTTTTCAAAATGTTTTTAAATCTATTTTCAAAATGTTTTAGCTTTCAAAATCATGTTTTCAAGAATATTTTCAAACTTTGTTTTAGCCTTGAAATATTCCTCTATTCTGATTTTAAAAACTTCTATTTTTAAAACATCAAAACTTATTCTGATTTTAAATATTACTTATATAATTGACGGTCTATATCAATTATATATATATTTAAAATAATGTTTTATATTCATTCTCTATCTCAAAATATTGTTTAAACACTTTACTTTGCTTCAGATAAGTTTCAACTTGTTTTAAATTCAATTGTCTTTACAAAACAACATCTCTATTTGAACTAAGGGATGTCGACATAAGGGGATACTCCATGTCGACATGGTGACAGTTGGATTCAAAATTCAATTTTCAAAAGAAGTGTCCATTCGTTCGAAAACCTTTCGCCAATGGTTATGACTGTTGTGCATCTACATAAAGGCTTCCAAAACGAATTTTTTTTAACAACTACTTTCTTATTTTCTTCACTTTTTCTTCTCCACCATTCCATATCCATAAAACTTCATATTTTCAAGATCGTGCCATCATTCTGCCAAATTCTCAATAGGAAATCATTTTAGATAATCTCTCTATTTGATTCTCCATCATTCTACTAAAGATCAAAGTGCTATTCAGAGTTATAGGATCAATTTGTATTCAAAAAGTCCATAGAGTCTATCCATTCAAAAGGATTGTGATTAAGAAGTATTAGGGTGATCTTGTGTCCCGTAAATCAAGAGAGTTTACCCCAGACTCGGAGATAGGAGGGTTCCTCAAGGCCTTAGAAATTGAGAGTTGTAATTTGGATATTGGCTTATAAATATCTGTACAAGGATATTGCATTGGTGCAGGACTGGATGTAGGAGGATTCCGAACCAGTATAAAATCCGGTGTGTTCTTTCCTTTTACTTGCTTTACTTTACTATTTGCATTTGTTATATGTTCTGTGATCCTTCTGTGTTAGAATTATGTTTAGATTTGTGTTGAAAGTTTTAATTTAGTCATATAGTTCATATATTCTTTAAAACACTATTCACCCACCCTCTAGTGTTATTTCTGCCTTAAGATCCTTAATCTGCATCCCTAACAATTGGTATCAGAGCATTGGTTTTCATTATTTTCATAATCTGAAATTTTGAAAAGTTTTAATGGCACAACACACTAATAATGTCACTCCTGTCACCACTACTTCTGTCAACACAAGCACTAACACTAGTTCATTTATAGAAGGTCAATCTATTGTCAGACCACCACTTTTTAATGGCAGTAATTATGCATATTGGGCATGTAGGATGAAAATTTATTTACAATCCATAAGTTTAGATACTTGGAATATGACACAAATTGAATATGTTGAACCAACTACTAATTTTGCCCAGTGGACTACTGAGCAAAAGACGGTTGCACAAAACAATTCTAAGGCTATGAATATACTATTTTGTTCACTGGATAGGAATGAGTTTAATAGAGTCTCTGTTTGTAAGTCTGCATTTGAAATCTGGAAAACTTTGCAAGTAACTCATGAAGGAACAAGCAAAGTTAAATAGACTAAAATTTCCATATTAACTAACCAGTTTCAATTGTTTAAAATGCATGAAAATGAGTCCATTTCCGACATGTATTGTCGATTTCAAGATATTGTACATTCATTGATTGCTTTAGGAAAGGGTTTCTCAGAAGAAGATCAAGTCAACTCAATTCACTCACTCCAGAATGGGATCAAAAGACAATTACTATTGAAGAGGCAAATTATGTTAGTCAAATGAAGATCGAAGAGTTGATCGGTAATCTAATGTCTTATGAAGTTCAACTACAAGGGAGAAAAGAATCTAAGGCAACGGAAAAGAAATCGATCGCATTCAAAGAAACAACTGGAGATTCAGAACAAGATAGTGATGAAGAAATTGCTTTCATGACCAGAAATTTCAGAAACTTTCCAAAGTATAGAAAGATGAATAACTTTAAAAGAAATGATCAAAGGAATTCCAGAAATACTTCGGAGAACAACAACAATTACAACAACAACAATGGTGATAGATGCTACAACTGCAACAAAACAGGGCACTACAAGATAGATTGTCCATATCCAGACAAACAGACATTTTAACCAAACAATGAGCAACTAAGGAAAAGAAAGAAGGCATATGCAGCAACTCTTGACGATTCAGATTCATCCAGTAATGACGAGAAGAAAACTGATAATTCAAATCTGTGCTTCACTGCTATTCTCGAATCAGAAGACGATCGGAGTTTGGATCTAAAAATAGGTACATATTTATTTTAATTTTATTGGATGCTTGTTTGTTTTGATTTTGTTTGCAATTCCTTGAATTTTTAAATTCAAAATCACCCTTTGAAATTTGAATTTTTAAATTCATACTAATATTATTTTAATAATATTTTAAATATTAAGATATTTTAATATTATTATATTTAATATTATTACTGGAATTATATATAGATATCGAATATAGATTAGTTTTCTTAAGATTTTAGGAATTTCTTAGATGTTAGAAAAAGACACCCCTTTTCAAATTCAACAGGCACATGTCGACATGCCAGGATACCCCATGTTGACATCTCTCTCAGAAATTTGATTTCAAAATTTGAATTCAAACTTTTGAATTTCCCTCCACCTTTTTACTTACTTCAAAATTCTGAAAAGATACCTCTTGACCAGAGAACATGACTTTAGATAATCTATTTAATATACTTCTCTTATCATCTCTTTTCACTTTATTCTCATAATTCAAACTTTCTTAATTATCTTCTACTCCTCTCAAACACTCATCAATGGCTTCCTCAAGTACCCCATCAACTATGAGGCTGACCACATCCATCAAAAATGATCTTTTTAATGACCCGGAGGCTATCAAAGCTTACATAAGTTATGTAAACTATGGTAAAGTCAATACGGGAAAATTTGCTATTTTTGATGATTTTCCTTCTTATGAAATCGATCAACTTTTTGAAGAAAACTCCATTCTTAGCTTGATTGATAACAAGCAAAATGATTTCGTTTGTTATCCAAATCTTGTCAAAATGTTTTATGCAAACCTAAACCGTGAATTTTATAATGGAAATGAAGATCAAATTTGGAGTAGTGTTAAAGGGACACTTATAGTTTTGGATTCTGATATTTTGGGTACTATTTTGGGTTGCAAATCTACCGGTATGAATCTCTCGCAATTTCAAATCAATGAAACCGATCGAGAGACTTTTCATCACATTTTTGAAAGCGATGACCACATGGATTTTAAGAATCGCTTTTTCCGCCCAAAAGCAAGAATTGTCAATCTTCTTATTCAATACACCGTTATTCCTAGGTCGGGAAACTACAATAATCCCACCTCAAAAGTGTGTAAAGCTCTTTTTGCTATATTTGGAAAATATGATATTAATTGGGCACAAACTATTGTGGATGAGTTAAGACCCAAAAATTTTACTATGGGAGAAAACACTCTTTGTCATGGAATTTATCTTACTCGGATTTTCAATTATTTTGGTGTGGATGTTAAAAAAGAAGAGTTTGTAAGTAGGAAAGTGTTCAATCATGGGAACATTTCCCTTATGAAAATCCCACTTATGTTTCAACCGTATGAAACACTTACCGAAAAGGAAGAGAGACTTGCTCATGAAGAGAAGGAAAAAAAGGGAGAAGAAGAGGAAGAAGAAGGGGAAGGAATGGAAATTGAAGAAGAAGAGGAAGATGAAGAAACCTCTTTGGAAAGTATAGAGTATCCACATACACCCGCCAATCCGTCCAACAAAACCATACTCAAGAATCAAAAGATACTTGCTCAAAACCAAAAGGTTCTTAAGAGATCTATTAGTAAGAAAATGGATAAAATCTCTACCAAGATCGACAAGTTCTTTGGGAAGATAGGCAGGAAACTTGGCTTGTCCTCATCATCATCTTCATCAAACTAATCCTAGCCATTATCTCTCTAGCTATCGTTTATCTATCTTTGTATTTTCTATTTTTTTGGTTAATATTATGTAATGTTAACTAATATAAGTAATGCTATCTTATTCTCTGTTTTCCAGCTTTATATATCTCTGATAGTTATTTATTTTAAGTTTATATAGTCCACTAGTATAAAAATAAACTTAGAAATCAAAAATAACTCAACTTGGTCATTCTGTCTAGACCATGTCGACATGCCCCATCCCTTCCATGTCAACATATAACAGTCAGAAAGTAGTTACAATTTCTAACTTCAAATTCTTGTAACTACCAAGTGACAATTCATTTTGAATGGCCAATAACTCCTATAAATACCTATTTCTTCCAGAAAAACTTTTCTACCTCCATTTCTATTCATCTCCTCTCATACTTCAACTTATTTCTTAAATTATGGCTTCTCCAATTAAGAATTTAAGTGAAAATCTTGAAGAAACTCTTACTTCTTTTAAGAATATTCTCTCTTTTATACTTAGAAATCAAAGGCACTTAGAATTAAGCCAAATGCAAATGATCAAAGATCAAGAGAGACACTTCGACGCACTTTGTTGGATGATCTCAAGTCTTAGCAAAGACGAACCCGAAGCAAATCCACTGGTCATTCTCGACAAAGATAATTGGGATGTTATCAAAACTGATCCTATCTTTGGAGAAGATGGATGGGTGGAAGTCCCAAGGAATGTCTGATCATTATTTATGTTTGTTTGTTTGTTTGATTTGATTTAATTTAGATTTGATTAGGATTTGATTGAATTGTTTACTTAAGTTTGATTTGGATTTGGTTTGTATATAACTTCATATACTATACATGATTGGTTTGCTATGTATGATATTGATTTGATTGTCAAGTTACACTTATATATATGCTCACACACTTGATCACTTACACGTTCACTTTACACTTTTATTCTATATATACTTGATTATCTTAGAACAGGTAAATCTTTTATTCCTTTTTGCTGATGTCAAAGGGGGAGAAAGTTATAAAAATATATGTGCTTGGTGTAAGGGGGAGTCATGGAATAAAGGGGAGTTGTAGTTTTAAGAAGAAGTCACGGAGCAAGGGGGAGTTATGGGGAGTTATGGTATGGTAAGAATATTTTATAAATAAAGGTTGTCATCGCCAAAAAGGGGGAGATTGTTAGGAACCGAGTTGATGATGTTTTGATGACAACAACCTTATATAGTTATTATACTTTACTTTGTAAAATATATACTAACATTTCCATATAGATATATATATATATATATATATATATATGTATGTATGTATGTATATAGGAAGTATATGCAAGTATCATCGAAGACTGATTAGTATAAAGACTCAAGCATCAAGATGAAGATTAGAGATTCAATATTCAAGACTCTAGAGAATCAAGATTTCAAGATCTCAAGATAAGTGTCTAGTGTTTTGTTAAAACTTCATAATAGCACTCTCATCTTTCTTCCAATTTTCTTTTGGGATGGAACCCAATTTCTATCGAAATCAGTGGCTTACAAACCCACGACAATTAGCTTACAAACCTACGACAAGTGGCTTACAAACCCACGAAAATCAAAATCATTTAAACTACTTTGTACAAGTTCTCGAGTCCTATGGAGGAGCTCTGTAGGAAGGTTCTTGCAATTTCAGTTTGAATAGATTTTTCAAAATGTTTTTAAATCTGTTTTCAAAATGTTTTAGCTTTCAAAATCATGTTTTCAAAAATATTTTCAAACTTTGTTTTAGCCTTGAAATATTCCTCTATTCTGATTTTAAAAACTTCTATTTTTAAAACATCAAAACTTATTCTGATTTTAAATATTACTTATATAATTGACGGTCTATATCAATTATATATATATATATATATTTAAAATAATGTTTTATATTCATTCTCTATCTCAAAATATTGTTTAAACACTTTACTTTGCTTCAGAGAAGTTTCAACTTGTTTTAAATTCAATTGTCTTTACAAAACACCTCTATAATTTTGAACTAAGGGATGTCGACATAAGGGAATACCCCATGTCGACATGGTGACAGTTGGATTCAAAATTCAATTTTCAAAAGAAGTGTCCATTCGTTCGAAAACCTTTCGCCAATGGTTATGACTGTTGTGCATCTATATAAAGGCTTCCAGAACGAATTTTTTTAACAACTACTTTCTTATTTTCTTCACTCTTTCTTCTCCACCATTCCATATCCATTAAACTTCATATTTTCAAGATCGTGCCATTATTCTGCCAAATTCTCAATAGAAAATCATTTAGGTACTCTCTCTATTTGATTCTCCATCATTCTACTAAAGATCAAAGTGCTATTCAGAGTTATAGGATCAATTTGTATTCAAAAAGTTCATAGAGTCTATCCATTCAAAAGGATTGTGATTAAGAAGTATTAGGGTGATCTTGTGTCTCGTAAATCAAGAGAGTTTACCCCAGACTCGGAGATAGGAGGGTTCCTCAAGGCCTTAGAAATTGAGGGTTGTAATTTGGATATTGGCTTATAAAAATCTGTACAAGGATATTGCCTTGGTGAAGGACTGGATGTACGAGGATTCCGAACCAGTATAAAATCCGGTGTGTTCTTTCCTTTTACTTGCTTTACTTTACTATTTGCATTTGTTATATGTTCTGTGATCCTTCTGTGTTAAAATTCTGTTTAGATTTGTGTTGAAAGTTTTAATTTAGTCATATAGTTCATATATTCTTTAAAACACTATTCACCCCCCCCCCCAGTGTTATTTCTGTCTTAAGATCCTTAATCTGCATCCCTAACAAATACAACTCCTACGTATGGAAAATAATAATTACAAACATCCACTCATCCATCAACCACCGGCAATCATTGTCCTTATTTCAAATTCTAGTCCAGTATGTATATATAGGTATTGATTGCGTATAAACCTATACCAATGCAAAAATTAAGTGGCCTTCCAATCTAATTGACCTCCTTAAATGCATATGCTTATGCCATGTATCCAAAATATATGCAACATCCTATGTAAATATACTAGAAATTCTACATGTGTACGCAACCATTCTGTAACAGCCCGCAAATCCATACCCCTTGAGTTAACACTATTCTACCTAAATCAACTCAAGTTGTACAGAAATACGAATCATTTGGATTAAAGAAGAAGAGGTAGAAGAAGAAAATAGAAATCAACAACAGAATCTAACCATCGCAGCGAAATAAAATATAATAGACAATAAATGGCCTTTACTCAAAATCAAATATCTTTGTTGATATATATTACATCATCAGAGTACATCAATAGCATACAATGGATACACAACAACTCAACACAGCGGAATATATATACATAAACAAGTACGGAAATACGTATCGTCATCCAGCTCGTCTTCTGAGCTCCACAGCATCAAATCCTGTATCCTATAATACTCGGTCTGACCCGAGCATTACAGTTAAATAACACCCGAGTCAGTCTGGAATACCAGCGTGAGAAAATCACACCCAATTGATTATTAAAGTTTCAAAAATCCTTTGAAAACAAAAGCATGTCGTAAGACCACGCCACAAATAAACATGTCGGGTTTTTACCTTACGATAGCTAAAACAATTTTCATAGAAATCCTCTGATATTATAATAGGGTCTATATACAAATACTTAAAAAATAGCAGAAATTGTTACATGATTAAATTCCAGCTACTAGCCACAGAGTGGGTAATACAAACAAAACTCGTACATGGCTCGTAGGGAGAATGGATTTCCAACTAATGACTAGGCACTGGGATACCACCTGTCACAGTACGGGGCCTAGATCACCGTACCGAGGAGTACGCCCGCTCCCCTGCTACACAAGGCCGGAACTACCCCTTACTGGATAATTTCGAGTGAGATCACCCCGCGGTTGGGATCAGCAACCGCCCACTAAGCCGAAATAAAAAGGGACATCTAGACTGGAATGACCTCACCCTTCTTGGGTGCTACCCACCTAGCCTTGCTGCATAACCCCTGATTTTCAGTCATTCCCATTTGATGAGGCTTGAGGCTAAGCGTTACCTTTTTAGAAAATATCCCTTGGAATGCCCATCGTCCACCTGACGATTTTTCGCAGGCATTCATCCATACAAGTCCGTCTCGGGTTCGAACGGAACCGAAGGCACTATTCCTACTACATCCGTTTTGGAAATATCCTCAGGAATAGTAGCGACTAGCCCTTGCACTTCACTGCTCCATCTTCGAATCCAAAATCGTTTTTCCCGAAACGTACAAACCGGATCGAAGTGGTTTTCGAGAAATAAATCTCGATCCCGGTCTCTTCGAAACGATCAATGCATTTGTCCAATATTGATAGTCGGTGATTTAACTATCAATTTATATTCACGAACATCCATCCAACAATAAATAATTTCCTAAATTATTTATTAACCTCAAAATATCTTCACAAGATATATTTCTATTTTCAATCCTTTGAAAACAGTTTCAAGACCATCTTTCTTTTCAGAATAAACTTTCCCAAATATTTTCTATCACCACTGAAATTGCCAAGCACAAACTAGAATTTCAAAATAATTTAAAACACTTCACTTTGAAATATACTTTAAAATATTTAAGTTAAACTACTTCAATAATTTTTTAAAAATACATACTATATAAATATTTGAAAATAAGGTTACTTTATAAAATATAACTAAATTTTTAATCCTAAACAAACTACTAAGTCATTCTATAAATAATTACTACTAAAATAGGTTAAAAAGGTAAGACTTACTTTAGAATTCAAATATTTAAAAAAAAATAGATTTTCCCAAACTTGCTTTTAAAATCAACTTAAAAACTTTTAACTTATATTTAAAAACTTACTTTGAAAAACGTACTTGGTTATCCAGGGAGAAGATCCAACTTCAATCACTTAAATCAATTTTTCCCCAAATTGATTTCATACTTATCTCATTTGAAATAAATTTCTTTAATTACTTAATTCATTTCAAAAATTCATTAAGTATGGGCTTAATTATTGTTGTTGTTATTATTCTTCATTTGATTCTAGGCTTTTAACTGAAATATACAAATTCCAGATTTTTTCCCAATAATTTACATCTTAACTTTTAAATAAATGGTTTGTTCTTTTTTTAAAAATAACACTGAAGATTAAAATTCATTAACTCTCAGTTAATTCGAATTTTCCCTTTCCATATCTAAGATTTGTTTATTAGAATTTTTCAAGTCACTTTATTTCTTTTTCAAATTCATTCCTTAAAGTTATTCTATAATTATTTAACTTACAAATTCACTTCTTTATTATCTTTCCATAATCCAATTTATATATTTTTGGTAACCCATTATACCCAGTCATATCAAATCGAGCCATAGCATTCAATATTCCAACACAATTCATCATAGAATATCAAATAATCACAACAGAGGGTCTTAAATAATTTAATTAAATGTTGAGGGGTCCAGTTGGATCCCTCCAACCTGTTTTTTCCTGCATCCACAGACATTAGCACAATATAATATTCATTCCAAAATATACCAGACAATAGCACATCAATCAATTCAACCATTCAAACAATTATTTAAATTTAATCATTTAAATTTAAATTTAACTGAGTGAAATTAACTCACCTTTGCCCCTTAAATTTGCAATTTCACTTCATTCTCGATTTGATTCCACGATTATTGACCTTATATTAAAATTATGCAGTTTATTAATATTTGAATTTATCGATCAATTATTTCCTAATACTTTGGTTCTCAACTATTAAATTGTTTATAAATAAATTTCCTTTTGCATAATATATTTGAACTAATTGAAAAATCACTTATCATTAAATAACTTAATTAACTAATGCTTTAGTTTTAAACTAATTTCTCTTTAACCATCTCTAAAATAATTAAACAAATAAATTATACTAATTTTAACTCCCCTTTAAAAGTATATGTATAATTTGTAAAAATAATCTATATACCTTTTAAATCCAATATTTAATTTAAACCCTTATTTCTTCCAAACCTATAATAATTTCCATTTAACCCATAAAACTTTAAATTTTAAAATATGTGTATACTAATATATAAACTTATGTAAAACCTGTTTCCTAAATAAAATAAATTTACGTGTCAAAATCTTAGCTATCTGTACACATATATACTTTTAATTTATTCATTTATTTTCTGAAATCTCTAATATAAACAAAACTAAATCAACAGAGAATACCTTCATCCTCGAAATGTCGCCAAACCCAAACATGACTTCATCTCTCAAGAAATTAATCGATCGATCGACCACCCGAAAGCAACCAACAGACGAAGAAATCAAATTGTGGCAACAAACTCCATTGCGTCAGCTAATCAAGGCGGCGGTTAAGAATCCCTAGGTGTAGCGTTCCAAGCGACGGCTCGAGCTCCAGACAATTCCACGATGCGAGTTCTTCGAGTTCAATACCGAAGAAATCGGTAGCATATGTTGATAGCAGACGAGGCCATCTCGAGTCGAGACATCGATTTGATTAGCTAAGAACAGAGAATCCCGCGAGTTTGAATAAACTTTGATTCGAACGGGGAGAAAACTACGGCCTTGGTTCAAAATCGAATTCGATTTCAAAACCCCCCCCCCTTTTTTTCCTCTCGAGAGGATGCCCTCAATATTTTCGAATTCGAAAGGATTCGAATTCGCCATTTCGATTCTCGGTTCATTTGATAATGGTTCTGGAGGAATGTAAAAGAATTCATGCGATTCGATAAGTGAAGGTGGTCTCGAGTATTTCATATTCTACTTCAGAAGAAAAGAATTCAGAAGACTTGAAATTGATAGGGGACAAGGAGCCGCGATCTATAAAATAGGGTAGAGGCTTGCTTCAGAAAATAGGCGACATTGAAAAGATGGACGTGATTTTCGGCGTGTTAAATGGAAACACTGAGAAGATGGATTGTCGGTTGGAAGAAGATAGACTATACAAATCTTTATCACATTATTAATTTATATAGATATATTATACTATTTAAATTCGATTTGTCCTAATATAAATTTCAATGCGTTTATACATGTATGCTCACACAATAACTCCAATCACTACGAAAATTGAATCCGATAATAATAAAATATTACGGACCCAATGGAACTGGTTTCGTCAAATTCCGAGACTTCGCCTCGTAAGGCTATTTTTAAATTCAATTTAAACGATAAAATTTCAAAACTGAATAAATCAGTGTTAAATCCAATTTTACAACTTCTATTATCCTCAATATTATCAACACAAATTTTATAGACCTTTAAATTATATTTTAACAGGCTTAGAACTCCAGATTTACATTTTACCCAACTTCCAATTTATTTAATTTAATAATTTAATCGTCAAATAATTTTTGATATTTAAATTCAAGTTAAAAATTAAACTTTTAAATATTAAAAATCGATTAAATATTCCAATTTAAATTGCTTAAAATTTTCGGGTCGTCACATTCCTCCCCCCTTAAAAAAATTTTGTCCCCGAAATTGCTAGTTAGGAAGAATGATCCATAACCCATTATCTATTTCCTCGACCCAAATAGTTTTCGATGACCTTCCAAAACCATCTTTTATTAAAGACACTATCCCGCTTCCTAATTTCCTAAACTCGCCCATAAGCCTCAAACATAATCGCTTATTTATCGATTCGAATTTCACATTTTAAAACCAACTTTGAATAATCAAAATTTTCTCAAAATTTTCTAACACCCTAAATTTTTGAAAAATTTCGCCAACGTCTCCTTTGCGCGGCTAGCTCGGTACAACTACAAAATGGCTCTACGGCCTTCCAAATCTCAAAAGAAAACAAAAGGCCAAGTGGCTAGATCCAAAAACCAAATCAAATTTCATTCAGAAATTTCAAATACATACCTTTTTAATCGGGCAATTCAATTTATCTTCTGTAATCTAAAACCCAATTCACTTGCCTTTAAATTACCTGTACACAACACTGCAATAATATCTAATCACGACATTCCAATTTGATTTCCATCCAAATACTAACTTAGTATACTCCCAATACCAAATTTTCTTAAGAACTTCATCATTCAAATTTTAAGTTCAATAGAAATGTTTTATATACCTTGTATAACTGTTTTCACTTTACCACTTTGATTTTCCATACTTTCATTCGAATTTCATTTTCAAAATCATTTGAATTCAATCCTCTTTCAATTAAATATCGAATTCCATTCACATTACCCCATTCATTTTAAATTCAATTCTTCAACTTACTTTACTTAACCCATTTCAAAATGAATTCCAATATTTCAGTTTCAATTCTATTTGCTTACAAATTTTAAATCGTTTGTCGCAAATGAAAATTTTCAAAAATCTCAAAAATTTTCTAACTCTTAAAATTTACGGAAAATTTTAGCGGAGTCTCCCTTGTACGGAGGGACTTCTGCGATATCGCAGGATGCACAGATATATATATACATCGGCCTAAGGCCGGAAATCACAATATATATCAATATTTGCAGTTCATATCTCCTATTTTGAATTCTTTTGCGTAAGCGTACCTTTATTTAGCATTTTTAAGCAAGCGGCTTATTTAATTTATATTTAGCGCGATCAAATCCATCCATATGGCTTCCCTGAACCTGTACTTACTCAATTTGAAAATGTAAGTACTAAATATATGCAATTTATTAACATTTCAATTACTTTCAATAGCGAACACATAGATTTCACATATAAAGCATGTTGTATAATTTCCATAAGCATATATGCAAGGTTCCGACACTTACTACCATTGATTACACCCAATTCCCAAACCATTTCATTCAGTTTAAGCGATTTACAACTTGCTCGCTTATATTTAATTCATTCTAAGCAAAACAAACTCATATTCTTTCCAATTGATGCCAACATCAATTTATTAAACTGCTATCGATTCATATAATTTGTTTACTTCCGTTTACGTTGAACGACAAATTTTCTAAAGCAATTCGACAATATTTATGTGAATAAATAATAACATAAGCTTTATAACCAATTTACATTGATTCCAACTCAATGTATATAAATTCCATTCCAATCTAGCTTATTTACAAACCATATAGTTGCATTCCCGTTTTACTTTATTCATACTCGAATTGGATTTAATTTCATTTCAAATCATTTTTATTTTAATCCAATTCCATACAACTCAAACTTTATTTCCAAACTTTATTACTTATTCACAATCTTTGATTTGATTTTTCCTTTGATCAAATCCCAATCATCTCACTATTTTATTCAATTATTTTATTCTTTTATCCATTTTTTTTTAATTCACATTAACGATTCATTATTGCATTTATCAATAATAATGTCATTCAATTTATGCTTGAATTAGATTTGTTTACAACTCACACCATATCCACTTTAATCCAATTCAATCTCATTCAACAACATATCCATTTTATAATTCCATATTTGATTTTCATCATTTTTATTTGATTTCCTTGAGTTCAATCTTACCTTATATTCCAAATTTGGATTTTTACCTCATTTCCAAAATACCAATACTTTTATCCCAGCTTATTTATTCCTTTTTTAAAATTTTATAAGCCACTCACTTATTTATATCCACACTTCTCCATCTATTTATAGTTAATCATATTCACATTTTACTTTTACTAAGGATTATATATTTTTATTTCAATGTTCTTTTAACTATTAACTAGGGATTATTTATTCCAATCGATACTCACTTAGTTTACATTTATTTGTTTCAGTATGAATTTTATCCCATTCAATATTATCTATACTCAACTAAATTTATTTCAATCCAGTTTAATTTAGCTTACTTCCCGTTAATATCATTCCAATATACAAATTTTCAACTCATGTGCTTACTCACACGAATCAATTAGCACTTACAAATTTTAATCCCAATACTTTGTTTAATTTAGTCCATCCTGACTAATTTTCCCATTCCACGTAACTTCACACAATTAAATTTTAAATTTCAGTATTCAATTTTCACCTTACTTTTACAAATTTAAACAAATTTGTCCTCTCACAATTTACTTCCAGAAAATTTACTTTTATTTATTAGATTTAATTACATTCCATTCACAATTCTTTTTAATTCAGTTCATTGTATTGGTTTACTAACTTATTTTATTTCCTACTTCTTTTATTCAACTCTTTCAAGTTGAATTTTATTTCAACAAATTCCAAATTTACAAGTTACCCAACTTTTATATGCTATAAACATTCTTAGTTAAGATTCCAGAGTTTAAGCAGTCTTTTAACATTTCAAAATTCCCTTTGAAATCACATATATCCAAATTCCTTGCATTTCAAAACCAAATTCATCCTTTTGCAAACAATTTCTATTCAAAAACAATTTGGTAGCAATTTCTCTTCTGGAAACTCGAAAATGAACATCGATAATGCTGCAGTCATCACCGAAGTTATTTTCTAGCGACCAAAAAAGTTAAATGCTTTTATTCTCTTTCTAAAATCCCTTCAAATATTCCAAACTCTCCAGAGTTCAAATCCGATTCAAAATTTTCCCAAAACTCCAAATTTGAAATCCATCCAAAACATTACTCTGGAACTTCCAGAAACATTTTCAAATTCAAAGGAAATTTAAATTTCCAATTTTTTTTTACAAATTCCAAATTCTTTAAATTTATATTCAAACTTTACTTTGGAATTTCATCTTATTTTACTTATTAATCACACTATAATTTACATTAATAATTTATACTTACCAATTTCGTTTGTATATGAATTTATTTCTTAGTTTTTAAATTATGGTTTCAGTTCCTTAGTCAATTATAAACCGCATTTACAAATCCATTTATTTTATTAATTTATTCCTTAATCTTTAGTTATTATTTCAATTTCTTATTCAGTTCTCATACAATGATAATAATTTAATATTATCACCTTCTAACAACCAAACATCCATATATATAACTTTAATAATTTACGAAAAATTATTTCCTTTATATACAAAAATAATTTGGGTAAAATTATTCTATTTACCCTTTTTAAAACAATACTGTGTCGGTTTATCTTGTTTAAGAGTTTATAAACTCCTATCGATAACATGGCGTCCCATATATCGACCAGAATTCATAAACACTCAACCGATAAATCAACACAATATAAAACAATTTTATATTCACTAAAAAAATACGCGCTCATATCTATTAATACGCTCAAGCTCATTCTAGAGTACTATAGACTCTATTTATTGAGTAATTCCCACCAGAGCCAAGGTTATCACCAACCTAAGCTCTGATACCAAGTGTAACAGCCCGCAAATCCGTACCCCTTGAGTTAACACTATTCTACCTAAATCAACTCAAGTTGTACAGAAATACGAATCATTTGGTTTAAAGAAGAAGAGGTAGAAGAAGAAAATAGAAATCAACAACAGAATCTAACCATCGCAGCGAAATAAAATATAATAGATAATAAATGGCCTTTACTCAAAATCAAATATCTTTGTTTATATATATTACATCATCAGAGAACATCAATAGCATACAATGGATACACAACAACTCAACATAGCGGAATATATATACATAAACAAGTACGGAAATACGTATCGTCATCCAGCTCGTCTCCTGAGCTCCACAGCATCAAATCATGTATCCTATAATACTCGGTCTGACCCGAGCATTATAGTTAAATAACACCCGAGTCAGTCTGGAATACCAGCGTGAGAAAATCACACCCAATTGATTATTAAAGTTTCAAAAATCCTTTGAAAACAAAAGCATGTCGTAAGACCACGCATCAAATAAACATGTCGGGTTTTTACCTTACGATAGCTAAAACAATTTTCATAGAAATCCTCTGATATTATAATAGGGTCTATATACAAATACTTATAAAATAGCCAAAATTGTTACATGATTAAATTCCAGCTACTAGCCACAGAGTGGGTAATACAAACAAAACTCGTACATGGCTCGTAGGGAGAATGGATTTCCAACTAATGACTAGGCACTGGGGTACCACCTGTCACAGTACGGGGCCTAGATCACCGTACCGAGGAGTACGCCCGCTCCCCTGCAACACAAGGCCGGAACTACCCCTTACTGGATTATTCCGAGTGAGATCACCCCACGGTTGGGATCAGCAACCGCCCACTAAGCCGAAATAAAAAGGGACATCTAAACTGGAATGACCTCACCCTGCTTGGGTGCTACCCACCTAGCCTTGCTGCATAACCCTTGATTTTCAGTCATTCCCATTTGATGAGGCTTGAGGCTAAGCGTTATCTTTTTAGAACATATCTCTTGGAATGCCCATCGTCCACCTGATGAAGTTTCGCAAGCATTCATCCATACAAGTCCGTCCCGGGTTCGAACGGAACCGAAGGCACTATTCCTACTATATACGTTTTGGAAATATCCTCAGGATTAGTAGCGACTAGCCCTTGCACTTTACTGCTCCATCTTCGAATCCAAAATCGTTTTTCCCAAAACGTACAAACCGGATCGAAGTGGTTTTCGAGAAATAAATCTCGATCCCGGTCTCTTCGAAACGATCAACGCATTTGTCCAATATTGATAGTCAGTGATTTAACTATTAATTTATATTCACGAACATCCATCCAACAATAAATAATTTCCCAAATTATTTATTAACCTCAAAATATCTTCACAAGATATATTCCTATTTTCAATCCTTTGAAAACCGTTTCAAGACCATCTTTCTTTTCAGAATAAACTTTCCCAAATATTTTCTATCTCCACTGAAATTGCCAAGCACAAACTAAAATTTTAAAATAATTTAAAACACTTCACTTTGAAATATACTTTAAAACATTTAAGTTAAACTACTTCAATAATTTGTTAAAAATACATACAATATAAATATTTGAAAATAAGGTTACTTTATAAAATATAACTAAATTTTTAATCCTAAACAAACTACTAAGTCATTCTATAAATAATTACTACTAAAATAGGTTAAAAAGGTAAGACTTGCTTTAGAATTCAAATATTTAAAAAAAAATAGATTTTCCCAAAATTGCTTTTAAAATCAACTTAAAAACTTTTAACTTATATTTAAAAACTTACTTTGAAAAACGTACTTGGTTATCCAGGGAGAAGATCCAACTTCAATCACTTAAATCAATTTTTTCCCTAATTGATTTCATACTTATCTCATTTGAAATAAATTTCTTTAATTACTTAAGTCATTTCAAAAATTCATTAAGTATGGGCTTAATTATTGTTGTTGTTATTATTCTTCATTTGATTCTAGGCTTTTAACTGAAATATACAAATTCTATATTTTTCCCAATAATTTAAATCTTAACTTTTAAATAAATGGTTTTTTCTTGTTTTTTAAAATAACACTGAAGATTAAAATTCATTAACTCTCAGTTAATTCAAATTTTCCCTTTCCATATCTAAGATTTATTTATTAGAATTTTTCAAGTCACTTTATTTCTTTTTCAAATTCATTCCTTAAAGTTATTCTATAATTATTTAACTTACAAATTCACTTCTTTTATTATCTTTCCAGAATCCAATTTATATATTTTTGGTAACCCGTTATACCCAGTCATATCAAATCGAGCCATAGCATTCAATATTCCAATACAATTCATCATAGAATATCAAATAATCATAACAGAGGGTCTAAAATAATTTAAATAAATGTTGAGGGGTCCAATTGGATCCCTCCAACCTGTTTTTCCCTGCATCCACAGACATTAGCACAATATAATATCCATTCCAAAATATACCAGACTTTAGCACATCAATCAATTCAACCATTCAAACAATTATTTAAATTTAATCATTTAAATTTAAATTTAACTGAGTGAGATTAACTCACCTTTGCCCCTTAAATTTGCAATTCCACTTCATTCTCGATTTGATTCCATGATTATTGACCTTGTATTAAAATTATGCAGTATATTAATATTTGAATATATCGATCAATTAATTCCTAATACTTTGGTTCTCAACTATTAAATTATTTATAAATAAATTTCCTTTTGCATAATATATTTGAACTAATTGAAAAATCACTTATCATTAAATAACTTAATTAACTAATGCTTTAGTTTTAAACTAATTTCTCTTTAACCATCTCTAAAATAATTAAACAAATAAATTATACTAATTTTAACTCCACTTTAAAAGTATATATATAATTTGTAAAAATAATCTATATACCTTTTAAATCCAATATTTAATTTAAACCCTTATTTCTTCCAAACCTATAATAATTTCCATTTAACCCATAAAACTTTAAATTTTAAAATATGTGTATACTAATATATAAACTTATGTAAAACCTGTTTCCTGAATAAATATAAATTTACGTGTCAAAATCTTAGCTATCTATACACATATATACTTTTAATTTATTCATTTATTTTCTGAAATCTCTAATATAAACAAAACTAAATCAACAGAGAATACCTTCATCCTCGAAATGTCGCCAAACCCAAACATGACTTCATCCCTCAAGAAATTAATCGATCGACCACCCGAAAGCAACCAACAGACGAAGAAAATCAAATTGTGGCATCAAACTCCATTGCGTCAGCTAATCAAGGCAGCGGTTGAGAATCCCTAGGTGTAGCGTTCCAAGCAACGGCTCGAGCTCCAGACAATTCCGCGATGCGAGTTCTTCGAGTTCAATACCGAAGAAATCGGTAACATATGTTGATAGCAGACGAGGCCATCTCGAGTCGAGACATCGATTTGATTAGCTAAGAACAGAGAATCCCGTGAGTTTTGTTGAATATGCTCTTATATGTTTTTGTTTGATGATAATAAACATATATATTCATGTATTTGGTAATGTACTATTTTGTTTTTCATAGATTAAATAAATATTTGTTGAATAAAATAAATTACACAGAATTTGAATTTTAATTCAAACAGAATAAGTTACACAGATTTTGAATTCAAACAGAAATTTTATTCAAACAAATACTTATTACAATCTTGAATAGTACAAATTCATGCTCTCACTATACATATACATTTCTGATTACATCACGATTACATCACAAATATTTTTACATTGATAACCTCACTACATATCACTCACACTCGTATTTTGTCTTCAACTGCATTCCGGTTTGAATCCAGCATCTGAGTAATCTGCAAAAATATTTTCAAACGCAGTAAAATTGAAAGAGAAATATTTTTGAAATTTGAAAGAAACGATGATTTTGAAAACATTGTATGCCTCAGTTATTTGGGTTGTTCGTCATCATTCACACTTGAATTCATCACAAAGTCATGCACATAGATATTACAGGGACAGGTAATCATAAGTGGCTGCAATACACACGTGTACATTCATACACGTGTGCATTGCCTCACCAACTCGTGTGCACAGCTCCAACCAGAAATTGAAGGCAACAGCTCAGGTCAGAGACAACCAACAGCCCAAATGAGCAACAGAGATCAGAGACCAAGCAAAGCATAGTAACTGCAATGAATAATGCAACATGACCAAATATGGAAACAGCAGACTGCAGCATAAAGTAAAAGACCAATATATATGCACAGAAGCAACTACTATAATGCAACAGGGTAGCAGTGCAAATCACCAAATGAAGACCACAAATATGTCAACTACATGAAGCAACAGTCAGAAGGCTACATGAAGTATGAAAATTTCAATCTCTTCATTAAACAACTCAGGACCAAAGAGAAGTAGTGCAAACATATGAAATAGGAACAACATAATGAATACTGCAACAGAGTACATGCATGAAACAGTGCATGAACCAGTGATACAAATGCAACAGTGAAGCTACTGAAGGCAACATGAAGAAATGTACATGCACCAGTGATGAAAGCTACAAGATACACAAGTTTAGTTCAAATACCAATGATACAAGTGCAACACAGTTGCAAACAACATGACAGCACTGCATCAATACAAAGTGTACATGAATGCATCAATAAACCAAACTGCAAGACCTCAAGGGACACAGTGAAAGTAGCACAAAGTACAGTGCAACTTAAACCAATATAGCAGCAACTCCAAGACCAAAGTGAAATAGAATGCAGTGGCAACAAGTATGGTAAAGCACTGACTTAAATAAACAACTACAAAGACCAGCTATTCAATGCAACTCAGTGGCAAATGAGTACAACATGACCAAAAGTGTATGCAAACAGTCAAAGGCAAGACACATGGAACAATGCAACACAGACCAAATGCTCAAGCCACCAAGATGACCAAGCAATGATCAGAGACCAGAAAGGTCAGAAGCACAGTGACAATTTTATGAAGACAAGTACACTTGAACAACAATGAACAAGTGTAGCATCTGTGTCAAAGAAAATGTCAACATAAAGTGTATGCAATTCAAAGTAATATATCAGCAAATACCAGCATCATCAAATCAACATGAATATCACAAGCATGCAACAGCAAGCATGTAACAGAGACCAACCAAGGCATTGCAACTGCACAGCAACAGTGAATGGGGCAATGCACAAAACAGTGTACAACATCAACTACACAAAGCCAAGCATGATACAGGTGGACAGAAAACTGCAAGTTCATATGTACAGCAAGCTACAAGTTATGCAGAATCAAAGTGAACAAATGTCAATGAAAGCACAGCCTCAAACATGAGAAGACTAATATGCAGTGTACTGTAATACAACAGTGAGCACATTCATATGTACAAATGCAAAGAACAGTGGTGATGCAGTGCAATATCTTCAACAAGCAACTGAAGGCAACAGGACCAGAGCAACAAAGACCAAAGCTACAACCTCAAATGAAGTACAAAGCAAATATGCCAACAACTAATGCATCAGTAACCGAGCAACAGGGAATCACATGAACAAATAACCAAACAACATCATGATTGAAATTTAAGTACCAGAGAAAAAGGTCGAAGACTACAAGATGAACGAGATTCAACAGTGCAGAGATGGGCCGAAGTCAGAATTCATTGAAACTCAAATTTGTATTATTTGAAAAAGTCAACGCAAAGTACAATGGGAAAGTTACTGTTTTTTTATACAAGAAGGATCGAACGCTCTCAATTCAAAACCGTGATTATCAAGTTAAAACATATCAGGAAAGCCGTGAGTATCACGTGTAACAAAATCAGGAAAGACGTGAGCATCAGGCAATTAAGAATTTAGGAAAGTATCAAGTTAATTCGAACGAATTCAAGTGCTCAAATTCATATAAATACAATCCCAATTCATCATCATCGGCCATCGAGTTCAATCAAGTGCAATCAAGTTAAAGCAAGCAATTGAACCAGTAACGAAAGTAATACATACTGCAATTTAGTGAACTCGATCAAGAGAAGCAGCTGCAAACAATTTGCAATCTCGAAGAATCATTATCAGAGAACAAGCGACGCAAGTCTTCGGTCATCAGAGAACGAACATGAGAAAGATCATCAGAGAACGAGCTAGCAACAGTAATCAATCATCAGAACGAAGCCCTAATTCGAGAAAGAAGCCGAAGCCCTAATTCGACAATAAGAGGCCGACATTTTTCACAAGCAAAAGAAAAGGGGACGGTGAAATTCAAGTGGGCCGGCCTTTATTATTTTTAAAGGGGAATTAGTCTTTATTTAGGGTTTAATTTTTAGAGGGTTTTTTCTTATTTTTTAATTGAGCAAAAATTACGCATTCAAGTCCGTATTTTAATTTTTGCTCCTGTTTTAATTTTTGAAGTAGTTTTTTTCTTTTCGAGTCAAAGAATTTGTAAATCACCACCTAGGGATTAGGTAGTGTCAGATTGTCTATTTAGAATTAGTTAAGTGAGCAGGGGTGCGAGTTTGCAGAGCTCTATAGGCGGGAGCAGTGTTTGCGAGTAAACGAAACTCTATTGTAGGCGGGAGCAGAGTTTGCGAGTAAACGAAACTCTATAGGCGGGAGCAGGGTGTGCGAGTCTAGTAGAGTGTTTGTGAGCGGGAGCAAAGGGTCTGCGAGTCTAGTAGAGTGTCTGTGAGCGGGAGCAAAAGGGTCTGCGAGTCTAGTAGAGTTGTTGTAAGCGTGATACTGTTTAATTCTAATAGAAATCTGTGAATGCAGCAGTAGGCAGGGGTTGCCGAAGCTGGGTAAATTTTGTGTGTGATTTACTTTTCAGCATATTTATTTCTGCAGTTTATTTCTGTGTTTAAATCGAGAAAATTTGCTATAACCCTATTCACCCCCCCCCTCTAGGGTTAATCTAGATCCTACAAGTATGAATAAACTTTGATTCGAACGAGGAGAAAACTACGACCTTGGTTCGAAATCGAATTTGATTTCAAAACCCCTCCTTTTTTTTCTCGAGAGGATGCCCTCAATATTTTCGAATTCGAAAGGATTCGAATTCGCCATTTCGATTCTCGGTTCATTTGATAATGGTTCTGGAGGAATGTAAAAGAATTCATGCGATTCGATAAGTGAAGGTGGTCTCGAGTATTTCATATTCTTACTTCAGAAGAAAAGAATTCAGAAGACTTGAAATTGATAGGGGACAAGGAGCCGCGATCTATAAAATAGGGTAGAGGCTTGCTTCAGAAAATAGGCGACATTGAAAAGATTGACGTGATTTTAGGCGTGTTAAATGGAAATACTGAGAAGATGGATTGTCGGTTGGAAGAAGACAGACTATACAAATCTTTATCACATTATTAATTTATATAGATATATTATACTATTTAAATTCGATTTGTCCTAATATAAATTTCAATGCGTTTATACTACATATGCTCACACAACAACTCCAATCACTACGAAAATTGAAATCCGATAATAATAAAATATTACGGATCCAATGGAACTGGTTTCGTCAAATTCTGAGACTGCGCCTCGGAAGGCTATTTTTAAATTCAATTTAAACGATAAAATTTCAAAACTGAATAAATCAGTGTTAAATCCAATTTTACAACTTCTATTATCCTCAATATTATCAACACAAATTTTATAGACCTTTAAATTATATTTTAACAGGCTTAGAACTCCAGATTTACATTTTACCCAACTTTCAATTTATTTAATTTAATAATTTAATCATCAAATAATTTGTGATATTTAAATTCAAGTTAAAAATTAAACTTTTAAATATTAAAAATCGATTAAATATTCCAATTTAAATTGCTTAAAATTTTCGAGTCGTCACACGTTCATCCACATGCAACGAGCATATGCATATAACTCATTAAAATAAAACAAGTGACGGTGTTGGGTGTATAGTAACTCGAGAATATATTTTCCTAAGTGTACAAAGATCAATTTAATAAATATATCTATTAGCATCCATCATCCAAAATGTTTCCTAATGACATGTTCGCAGCCACTCCTGGCATCCAATTGTTCTTGCCTATGGGATATACTGAGCTAGAACCTAAACACATTAGTATTTTATGCTTATTTAACTAAAAGGTAAACGTACAGAAAAGAATTCTTGATTGGTAGCTTGGATCTTCTCCTCATGCTCCTATGTACTCTTCGCTGGATCGTCTCCCCACTGAACTTTAACAAGTTTGATATTTTATACAGAGTCACTTTGTACCATGCTCTGGAATACGAGTGGGTGCACGACAAAAAAGTGACTTCCTATTTACTTCCACCTCCTCTAGCTAGCTCGGCTCGACTACACCTACTGTATCGTGTAGACAATTTTGCAAGTGTGGCACTTGGAGAATGTTGTGTACTCGCGCTAACTTCTCAAGAAGCTTCACTCTATAGGCTAACTTTCCAACTCTACCAGTGATCGAAAAAGGCCCTATGAACCTTGGTGATAACTTTATCGAACTACCAAATCTTAGACATGCCTAAGCGATGAGTCCTTCATTAAAAACATGTCGTCCACTACGAACTCCAACACTATGTGTTTCGTGTCAGTGCAAAATTTATGCCTATCTTGTGTGGTCTTCATCCTTCTGCAGTTTATGTCTATCTTCTGCAATGTCTCCCTCACGTATCTAGTCTAAGAATAATCATATGCATAGTATCCCACCAACAAGACGATGATCTACACAGCCTCGTGGACAAAGCCTCCAAAAGTGTCATCCCAATACTGGAATGATAGCTAGTATTATAAGTAAACTCCACTATCGAAAACTAATCCTTCTAAGAGCCTTCGAAATCTATGATGCACAACGGAAGTAAGTCCTCTAACACACGGTTCACTATCTCCATCTGTTCATACGTTTTTGCGGGTAATAAGCGGTACTTGAACTCAATTCAGTGCCTAACGTCTACTGAAAATTCCTCCAAACTGGTAATGAAAAGCGGATCTTGGTGGGTGTTATCCCACCTTTTGGCAAGGCATTGACACCAAGAATTTGACTGGAAACCGAGGATAGTTTGTCTTGGAGATCGTTAACACACAAGTTTAATATCGGTAAATTTTGTCTGAGTCTGGATTGACCTACAATTGATATGATAGGACCAAAAAAGCTATAAAAGCCAAAATTCCAAATTCCAAGTCAATCGGAGTTCGTATGCTCAAGATATGATCGATGCAATTCGAGCAATCACCTTATTCATATCCATCCACTAAATGGCCTTGTTCGTATCCATCCACTGAAAGGCCTTGTTCGTATCCATCAAGCCTCGACTGTTCATATCCATCCACTAATAGGCCTTGTTCGTATCCATCCACTGAAAGGCCTCGATCGTATCCATCAAGCCGCGACTGTTCATATCCATCATGCATCCATCTGTTCGTATCCATTAGTTCGCATCCATCTATTCATATCCATCACGCATCCATCTCTTTGTATCCATCATTTCACACCCATCTGTTCGTATCCATCGCCATGCAACAGTCCTGTTCGTATCCATCGAAAACACAGCACAAACAGTGCAACAACGATCGATACAAACAGTGTAACAACGATCGATACGAACAGTGCAATCGATCGATACCAACAGTGCAGTCGATCGATACGAACAGTGCAACAACGATCGATACGAATAGTGTAATCGATCGATACGAATAGTGCAATCGATCGATACGAATAGTGCAATCGATCGATACGAACAGTGCAACAATGATCGATACGAACAATGCAATCGATCGATACGAATAGTGCAACAACTATCAATACGAACAGTGCAATTGATCGATACGAACAGAACAATAATCGATACGAAGAGGATCGATACGAACTAAACAGCCTACATAAAATCCAAACTTGCATCTATCATAACTCACAATCTACAAGTCCAAATGCCACTAAATTCTCACAGGAGCTTGCATACAACCTAAAGAATGTTTGTGATCGATCTCGGCTCAATTGGGAAAGATTTGGATCGATACAAATTTCGTTCATATCGATCACGGACCAAGTGCAAATCATGTGGGATCGATCACGTGGGCCCACACACGTGCCAGAAGAGGTCTTCCAAGATCTGAGTGAGATATTTGCAGCCTACGCCTATAAATAGCATCCTAAAGTCTACAGAAAAGGGTCTTTTGATTCTGCGATGTCCAGACTCTGCTGAAATCACCACTGTACTCAAACTTCACTTCTTTACTCGAAAATTACTACTGTAATCCACTATAACCAGCGAGCAAGTCAATAAAAGATTATCTTTTGAAATGGACGTAGGCCGAAGATAGCCGAACCACTATAAATCTTGTGTCTTTGTCTACTTCTTTCCGTTTTAAGTTTGTTATTCTTCATTTTTATCCTCTACATTATTTAAATCTGTAATATGTAAGCATATACTGTTGATCTGTTTCATATACTGGTGCTTTCACGATATTTGAGGTTTGTGATCAATTTTGGCGCAAACAGTCGGTAACGATGCTAGAAAGAGCTCCATATAGCCTAACTTCTCCCTTACATATAGTGTCGCTAAAGACACAGTAGTCCTCATACTCCTAACCGAAACAAAGTGAGCACATTTGGTCAGTCGATCGACTATGACCTAAATACTCTCATTCTCCCTTTTGCTTTTAGGTAGTCATCGATGAAATCCATAGAAATACTCTCTCACTTCCCCTACAAAATATTTAATGGCACAATGTTAATCAACATATTTTTTATATATCATAAATAGCTCGATGTTACTGAAAATTTGAACAAGAGCAATAAATAATGGCGCTTCAACCACATCTTTATATTTTCTATTTAAGTACAATAAACATTCTGCTCATAAAGTAAAAATTATCATTTTAATATGGTTAAACTAAAAAAATAATATTTAACATTTTTTTATTATAAAACCAACTGAACCAATCAAATATCGACCCCTAGTCTATACTGTTAAAAACAACATGAAATATACCTAAAAATACCTTTATTAAAATATAACAGTTATTTTCATAGGAACACTTAATTAATGAGCTTTTAAATATTACTTCGAATATTGTTGAATGAATATGGTATTATGTAGGGTAAATTTTTAATGGTATTAATACGTAGAACTTGACATTAGTAAGAAATCACGAAACTGTATTCAGTTGCATTATTAATTTAAACTAATAAAGTATGCAAGTTTATATTCTGTACATAACTAACTTTACGTATTTTTTGTTTTATATAGAAATGCCTTGATTTAATATTGGACTCCAAAAGGTGGTATGTGGTGAATTTGCACAATCTTTGTTTTGTCATACTTATCAGTGTTAATAAAATCCATTAGTTACATAAAATATAGACATCATAAAAGAAACTCAAATCTAGATAAGGAGGGTTTTCAATACATGACGTTGAAATTTTTTGCATTTTCAAACAACCTCTACCAAATTAGTGTAAATTTTATGGAATAAATTCCTCCCCTTTATCCATATATAGAGTCTCCATATTAGTAGTACATTCATATTGAGCTTTTATAAGAAGTCCAGTGGTATGTGTTATGTAACACCTCCACGCACATGAGTACCCAAGTGTACTATGAGTACATGCACACATATGAATCAGTATAAATATATAAACACAAGTAATGACCAACCAACATAAATGAGTGTAGGTATCGCATGATACAACATAATTATTTATGTACACGAAGGCTCGATACCTTGTAACAAAATAGAAGTATGCAATCTTCAACCTATTACCTCGACTCATGAACTACTTCTTGCTATGCACCTACTCAAAACATCTAAACATATTATTGCCTTCTGACTACCCATAGTGATTTCCTAAGAAAAACTTAAACACATCCATAAGTCACAATAATATAATAAGCATGCATGCAATGTAATGCAACCACAAATCTCCTAATACGCTCATACACATTATTTGCAATGGTGAACCTAAGCGTGTCATCCATATCTTGGACATACAAAATCAATCATGCATATGCATCTTAGATAACATATTTTTATATATGGGATTAAACAGATTAACATTTAACCAATAACCTATTAAAATATGGTTAATTATTTCATCACCTAGTTAATATCTCTCATATTGAACTCATACACGACTAGTGAGCTCTTACTTGTTCAAAAGGTGGACCAAGTACATAATGTAACATTGCTTATTTTGAGACCTGAAAACGAATACCAAAGCGATGCGGTCACTCTAATTTATTTCCAAAAATTGTTCACATTTTTTTATTTAAAAGACAATAAACAAAGGTATTTAAACTGACTAGTTGTAACACAAATACATTTATCATTACTTAAGGTAAAACACAAATGTATAAAGATACAACTTGTCACACACCATATACCTCTGGATGACAGATCCTACTCCTTATTACTTGACCTTTTAAATCCTCACAATATGCTTCCATGTCTTCGTTCATGCTATTCATATCCATTCGCATGATATTTATTTACCACTTTCTCTTCTTTGTAGGTAATGGAGTGCCCAAACACACTTACAAGAAATGGATGTTAAGGTCACTAATACACATAAGGTGAATAGTGTGTATTAGTTATTTAAAAATGACTTGCAAATCTATAATTCATCTGCTTGAATTAATAGTTAAATCAAAAGCATGAGCAGTAAATACAAAGTAAAGAATAGGTAAAAGAGTAAAAGACATTAATATTTTCATACTGGTTTGGATATCCAATCCTGCATCCAGTCGTGTACTCCTCGTAAAAAAATTTTAATGTCACTTCTTTTCTTTCTATTGGTGGGAAAACCACATTTATAATCCTAAAATTCCATGGGTGGTAAGATACGCCTCTCCTCTTGACTTTCCATCGGTGGTAAAAACATTTTTTTTCTTTACTACAATAGTGAAGTATGTGCAAGTAGTTGTATCTCTAATACAAAATCTTGCAGTTTCGGTACAACAATTCTATATATTTCTAATAGCAATAAATTCAGAGACGAATGCGATGAGATCAGAGAGTATGATTGAAAATTCGAGTACAAATTCTTTGATCTTGAGTGGTTCGCAAATCCATGAATAATATGAATGAAAGAGTATATATTTGTTGCAAACAAAGTGGAAGTAAATTAAGGAGTTTCTCTCAAGAAATTATAAAAGTGTAAGAGTAAGAGAAAAATAAAAGTTATTGATGAAATTTTCTTTTCCATGTGCCTTTAAATAGAGGATGAAAGGATGCGTCCAATGGTGAAGATTTTGTACCAATATCCTTTCATTTGAATTTTGGAAAACAAAATAACTACTTATATTTTGATATATATGCAAGGAGTATGTCAAACTCTAGTACATTTTATTTTATATTTTCGAAATTCAAATTTTACTTCTATGATTTAATACATAGGATCTATTTTAATATGAAGATGTTAAGAGTTGAAATAGAGTTAAATGAAAGAATATTTTTATAAAATATTGTTATAGGGCCTATAACAAAATTCTATGACTCGGTAGACTTACCGAGCACTTCTTGTATCTTTTTCTTTGAAACGTTTGTGTTTCATTAATCTTGAGTCAATCCTATCTTTCATTTGCTGAATAGTATTCTTCATATATACATATAACTCTTCTTTCTTTTATTCACTGAGTATCTTGTTTATCTCCATATAATATCTACATAATATATCTGAAAATGCTGCACAACTTCGAGAAGTATTAGTAATAATATTTATATGGTTGTTGTTGGTGAGATTTGTCATCCCACAATGAAAGTAATTGTTAACGTAGTTCTGCAAATCTGAATCAACAAACTTAAATTGTATTAAGCTTGCCTTTTGGTAGTAATTATGTTGCTGGCCAGCTATTTGTTATAATGTGAAATCCAATCCTTATTTTCTTAATGAGTTACAATCTACAATAATATAAATAGATAATAGTGCATGAAAGTAAGAAGACATAGACATTTTTTTACGTGTTTCAGATTCTTGTGAATCCTACATCCGCGAGGCAAATCTTTTCTTATATATTGCTTCTTGGTACAAATTTTACATAGCAGTTATGAGAATAATCCAATTTTCTAGCTTTTTACAGAGAAGAAAGGGACTCTCAAAAAAATCCCCTCATTCTCCTTCTAGTCTCTTTTACTTATACTGTAGAAGATGTGTTGCAGGTTACCGCAATTCCCCTTTTTCCGCTGCTTCAATTTCCGCCTTTGTCATCCATTTGCATCATTAATTTAATGCGGCCGTATTACTAACGTGTCTTTGGAGGGAAGCCATGATTTAGACGGTTGAATCATAGTCTTTAGCAAGAAGCCATGATTTAGGCAGGAACTCCTGAATTGAAGCTGGAATATCACAAATTTGGAGCAGGAAACTCGAACTTGAGCAGGTCGTATCTTTTGATTTGAAAAAGAGGAGGTCTGTATACTGTTTTAGGAGGATATAAGGAGTTACTCTTTGGCTTTAGGGCATTGCTGACATATTTGAAGTGAAGTTGTAGTAATTGATGTGCGACATTTGCATGATACTGCGGTGCTTATATCTTTGCTACTTGTCTGGGTTTATACTTGCTTGATTGACATTATATCGGGGTAAATAAAGTTGTACCGCCTTGCCTAAACCTGGGAGTTAGTTCAATATACATATGAATGTGATATGTTCTGGCCTTGTTATTGATATGCAAGAGTCATTGATAAGGGGGATCTGTATCTGCTATTTGCCAAGTGTGGATCTACGTTGGAGCGTTGTTTGAGTGGCCCTATGTGTATCACTCTAAAATGCTTTTGAATCCTTGCGGTACTGCTTATGTTTCCCTCAATATGTGACGTGCAGATCTGCTCTCAAAAGTGGTAACAAAGTATGAGTTTTAAGGAAGCTGACGGTGTAGCTTGATACCTATGCATTTTGGCTTGTGCATGCAATGTATCATTGCTTCTGCGTAGCTTTTTTGATCGGGATGTGTTGTACCTCAACATCTTCTAAGCAGCTTCTAACATCGTTGCGCAGTATCCATGCCTTGCTTTGGTTTTGTGTATTACAATTGTAGACTGTTTCCTGCTTCCTATAACTATGTCAGATTTTGGGTTCAGGGTTCACTAACATACAGTAATATTAAAACTAAGGAACGGGCATTGATCTGAAATCTTTATGGCTCATCTTATGAGCGTAATTTTTTATTCCATTGTGAGTTTCTGCTTTTTGGTTGCAGTTCTTTTGGTTGTATCAAGTGTCGCGATCACAGGTTGATTTTTTATGCAATATAAGTTTGATCGCTTCAACTTCTTCTCTTTTTATCTTAACTTTTAGTACAAGGGAAGCTCTCTCAACTCCATACCTTATTTATTTCCCCTTTAGGTATGGGTGTAACACTTGCCCCCCAATTCTATGCGGTTGCAAATCAGTGTAGACTTATCATTATTTACACTTAATCAACACGTCCGTCTCTTCCATCCAATCCTTCCATTCTTTTCTTTTGTGGGAAAAGTCTTATCGGTTATTTTTGCATTTAATGTTTTTATCCATGTGTCATTCCCTCATTGGGCCACCATCTGAATCGTTGTTAAATCAAACCTTTGGCTTTTCTAGGTAAATTTGTATTAATCTTTGTATTCATTATCTTGACAGCTTAATTGATTGCCGTCTCGCTAATTCTTTCATCATTTAGATCGTGCAGCCATCATTCAAATTAAAATGCATACATATTTCTTCATTTTTTTCCTTTGTTCATTTATATGTTGTTGCTCAAGAAAGGAAAAGAAGGAAAGAAGCAAAAAGTTCACTATCCGTTAAATCGATTTCATCGCTGAATTTTGGCTTTCCCTTTAGATTTGAAGTAAGAAATTTTTTTTCTTGTCAGGTTTCTTTTTTTATACTAAGATTTTGAAATGGCTTCTTCCTCTTCATCTTCCACTTACTCTCGTCTTCACAAATTACTCAGTTGGAAGAAGCCAATGGTATCTTAAATCAATTTGGGTGTTTTAGGTTATGAAGTTTGGGTTCATGAACTCTATGAACATATCAACACTCCCCGGGTTGGATTTACTCCCATTACTCCTGAATACATACGTTGCAGTTTCTATCTTCCTCCATATCCAATTTTTCATCGATGGCTTTCTTCCGTCGACCTTGTACCCATCCAACTTGCTCCCCTTTCGTATTCTCTAGTGATCACCACTTTTATTCTTTATGCCGAGAACTGCTATACCCTTTCTTATGGTGACTTTTCATTTTTATTTGAAACTAATAAAAGTCCTAAAAGGGGTGATGCTGGTTTTACTATGCCTAACCCAAGATAGCGGTCCTGAGGGCTGTCCCACGAAAGATCTAGAAATGGGTTGAGTAATATTTCTTTGTTTCCAACTCCGATGACTTCCTTTCTTCTTTCCGCTAGCATTCTACTCAATTTATTTTTTCTAATAAGGACACCAAGAAATATGAGACGCGTAGGGATCGTATTCAAGAAATAAGTGACGAGAAGAGGAAAACTAGGATATTCTTTACAGAAAAATGCTGAGAAAGCATGGGTTCTTGCGCCCATATCACCACTTTTCTTGTTCTATTTTTATACCTTGCTCAATTTCGGCTGATCCCAATGGTATAGCATGCAGATGATAGATTTTAGACTTATTATTCTCATGATGTTGTTTTCTGTTGGGAGCTTCTCCTAACCTTAATTTTCCTTTTCTATATAATAAGTACAATGGACGCTTCTATTGTAGCTACTCTTCGCCAACCGAGAAAGCCACCAAAAAAGGTTACTCGAAAAATAGAGCACGATACGGCCCACGATTCTGATCAGGATCTCAAAAAAGGGGCCGCTTCTCCCTCTCCTCTTCCTCCAAATATTCCTTCACCTTTAATTCAACGATGCTGTCTGTCCCTCCTTTGCAGAGTAGTCCTACCCCTTATGCCTGTTATGCACTGCCCAAGTGGGCCATATTCAATCTTGTGGAGAGTGTGGGGAAGATCGCGTTGGGTTCGCTATCTTGCATTGCCTTGTCTTCTCCTTCTTCTTTCCTTCCCCTTCCACTTCCTAACCTTACCTCTTCTGAACTAATGTCCGAGCCGAAGAGGTCTTGGTCTTACGTAAGAATTCTTCCCCACTTTTTTTAATATTTTATTCTAGTCAAATTTACATAATCTTACTCTTTATATATATTTTTAGCATGCTACCATAATGACAGAGGCACGAGAGTGGGAAGGCGAGTGTGCCGCCACTCTTAATCAGGTGGCTAGGCTTGAAGTGGACCTAGCCTCATCTAATGCTGAGAAAGCCAACCTCGCTTCTACGAAAGACAAGATCGAGGAAGACTTTAGGGTGCACCGAGAGATGGCCGAGAGGGAGGCCAAGCCTGCAGCGGATGCCTTGACCTCAAAAGAATATGAGTTGCGGGAGAAAAGGGAGGAGCTGGCCAATGTAAAAAGGAGCTGGCCAATGTAAAAAGGAGCTGGCCAATTTGCAAGAAGAGTTTAGGAAAAGCACTTCCAACATGGTTCATAATCTACATGTTTCGGCCAAGCATCAGTTTAAGAAAGAGATCAACTTTAGTTCTTTGGGTGAATAGTTCTGGTTGACTCGGTCTACCAATATTGCAAGGACAAGTGAAATATTTGTTAAGCAAGGTGCTGCTCCTGACCGTTTGGTACGCACCATTGAGGATAAGGAGATGATGTAGGATCGTGAAGACCTGACGTCTAAGGATGCCGAGGGGACGGCTGGAGCTGATGTTACTTTAAATCCTTATATAGATGTTTAATTTTTTATATGCAAATTCCAGTATCCTGTTTTGATAGGTAATAAAGACCTATCTTTTTTTGTTACTATTTTATTCAGTTGTTATTTTGTGAATGATCATGTCGTTGCTGTTACTTTATTTGTTTTAGTCTTCTGAAGAAGTCCTTCAATCTCATCTTCAAGACGTTGTTTTTCCTTGGTTGGCATTTCATTGAACATTTTTATTATGTCCATCTCTAAAAAACTAATTTTGTACTGCTTTTTAAATATTTTTTATCCGTTATACATATCATATAAAACATTCATTATTTCACCGTTAGAATTTCATACCTTATCGTCATCCGCCATGAAGCACATGTTGGTATTTTCTATCTCTGACTCACTGTCACTTAATGATAAGTCTGAGTCATCCCATGTTGCATTGTAAGCTCACTTCCTCTTGTTGAACATGCCTATATATGAAGATACTTCTATTTCTTTAGATTAGGAAAATTTCTTTTCCAATGACTGGCTTTGTCACATTTCAAAATATTTATCAAAATTTCCATTTTGAGACTTATCTATATAGTAGTCAATTTTTCGATGTTTATTCATTTTCTTATATTTCATGACTTTCTTGAAATCATTGGTTATGAAATTGATTTCATTGTCGTCGTCGTCGCCGCAACCATGATTATCATTTGTAGCATTGAATGCCAGTGATTTTTACTCATTTGCTTGATTTTCTTTTATAGTCTCCGACTGCATTTCATATAACATAGGATTTCCAACTAATTCTTGTACTTTTATGTTGCAACACCATTTGTTTCTTCGATGGCTAGGTCATCCTAACCCATCTACTGAAAAGTGAATATAAGATCCTTCTAAGTAAAATGTGTTTCCTATTAATACTAGTGCATGTAAAATATCTTGAAATATGAAATTCATATCAGATATAGATTCATTTTGAAAAGTCAAAATCGATTAGTCAACATGGATATTTTACATGTTTAATCTTACTCGTGCATTCAACTGTAACTTGTAGAGTTTTCCAAATTTCATATGTACTTTTATAAACTGACACTCTTTTAAACTCAATTTTATCCAAGATACGGAATATAATATTTAAAGTTTTTGAATTATTGAGTGATTGTGTCTTTCTTTAGTGGTCCATTGTGCATAATCTGTTTGTGTATTTGTTTAATCAATTTGTGTAGAATTTCAAATATCTAATCCATTTGACCATAAATAAATTTTCATCATACAATACAAGACCAACTAGCATAATCGCTACCATTAAACAAATAGCGGTCTAACAGTAGATTATCCCTCCACCAAATTGTTTAAAAGTGTGTTACTGCTATTACTGGCTATTTTTCCTTTTCAAAAATTCAAATTATGGATTTTTTGAAAACTATGTGTGTTTATACCAAATACCGGTTACGGGCTATCCAGGATTGGATCTTAAGGACATAATACAATATAAGGGAGTGAATAGTGTGTATCAATTATTTCTATATGTTATCTACTTGAATCAGCAGTCAAATCAAAAGAGCATGAAGATAATCACATGGTAAATGAAAAGTAAAGCAAAAATAAAAGAGTAAAAGACAGTAGGATTTTCCTACTGGTTTGGATATCCGATCCTATATCCAGTCATGTACTTTCGTACGGAATTTTACCATCACTTCCTTACTTTCCACAATCGGCATCAACACTTTTACAATCTTATGATTTCATGGATGGTAAGATACATCTTTTTCCTTGACTTTCCACGAGTGACAAGAATGCCTTTCTCTTTACAACAACAGTAACGTATAAGCAAGCGGTTGTATCTCCAATATAAAATCTTGTAGTTTCGGTACAATAATCCTATAGATATCCAATAGAAATATATCTTTGAATTCGAAGAGGAATGGGACGAGACCAGAGAGTGAATGATTGCAAACTCAAATAGAAACTCTTTGATCTTGAGTGGTTTGCAAATCCTTGAAGAATATGAATGAAAAAGTATGGATTTGCAAAGAAAGAATTATGTAAATGAGTTTTTCTCATAAAATTACAAAAGTGTAAGAGTAAGAGAAGATTGAAAAATTATTGAAGATTTGTTATTCAAACCCCTTTAAATATAGGATGAAAGAATGCGTCCATTGGTGAAGGGAGAAGGGTTGACGCCAAAAAATTTTCAATTAAATTTCGAAAAGCAAATTACTGCTTATGTGTCGAAATACTGTTGTATATTTTGTTTTCTTTTCCTAAAATTCAATTATGACTTCCATGCTTTAGAATTCATGATCTTTGTTTGTATGAAGATGTTCAAATATGAAATAAAGTTAAATGAAAGAAAATTTTCAAGGATATTGTAGTGGGATCTTTAACAAAATTCTAAGACTCGGTAAACTTACTGAACACTTCTTGTACCTTTGTTTTTGAAGCACTTGTGTTTCATTGGTCTTGAGCTAATCATATCTTCATTTGCTCAATAACATTCTTCATATATATATATATATATATATATATATATATATATATATATATATATATATATATATATATAACACTCATTTTTTTACTTTTATTCGCCGAGTATCTTGTTTATCTCTATATGATATCTTCATAGTATCTCTGGAAATGTTGCAAAATTTGCAGAAATGTTAGTTATAATATTTATATTGTCATTGTCATCAAAATCAATACTTACAGTATTAACGTTCTCAACCTCTATCTTTTGTTACTCAGTATCTGCAAATTGGTCCATAGTTTATGTCCAATTCTCAGAGGTGATCCTTCTTTCATTATCTTTCCATTTTAAAACTTGATCATGAAGCAGATAAACGAGCATCCAAAGCTATCATAATCAAGCTCTTCTTCTTCGTAGTTTCCACACCTGGTTGGCTAGCTTGCCACCGACGAGGCTTCACATTATCTTCATCTCCAAATTCATCCTTAAAATCCTGCGAACTGCTACTATCTAAATCGGCAAGGCTTTCTTTTTCTTCTATTTTCTTATTTGATTGGATGGATGGTAACGTCTTAGCATTTTCAGAATTCCATATCGAATGCTTAGTGAGCATGTCATAGCAATTTTGAAATTGATAGTAATGAGGAAGGTGATTATTCTTGTGCAGAAATAGCTTGAAGATTCAACATTAACTCTATCATGTTGCATACATATGAAACTCAGCTCAATAATGTTAAAACTACTTAAATTGTAAGAAACGTATTGAGTACATCTTTTTACCAATGCCATGTGGATCAACTTACTTGATTTTGTATATTTGATATTCTCAGCAGATGCCGATTAATCTTCCCAAGCCGTCCGCTTTTAGCTAAGAGTGTACTCGTTCTTGTTATATGCTTCTTGTTGTGACTTTTGAATTCTCGATCAAATACCTTTGAATTTCGGTCATTAGCACAGTTGGAGTCTTTTGAAAAGCCTTGATCGAGAAGCCACGCTGTAGTGGTATGATGCATGATGGATGATGGACTCTCCTCCGGTATAATATCATCGAATTCGAAATCGTTGAAATTTGAAGCTTGTGTTTAAGGTTGGGATGGTCAACATTGTTGTAGTTAGTAAATGGTGAACGGATTTGTAGTAACTACGTGTAGTTGTTTCGGAAATATAATAATTTGTGAATAATACGTCGTTAGAATTTGGGCTTTTAGGCATAATGGGTAGAATATGACCATTATTAGTTGCTTGCTTATTCAGTAAACGCCCAAATTCGAGCACTCATTCAATAAAAATGTAACCCCTTAAATAAGCACTTGAATCGGATTTAGCTTCCTGAACCCAAACCGTAAATTTCAAAAGGATTCATATTTTGAAGTGTAGTTTTAATGAGAAAAATGTTCAGTAATGAATACCCAGGGCCGAAACCATGCCCTTTGGAGATGGCCTAGCCTGCCTTCTTCCTGGAAAAGGAGTAAGAAAATCAAGCAACAGTGCATCATAACCTTCAAACAAGCAATACCATACTCGTATGATATTGTTGATAATTGGTAGTAATAGTAAAAGTGTCGGAGCGCCACCATATCATGCTATGTATGGTCCATCTAATCCAACAAGTAGGAATTGACTCCTCACTCGAATCTGAATATACATGTAATAATGTAATAGGTGGAAAATAAATTCACGTAAAAGATAGTACAAACACATAATAATTTCAGTTGCTACATCACTTTATAATATCCCGTTACAGACAATTTGCGCTAACTGAAGCTTGGTAATAGGCTCATATAACATCAATCTTGGTCATCATCATCAGCCTGAAACGATTCAGCAAATCCAGAATCCATAACAACTCCCTTCATTATATGCACTACAATCTCACCCTTTCTCAAATCAACCTTCTCTGACATTACATTATTGACAAACATAGTTCCATTATAAGCTCTCCATAAATAGAGCCTATACCCAGAAATCGAATCAAAACTAACCTCGTTCATAACCGGTACTTCTTCAGAATACACATGCCGAGGCACTGCAGAAAAACCCATCACACGTGATATAACAGCAAACGTATCATTCATCTTATCATCAACTAAGCTTTCAACAGCACTCAACTTCAAAACTTGTTCAAAAGAATCCTCACAAGGCACAAAAACTGTGAAAGCAAGATCATCAGGCAGCATATTCACCATGTATTCACCAAGTTTTCCAAGGTCTGGCTCGTTATATTTCTTAATTTTCACCATTTTTCTACTTGTTGATATATCCGGAAGATTCATGTTAAGAAGGAATAATAAGCACGAAACGGTAACGAAAAGGCAGGAAAGTTCTTTTATATGCCTCATTTCAATCTCTATGGTGTAAAACAATCAGTATCTCTCCACTATGGGCTATGATTTCATCTAGAAAAGCTTCTACTTCGTCTTCAGATGAAAATGGCTGTGGTGTAGGGAAATCGCTATCTAAATTGTACCAAGTGTTTGAAATTTTACGTAATGCAACCCAGTGCCTACCACTCCAGAGGCCTGCGAGCTTTCTTACAGGGATGTTGTAGATTATTCCAAGTAAATTTGCTTCGGAGAGATTTATTGACGAAGCTTTCTTTCTTCGATCATGCCAGAGTACTTTGTAGTTTTTGGCTTCTAATGCTGAAATGAGGACATTGACGTCGTAGTTCCCGGTTATGATGTTGTGATGAGGTTTGAAGATAAGGGAGAGAGGGTTCCTCCACTTGTTGTCTCTGGTAGGATCGTCGATAACAAGTTTTTCGGCAATTGTATCTAACTCAGCTCGAGCGAATGAATCTTTTTCCTGAGGAGGAATTTAGATCTTTGTAAACCGTGTTAAATGGTGATTTGAGTTACCAAAAAGATGCCTCTTAGAAGATTTAAAATCGAAAAACTTGTGAATAAAGATATATTAAGACAAAAAGGTTATGTATAACACCTACAGGTCATCTGTTATTTCCTCACATTATTTGCTTTACTATGCTACTATAACTGATACTCGTATTTCAGTACATTTGATATCATTTAGTACATAGTCATATAAACCTAGGTGAATCGACTACTTTAACAAGCTTCATAAAGCTAACATGTAGCTTTCATTGTGTCCAGGTATTAACACTCAGAATCCACAATACATACATAAGACTGACTGTTACGATACTGTGCAAAGAGCATGGTGGTTAGATCGATATATATCAAATAAGAAGCACATTCATTGTTCATGACAGACATTGAACATGCTCTATATTGACCTAAAGAAAATACCTGAAGAAGGTTGTTGAGGGCATGCAGTAGACAGAACTGCAATTTCTGCTTCTCGTGATACACGGTTATATTATCCATCATTTCTTGCCTGTATGAAAATGAAGACTTTATAAATATAGGATAATGTATAAAGGCCGAATTGTTAATTTCTGCAAGCTCAAATATCTACTCGGTTAAGGTATTTCTAAGGAAACTTTGTTCATGTGCTACATTGACCAATTCAAATAAGGTTTAATCTTTTATTTCATAATATAAACACTTGAACTCAAAGTATAGAACAGTCCCAATTAAGGTTTAAGTGCTCCAGATAACAGTTACTATTTGTAGTGTTAAACACTCACACTGATAACAGTTTATATAACAAGTTTATTACAGAATAAAGCCAACTAAGCAGATCCCAGCCTTGTAGGCCACGAATGCAAAAACTAGTTGGAAGTTGTGAAACATGTTTTCCAATACGAAGGCAACAGAACTACAATGTGAATTGCAGTGACTGTATGCTATATTGACCCAATAATTATTCTTTGATTTTTGCTATGTACATGCATGGTGGAAGGTGAAAGTGGATGATAATTCAAAAGATCAAAATATTCAGAGAGGCAAGAGTCAGAGCAAAACCAAGCATGGTGGGGCAAAGTATAAGTCTAGTTTTCAGGCTAGAGGTCTTAGAAAAGGGGTTTTTATAAGTCTAGCATTTCAAAATTGGATCTCCCAAGCATAATGTTAAGAAATGATTACATCAGATCTTGACGATTAATTGATTGGTGCATCTACTCTTCTTCTTTTGTGAATTGAGATTATAGGTTTGTCTACTCCACGTTTGTACTTGGTAACTATAATCAAACTATAATCTGTTGAGTTTTGGCACTCCCGCTTACCGTACGCGTTTGCTTCACCGTGTCTGCCCGTCATCACGGTCGAAGTCTCTCATGCCGGCATCCCGATTGAGCATCCCTCCATCGCCTACCATCGGGCATATAATTTGGTATTGGCAACTCATTGTAACAAAAGGAATCTCAATGTTATGTGCCATCAATCTCATATATATACCACGATTATTCTGAATATCATGCGATGTGAGACTTTAACCATTCAATCCACGCACTCATTCCATTTACATTGCGAGCCACACCTAACAATCTCCACATTGACGAGCATTGCTCAAGTCACTTTGGAGTTATACTGAGTCCTCTTCGCAGGGAAGGCGGCTGCTACTTCGAGTTCTCATAAGCAGGAATGAGACTGTTTAACCATATCTCCACCTTGACGAGCATCACATGCTCAAGCCCTTAGAAGCCATGCTTCGGTCGCGCTGCATCGTACCGGCCCCATCGAATCATGGAGCTCTAATATCATTTTGAGTTTCGGCACTCCCGCCTACCGTACGCGTTCGCTTCACCGTGTCTACTTGTCATCAACGATCAAAGTCTTCCATGCCTGGGTACCGATTGAACATTCCTTCATCGCCTACCATCGGGAATATAATTTGGTCTTGGCAACACCTTGTAACAAAAGAAATCATCAATGTTACGTGCCACCAATCCTATATATATATATACCATGAATATTCTAAATATTCCGCGATGTAGAACTTTTAGTCTGTTCAATCCACGCACCCACTCCATTTACAATGCGGATCACACCTAACAATCTCCATCTTGACGAGCATTGCTCAAATCACACTGGAATTATACCGAGTTCTCTTCATGGTGGAATCAAGCTGCTACCCTGAGTTCTCATAAGCAGGACGGAGCGACTGCTTAACCATATCTCCACCTTGACGAGCATCCCTTGCTCAAGCCTCTTAGGAGCCATGCTTCGGTCAGACTGCATCATACCTGTCCCATCGAACCATGGAGTTCTGATATCATGTTGAGTTTCGGCACTCTCACGTACCGTACGCGTTCGCTTCACCATGTCTACCCGTCATCAACGGTCGAAGTCTTCCATGCCTGCGTCCCGATTGAACATCTCTCCATCGTCTATCATCGGACATATCATTTGGTCTTGGCAACACATGTAACAAAAGGAATCCCCAATGTTACGTGCCACCAACATCATATATATATCATGATTATTTTGAATATCCTGCGATGTGAGACTTAACATTTCAATCCACGCATCCACTCCATGATTCAGTGAGTCCTCTTCGCAGGGAAGGCGGTTGCTACTTCGAGTTCTCATAAGCAGGAATGAAACTGCTTAGCCATATCTCCACCTTGACGAGCATCCCATGCTCAAACCCCTTAGAAGCCATATTTTGGTCGCGCTGCATCGTACCGGTCTCATCGAACCATGGAGCTCTGATACCATGTTGAGTTTCGGCACTCTCGCGTACTGTACACGTTCGTCTCACCGTGTCTACCCGTCATCAACGGTCGAAGTCTCCCATGTCCGCGTCCCGATTGGACATCCCTCCATCGTCTACTATCGAGCATATAATTTGGTCTTGACAACACATTGTAACAAAAGGAATCCCTAATGTTACGTGTCATCAATCATATATATATATATATATACACACACACACACCACGATTATTCTGAATATTCCACGATGTGGGACTTTTAGTCCGTTCAATCCACGCACCCACTCTATTTACAATGCGAGCCACACCTAACATAATCTTGTAATTGAATCCCTATCGTACTCTGATTTTGATAATAAATTGAGTTGTTGGATCTATGAACGTCAGTCAATTTGACTAAACCACTTTAAACTATGCGTTTTCTATTTTATACTTGTCGGTGTGGTGATTGAAATAGTTTTATAATCTGCTCTTAGATTGATACTGAAGATTATTCGGCAAACTAGACCCTAAATTTGATGAATTTTCATAATATTACGGATCAGGGATAAGAGCATTGATAGAAAAACTAAAAACACAAGGCCCCATTTGGTTTGTCGTTTTTAAGTTTTGGTTTGCGTCAAATAAAAAAATGAGCACGATGTTTTTTTTGATAACCAACTTGAAAGATAAAGCTAACATACAAAATAGCAAAGTTGTGATTTTGTTTTCCGTGTTCTGAGAAATAACAAAACCATGAAAAACAATCCAACCACTCGTTGTCCCTCCATCGTCGTAATAACTTAGATGTTTAAATCTTCTTCCCCACTCTCATCATATTTTATAACGCATGTTGAAAATGCAAAACTCAATACGTAAAATGTCACCAAATAGACCCTAAGGACGGACAGAAGATGGGTATGGGTGAAAAACGGCAAATTAGGAAAATGGTTTAACATATAAAATGGAAAACAACTTTTCTTTTCCGCTTTTTGTCTAATATCAGAAAGTATCTTCCTCCCGTCTCTCCTCCTCTTTATTGTAATAACTACCACCACTTTCTTCCTCCCTTGTGCTTTTGAAGTACATATTGAAAATGCAAAACTCAAAAACATATTTTGAAGCCAAACATGCCTTAAGTTTTTGAACGGTTATGACTTAAAAAAATTCTTCATGGTGCAAAATCATATTCATTTACGATCTATATGGGATTTTATAAATCAAGCTACTACTGATTAGCCATAAATAGTGATGTAATCTGCAGTTCATAAATAATGATATACCAATTAGTCCTTTAAAAATGTTTATTCATATAGTTGTTTAAATTCTCATTCTCATTCTTTCATTTGTATACCATCAAAGCATAGTACGCCCAGCTAAAATAAGCTTTTCAAACAAAATTAAGCAATATTAACATACATCAAAAACCAACTATTAACCATTGAGAATTATCAAGCAACCCTCGGCTCTTGCACATAAAATTTAATTAGCTTCATCTATACCCAATTTATGAAATTCACCGCTTAACTAAAGAAAACCTTCTAACCTTGACCAAAAAATCTGAACAGAATCGTATAATCGCCTACGAGGAGTTGGACGGACGAGTTAACAGAGAAGTTGAGTTCGCTGGCAGCGGAAGATGGTACAGTCGACTGTGATTTTGCAAAGTAGATGGCGCAGATTTAATTGGCGGCGGACAGAAGCTGATGAGAAAGCGTCGGCTAATGAGAAGGCGGTCCCGAAGAGAGGACCACGAAATGATTAATTAGAAACCCTAAGTCAACGAACTCGGTCACCACTGGAAAAAGCTAAGGGTTTCTCTTCCACATCTATGTAAGAAGGCCAAAACGGGTGCTGGCAGTAGGCTAATTCCATTGCACGATCCAATTAGTCCCTTAAAAAGCCAGCTTTGCAAAATCTACGGTATTTTCCGCTATTTCAATTTAATGTTTTCGACCGTTATTTCAATTTAATGCTACTAACCTGTAAATCCATTTTAGACTCCGTTATTTTCCGCTACACCCGATAAATTAAGACTTTTAGCATCCGCTTTAGAAATATTAAAATAAAAAGCTTGATTTGACTAGTTGTCACGATCCATTTTTTCGACTCTCAAAGATCGACACTAATACATTCTATGTATTCACGTGTCGCAAATTAAAGTGTCGGAGAGGCAAATAATTAGGGTTTTTAAAACAATTAAACATAAAAGATAGAATAACAACAGAATCTCACATTCGCATGAAAAATACATGCAATCACTCCAAATGATTCATCAAAGTTACGATAAGTACTTATCCAGCCAGAGATAGTTATAACTATCTATCCTTACAAAGACTGATAGATACTAAATATATATTACATGATACAACGAAAATTTGAAATAGATCGCTATTGACAAAAGGACCCTTCAGTCTTCATGCTCCATTGCTCCTTTCAAAATGTTCCAAGCTACTTGACTACTTGGCTGTTCGAAAAATAAGGCACATAAAGTTTAAGGAAAAATGAAAATAAACAAAATACGAGTATTTGAAAATTTCATATGACCACACCAAACACGGAACCATTTTTTACCTAATGATAACCAAATCATTTCTACGTAAAATTCGGTGATATTATTTTTAATGACATTCTTTGAAAAACTTTTCAAATAAACATATTCAAATAGACGAAATTGTTACATTGGTTAAATTTGACGGCATAATAGGTTTACAACTAAAATCGAAGAAACTTATTGTAGATTTTAGATTTCCAATAAATAACAAGGTAAGGGACTACCTACCATACGGTACATTTCTAGAGGAATGTACCGAGGATTGACATCTTCGAAATCTCTACGAATTAAGATCGACCTAACCGAAACCAACGGATGGTATGGATAGCACCGAATATGATATCACCCCGACTGTTACCGACCTATCCGGGATCCCATATCATACACCACATAATTTAAATCCGACGACATAGTGGGTGGAAATAAATAGATGTAGAAAGGTGATAACAAACTCTAATGGTTGCGATCCACTTAGCCTTAAAGCAACTTTTGTTTCACAATTCTCTAGCTGTGAGGCTTGAGGTAATGTTTACCTTTCTTAGAACATTTAACTTACGATGCCACATTGTCATTTCCAACAAAACACTATTAATTTTCACAAAAGTACAACTTTTGAGCTTGTACGTCTCAGAGAAGGGTGTTGCGTACAAGAAAGGTTACCTCCTACACCATCAAACAGGTGTACCTATATAGATCAATGTACCGTGACCTTAAAAATGTAATGTCAGACATTTATCCATATAGATTATCCAGGAACAGGACAAACTGAAGGTACTCTCCTACCGCATCATGTTAGGCTTACCCATTGAATTAGTGGTGAGTAGTCCTTACATACAAAGATCCTAGAACGAAGTGACCACTGCTGTTTGTTTATCTCAAGAGCCACTTTGAGATTATCAATGAGCGGTCCTTTCTTATGAAGATCTCTGCCTTCATTGTCTTTGACATGCCTTTACTTTTGCATGCGTAAATTGGTTCGAAGTTTCGGATAAAAGTTACCCAAATCTGATCCTGGTTCCTTCAAATTAATCGTCGATAAAAAGATGTTAAGTGGGCGATTAATATTTCATTTATTGCATCCTTATATCCAAAATATCTTCTTAGAGATATATATATCTTTTAAAACCATTTCTTTTCACTATATATGGAATCGTTAAACCTCTCTTTAACAAAATCAAAATCATTTCTCATAGATCATACTGCAAAACCTTTTTGATTAAAAATGGTCGATAGAAATTATAATAATTGTAATCAACATCATTCCCGTATTCAACTTTTACTATCCATCGAACAACGGTGAAATCACCTTTTAAATTCACATGGATAGTACATATTCCCTCCTTAGAATTTAATACCACGTATAATAAGATTATTTATGTACAATCCAAATTGTATTAAATTTGAAAAAATTAAATCTTTTATACTTGCCCCGTTTTCAACATTTCAACATTATCTATTCCTCATCCAGGAAAAAGGCTAAGTGAGATAGGATGCTGGTTACTCCTGAACATCTCCTTAGTTTAAGCACCTCCCATCTAGATCTCACGAATAGAAAAATCCAGTCTACTCATCGGCTTTTAGAGCTAAGATTAAATCACTTGATTATAACAGCCGTTCTTTAAATCATTTATTTGAACTTTTTTAAAATAAATTATAAAACCTTTGAATCATCTTTAAAATACTTAATTATTTATTTCAAAACATTTTTAAAAGAGTTGGAAAAGAATACTTAATCTTAAAGTCATATTTCAAAAGTTATTAAAAGCATTGTAAAAAGTGCTGCGAATAGTGCTATTAAGCTTATTTGATCAACTAACTTTTCTATCATTTAGAAATCCAATTTTCGAACTCAAAACTCATTTAAAATAATTTAAAATATTTATAGAATTTATCCCATATTTTTAAAGAATCAAAAATATCATTCCCAAAGAATTTATCGCTTTGGTTCCGAACCACCAAATCGTGGCTATTTTGAAAACTTTATTTGCTCATATTTCAAAATCTACTAAACTAAATCTCGGTTTTTTTTCCTTTTGTTTGAAAAATATGATTGTAAGAGTTTGAAAAATTCTTATTCCAAATAATTCCGACTCTGAATCTATCGTTTAAATGGATTTAAACTTTATAGCATGAAATCGCGAACTGCCGTTACACGACGCGCCTATTTTTTATTCAACTTTCATAACTTGTCCAAACTTCAGCAAATTGGTTTTAGTATTTATAATAACATTTATAAATCATTTTTAATCATTTAAAAGGGGTTTAATCATTCCATATCACCTTTATAACTTCATTCGGAAAGTGATTTTCATGTGTAATATCGACGTGTATTTAGTGCGACTTGTTCACACAATTAAACAACTATATTAAACAATCAATACTTGATGATCAAAGCATAGTAAACATCCATAACAATCATATCACACCATCTGAAATGACCCGCAAATCCGTACCCCTTGAGTCAATACTATTCTACAACAATCAACTCAAGTTGCACAGAAATACGAACCATTTGGGTTAAAGAAGAAGAGGTAGAAGAGGAAAATAGAAAATCAACATCAGAATCTAACCATCGCAGCGGAATAAAATATAATAGATAATAAATAATCTTTACTCAAACATCAAATATCGCTATTTATATATTACATCATCAGAGTACATCAATCACAGCTCAACATCAATATCATACAATGGATACATCACAACTCAAGTTACACAACAACTCAAACACAGCGGAATATATATATATACATATATATATATATATATATATATATATATAAGTACGGGAGTACGTATCGTCACCCAGCTCGTCTCCTGAGCTCCACAACATCATCCTGTATTCTATAATACTCGGTCTGATCCGAGCATTACAGTTAATAACACCCGAGTCAGTCTGGAATACCAGCGTGAGAAAATCACACCCAATTTGATTATTAAAGTTTCAAAAATCCTTTGAAAACAAAAGCATCTCGTTAGACCACGCCACAAATAAACATGTCGGGTTTTTACCTTACGATAGCTAAAACAATTTTTATAGAAATCCTCTGATATTATAATTGGGTCTATATACAAATACTTATAAAATAGCCGAAATTGTTACATGATTAAATTCCAGCTATTAGCCACAAAGTGGGTAATACAAACAAAACTCGTACAAGGCTCGTAGGGAGAATGGATTTCCAACTAATGACTAGGCACTGGGGTACCACCTCTCACAGTACGGGGCCTAGATCACCGTACCGAGGAGTACGCCCGCTCCCCTGCAACACAAGGCCGGGACTATCCCTTACTGGATAATCCCGAGTAAGGTCACCCCGCGGTTGGGATAAGCAACCGCCCACTAAGCCGAAATAAAAAGGGACATCTAGACTGGAATGACCTCACCCTGCTTGGGTGCTACCCACCCAGCCTTGCTGCATAACCCCCGGTTTTCAGTCATTCCCATTTGATGAGGCTTGAGGCTAAGCGTTACCTTTTTAGAATATATCCCTTAGAATGCCCATCGCCCACCTGACGATGTTTCGCAAGCATTCATCCATACAAGTCCGTCCCGGGTTCGAACGGAACCGAAGGCACTATTCCTACTACATCCATTTTGAAAATATCCTCAGGATTAGTAGCGACTAGCCCTTGCACTTCACTGCTCCATCTTCGAATCCAAAATCGTTTTCACGAAACGTACAAACCGGATCGAAGTGATTTTCGAGAAATAAATCTCGATCCCGGTCTCTTCGAAACGATCAACGCATTTGGCCAATATTGATAGTCGGTGATTTAACTATCAATTTTTATTCACAAACATCCATCAAACAATAAATAATTTCCCCAAATTATTTATTTATTGCAAAAATATCTTCACAAGATATATTTTCACTTTTCAAATTCCTTTGAAAGCAGTTTTCAAAACTGTCTGCCTTTCTCAGAATAAATTCCAGGTGTTTCTATTTCCACTGGAATCACCAAGCATAAAACTTTAGATTTTTAAAATAATTTAAAATTCTTTACTTTGAAATATACTTTAAACCTTTAGGTTAAAAACTATTTCAATAATTTGTGAAAAATATATATACTATATGAATATTTGAAAATAAGGTTACTTTATAAAATATAAAACTAAGTTTCCACTTTAAAACAAAACACCAACTCATCTTTTAAATAATTATTACAATATAGATTTGAAAAATATTTAGTTTAGAAATTTAAACGTTCAGAAATAATAAATTTTCTAAAACATGCTTTTGAAAATAACATTAAACTTTTATCTTATATTTTAAAATTTACCTTAAACACGTAATTGGCTATCCAGGGAAATATACTTCTCTTCACAACCTTTAAAAATAAATCACTATTTATTTTAAACAATTTTTCTCATTCCTTTAATAAATTCCCACCTGAATTTATTCTTCCAAATATCCAATTTCAACACTTAAATCAATTTCCAAATTGATTTCCAACTTACTTCATTTATTCCAAAATCCTTAAATTTCATATTTCACTCCTTACTTATGATTTAAAATACTTTTAACTGAAAATTCCAATTTTAGGTTCCTCAAATTACTTCTTAATTCTTTAAAATAAATTTAAACTTTGGAATTTAAAATAATTCTTTATTCTTTTATTTGATATCACTTAAGTGTACTATTTATTGATTTCTGCTTATTCAAATCCTTTATCCTCCATACTCGACATTATTTATTAGTATTTTAATTTCATTTCCATTCCTTTCCAATTCATTCTTAATTTATTTAAAATCACTATTATTATTTTGCTTACAAATTCTCTTCATTTTATTTCAAAAATTCAATTCTATATATCTTGATAACTTAGTGGACCGGAAAGTCTTCAGGTAAACCATAACAGCCAATTTTCTAATGTAATTCATCATAGGATATCAAATAATTACAACAAAGAATATTAAATAATTTAAATTAAATGTTGAGGGGTCCAGTTGGATCCCTCCAACCTGTTTTCCCTGCATCCACAGATGTTAGCACAACATAATATGCCAATTTCAAATTATACCATGCTATATCACATCAATCAATTCAAACATTCAAACAATTATTTAAATTTAATCATTTAAATTTTTAAATGCAGCTGAGTGAGATTAACTCACCTTTGCATTATTTTGCCGTCCACTTCAATTCTGTCTTAGTTTCCCGGTTAATAACCTTTCTTTCAGTTGTAGCTTGCACATCTTCGTTTCGTCTGAATCCGAATAACGTTCGGATTCAATGCAGAACACAACTAGCTCCAATTGTCCCCTTATTCATTTAAACGCTATCCTCCTCTTCCTTCTTCCCACTCCAGACCCTCCCAACTTCAGCATGGCTGCAAATTTGACCGACCAACACCTTTACCTCTCTCCATGAAATGCTCCGGAACCACCACCAAACTTCATCTCTTCCTGGCCTCCACCACCTCGACTTATCAAAACCTCACTCGAACGTTCCCATGAAAAAGCGACCACCCATCATCCTTTCGGCCACTGTTAAATCGCGACCCCCAACCCTCCATCGCACTACTCAAAAATCACCCACCAAGTATCGTTCGACGAGCTATAATCGAAATCGACTTCGAATCTAGCTAATGCTCCATCAATTACGCGAATTTCCCAACCCTAGATGAAACCATGCTCTGTAAACTGTCAAGCTACTCTAACTTGGTCGAACACCCTTGACTCATGTCACCACGAGGTTTCTTCAATTCGAGATCAAGAACCAAGTTTTCGACATTTCCTTTCTTTTAAAAAATTCGAACTGCCTTCATTTATGAAAGAGAAGGAAGAAGGGTTACGCGATTTTTTTTCCTCTGAACCTTGATTTTAAAATTTTGGTTGAAGGTGAAATAGATTGAACGAATTGGGGTGAAAGGCTTCGGCTGAAAATATAAGGAAAAGGAAAAGGAAAAGCGTGCTTGAGAAGGGAACGGGGGAACAAGAATAGACGTTATCGTACTTGAAGCTGAAAAAAAAGGGACAAAGCTCTGATATAAAGGAAAAAGTAGGCTGATGGTTTTGATTGGTCAACAACTTACATAATATATTTAAATTTCAAATGTAAATTGTCTCGAAAACGCAACTTAAAATTTCGACATCCTACGAAAACGTGCCGCTAGGCATTTATAATGTTAAACCACTATTCCGGACGCAATGGAAAAGGTTCCGAGTCCAAATTCGATCGTATGGAGAAGATAGCCTTTGAATCCAGTTATTAATTTTAAATTTCGATATAATTTCAGCATGTTTGTATATCGTACGGTCACACAACAACTCCGAATACTACGAAACTGAAATCCGTTAATAATTCAATATTACGGACCCAATGGAACTGGTTTCGTCTAATTCCGAGACTGTACCTCGGAAGGCTATTTTTTTTTAAATTCAATTTAAACGATATAATTTTAAAACTGAACAAATCAGTGTTAAATTCAATTTGAAAACTTCTATTATCCTCAACACTATCAATATAAATTTTATAAGCCTTCAAATTATTTTTAACAGACTTAAAATCCTAGATTCAACAATTCACTCAACTTCTAATTATTAAATTCTATTATTTAATTAACAAATAAATAGCGATATTCGTAATTCAAGTTGAAATTATTATCTTGAATATTTAAAATCAATTAAATATTCCGATTTTAAATGCTCGAAAATTCCAGGTCGTCCATTCTTCCCCCCTTAAAAAATTTCGTCCCCGAAATTACTAGTTAGGAAAAATGGTCCAATACCCTTTTACTTATCCTCAAAACCAATCAATTCGACATTTAACCAACTATCTTTTTACAAAAGACCATCATCATTCTTATTAACTTTCCAAACCTTTCCCTAGTTTGCAAACAATCCTATTTGCCCAACCATTCAAGTTTTAATCTTAAAACCAGTTTTGACTTATCAAAATTTTCTTAAAATTTTTCTAACTCCCTAAATTTTCGAAAAATTTCGCCAACGTCTTCTTTGCGCGGCTAGCTCGGTACAACTACAAAATGGCCTCTATGGGCTCCCAAATCTCAAAAGAAAACAAAACGCCAAATGGCAAAATCCAAATCCCAATCAATTTCATACCAAATTTAAAATACATACCTTTTGTTAGGCAATTCAAATTTATCTTCCGAAATCAAAACCAATTCTCTTTTCCCTTTATATCACCTACATATCCTGCTTAGCACTAATATCCAATCACAATATTTCCAAAACATCATATCAATTTTCTTACAAACTGTCAGTATTTTTTTTTCATTCAAATATTAACTTAGATTATATTTGCAATATTCAATTTCCAATTAAGGATTGACCATTCCTTATACTTAAGTTTAATATAAGCATTTTATATGTTTCTTATTTATTTTCACTTCACCGCTTTAGTTTATATTTATTTCTATTCAAATTGATTCTTTCATTTTCATATGAATTCAATTTATCTTAAACTCTAAATTTTTAAACTTTATTTTCCATTAATAACTAATCCATATCATTACTTTAAGTTGGTTTCCTTTACTAATTTAGTTTAGTTTCCAATTTGAATTCGTTAGTCGTTAACACAATTTTCCAAAATTTTCTAACTCCCAAAATTTCTGAAATTTTTTGGCAGAGTCTCCTTTGTACGGAGGAGCTTTTGCAATTTGACAAAAGAGATAAATATATATATATCGACCCACACGGTCGGAAAAACCAAAAACAGTTCATATTTCCTATTTTTATTGCGTAGGCGTACCTTATTTAGCATTTTAAGCAAGCAGCTTATTATTTTTAGCAAATAGCCCAACCAAATCCAGCCACACGGCTTCCAGGTACCTGTACTTACTCAATTTAAACATGTAAGTGCCATATAAATGAAGTTTAACAACATTTCACTTATTTGCAATAGTTAAACACATGAATTCTAAAAGAAATTCACACCAAATATTTTTCCGTAAGCAATTTATATAATTTTCATACTAATACAACTGTTTCAATTTATTAATAACCATTTTCATTCAATTCGAATGGTTTTTAATCCATTCGTATACAATCTTCATCAATTTGAATGGTTTAAAACTCAATCATTTACATTTAATTTATTTTAAGTGAACTGAACTCATTTTTAATTCAATTGCTTTCAAAATCAATTTATTTTACTTCTATCAATTCATAAAATTTTAATTACTTCCATTTACATCAAATGACAATTAATTCTATGCAATTTGACGAGATTTATGTGAATAAACAAGTATTTATGTTTTATAACCAATTTGAATGGATTTCAACTCAATTTATACTTAATTCTATTCCATTTTTAAATTTATTCACAACCCATATATTCTCACTTTCATTGCATTTTAAATTTAAATCTATTCACTTGCATTTCATTTTACTTAACCAAACTAGTTCATTTAAAACCATTAGCAACTTAAATTTATCTTAATTACCAATTAAATTTCCTTTTATTTTAATTCATTCACAACCATTTATTTAGCTCGACCCATTCCAAGCTTGCACATTACTAACCATTTTCGAATTAATTCAAACCAAGCTTTAATTTAATGGTCTTCCGATTTTTACTCGTAGTCGAGCTTCTAATTATTCTCAACTTAAGTTAATTTACTCAGTTTACTTCACTTCAAACTTAAGTTCACTTCCCTTTGATTCTTATTTATTCCATCCATTTATGTATTCAATATAATCAGTTTATCCACTCAATCCATTTTGAATTTTCATTCCCTTAAATTTTATTTATAACACACCAAATTCTATTTCGATCCAATTTATTTTTACTTGATTTAAATCCAACCCAATATCATTACACTTAGTTTTAAGTTGAATTCAATTCAACTCTCCCCCTTATATTCAGCTTAAGTCAATTTATTTTGATTTATTCAAATTTTATACTTAATCTCATTTCATTTTGCAAATAAATTTCTCTTTTCAATTTAACTTGATTCTATTTTAATCCAATTCCATCTCAAACTACAAATTTATTTGATTAGTTATTATACATTTTGACTTTTAGATTCAGCTCATTCAATTTATTACAAGGCCATTTCCTTATTTCCACTGATTTGGATTTTATTTGCAATTCATACCATTACTATTTCAATCCAATTTCATTTTTATTCGATACATTTCCAATTATATTTAATTTGTTAACACTTCACATTAAATTCTGATTAATAACTCAAGTTCTTAACCACTATCCATTTTCAATTTACCACCAAATTTCATGAACTCACGATTCAGTTACATTTACTTTACCGACAATTCAAGTCGAATTTATTTATAACTTGAGTTTTATTTACAAACTTCATCATAAACTCACAATTCAATTTCATTATCTATTTTATTATCTAAATAGTCTTTCCCCAACTTATAATCCAGAACTTGATTTTAATCTCAAAATCTCTTCATTTAAATTTTCTTAAGTTCAAATTTATTTTATAATTCAAGTTTTGATTTTTATTTTACTTTTCAATTCATAAAAAATATTTATTTTGGGTTTTCTATCCCACTTTTCAAATTTTATAAGTCACAACTTATTATTTACACTATTCCATTCATTATAGGCTTGAATATATTCTTCTTTTATTTTTTTAATTCAAGCCTTATGCTTATTTATATCTCAAGCATAGTTTATTCCATGCATTATAATTCCTTTATACATTATTCTTATTTACTTATTTCAATTCCAATCCTTATTCAATTTATTTTTCATTTATTTAAGTAAGAATATAATTCCATTCATAGTTCAATTGAATTCTTATTCCAATCCAATTTTATTTGAACTCAGTTTTATTTAACTCAATTCGATTCAATTTTATTCATCAATCCAAGTAAATCTCATTTTAACTTCTCGCTTTTAAATTTAAATTCCAACCTTCAAAGCTTATATTTCCTTTCTAATTTAAAAATCATCTCAATTTATAAGCTTACAACTATCTCATCAGGATTTTTAAACTCTCGGCTTTGGGTTCAAATTATTTTGAAATCTCCTACATCTCGAATCACATTTCTCAAAAGTCAAACAATCCTGGTTTTATTCCCAACAAATTTCCCTTTGAGATTTCCAAAGCTAGTTTTTCCAAACAAATTTATTTTTGGCAGCAATCTGTCACTCAGGAATTCGAAAATGAATACTGATGATGCGGCCGTCATCATCAGAATTATTTCCCAATAATCCAAGTGATTTCAATGCTATATCACTTTCAAAATCCATTTAAAACAGATTTCCATTATGAATTATCTCCAAAACAATAATGCTATCATTTATCATTAAAACACTTCGATAAACACTTCCAAAGTCTCCGGGATTTTAAAATTCCAAAGCCTGCTTAAATTAAGTTCTAACTATAATTCATTTGTACACTTTATGCTTATACAAATTCTCATTTGATTGTATTTCAATTCATAAATTACATTTATAATTCATATTTATAAATTCCATTTTATAATGAATTTATTCCCTTAAATTTTAGTTATATTTTGATTTCTAGTTAAATTTTCGCTTAACAATGATAATACTTTAATATTATCATTTCTAACATCCAAGCAGCCATATATTAGCTAAATAATTTACAAGAACTTTTCTTTATATCGAAAATATATTTTTGGGTAAAATTATTTCATTTACCCACATTTAAAACAATTCCGTGTCAATTGTTCTATTCAAGTGTTAAAAACCCCTTCGATACAGTTGCGCAGACTGTGTCGACGAAGGTTCATATGCCACTCAATAAACCAATCAACACAATATTAAAACGATTTATATTCACTAACAAATACGCGCTCATATCTATTAATACGCTCAAACTCATTATAGAGTACTACAGACTCTATTTTAAATGAGTAGTTCCCAATAGAGCCAAGGTTATCTCCAACCTAAGCTCTGATACCAAGTGAAATGACCCGCAAATCCGTACCCCTTGAGTCAACACTATTCTACAACAATCAACTCAAGTTGAACAGAAATACGAACCATTTGGGTTAAAGAAGAAGAGGTAGAAGAAGAAAATAGAAAATCAACATCAGAATCTAACCATCGCAGCGGAATAAAATATAATATATAATAAATAATCTTTACTCAAACATCAAATATCGCTATTTATATATTACATCATCAGAGTACATCAATCACAACTCAACATCAATATCATACAATGGATACATCACAACTCAAGTTACACAACAACTCAAACACAGCAGAATATATATATATACATATATATAAACAAGTACGGGAGTACGTATCGTCACTCAGCTCGTCTCCTGAGCTCCACAGCATCATCCTGTATTCTATAATACTCGGTCTGACCCGAGCATTACAGTTAAATAACACCCGAGTCAGTCTGGAATACCAGCGTGAGAAAATCACACCCAATTTGATTATTAAAGTTTCAAAAATCCTTTGAAAACAAAAGCATCTCGTAAGATCACGCCACAAATAAACATGTCGGGTTTTTACCTTACGATAGCTAAAACAATTTTTACAGAAATCCTTTGATATTATAATAGGGTCTATATACAAATACTTATAAAATAGCCGAAATTGTTACATGATTAAATTCCAGCTACTAGCCACAAAGTGGGTAATACAAACAAAACTCGTACAAGGCTCGTAGGGAGAATGGATTTCCAACTAATGACTAGGCACTGGGGTACCACCTGTCACAGTACGAGGCCTAGATCACCGTACCGAGGAGTGCGCCCACTCCCTTGCAACACAAGGCCGGGACTATCCCTTACTGGATAATCCCGAGTGAGGTCACCCCGCGGTTGGGATCAGCAACCCCCCACTAAGCCGAAATAAAAAGGGACATCTAGACTGGAATGACCTCACCCTGCTGGGGTGCTACCCACCTAGCCTTGCTGCATAACCCCTGATTTTCAGTCATTCCCATTTGATGAGGCTTGAGGCTAAGTGTTACATTTTTAGAATATATCCCTTAGAATGCCCATCGCCCACCTGACGATGTTTCGCAAGCATTCATCCATACAAGTCCGTCCCGGGTTCGAACGGAACCGAAGGCACTATTCCTACTACATCCATTTTGAAAATATCCTCAGGATTAGTGGCGACTAGCGCTTGCACTTCTCTGCTCCATCTTCGAATCCAAAATCGTTTTCACGAAACGTACAAACCGGATCGAAGTGGTTTTCGAGAAATAAATCTCGATCCCGGTCTCTTCGAAATGATCAACGCATTTGGCCAATATTGACAGTCCGTGATTTAACTATCAATTTTATTCACAAACATCCATCAAACAATAAATAATTTCCCCAAATTATTTATTTATTGCAAAAATATCTTCACAAGATATATTTTCACTTTTCAAATTCCTTTGAAAGCAGTTTTCAAAACTGTCTGCCTTTCTCAGAATAAATTCCAAGTATTTCTATTTCCACTGGAATCACCAAGCATAAAACTTTAGATTTTTAAAATAATTTAAAATTCTTTACTTTGAAATATACTTTAAACCTTTAGTTAAAAACTATTTCAATAATTTGTGAAAAATATATATACTATATGAATATTTGAAAATAAGGTTACTTTATAAAATATAAAACTAAGTTTCCACTTTAAAACAAAACACCAACTCATCTTTTAAATAATTATTACAATGATAGATTTGAAAAATATTTAGTTTAGAAATTTAAACGTTCAGAAATAATAAATTTTCTAAAACATGCTTTTGAAAATAACATTAAACTTTTATCTTATATTTTAAAATTTACCTTAAAAACGTAATTGGCTATCCAGGGAAATATACTTCTCTTCACAACCTTTAAAAATAAATCACTATTTATTTTAAACAATTTTTCTCATTCCTTTAATAAATTCCCACCTGAATTTATTATTCCAAATATCCAATTTCAACACTTAAATCAATTTCCAAATTGATTTCCAACTTACTTCATTTATTCCAAAATCCTTAAATTTCATATTTCTTACTTATGATTTAAAATACTTTTAACTGAAAATTCCAATTTTAGGTTCCTCAAATTACTTCTTAATTCTTTAAAATAAATTTAAACTTTGGAATTTAAAATAATTCTTTATTCTTTTATTTGATATCACTTAAGTGTACTATTTATTGATTTCTGCTTATTCAAATCCTTTATCCTCCATACTCGACATTATTTATTAGTATTTTAATTTCATTTCCATTCCTTTCCAATTCATTCTTAATTTATTTAAAATCACTATTATTATTTTGCTTACAAATTCTCTTCATTTTATTTCAAAAATTCAATTCTATATATCTTGATAACTTAGTGCACCGGAAAGTCTTCAGGTAAACCATAACAGCCAATTTTCCAATGTAATTCATCATAGGATATCAAATAATTACAACAGAGAATATTAAATAATTTAAATTAAATGTTGAGGGGTCCAGTTGGATCCCTCCAACCTGTTTTCCCTGCATCCACAGATGTTAGCACAACATAATATGCCAATTTCAAATTATACCATACTATATCACATCAATCAATTCAAACATTCAAACAATTATTTAAATTTAATCATTTAAATTTTTAAATGCAGCTGAGTGAGATTAACTCGCCTTTGCATTAGTTTGCCGTCCACTTCAATTCTGTCTTAGTTTCCTGGTTAATAACCTTTCTTTCAGTTGTAGCTTGCACATCTTCGTTTCGTCTGAATCCGAATAATGTTCGGATTCAATGCAGAACACAATTAGCTCCAATTGTCCCTTATTAATTTAAACGCTCTCCTCCTCTTCCTTCTTCCCACTCCAGACCCTCCCAACTTCACCATGGCCGCAAATTTGACCGACCAACACCTTTACCTCTCTCCATGAAATGCTCCGGAACCACCACCAAACTTCATCTCTTCCCGGCCTCCACTACCTCGACTTATCAAAACCTCACTCGAACGTTCCCATGAAAAAGCGACCACCCATCATCCTTTCGGCCACTGTTAAATCGTGACCCCCAACCCTCCATCGCACTACTCAAATATCACCCACCAAGTATCGTTCGACGAGCTATAATCGAAATCGACTTCGAATCTAGCTAATGCTCCATCAATTACGCGAATTTCCCAACCCTAGATGAAACCATGCTCTGTAAACTGTCAAGCTACTCCAACTTGGTCGAACACCCTTGACTCATGTCACCACGAGGTTTCTTCAATTCGAGATCAAGAACCAAGTTTTCGACATTTCCTTTCTTTTAAAAAATTCGAACTGCCTTCGTTTATGAAAGAGAGGGAAGAAGGGTTACGCGATTTTTTTTTCCTCTGAACCTTGATTTTAAAATTTCGATTGAAGGTGAAATAGATTGAACGAATTGGGGAGAAAGGCTTTGGCTGAAAATATAAGGAAAAGGAAAAGGAAAAGCATGCTTGAGAAGGGAACGGGGGAACAAGAATAGACGTTATCGTACTTGAAGCTGAAAAAAAAGGGACAAAGCTCTGATATAAAGGAAAAAGTAGGCTGATGGTTTTGATTGGTCAACAACTTACATAATATATTTAAATTTCAAATGTAAATTGTCTCGAAAACGCAACTTAAAATTTCGACATCCTATGAAAATGTGCCGCTAGCCATTTATAATGTTAAACCACTATTCCGGACGCAATGGAAAAGGTTCCGAGTCCAAATTCGATCGTATGGAGAAGATAGCCTTTAAATCCAGTTATTAATTTTAAATTTCGATATAATTTCAGCGTGTTTGTATATCGTACGGTCAGACAACAACTCCGAATACTACGAAAACTGAAATCCGTTAACAATTCCATATTACGGACCCAATGGAACTTGTTTCGTCTAATTCCGAGACTGTACCTCGGAAGGCTATTTTTATTTTTATTTTTATTTTTATTTTTATTTTAAATTCAATTTAAACGAGATAATTTTAAAACTGAACAAATCAGTTTTAAATTCAATTTGAAAACTTCTATTATCCTCAGCACTATCAATATAAATTTTATAAGCCTTCAAATTATTTTTAACAGACTTAAAATCCTAGATTCAATAATTCACTCAACTTCTAATTATTAAATTCTATTATTTAATTAACAAATAAATAGTGATATTCGTAATTCAAGTTGAAATTATTATCTTGAATATTTAAAATCAATTAAATATTCCGATTTTAAATGCTTGAAAATTCCGGGTCGTCACACCATCATTTTATTTATATATATAAATAGAGTTTCTCGCTTGATTTTCGATTGGACTAACTTTATAACGGCTATAGCTTCGCTATTTCAAAATCGGAGCTCATGAGTACTAGCACAAATGCTCTTAGGGGTTTGGCCTTCGTCTTCGAGGCTTGGAAGGGTTCGTCCTTGCTTGGAAAATGGTGGTGGATGGCTTGATTACACATAGCCTTGGTGGAGAAGAAGGAAGATATTACTGATTTGAACTTTGGTTTGAAGTGGTATAGATTTTGATTGATTTTGACATAACTTTGTTTTGATTTTGTAATATTTTCTTTCTTAGGCCTTGGAAGCCATTAATATAGAGAAGAAGAGGATGGAGAGTTTAGGAATTTTATGAATAAGAAGTGTGAATGAAGTGAAGAGAGGTGCATGCTATTTATAGGCAAATGTAAGGATGGAAATATCATGATAATTTCACACAACTACATCACCATTTCATCACCACCACTTCCCCTGTCCCCTCATCATTCTCGATCGAGCATGCCCTCCATGTATGTGGCCACATGCTTGTATTAGTGTAAGTGTATAGGACCGTATAATATGGATAAAAGAAACACAGAGTATAAATACTGCGGAATATAAAAGTAGTATAGTAAAATGACACCAGAGATTTTATACTAGTTCGGAGCACCGTACTACGTCCGGTCCCAGACTCCTTCTGGAATTTAACTAACAACAATCCTCACTTAACCCGAAGGAACAGGTATACATAGTCTGAGCAGCAGAACAGACACCTGAGCAGTAGAACAGGATTTTTGCCTCAGCAGCAGAAGAGGACTTCACTAATATAAAGAATATCTGACACTATGTATTCTTGATAACACTAATTTGTCTCTAATAGTACAAGCCTCCTATAATCAAATTCTCACGTATATATGAAATGTATATGAAGATATGAAGAGAAGGTAATGCTAAGAATCAAAGATTAAGAAAGTTATTTGTAGATTCAAAGCAGTAGAAAGTATGTTCGCTGTTTGAATGCAAAGATTATAGCACAAGAAGAGTATTAGATAGTTGGAATGAAAATCGGTAAGTATGAAGTGTTTGGGAGTATCTATATATAGTAGTTGAAGAGTTACTGCCATTGGTGAAGGGTTCTGACGAAAAGAAGCAACTATTTCCGTTCAGAGAAGGGTTGCATCCTTTCGGAGAAGAAGATGTCTTTTCGAAAATATGGCAGTTGGTCTCAGGTCAGTCGACTGGTCGTTCTTGGTCAGTCGACTGACTATGCAATATATTTAAAAACTAAACAGTGCATATCGCATATGTACACAGTCAGTCGACTGGTTGGGTTTGGTCAGTCGACTGGCTGTGAGATTTTTATAAGTATGCTTCTGTTTTGATTTTTGATGTGACATATGAAGTGCGGACTACTTGAGGATAGATTTTAACATAATTCTAAGACTCAATCATACATACTAGATAGTGAAAGCATAGATGAAAAGTCTTTGATGATATAGCCATAGTCCGTTTTCTTTTTGTCGTGAATTCTCCTTTTCTTGCTTTGTCATGAATCAAAAACTAGTGATTCAACATTCTCTCCCTTTTTGATTGATGACAAACCTGTATATATTAAAGAATCCTAGAGAACAAATATAAAATACTCCCCCTGAATATATGATTCTTCTTGTACCTGCATAAAGATGATTAGGACAATTCTTCTCCCCCTTTGTCATCAACAAAAAGGAGAGACAACAAACAAAATATAAATGTAAAGTGCAGAGATAAATATCAAAGAGAGACTATTTAGTACAAGTCTCAACAGATAAATAAGTTGCAAGATTCAATATGTTTAAATTTACAATAAAGTTTTTAGACAAGCAAATAATTCATACCTAAGTCACTCACCAAAAGATCTACTCATCAAGATCCCAATTGTATTCTCCCTCTGGTGCGGGCTCCTTTCCTGGTTTAGAAGCTCATTGAGCACCACTACCTTTGCCACTAGTGCCACTACTAGTATGCTCTTCGGAAGTAGACTATGTAAATGGAGGTGCGGGGGTGTTTTCCTTAAGCAATAGATGTGGCAGCAGTTGAGGAAGAACAAGATAATGCATCCCATAATGTAGAAAAGAAACCTTTGATTTTATCAAGTTTCTTATCCATTTACTTGAGTCTAGAATCCAAAATAAGTTTATTGCAGGAAAGAATTTCGATGGATTCACGGGTGCTAGAGGAAGTTGCTAAGCGAATATCGCCTTCTTCTTGTTGCGCGACCGGTTCTCGAATTGTAGGACCTCCAGCTTGTTGTTGTTGAGCCTGTTGATGCTTCCAATCTTCAAATGAAGTAAAAGGTGGAGGCCGTGTAGGTAGCTTCATAAGTCTTATGGTCCGTATATTTATCATTCCGATAGTTGAGAATTCGGAATCGGTTGACGAACACCCGCATCTAGAAGTAGTCGCATAATATATTCTCCAAAATATATAACATGCATATTCCCATGGTTAAAGGTTAGAAATTCATCCATTATACGACGCAACCAATTAACTCGTATATTTCCCCCAATGGCATAAAGTGCTTTGAAATTTTCCAGATAAATTAGTTCATATGATCCGGTTCGGGGCAAAATAGAGCGCATAAGCATCTTGTGTAAAACTCTTGCTTTAGGACGAAGGAGTTTAGAACGCAATTCAATCATGTCGTCACCCATGAACATATGACTTATTCTATCTCTTTTCCTTGGATTGCATTCTACATCATTTAAATATATCCTTCATTAGGAGATTGGAGTATATGTGCCATTCTATCAAGGGAAAAGAAAACTTGTTGTCCACATACCAAACTCCACACACAATTATTTGGATTTGATGGTCGTTGGTGACCAAGATTTAAATTAGCGAAGAAGAGTTTTACCATAAGATGATTGATATTATGGCGGTTTGCATTGTAGTCAAGAAGTGATGCTAAGACACATCTTTGCATCAATTCTTGAAGAGAGTAGGCACCAAAATCAGAATAAACCATAAAAGAGCCTTCAAAAATCCTAGAGTTCTTCATCTTCTCCCAACGTTCAATTGTAGTTGAATCATATAGCCAATGAGCAACGTGTGTGTCAACAAAGGATGAGGAGCCTTGTTTTGAGCGTTTAGATTTAGGAGGGGCCATTAATTTGAAGATTTGTGAGAAATTTCTGAAAGAAAAATTGGGGCTAGGGTTTTGGAGGCAGTAAAAACGAAGAGGGTAAAGTGAATAGAGGAAAGAAAAAAAAGCAAAATTGAAGTCTTTTTGTACAGCCAATCGACTGGTCGGGGTGGGTCAGTCGACTGGTTGGTAAACCTAGAGTTTTTTACTCTGCAATCAGTCGACTGACCCATGTGAACCAGTCGACTGGTTGATATCCTGAGAGTTTGTTCACCCTGTAAACAGTCGACTAGTTTGAAATATCAGTCGACTGATTGTAGATAAAGAATGCTGAAAAGGTGATTTTGAATCCTTTGTCACACAAATTGGCTGATACAAAGCAAATTATGTTTTAAATTTTTGGCAAGTAAAACATTTGAAATAAGAGATAAATTTGAAATACCATTGTTGATCACATCGCCTTTGCCGATGATATATCCTTTGGAGTTGTCTCCACATGTGACGGAGCCTCCATCTGAGTAATAATATTTGATAGCATATCTTTGTCTCATGTCATATGTTTTGAGCAACCACTGTCGGGTATCCATTTTTCTTTTTTCTTGAGTGGGACCTACAAAAAGTATAATATAATATTGGTACCCACCTTTTTTAATATGGTCTTAAGAGTTAAATCTTAGGAAACCAAACCCAAGAGGTCTCAGTATCCCATTTAAAAATATAATCTTTATTTTTATGAACAGTTTCTAAAAAGGTGTTTATATATTTCTTCCTAATCAAACTGTTGTTTGTTTTAGGAACCCAAACTTTTATGCTTTTTGAGTAAAAATTCCTTATTGTCTGAACTGTAATAGGATCAACATTTCTCCTAATTTTCTTAACATATCCTAATCCTTTCTTACTTGAAACAGATTGAGAGTTATCAATAATTTTTGATAAAGTTTCTCTTCCTTTATTAAAGTTCGAAACATTTTTGGTGATGCTTTCTAACTTAGTTTTGAGACTGGTATTATCCAATTCTATCAATTTTACTTTTGTTTTTAGTTCATGATTTTCAGAAACAAGATCAACATTCTTCTCTTTTTGAGTTTCAAATTCTTGACTCAAAAGAGTGAGTTGAGAATTGATATTAGAGAATGATTCTTGTATGTTTTCAAGTGCTTCCTCTAGTATTTTTTCTCATCCTTAAGCATATCTCTTTCGAATTCTACTTTGTTCTGATGTTCATGAGTCTCCTTTATTTTCTTTTGAGATTTTTCAAAGCATCAACTAGTTCTGAATTTATTTCAATCATATCATCAAAAGTAAAATCACTAACCTCGCTTTCAGTAGCCACGAAGCAGACATTTGCTTGCTCGTTTTCACTGTCACTACTGTTCTCTGATGAAGAAGTGTCGGAATCATCCCATGTTACCGAGAATGCTTTCCTTTTCTTGTCTTTTTAGCCTTTGTTGAAATATTTTTTCTTTAATTCTAGGCATTCCTTTTGAATATGACCTTTCTTATGACAATTGAAACATTCTAGAACTGAGGATGATGATTTGTTTGGAAAATTTCTTTTTTCATTATTTTTGTTATTTTTTCGGAATTTCAAGAACTTTATGAAATTTTTGGCAATAAATGCTAGATCTTCTTCATCCGAATCTTCATCTTTTTCTTCTTCAGTATGAAAAGCTATGTTCTTTTTGTCTTGTGCTTGTACTCGTTTTGCCTGCAAATTCACTTCATAGGACATTAGATTTCCTATTAACTCTTCAGGTTTTATGGTAGAGAGGTCATTAGCTTTTTCAATAGCCAAGACTTTTCTTTCCCATTATCCGTTAAAGAGTTTAGGATTTTGGATAAAATATCAAAATCAGTGTACTTTTCTCCTAATCCTAGTGGTGAATGATAGATATCTTGAAATCTAGAGTACATATCATTGATAGATTCATCTTGTTTCATTCTAAAGTTTTGAAACTGATTTTTAAGCATGGAGATTTTTCTTTGTTTGACTTTGTTAGTTCCTTCATGAGTGATTTTAAGCGTTCTCCATATTTCATAAGCAGTTTGACACATGCTAACACGATTAAATTCATTTCTATCTAGGGCACAAAATAACATGTTCATAGCTTTAGCATTGGCAGTTGCATCTAATTTTTGTGTGTTTGACCAAGTGGAGTATTCTCCAGTAGGAAGAGTGTATTCATTCTGTGTGATATTCCATGATTCAAAACTATTAGACTGCATATAAATTCTCATTCGAGTAGACCAATAATTATAATTCAAGCAATTAAAAAATGGAGGCGGGCAGTGGATTGAACTTCAATAAAACTAGTGTTAGTGGTAGTGCTGGTGTTATTTTCCATATTAGCAAGATATCAGATAACTTTGTGACGGTTATAAGAAACCTTGCTCTGATACCAAATGTAAGTGTGTAGGACCGTATAATATGGATAAAAGTAACACAGAGTATAAATAGTGCGGAATATAGAAGTAGTATAGTAAAAATGACATCAGAGATTTTATACTGGTTCGGAGCACCGTCCTACGTCCAGTCCCAGACTCCTTTTGGAATTTAACTAACAACAATCCTCACTTAACCCGAAGGAACAGGTATACACAGTCTGAGCAGCAGAACAGACACCTAAGCAGCAGAACAGGATTTTCGCCTCAGCAGCAGAAGAGGAATTCACTAATATAAAGAATATCTGACATTATGTGTTCTTGATAACACTAATTTGTCTCTGATAGTACAAGCCTCCTATAATCAAATCCTCAAGTATATATGAAATGTATGTGAAGATATGAAGAGAAGGTAATGCTAAGAATCAAAGATTAAGAAAGTTATTTGTAGATTCAAAGAAGTAGAAAGTATGTCCGCTATTTGAATGCAAAGATTATAGCATAAGAAGAGTATTAGATAGTTGGAATGAAAATCGGTAAGTATGAAGTGTTTGGGAGTATCTATATATAGTAGTTGAAGAGTTACTGCCATTGATGAAGGGTTCTGACGAAAAGAAGCAACTATTTCCGTTCAGAGAAGGGTTGCATCCTTTCGGAGAAGAAGATGTCTTTTCGAAAATATGGCAGTTGGTCTCAGGTCAGTCGACTGGTCGTTCTTGGTCAGTCGACTGACTATGCAATATATTTAAAAACTAAACAGTGCATATCGCATATGTACACAGTCAGTCGACTGGTTGGGTTTGGTCAGTCGACTGGCTGTGAGATTTTTATAAGTATGCTTCTGTTTTGATTTTTGATGTGACATATGAAATGCGGACTACATGAGGATAGATTTTAACATAATTCTAAGACTCAATCATACATACTAGACAGTGAAAGCATAGATGAAAAGTCTTTGATGATATAGCCATAACACGTTTTCTTTTTGTCGTGAATTCTCCTTTTCTTGCTTTGTCATGAATCAAAAACTAGTGATTCAACACTTAGGGTGTAAGATGTTCACTTTTGTTTTGCTTAAGGGTTAAGTTTTAGGAAAATATCTTAGATATTTTCTAATATATATATATATATATAATATGAGTAAATTTGTATGTGTATACGTGTTCCTATGCATGTGAATGTGTTTATATATATGTACATGTATGTGTGCATATGTATGTCTCAAATGATTCACAACGTTGCACAACTTTTCTACGTTGAATCGTTACGGATTCCGATTTCAATTTTCGGTCACTTCTTATTTAATATATATATATATATGTATATAAGTTTGATAATAATATTTCTATCATTATATAATAATTGAAAGGGCTTATTTAAGAATTAAATTATTTAAACTCAATTTAAATCCAAAATCATTTATTCCAAAATAGCGATATCGTTGATGATGTCATAAAGAGATTTTATTTTCGAAAATAAAATAAATAATTTTATTACATATTATCACTCATAAATGTAAATGAGTGTACGTATCCAGCTCCGTGCACGATGTTGGATGGTCTAAAAGCTCTTTATTGATAAAATGATTTTCGGTCATATTATCGTTATATTTTCCAAAGTGTAATGTTTTCATAAATATTTGTATAAAATATTTTTATCAATATATTTATTGTTCAAATTATTTTCATTTTTGTTAAAGAAAATCTTATATTTGAATATTTAAACAATTTTGAAGTGATGAATTCATTGGTCATTACACTAGTTCTCTGTTAAAACAAATCAAAAATACTAGGGTAAAGACTTAATTCTAAGGCATAAATATTCAACATAAGTTAGAAATCTATTGTAGTCACCAAATCTAGTATATATAAATTGCAATATTCTTCGGTTTTGTTATATAAAATTGAAAAATATTTCTTTTTCCAATACAAATGATGTGAGAATGAGAATAAATTAATTTTAAATATTTTGTTTCATACCTAATGAAGCTTTTTGCACCTTTGTTATTTTCCGTTATATCCCTGCAATAACTTTTTGTACCTCTGCCACTATAGAACTGCTAAGCGTTAACCGTACAGATTCAAACCATAATTTTCACTAAAATTTAGCCAGTTTTAGTCCTCATCAAGTTGCAGTCCACCTTTAACTCTCCGGTTGACTGTGGTTTAACTTCAAAAATTACAAAAAATGACTAATTGATGGTGCAAAACATGTTCACATCAAGTTGTCGACTATAATGAAGAGCGAACACCTATTATCTATTAAAACATAGGTACTTTTCAATGAAAAATATGATATCAATATCATCACTTATTTTGTTTATACACTAAGAAATACTTTCCTTACACCATTACATTTGTATAATATTCTAGGATAGAAATACTCTTGTACTCGATTAGAAAATAACAATACATAACTTACACACAAACTTAAACCTCTTAAGTCCTAAAATCCTAATTAAATAGTGAAAGGGAGGAAGAAACAAAATTTCTGTAACGACCCACCTTTTTGACCCTTGGAAGTTGGTACCCAATACATCCGCAATGTAAAATTGTCGAGCATTTAAGTACCCGAAAGGTAGATTGTTAGAGAAAAATAAAAATAAAAAGAATAAAGGAAAACAAAATCTCATTGCGAAATTACAACATATGATATAACCAAGACATTAAATGTAACTCTAACATACATTGTATATCAGAGTTAAAAACAAACCTCATTAACCTAGACAGTTATAAGTTCCTGACTTTACAATTGCTAATGGGCAGACATATAATAATATAGTGGAAAATAAAAATACTACGGTAGGTGAACATCCAATTCTAGTCTATGAGCTCTATGTTCCACCAATGACAACCAAAAAAAACTCGGTCTGGTCTGAGCATTATAATTAAATAACACTCAGATCAGTTTGGAAAACCACTGTGAGAAAACTCAAAAAAATATGATGAACATATAATAATCTATAAGGCTGCATTACTAAACGCGAAACGGGTTTTACCTCACAGGACACATCCATACAAGAAAGATGGAAACAAGTTAGAACAAAAATCCAAACAAGAAAGAATGATCATAAATAAGGTCAAAATCCAAACTTAAAGAATGGACACAAATAATTAAACATCGAGAAGAGCATAAGGCATTTCTTGATGTAATTAAGAAAGGATTAGCTCTAAGGTATTAATCAAATAAGGAGTATGAATTCATCCAACATGACTGGAGGGTGCACCCCCTACTATGAAAGTATACCTTCATACAAAATATACTTGAGAGGACACGCGTCACTCTCGGGAACTTCCAAGCTAGACAGATGCCATACATGGGAATCCGAATATTTTACATCATCCCATGCATGCAACCGAAACTTCTCTAGATAGAGGTGAACATACCTAATGCGTACGACCCATATAGCTTCGCTTCCACTCACTTTTTGGTTTTAGTTATCTTCGTGTTCGATATAAATTCTCAAAACGAGATACAAATCATCTTAGACTGACGAGACATAAAGAAGAGTATCAAAATTGATAATCGATGAATCAACTATCGGGAATAACAAAAATGATTGTATATGGAAATTAAAATCTCATACTTATCATAACTCGTCGATCTCAAACTAACACTGCTCCAGGGATAACAATGAAGCAGGACAAGTTAGGGAGGTGTTGCTTCCTACCTTAACTCGACATACATTCTTAACTTTAAGAATAGCAAGAGTTTCTGCAATGAACAACAAATCATCTTAGATTGACGATCACAAAAAAGATAGTAGATCGACAGTCAATAAATCAACTATCGGGAATGATAAAAATGATTGTATATGAAAATTAAATCTCATACACTTATCATAACTCGTCGATCTCAAACCAGTACAACCCCGAGGAATACAATAAAGCCAGACAAGTAAGGACAATGTTGCTTCCCACCTTGTCTCGACATACATTCTTAACTTTAATAATAGCAATATTCCTTCAATGTTTATTGTTAAGTGTAAGACTAAATATTTTCTATGAACGAATCAATCTTTTAAAACATTCTACTCACACTTGTGCTTGATTTTCATGTCATAAGTATTTGTAAAACACTTTAAAAACACTTTTTAAAATATCCTTTTAAAGAGTAAATTATATTTCTATGTGTACTAAAAAGAAGTGTGACGACCCAGAAATTTTGAATATTTGAAGTTAGAATATTTAATTGATTTTAAATATTGATAATTAGTTTTAATATGAATTTCAAATATCACTGCTTATTTGACAATTAAATTATTAAATTAAATAATTTGAAGTTGGATAAAATGTTGAATCTGGAGTTTTAAGCTTGCTAAAAATAATTTGAAGGCTTGTAAAATTTATATTGATAGTGCTGAGGATAATAGAAGTTTTAAAATTGAATCTAACAGTGATTTGTTCAGTTTTAAAATTATATCGTTTAAATTGATATTTAAAAATAGCCTTCCGAGGCATAGTATCGAAATTCGACAAAACCAGTTCCATTGGATTCGTAATAGTTAGTTATTATCGGATTTCAATTTTCTTAGCGTTTGGAGTTACCGTTTGTCCGTACGGGAGAGGAATGTGTTGAAATTAAAATCGATAATTTAATATTTAAACTTGATTCAAAAAGCTATCTTCCACATATGACTGAATTAGGCTCTGAAACACGTTCCATTGTGTTCGGAATATAGGTATAACATTCTAAAGGCCTAGCGGCATGCCTCGATAGGTGGTTGGAATTTTAAGTGACGATTTCAAGAAAATTTTAAATTTAAAACAATGTATATTTATTGTATTGGCCAGTCAAAGAGAATTTCACATCAGAGCTTTTTCGTTTCTCTTCAAATCACTGTACGCAAATCTCAACCGACACGCAAACATCTTTTCCCTTTTAATTTCATTTCATGGCCGAACAAAATCTGGTTCTCTCCCTACCGTTCCCCATCTCATTTCAAATTGAAAATGAAGGCTCGAACGAGAACAAAATTCATATAGAGAGAGAGCGGGCGATTTATTTTGGTTTAGTTCATCATCGATGCATCGTGTGGAAATTCGAGCACGCCATTGCTCGAGACATTGGAGTGGAAGTTCGCGAGGCTTAAGGGTGGGGCTGAGGCGACGATGTGGATTTGAGGGGAGGGAAGGCTAAGGGTCGTGCGTGCTCGTGCTCGCGTAGAAGGCAGAGTAGCTAGGATTGGCGAGATGCCTGGTGAGTATGGCCGTGATGGTGGTGGAGAATCGGTGTAGTGCTCGCGATTTTAAGGGTTTGGGGCCGGGGTCGTAGTGGTGCGGCGTGGGCGTTGCGGTTGCTGGAGATGGTCGCGCAGCGGCAGCATTGGCCGGAGGTGAGATAAGGTCTGGGTTTGCATCTGCTCGTAGAGGTATTCCTGTTTTCACAATTTAAAATTTAATAAATATTTATATGCAGAACAAAGATGATGAATGGTGGAAATTTTTTTTTCAATAAGGAGATAAAATGCTGTTTTTAATTTAATGGGGATAAATATGTTATACATAGGAAATATATTTATTACAGGAACTATATATATATTGTAGGATTTTGGGAAAATATAGGAAATTGTATAAGATAGATTTTGATCTATATAGATTCTTTTTTTAAAATAAGAATAAATTAATTTGCCGAATTATTTTTAGTAATGGATTTGGAAATTATTTTTTTTCAATTAACTTATTTAATTATTTTATAGATTGATAAAGGAAACTATTAGTTTAAATATTTTAAATTAAAAATAAATTAAATTAAATAAGTGAATGGTGATCAATTGTTTGATTAATTTAAATATTAATAAATTATATAAATGTTTTACAAGGTCTAAAATCGAGAAGAAAGCTGGATTGGAAATGGATGCTAATAAAATAAAGGTGAGTTAATCTCACAAAACTGGGTTATTTAAATTTAAATGGTTAAATCTAAATAATTGGTTGAATGATTGAACTGAATTGATGTGCTATATTATATATAGTAATATATATAGTATACATTGGAGTGATTGATTTCCTACATTATATAGCGGATGAGACCCTATGCGTCGCATAATAGCGGGTGACATTATATAAATCCCATATACCGCGATATTCCACCTCGAAGTGGAATTGGTATTTTATATTGTGCTAACATCGTGAACGCAGGGAAACAGGTTGGGGGGATCCAACTGGATTCCTCAAAATTTTATAGATTGTTCTAATAATTCTGTGTTATGAATATTTGATATTCTGCGATGAATTATATTGATAATTGAAATGTTGAATGCTATGGTTCGTTTGGATATATTTTGGTACACTGGGTTATCAAAATATATAGAATTGGATTTTGAAAAGAAAATAAAATAGTGAATTTTCAAGTAAAATAATCATAGAGAATTTGAATAAATTTAAAAATGAACTGGATAAGAATAAAAGTGATTTTAAAATTCTAATAAATAATTCTGAGTATGGAAAAAGGGGATTTTGAATAAACAGAAAATAATGAATTGTAAAACTTAAGTGTTATTATTTAAAGGAATAATGAATTTACCTTAAAATTCAAGGTTTAAATTTATTTAAAAAGGATGAAGAAGGAATTTGGGGAAATCTGAAATTGGTATTTTCAGTTAAAAGATTTTAAATCATAACTAAGAAATAAAATCTGAAGACTATGGGTTTTGAAATAAAATTTAGTAAGAAAAGGGATTTATTTCAAAGTAGAGTAAATTGGAAATCAATTTGAAAATTGATTTAAGTGTTTAAATATGGAATTTAAAAAAGAAGAAGTGAGACTATGAAATTTATAAACTGAGTTTATAAAAGTGGGGTAATATATCAGTGGATATTTAGAAGGATAAATTTACGGTGGGAATTTATTAAAGGAACGGGTAAATTTGGTTAAAAATAAATAGTGACTTATTTTTAAAAAGATGTAAAAGAGAAGTGTATTTCCCTGGATAGCCAAATACGTTTCGAAGCAAATTTTAAGTATAAATAAAAGTTTTAAAGTTGATTTAAGGGTATGTTTTAGAAAATTTATTATTTCTAAATGTTTAAATTCTAAAGTAAGTTTTTAAATTATTATAGCAGCAAATATTTAAGGTAGCTTGGTATTATGTTTTAAAAGTTAGAAATTCAGTTTTATATTATACAAAGTAGTTTTATTTTAAATATTCTTAAAGTATATAGTGTGATTAGGTATTAAAGTAATTTTTAATTTAAATGTTTTAAAGTATGTCTTGTAATAAGTGTTTTAAATTATTTGTACTTGGTGATTTCAGTGGAAATAGAAAATATTTGGGAAATGTATTCCGTGAGAGGAAGATGGTTTGAAAACTGTTTTCAAAAGAGGTTGAAAATGGAACATCTTGTGAAGATATTTTGAGATTAAATAATAATTTGGAGAAATTATTTACGTTTGATGGTTGTTTGTGAATGTTAATTGATAGTTAAATAACCGACTATCAATATTGGCCAATGCGCTGATTGTCTCAAAGAGACCGGGATCGGGATTTATTTCCTGAAAATCACTTCGATCCGGTTTGTACATTTTCGTGAGGAAGACGAGTTTGGATTCGAAGATGAAGAAGTGAAGTGCAAGGGCTAGTCGCTACTAATCCTGAGGTGATTCTAAAATGGATGTAGTAAGAGTAGTGCCTTCGGTTCTGTTCAAGCCCGCGACGAACTTGTATGGATGAATGCTTTCAGAACATCGTCAGGTGGACGATGGGAATTCTAAGTGAAACGTTCTAAAAAGGTAACTCTTAGCCTCAAGCCTCATCAACCGAGAATAACTGAAGATCAGGGGTTATGTAGCAATGCTAGGTGGGTAGTGCCCATTAAGGTGAGGTCATCCCTGTCTAGATGTCCCTTTTTATTCGGCTTTGTGGTGCGGTTGCTGATCCCAACCGTGGGCTAATCTTACTCAGGATTATCCAGTAAGGGGTAGTCCCGGTCTTGTGTTGTAGGGGATTGGAAGTATTCCTCGGTACGGTGATCTAGGCCGCGTACTGTGATAGGTGGTACCCCAGTGCCTAGTCATTAGTTGGAAATCTTTTCTCCCTACCCCCCTGCACGGTTTTGATTGTGCCCAACTATTGCTGAAATGTAAGATGCAAGCATTTCAGCTAGATTCTTTTTTACTTTCTATATACACTATTATAATATCAGAGGATTTTAATAAAAAGTGTTTTGGCTATTGTAAGGTAAAAACCCGTCATGTTTATTTGTGGCGTGGTCTTACGAGATGCTTTTGTTTTCAAAAGAATTTTGAAGCTTTAATAATCAATTTAAGTGTGGATTTCTCACGTTGGTATTCCAGACTGACTCGGGTGTTATTTAACTATAATGCTCGGGTCAGACAGAGTATTATAGAATACAGGAAAGGATGCTGTGGAGCTCAGGAGACGAGCTGGATGGCGATACGTACTTCCATACTTGATTATTATTCCGCCGTTTATTCAGTTTTGAGGACAAGTTTTTATGATTGTCCAGTTGTATGTTATTGAGGTTGTTGAACTCTGATGATGTATGTATAAAACAGATATAGTTTTCTTTTGTGTAAAGATCTGTTATTATCTATTATATTTTATTCCGCTGCGATGTAAGATTTTGATGTTGTTTTCTATTTTCTTCTTCTACCTCTTCTTCTTTAACCCAAATGGTTTGTATCCCCGTACACCTTGAGTAGATTTGAGGGAGATTAGCGTCGACTATAGGGGTATGGATTTGCAGGCCATTAGAATTGGTATCGGAGCTGAAGGTTAAGCGAGAACCTTGGCTCTGATGGGGATTACTCATTAAATAGTGTCTATAGTGCTCTAGAATGAGTTTGAGTGTAATAATAGTATGAGCGCGTATTTTTTTGTGCATATAAAATTATTTTATATTGTGTTGACCTATCGATTGAGTATTTATGGATTCTAGTCGATGTGTGGGATGCCATGTCATCGATAGGGTTTTTTAAACTCTTAAAAAAGATAAACCGATACAGTATTGTTTTGGATAGAGTAAATGAAATAATTTTCCCAAATAATTTTTGTATATAAAGGAAATAATTTTTCGTAAATTATTATAGTTATGTATGGTTACTTGGATGTTGGAAATGATAATATTAAATTATTATCATTGTTGTGTGGAAATTTAACTAGAAATTGGAAATATAACCAAAGGTTAAGGAAATAAAATTCATTTATAAAATTCATTTATAAATGTGAATTATAAATGTGATCTATAATTGAAAATGTGATTTATAATCGTGACGAAAATTCCAGGGAAATGTTTGAATATGAATTGGATGGATTTGGAATTTGGAATTTTTGGGAAAAGTTTAAATTCCTTTGGGTTTGAAAATGATTTTCAAAGATTTTGAGGAGGAATAATAGGAGTATTATTCGAAAATATTTTGAATTGGATTTGAAATCTGTGAGATTTGGAATTTAAAAATATTTGAAATGTTTTGGATGGATAAAAGCACTAAACTCTTTTCGGTCGCTAGATTATAACTTCGGTGATTACTGCAGCATCATTGATGTTCATTTTTGAGTTTCCAAAGGAGGAATTGCTACTTGAATGTTTAAATGGGAGATGTTTGCAAAAACTGGGTTTGGTTTTGAAATTCAAAGAGACAATTGAATTTACCAAAGAATTTTGAAAGCTCTGAAATTGGTTTAAAATGATTCGAGTGTCTAAGTAATGGTTTAAACTCTAGAGATTTAACTAAAAATGTTTATGGATTGTAAAAAGATTTGGAAATTTATAAATTTTGAAAATTTCTTTGAATGCAATTAACTTGTAAAAGTTAATAAGTCAGGAGAGTAAGTCGAATTAAATGAAATCAGGCTAAGTTTAATAATATTGTGATTGGATTTGAATTAAAGTTGAAATATAATTGAAATGGAATGTAAGTAAATAGATAAAATTAAAAATGAAGTGAAAATGAGAATGCATGGATTGTGAATAAATTTAAAATGGAATGAAATTTATATAAATTGAGTTGAGATCAATTTAAAATGATTAAAGCTTAAGTTATTACTTATTCACATGAATATCGTCGAAGTGCATAAGAAATGGGTCGTTCGACGAAACGGAAGAAAATAAAATTCTATGAATTAATAGAAGTAAATAAAATTGATTTTTGAATAAATTGAAATGAATATAAGTTAGTTTGGTATAAAAAAGAATCGTATGCAAGCAAGTGAGTTGTAAATCACTTATATTGAATAATATGGGTTGAGAGTTGATTGAAAGCAAATATGTGTCGAAACCTTACATATGTGCTTATGAAAGTATATAACATGCATTGTTATAGAATCCATGTTTTAGCTATTTAAATATAAGTGAAATGCTATAAACTTCTATATATAGTGCTTATATGTTTAAATTGAGTAAGTACAGGTACCTGAAGGCCGTTTGGCAGGATTTTGGTTGCGCTGATTGCTAAAATAATAAGCCGCTTGCTTTAAAATGCTAAATAGAGGTACGCCTATCAATAAAAGTTAGGAAATATGAACTATTGTTTTTTTTTGGTTTTTCCGACCAGGGGGGTTGGTGTATATATATTTATACCTCTTGTTAAATTGCAAAAGCTCCTTCGTACAAAGAAGACTATGCCAAAAAATTTCAAAAACTTTGGAAGATAGAAAAAAAATTTAAAAATTTTTGTTAGCGACAAAACAATTTCAAATTTCAAATTGAAATAAATTAGTGGATGAAACTAATTTAAAATAATGATATGAATTAGTTATAAATGGAAGATAAAATTCAATATTCAGAGTTGAAAATAAATTGAATTCAAATGGAAATGGGGGAACCAATTTGAATAGAAATAGATATAAACTAAAGTGGCGAAGTGAAAATAAATATAAGAAGCGTATAAAATACTTATATTGAACTTAAGAAGAAATGGTAGAATTCTTAAGTAATATGGGTGTTGGAAAAATATATTGAATTAGCATTTGAGTGAAGATTTAATAAAAACAACAAGCGTTGATAAGTGAATAGAAATCAAAATGAATGTGAATAAAAAAAGAAAATTGATACAGTTGATAATCAATTGAAATAAATACGTAATATGTATGTATATTATTCTATTCGCATAGCAATTTGATCCAGATTCAAGCACAGAATTTCGAGATAGTTATATCGATCCGAGTTAGGATTTTTCACTCGGTTTTTGACGGCGAACTCTGAATATGGATTTTGATTTATTTTAGAAATTCTCTATCATAGTTATGACTATGCAAGGAGAATGACAGTTTATGATCAAGAAACCAGATCTGAGTTTGCACTAGGAAGTCTGGTGAACGGTACTAGTTCGGAAGTGAAATTGTGTGATCGAGCGAGTGCTCGAATTTGGTATTGCGTATGGATGATATATGTATAACGTACGGGCTTGGATGAATAGATACAAAAATTTTGTAAGGGAGTCAATAAAATAATTTTGAATGTTGTGATTGGATATTATTGCTATGTAGGATACACAGGTATTATAAAGGAAAGGGAAAATTGGTTTTGATTTCAAAAGATAAATTTGAATGGCTCGACAAAAAGGTATGTGTTTAAATTTCTATATGAAATTTAATTGGGTTTTTGATCGAGCCACTTGGCGTTTTGTTTTCTTTTGGAATTTGGAAGCCCGTAGAGGCATTTTGTAGTTGTTCCAAGCTAGCCACGGAAATGAGACGCTGGCGAAATTTTTCGGAAATTTAGGGAGTTAGAAATTTTTTGAGAACGTTTTGATAATTTAAATTTGGATTTAAATTTAAATTTGAATAAGTGGAGTAAATAATGTTGTTGGAAACTATGGAAGGTTTTGGAAAGTTGGTTGAAGTAATAGTGGGTCTTTAATAAAGGATACATTATGGTAAGTTGATAAAACCGTTTGGTTTTGGAAAATAGTAATGGGTATTGGATCATTCTTCATAACAAGTAATTTCGGGGGCGAAATTCTTTTAAAGGGGGAGGAATGTGACGACCCGAAAATTTTGAATAATTGAAGTTAGAATATTTAATTGATTTTAAATATTTGATAATTAGTTTTAATATGAATTTCAAATAACATTGCTTATTTGACAATTAAATTATTAAATTAAATAATTTGAAGTTGGATAAAATATTGAATCTGGAGTTTTAAGCCTGCTACAAATTATTCGAAGGCTTGTAAAATTTATATTGATAGTGCTGAGGATAATAGAAGTTTTAAAATTGAATCTAACAGTGATTTGTCCAGTTTTGAAATTATATCGTTTAAATTGATATTTAAAAATAGCCTTCTGAGACGCAGTATCGGAATTCGACGAAACCAGTTCCATTGGATCCGTAATAGTTAGTTATTATCGGATTTCAATTTTCGTAGCGTTTGGAGTTACCGTTTGTTCGTACGGGTGAGAAACGTGTTGAAATTAAAATCGAAAATATAATATTTAAACTCGATTCAAAAAGCTACCTTCCACATATGACTGAATTAGGCTCCGAAACACATTCCATTGTGTTCGGAATATGGGTATAACATTGTAAACGCCTAGCGGCATGCCTCGATAGGAGGTTGGAATTTTAAGCGACGATTTCAAGAAAATTTTAAAGTTAAAACAATATATATATATATATATATATTTTATTGGCCAGTCAAAGAGAATTTCACATCAGAGCTTTTTCGTTTCTCTTCAAATCACTGTACACAAATCTCAGCCGACACGCGAACATCTTTTCCCTTTCATTTCATTTCATGGCCGAACAAAATCTGGTTCTCTCCCTACTGTTCCCATTCTCATTTCAAATTGAAAATCAAGGATCGAACGAGAACAAAATTCAAATAGAGAGAGAAAGCGGGCGATTTATTTTGGTTCGTTTCATCATCGATGCATTGTGTGGAAACTCGAGCACGCCGTCGCTCGAGACATTGGAGTGGAAGTTCGCAAGGCTTAAGGGTGGCGCTGAGGCAGCGGCGCGGATTTGAGGGGGATACGACTAGGGGTCGTGCGCGCTCGTGCTCGCGTAGAAGGCAGAGTAACAAGGGTTGGAGAGATGCCTGGTGAGTACGGCCGTGATGGTGGTGGCGAATCGGTGTAGTGTTCGCGATTTCGAGGGTTTGGGGCCGGGGTCGTAGTGGTGCGGCGTGGGCGTTGCGGTTGCTGGAGATGGTCGCACAGCAACAGCATTGGACGGGGGTGAGATGAGGTCTGGGTTAGCATATTCTCGTTGAGGTATTCCTGTTTTCACAATTTAAAATTTAATAAATATTTATATGCAGAACAAAAATGATGAATGGTGGAAAAAACATTTCAGTAAGGAGATAAAATGTCGTTTTTAATTTAATGGGGATAAATATGTTATACATAGGAAATATATTTATTACAGGAACTATATATATATATATATTGTAGGATTTTGGGAAAATATAGGAAATATATAAGATAGATTTTGGTCTATATAGATTCTTTTTTTAAAATAAGAATAAATTAATTTGCCGGCTTATTTTTAGTAATGGATTTGGAAATTTATTTTTTTCAATTAACTTATTTGATTATTTTAGAGATTGTTAAAGGAAACTATTAGTTTAAAATTTTTAAATCAAAAATAAATTAAATTAAATAAGTGGATGGTGATCAATTGTTTGATTAATTCAAATATTATTAAATTATATAAATGTTTTACAAAGTCTAAAATCGAGAAGCAAGCTCGACTGGAAATGGATGCTAATAAAATAAAGGTGAGTTAATCTCACTCATCTGGGTTATTCAAATTTAAAAGGTTAAATCTAAACAATTGGTTGAATGATTAAATTGAATTGATGTGCTATATTATATATCGTAATATATATAGTATATATTGGAGTGATTGATTTCCCGCATTATATAGCGGATGAGCCCTTATGCGCTGCATAATAGCGGATGATATTATATAGATTTCATATATCACGATATTCCACCTCGAAGTAGAATTGGTATTTTATATTGTGCTAACATATGTGGATGCAGGGAAACAGGTTGGAGGGATCCAAGTAGATTCCTGAAAATTTTATAGATTGTTCTAATAATTCTGTGTTATGAATGTTTGATATTCTCTGATGAATTATATTGATAATTGGAATGTTGAATGCTATGGTTCGTTTGGATATATTTCGGTACACTGGGTTATCGAAATATATAGAATTTGATTTTGAAAAGAAAATAAAAGAGTGAATTTTTAAGTAAAATAATCATAGAGAATTTGAATAAATTTAAGAATGAACTGGATAAGAATAAAAGTGATTTTAAAATTCTAATAAATAATTCCGAGTATGGAAAAAAGGTGATTTTGAATAAACAGAAAATAATGAATTGTAAAACTTAAGTGTTATTATTTAAAGGAATAATGAGTTTACCATAAAATTCAAGGTTTAAATTTATTTAAAAAGGATAAAGAAGGAATTTGGGGAAATCTGAAATTGGTGTTTTCAGTTAAAAGATTTTAAATCATAATTAAGAAATAAAATCTGAAGTCTATGGGTTTTGAAATAAAATTGAGTAAGAAAAGGGATTTATTTCAAAGTGGAGTAAATTGGAAATCAATTTGAAAATTGATTTAAGTGTTTAAATTTAGAACCAAAAAAGAAGAAGTGAGGCTATGAAATTTATAAACCAAGTTTATAAAAGTGGGGTAGCTTGGTATTATGTTTATAAACCAAAGTTTTTAAATTGTTATAGCAGCAATTATTTAACGTAGCTTGGTATTATGTTTTAAAAGTTAGAAATTCAGTTTTATATTGTATAAAGTAGTTTTATTTTAAATATTCTTAAAGTATATAGTGTGATTAAGTATTAAAGTAATTTTTAATTCAAAAGTTTTAAAGTATGTCTTATAACAAGTGTTTTAAATTATTTGTACTTGGTGATTTCAGTGGAAATAGAAAATATTTGGGAAATGTATTCCATGAGAAGAAGATGGTTTGAAAACTATTTTCAGAAGGGGTTGACAATGGAAATACATCTTGTGAAGATATTTTGAGATTGAAAAATAATTTGGAGAAATTAATTATGTTTGTGGTTGTTTGTGAATGTAATTGATACTTAAATAACCGACTATCAATATTGGCCAATGCGATGATCGTTTCGAAGAGACCGGGATTGGGATTTATTTCCTGAAAACCACTTCGATCTGTTTTGTACGTTTTCGTGAGGAAGACGAGTTTGGATTCGAAGATAAAGCAGTGAAGTGCAAGGGCTAGTCGCTACTAATCCTGAGGTGATTCCAAAATGGATGTAGTAGGAGTAGTGCCTTCGGTCCCATTCGAACCCGGGACAGACTTGTATGGATGAATGCTTTCGGAACATCGTCAGGTGGACGATGGGCATTCTAAGTGAAACATTCTAAAACGAAACGCTTAGCCTCAAGCCTCATCAACTAGGAATGACTGAAAATCAGGGGTTATGCATCAAGGCTAGGTTGGTAGCGTCCATTAGGGTGAGGTCATCCCTGTCTAGATGTCCCTTTTTATTTGGCTTAGTGGTGCGGTTGCTGATCCCAACCGTGGGTTGATCTTACTCGGGATTATCCAGTAAGGGGTAGTCCCGGTCTTGTGTTGCTGGGGATTGGGAGTAATCCTCGGTACAGTGATTTAGGCCACGTACTGTGACAGGTGGTACCCCAGTGCCTAGTCATTAGTTGGAAATCCATTCTCTCTACGCGCTTGTACGGTTTTGATTGTGCCCAACTATTGCTGAAACGTGAGATACAAGCATTTCAGCTAGATTCTATTTTACTTTCTATAGACATTAATATAATATCAGAGGATTTTAATAAAAAGTGTTTTGGCTATCGTAAGGTTAAAACCTGACATGTTTATTTATGGCGTGGTCTTACGAGATGCTTTTGTTTTCAAAAGAATTTTGAAACTTTAATAATCAATTTGAGTGTGGTTTTCTCACGCTAGTATTCCAGACTGACTCAGGTGTTATTTAACTATAATGCTCGGGTCAGGCCGAGTATTATAGAATACATGAAAGGATGCTGTGGAGCTCAAAAGACGAGCTGGATGGCGATACGTACTTCCGTACTTGATTATTATTCCGCCGTGTATTCAGTTTTGAGGACAAGTTTTTATGACTGTCCAGTTGTATGTTATTGATGTTGTTGAACTCTGATGATTTCTGATGATGTATATATAAAACAAATATAGTTTTCTTTTGTGTAATGATCTGTTATTATCTATTATATTTTATTCCACTGCGATGGTAAGATTCTGATGTTGTTTTCTATTTTCTTCTTCTACCTCTTCTTCTTTAACCCAAATGGTTCGTATACCCGTACATCTTGAGTTGATTTGAGGGAGATTAGTGTCGACCCAAATGGATTTACGGGCCATTACAAGAAGGGTCAAAAACAAATGTCATTAAAACACTGTTTATTATAAACCCAAAACTAATTGTACTTAGCTTTATTTTAGAACGTTCCTTTTAATGATCTTTTCATTTATAAAATATCATTTATAAATTAACTTATTATCATCTTTAAAATAAAAATCCTCTAAAGATTTAAGAATATCAATACTTATTAAGCAAGTAACAAGATTTCTAAATAACTTTACGAAATTATTTATTATAACAAAAGTGTTATTGTCCATGAATTCTTTTCTACTTTTCGAAATCATTTATCATAACAAAAACGTTGTAATCCATGACTTCTTTCTCAATTTTTGAAAAAACATATATTACAACATCGGTCTTGTAATCTATGCTTCCTTTTCACTTTTCAATAAATTCAAAAATACTTGAAATATAGTTTTAAAAATATCAATTTCAAATATTACTTGGAAAATCTCAAGTTTAAAATATATTGAAAACTCAAAACCATTTCCTTTCATTATTTCAAATAAAACTCCTTCTTTGATAATTTATATTAAGTCGTTTAAAATGTATATAAATTTCAAATCACTTTTAAAACACTTAAATGTATGTTAGAAAAGTTCAGTAAAAGGATTGAAGAAGAAAATTCAAGTTTAAACCCAATTAATAAAAGTTTGTAATAATGTTGCAAAATTATTGCAAAAAGGAGTATGGAAGATTTCTTCAAACCTGTTCTTTTCAAATTTGAATTTTCTACACATTTTCACATAGTATAATTATTATAATTTATTTTTATAACAACATATTATGAGTCTAGCATGCATTCAGAAAGATTTAGGCAATTTCAAAGTCAACAAAACCATTTGAAAGTGTGTTTAAAACTAGACTTTCGAACTGCAAAACTATGACTAAAACATTTCTAGATTTTAAACACTTTGGAGTTAGGTGTTATAACATTTCCGAGCCCATCAAAACTTGATTCAAACTACATTTTAAAAATGCAAAGGCGAGACCAAATATTTAATGATGCAAACACAAGCATAAGATTTCAAATACAAGATTTAAACAGATGAGATTTGAAAGTGCAATAATGCGATTTCAAAGTAAGAAAGTGCAATTATTCCATTATTCAACATTTTTGCTACCATAGCATCTCAACCAACAAACAAATATATATATATATATATATATATATATATATATATATATATATATAAGCAAAATCATATAAAAGTAATTTAGTAAAGGTGAGAAACAATTAGGGTCTCTTAAAAAAGTCCCCTGTAAATCATATATACGCCATCCACTTACCAAAGCTGGGATTCAACCAATCCAACCCAAGAAATCATTCAGCCACACAAACAATAATTTATGTTAATATATATATTTCATATAGAGTTCATTTAAAGGTGAGTTAACACCAAAAATCCAGCTTACACTGAAGCGTTCCTGCTTGATCTAAAATTGAATGAATTTCAATTTTAGCTTAAAATTATACTTGCTCTAAATTTGCCGAAATCAACTCCAATGTGTATATAACACTCTACGAGCGCAACGAAAAAAACCGTATCTCTATTGGACCTAGCATTTAGAAGCATCGATTTTATAAATGTTTGATTTAAAAATTAATTAACTTAATTAATCACTATTATCACCTTAATTACCTTCATCTAATAATCTTCCCCAAATCAAAATCTTCTCCTGCATGACACTGATATGCACGTACCATTGTCGTGCACGATCCCTCCCTCAACTCGAGCAATACTCCATGATATCATGCACCACCACCTCCGACGAACTCCTCTTCGCACGGTCTCCATGATGATGCCTCAAACACGAACCTTGGCACCATCAATGAAAACATGACCTGGAGCATGCCTCAACAATGTTTATGTGTCACATTTTGCAGATGGAGACGCACCACCCCAACTGGTACCGTACTCTTTAGCTTCGCATGAGAAGCGCAACTCCACAATCGGCTTCGCCTAATTCACCCTCCATCACCTTGAAAACAAAACCCTAGATTCATCCATTGATAGTCGATCATGACCAATGGTTGTCCCATCCTACACCGAACACATGAATTCAAAGCTCTCGCCTCTACGAGTTTAATGGATCCGATGGTTTTGGTTTTCTGTAACGACCCAAAACTTTGGTCATTGAAATTGGAATTTTTAATTGATAAATGTTGAAAAGTTAATTTATAGATTAATGATTTGAATTTCAAAAATAATGATTTATTGGATATTTAATTGTTAAATTAAATAATTGAAAATTTCTTTAATAACTGAATCTTGGATTTTTATTTGGATAAAAATTATTTAAAGGCTTATTTAATTTCTATTAATAAAAATTAAGATAATAATTTTTTTTAAATTGGATTTAAAAGTAATTTACTAGATTTTGAAAATATCTTATTTTAACCAAGTGTTGCATGACTTGCCAACTTGTCAAGGCCGAACATCAGAGGCCTGGTGGGTTATTGCAACCTTTAGAAATTCCAATTTGGAAGTGGGACCAAATTTCCATGGATTTTATAGATGGCCTTCCCCGTTCTCGTTCGGGTCATGATAGCTTATGGGTGATTGTTGATAGACTTACTAAATCCGCCATTTTATTCCGGTTCGGTCTAACCGAACCGTTCCTCTTTTGGCCAAACTCTTTATCAAAGAAATTGTTAAATTGCATGGAGTTCCTACTTCTATTGTTAGCGATCGAGATCCATTGTTTACTAGTGGATTTTGGAAGAGTCTTCAAAAAGCTTTAGGAACGAAGCTTAATTTTAGCACTGCTTATCACCCCCAGTCCGATGGACAAACCGAGCGTGTGAATCAAACTCTTGAAGATCTTCTTCGTGCCTGTGTGCTCGATTTTGGTGGAAGTTGGGAAGATCATATTTCACTTGTTGAATTTTCCTATAATAATAGCTTCCAATCAAGTATTGGTATGGCTCCTTTCGAGGCACTCTATGGAAGGCCATGCCGATCTCCTTCTTGTTGGCTTGAGCCCGGTGAGAAGCTGGTTTTAGGTCCAGACTTTATTCATGATGCCACGGAAAAGATTGAACTTATTCGACATAGGATGAAAGAAGCCCAGAGTAGACAAAAATACTATGCCGATAACCGAAGGAGAAAATTAGCGTTTTCTGTTGGAGATTCTGTTTTTATTCGTGTTTCACCTATGAAGGGTGTTGTACGTTTCAGTCGATCGGGAAAGTTAGCGCCTCGATATATTGGGCCATTTCCTATCACTGAGCATATTGGTTCCATGGCTTATCGTCTTGCATTACCGGCTCAGTTTTCTGCTATGCATGACATGTTCCACGTTTCTCAATTACGGAAATGCCTTCGGGATTCCGATTCTATTCTTGAGCCTGGTATTGTAGAAGAAATTGAAGTTTCGCCGAATTTAACTTATGAGTAGCATCCTATTCGAATTATTGCTTCGGAGGTCAAACGACTTTGAAATAAAGATGTTCCGCTTGTGAAGGTTCAATGGTCCTCAAATGCTAAGGACTGCTCTTGGGAATCTAGAGAATTCATCGAGCGAACACATCCGGACTTGCTTACTCCTGCTCTTTGAGGTGAACTTCCTATTTCAAATTTCTTTCATGTTAATATGCTTTTATGGTTGTTACTTTTTATTTCCATCTTATATATTGCGAGGACACAATTTCTTTAAGGAGGGGAGTCTGTAATAACCCGCATATTTATCGATTTTATATTTAAATATTTTATCGTTAATTGGATTTTGGTCCGAAAAGCTACTTTTTGCAAACGGTCAAATTAGGACTCGAGACCACTTCCATTGAGTTCGAAATGCCGTTTACAATTTTTTTAAGTATAAACATTAGTAGGTTTGGAGTTAGTGGAATTTCACTAACTTTTCCCGCTTTGGACTTTGGGTTAGATTGCCATTATAACTCAAGCCCAAACCCCCTTCCTTCTTCTCACTCTTCATAAATTTCCTAACAACCAAGCTTTTGCATTAATGGTGAGTGGAAGAGGAAATTAAAACTCCAAGCTTAGGTTTCAACTTTAAATCCATCATTCAACTCCAAAATCAAAGTGAAGACATTGGATTCAAGCTTCTTGTGCTTAGATAGAAGAGGGATTGATTCTTGCTTGCTTAAAACTTCATTTTCATTGATATTTGGTGCAAAGGTGAGATTTTTATCTCACAATTCTAGCCTATAACCATATTGGACTGTTGGGAATGAACCCCTATCATGTTTGCATGTATATTTGCATTTGGTTTGGATTGGATTGGCGAAAAACTCCACTTTTTAGCCTTTTTGGCGAACTTCCAGCCTTAGGTCGTTCTGGACCCTTAGGTCGCTCGGGTTCGTGACGCACGCGTGGAAAAGTCGCCTGGACTTAAGTTGTGGGTCGTTTCCGACCTATAATCTCTAGGCAAACGTTAAGTCGCTCGCCCTAGTTTATCTCGTAGGTCGTCTCCGACCTAAGCTCCTGATAATTCGTTCGAGTTAGGTCGTTGGACCATTTACCTTAGGTCGCTCGCCCACTAAGTCGCCCTGGTTTATCTCGTAGGTCGTCTCCGACCTAATCTCCTGATAAGTCGTTCGAGTTAGGTCGTTGGACCATTTACCTTAGGTCGCTCGTCCACTAAGTCGGCCTGGTTTATCTCGTAGGTTGTCTCCGACTTAGGCTTCTGTTAAGTCATAGGTCGCGTGGTTTTTAGGTCGCATGACCTTCAAACCGATAGGTCGTTGGACCTATAACTCGTTGGGTTGACCCCCTTTAGGTCGTGAACCTTGTTAAGTCGTTCACCCTCCATTTCGTAAGTCGTAAGTCGTTACCTACCTTAAATCTCCTCTGCTAGTTTGGTCGTATGCTTTTAGGTCGCTTGACTCTGTTAAGTCGTAGGTCGTTGGACCTTAGGTCGTTCGCCTTCCTTAAGTCGCTCGACCCCTCCACGCTAGGTCGCTCGGCTTGCTTGAGTCGTAGGTCGTTGGACCTTAAGTCGCTTGCCTCCCTTAACTCCAGTTAGGTCGCTCGGCCATTGTGTCAGGTCGCGTGAACCCTTAGGTCGTTAGACCTCATTTTGCTTTAGGACGTAGGCCGCTTGTCTTCACTTAGGTCGTACCGTTTTGGACGGGGCGCTGCCCCGCACCCCGCCGGAGGCGCTGCCCCCTGGACCCCCGCGACCTGACCGGGCAGGTCGAACCCCGTAAGCGGTGGCGTTGCCCCCGCATCCCCACCTTGGGGGGTTGCCACCCCCCTGGACCCCCCCTCCGTAGGGGATCTTATCTGAAAAACATTGAGCTGATTTCCTTGGATTTTATTCACATCTCCGTATGCGATTTTTGTGACTGATTGTTTCTACAATTGCTTCTGTGTTTTGTCACTTTATAATATAAAGGTTTCAATACTAGTAGTAAATATCAAAACTCTTTTAACAAACAATTTCAACTCTATTTTTAATAACAAAGCTCTTTTCTTAAACCGTTTTCCAATCTATTAGTATATACAAACCTTTACCTCACTCGGATGAGAAATCTAATTAAACGACTTAGTAAAACAAGTGGTATGAAACGCTTGCGTTCACTTCGTCGGTTAATTCTTGGACTTGTTCGATTGAACCTCTTGTGACAATTTTATTAGTGAAGATTTACAGTTTGTTCGTAAATATTTAAGTTAAGCAAGTGGTTATGGGACATGAAGCTAAACTTCTATATTTACTAGTTTAGTGTAATTGACACTTCTCGTTGATCATGACGATCATTCTGATGATTTAGACTAGCAACGGTGCGATGTCTCTTGTTGCGAGGTTAGACTAGACACCACTTGTGTGATTCCACTCACACATACCTTTTTGCTTTTTGGTTAGTCTGGACCTTAATCTGTGTGACTCCATTCACACATGTGGGGTAGCTCCCCTTGGTCTTCGGACCGTCATGTGATAGGCCTCTTTCTCTTTTCTATGATTTCTGGACTTCTTGCATTGATTTCTAGAATTTATGTCATTGACTTGTCATGAGTACAAGTTTGGGGTATGATGCCCTTTCCGAATCTTTGAGAAGATTCTTGTGATATTGATTATCTCTTATTGATTGATCTTCTGTTGATCATTATTTACATACTTATAGTGGTATGTCATTATGGATATTTTATGTTTATGCCATATCTTTTATGTTATATCATGTCATCTGATATTTATAGCTAGACTGATCCGTTTATTATTTTCTTAAATAATAATCGGGTCAGACCGAGATGTTACAGGTGCTTCTGCTTGACTTCTTCCCAGGGATTCATCACTCTGACTTTTAGCTAACTGTTTAGATTAGCAGTTTTTGTTGTATACACTTGAGATATAGACTCATAGTTGTATTTTTTTGTATAGCACGTGTTGCTATTCTTTAGTATTATTGTGGATCTTACTGACCACTTCTCTGATGTACACTTTCATGTGTTAGTTATATATTCATATCTTCTTCCGCCCTTGTGATATGGATGTCTGTGACTGATTTGTGTTATGATTATTTCTATGTTTGTTTCCGAAGATTATTCATAGCCACCGTGTGATAAGCAATTACATGGATGGTCGCTCCTCAACAGCCTTATTCTCCACGCTAGTTGACAGCACTACCCCGTAGTGTTCTTGGCTAGCGTGGGTATAGAGGTGGGGCGTCACAGAAAACCACTTTGATCCGATTTTTGCATTACGAATTATGATATCGTGAAGACAATGAAGATGTTGATTTTGGAGATTCGGTTTTGTTCAGACCCAAAACAACTTGTATGGATGAATGCTATCATTTGCATCGTGGTCTGTAAGGCAGTGTTAGCTTTCCAAGTATAAATGCTATTCTTAAGTAAATACGTAGCCTCAAGCCTCATCAGCTGAGAATGATTAAAACAGGGGAGATGCACAGGGCTAAGTGGGGTCGCACCCAAGCAGGGTATGTTATCACTTTTCTAGATACCCTCGGATGTATTATAATTATGGATATGCTTGTGTAAGGAAACAAGAGTGCTCGATTAGGGTGGGAATACCCAGGGTGATAACATATTCAGTACTATCCAGTAAGGGGGCCGACCTTGTGTTGGTAGGGATTGTTAGGTACGATCTCGGTACATTTTTCAGAGATGTACTGTGGCGGACGGTACCCTAGTAGCCCAGTCATTGTATGGAATCCAATATCCACTCCAAGCCTGTAAGGTTTTTATTATGCCCAACTATGCTGAAACGTGAGATACAAGCATTTCAGCTATTTATAGTTATTTTCATGGACACTATTATAATATCAGATGATTTTGATATAAAATGTTTTGGTTATCATAAGGTAAAAACCCGTCATATTAATGTGTGGCATGGTCTTAGGTGATACCTTTGTTTTCAAAGGATTTTGATAGATTATGTTTATCTTACGCTGATTTTCCAGACTGACTCCGGTGTTATTTATTTATAATGCCCGGGTCAGACCAAGTATTACAGATTTAGGTTGTGATACTATGGAGCTCAGGAGATGAGCTGGAGGATTCTCAGACGTATTATACGTACTTAGTTATTTCCGCTGTGCGAGTCACACTGTATATTCAATATTTATGAGGACATGTTATTATAATTGTCCAAATTGATTGTCGATTGTTGTACTCTGATGATTGTGTGTATATTAACAGTTACAAATTCTTTTATATAAAAATATGCTATTATCTATTATATATAGTTCTGCTGCAATTTATGAGATTCTATTTGTTGTTTCCGCTTCTTCTATCTCTTCTTCTTCTTTACCTCTACCAATCGCTATTTCCGGCACTTGAATATTCGACATGCTATACAATGAGTGTATTGATGTTGATTTTTGAGGGTTGAAAATTCCGATTCGTTACATTTTCGTTGAGCGAAGCTTCGGGAAGAGTAAAATTTATGATGGCCACTACTAAATGTTTATAAGAAAATGAAAATGAGAGAAGATGGAGAGGTAATGAAATTAGGTCTAAGTGTTGGGGTTATTTAATTTTATAATTTCTAGTACTTTGTTGCATAATATCGCATTCACGTATGAATAGCGAACGACAGAAATAAAAATATAATCATGCATAACAATGCGACATGATCAGAAAACAACACAAAAATACATATGCCAATATTCCGTGTAGTTTCCAAAAATACCAATGTTTGCCGCAAAATTTGAATATTTCCAAACTAAAAATTATGGAAAAATCCTATAAATTCATTTAAAAATACGTAACTGAAAAACAAGTTGTTTTGTTAACAATTGATTTTCTTGTTATTTAATATATGTGTTATAAATGTGTACATAAGAGTGCAACAACGTTGCAGCAATTTCCATTCGGTAAAAAGTCGAAAAATCTAAAAATTTGAAAAATGAATTTCAATCATATTTTTATCATCGACCTATTTATTTATGTAAGCAAATTTACAACTGAGTTTACTATTATTATTTATTAAGTAGAAGTAGTCAAATAAAGCTATTAAATCCATTTAATTAATAGTTGATTCACAATTTGAATATTTAAACGGTCCTTATATTTGAATATAAGATGTTTATATTTTTCTAGGATGTTACATTACCCTCCCTCCTAAAAGAATTTCGTCTCTAAAATTATCGTGGAGCAGAAAATGTAATACCCCTACCTAAAAATCAAATTACTTACTTGGCTTTCGGTAATCTGATTAGTTATATTTTTCTTTATATATAGAAAATCCATACTAAAAACTGCAACATAAGTACAAAGAATACTATGTAATAAAATACCATACGTCCAATCTTTTCAAAACATAAATTTAGGACTAAATGCCTAAGTTTTTTATTCAAATATATTTTCAAATTCCTCCAAAGAAAAATATATCAAAACCAAATCAATCATGACAAGGAAGGGACTCCTCTTTCCAAAGCACAGTATAACTCTAGAATCAAAATAATAAGGAACATCCACCGATATTTCGGTTCCTTCCTAAACAATAATTAGAGTAAAGTAACATACCTAACGAGTCTTCTAAATCAAAAAAACCCTAATCACCCAATTTAGCCATAACAAAATTATTTGAAAAATCATTTCACAAAAATCTTTCAAATATCCTAAAATAATAATATTTCACCCAAGTTTTCAAAATAATAATTTTTTTTTTCATATATTCTTTCGAAATCACTTTTCAAAAGCACTGGAATTTAACTCCTAATAAACAATTAAAAATCCTTTGTTTATAAATCCATCCTTTATAAAATAATATATAAAATCACACTATCAATCAAATCAAATCTCATATAGAAATAAACTAACACTTAACATTATTTAAAATGTTAAAAGACTAACAAACATGATTTAAAAATTTGCTCGGGTTCATAATTCTCTCGATGGTCCAAGGATATAGATAATTTCCTAAGCGTACCATTAAGCTCACCAGCCATTGGTTATTGTTTAGAAGATTATTTAAGCTACCTTAGAAATTTTTTTAATGTCACTCCTAAACTTTCCTAAGCCACAAAACATAGTATACAAATATACTTAAGCCCATATGCTGTACATGGATCATCCGTACACAATATCTGATCCGACCACTTGCTCGGTACATAAACTTTACTTCTGTACCCCTATCACTCACTCGACCTCCCTAGTGCGGACTCTGATCAGGTTCCTTGATTGGAAACCTCCATTCTCCTTTCATACATATACTTTTATAAAAAACCTTAGCGTCATATCAATAATCTGAATCAAATGTTCACTTTCAAGAATCAAGTGAGAAATCCTTTTTCGGATTAGTGCAAATCACCCTAAAGCTATGTATTCTATTTCTAGATCAAAAATTATGCAAATAAAATGATCCGCATATAACTTATGTCGATAATCTTATTGGTTTCTTAAATGCAATCATTTTCTATATCACTTTTATTTTCATTTATAGTATATCATTCAATACTAAAATTATTTATAAATTACTCCATAAATTTTCACTTAAGTTTATAAATATTTTATAAAGACACATCTTTATAAAACATTAAATTAAAAACTTACTCTACTTTATTTACTTGTATGAACTATTTTAAATCCTAAGAATATATACCAAATGTCAATTTTAAGTTATTTTTCAAAATTCAAATGGAAGCCTAAACAAAAAATGGGTTTTAAAACTGAGTCAACTACTCCAACCTCTTTACATATCTGGTCCGACAAGTAGCTAAGAAGAGTAAGATGCTGGCATTCAAACTCAATCCCAAATCTACTTTCCTTAGACATCTCTAAGGTAAAGATGTTTATTAGTCAGCGCAATAACATCAAATAGTTTATGAGAATTAGATGTTTAAAAAAACTACGGTTTTAATAAAACAGTGCGTATTAAAACCTTCCCATTCAATTTAACCCATTTAAAAAGCTGAGTTAAATTATCTTTTATATATCCAAGAGTTTAAAATTATCATTTATCAGAACATTCTGATACCTTTTATTTTAAATCAATTTATTTTAAGGAAACTTAACAACTAAATACTTTGTTTTTATTTTAAAATCCTTTTTGAAATCATACAACATATATTTCTATATATAAAATAACTTTAGCAATCCATTCGCCGACACTCACTTTGGGTTCATTCGGATTCGAACTTATTTCGATCACACAATGATAAAGAGAATAATTTACTAAGTGCACTACAACGTTCGCCTAAGAAAACATTCGACCGTCACTTAGAAAATCATTTAGATTACCATAAAATTAATCGAGATATTATCACCGAACTATCCGAAGAAAATGTATCTTTATTAAAAAAATCTTTGAAATATTTATACTTATAAATAATTCCAAGTAATATTACCATTATTCTTCTCAAAATCCTTTTAAAATCAATTCAAGCAATACCGGGATTTAAATTCTCAAAACCCCTTTTTATTTATAAAACACCTTTATAAATCATATAAATCATTTTATATTATAATAACCTTTCTTTATTATAATAAACTTTTCACAAATATTTATCCTCCAAATGTCTTATCTTCCCACTTAGATGATATTAAACAAGTTATTAAAAGATGGCTTTTAACTTAACATTTTCACCGAAGAACTTAAAGTTAAATCATGAAATTAATTCACAAGGGTTTATTTTAACATATTTACAATCATTGAAATAATAAATGCTCATAAACTGGTCAAGCATAAATCAACAATAAAAAAATAATAATCAACGCTCTTAAACTGTCAAGGCATGACAAATCAAATAATAATGATAATAAAGAAATATTATCGTTAACAAACGAACACCATAAATAATTACAAGAATTTGAAAATTATTCCTTTACGTATATAAAATATATAATCCTAGGTAAAATATTTCAAAAATCAATATCATGTATGTTTGCCTTGTTTTAGTGTTAGAAATCCTTATCGACATTGTGACATCTTTATCTTGACCAGAATTCATAAACCACTCAATAGACTAATCAACATAATATGTTTTTATAGTAATGAAAAATACACTTTCGTATATATAATACTCTCAACTCATTCCGAGTGTCACTTACCCTATTTCTAATAAGCCATACCCTATCAAATTCAAGGTTCTCGCTTAACCTTCAGCTGCGATACCATTCTATAAAGATCCGTCTTTTTAACTCTCGGAAGTCGACACCTAATATGTCCACGGTGTTAAAATGCCAAGCATCGAAGTGTCAGAAAGGCAGATTGCTATGGTAAAATAAAAAGAAAAGGAACAGAGGGAACGGGAATCTCATAGCGGAATGACAACATATAATATAACACAGACAGTAAACTATCACTCTAAAATACATAGTATATCAGAATAAGAAAAAACCTCATCCACCTGGACAGTTACAATTTTCTAACCTTACAATTTCCGATGGGTATATATAACAATATAGAGGAAAATAAAAATACTATGGCATGTGAACATCCAGCTTTACCCCATAAGCTCTATGTCCCACCAACGATAACCTGGAAAAACTTGGTCTGACCTGAGCAATATAAAAAAATAACATCATGATTAGTCTAGAAAACCAGCGTGAGAAAACTCAAGAAATATGATGAACATATAATAACTTGTGAGATCACACCGCTAAACATGGAACGGGGTTTACCTCATAGGAACAATATCCATACAGGAAAGAGTGGAAACAATTTAGAACAAAAATCCAAACAATAAAGGATGATCATATACATGATCAAAATCCAAACTTAAAGAATAGACACAAATAAATAAATATAGAGAAGAGCACAAGGAACTTCTTGATGCAATTAGGAAAGGATTAACCCCAAGGTTCGAATCAAAAAAGGAGAATGAATTCATCCAACAGGACTAGTGGGTGCGCCCCACTACACCTAAAGTATACACATAGACAAAATATACTTGAGAGCACATGCGCCACTCTCGGGAACTTCCAAGGTAGAACCTCGTCAAACATGGGAATTCAAATATTTCACATCACCGCATGCACGTATGCAAAACCTGTCTAGATAGACGTGAACATACCTAATAGTTGCAACCCACATAGCTTGGGTTCCATTAGCTCTTTGGTTTTAGTTCTCTTCGATGTTGGATGCAAATGCTCAAAACGAACTACAAATCGTCTTAGATTCATTAGGCATAAAGAAGGATATCATAATCGATAGTCGATGAATCAACTATCAGGAATAACAAAAATGATCGTAGATGGAAATTAAAATCTCATTTACATATCACAACTCAAACTAACACTGCCATAGTGAAAACAATGAAGTCGGACAAGTTAGGGCAGTGTTACTTCCTATCTTGACTCGACATACATTCTTCACTTTAAGAAGAGCAAGAATTTCCTCAACGAATAACAAATAGTCTTAGGTTGATGATCATAAAGAAGATACCAGGATCGATAGTCAATAAATCAACTATCGAAAATGAGAAAATGATCGTATATGAAAATTAAATCTCATACTCTTATTACAACTTGTCGATCTCAACCTAGTACTACCCAGAGAAAATAATAAAGCTGGATAAGTAAAGGGATTATTGCTTTCCATCTTTTCTGACATACATTCATAACTTCAAGATTAGCAAGAGTTTCTTCGATGTTTTAGTAATAAGTGTGAGACTAAATATTTACTATAAACAAATCAGTGTTTTAAAAAATTCGACTCACACTTGTGCTTGATTTTCATGTCATAAATATTTGTAAAACACTTTAAAATCACTCTTTTAAATATTCCTTTAAAGAGAAATTATATTTCTAAGTGTATTAAAAAAGGGTTATAAAAAAATTTTCATTAAAACATTGTTTATTTTAAACTCAAGAACAATTATACTTAGCTTTATTTTAAAACATTCCTTTTAGAGATCTTTTCATTTATAAAATATCATTTATAAATCAATTTACTACAATCTTTAAAAACTCCTCCAAAGATTTAAAAATATCAACCCTCGGTAAATCATGTAACAGGATTTTTAAATAACTTTACGAGATCAATTATTATAACAAAAGTGTTATAGCCCACGAATTCTTTTCTACTTTCTGAAATCATTTATCATAATAAAAATGTTGTAATCCATGACTTCTTTCTCAATTTTCAGAAAACATTTATTACAACAACGATGTTGTAATCTATGCTTCCTTTCATATTCAATAAACTAAAAAATAGTTGAAATATAGTTTTAAAAACATCAATTTCAAATATTACTTGGAAAATCTCAAGTTTAAAGTATATTAAAAACTTAAAACCATTTCCTTTCCTTATTTCGAAATAATACCTCTTCTTCGTTAATTTATATTAAATCATTTAAAATACATATAAATTTCAAACCACTTTTAAAACACGTAAATATTTGTTAGAAAAGTTCACTAAAAGGATTGAAGAAGAAAATAAAGTTTAAGCCCAACTAATAAAAGTTGGTAATAATATCGCAAAACTACCACTAAAAGGTAGTTCTTTTCACATTGGAATTTTCTCTGTATTTGTATAAAGTATAAATATTATAATTTATTTTTCATACAACATATACAAGTCTAGTATGCATTCACGGAAATTTAGAGAATTTTGAAGTCAACAAAACCCATTTAAAAGTGTGTTTAAAACTTGACTTTCGAACTACAAAACCACGACCAAAACTTTTCCAACTTTTAAGCACTTTGACTTAGGTGTTATAACCTTTTCTGAGCCATCAAAACTTGATTCAAACAACATTTTGAAAAAGCAAAGGTGTAATCAAATATTTAATGATGCAACCATAAGCATAAGATTTCAAACACAAATACAAAGAGAAAGGATTTAAAGTGCAATAACACGATTTCAAACACTACAACAAAAATACCCTTTTACAATGCCTATTTTACAATGGTTTTTAAATGCCTATTGTATTGTAAACATATTACAGCGGCTTTTACAGGCCTATTGTAATATATGCCACTTTTCAATCACTGTTTTCCTTTGCACATTGTAATAGACACCTATTACAACGGTTTTAATTTGCTCGTTGTAATATATGCCTATTACAACTGTTTTTCTGCTCGTTGTAATAAATACCAATTTTCATCCCTATTTTCCTGTTTTAATAGATGCCTATTACAATCATTTTATTTTACCCATTGTAATATATGTCAATTTAGAGAACTCTTTTTTGTACTAGTTGTAATAGATACATTTTACAACCCTTTTAGTTTACCAGTTGTAATAGATGCAATACTCTTTAATGATCATTGTTATCTTTGATTATTTTAGACATCGTGAGAGAATCTAACCAGCATTTCAGCAGACTTAATTTAATAATAATTTGATTAAATTAATTTATAACCAATGACATTATATCTTGTTTGTGTTTGAATTGAAATTAACATATAGTTATAATTAAGAAAAAACAAGTAATAAATTAATAATTAATAACTAATAAATAAGAAATAATAATTAATAATTAATAATTATACATTAGCACTTGTTAATGCCGAAAATGGGCATCAACACCCAATCACATAAGAATAAAATTAAAACAGAGCAAAACAATCATAAATGAACATACAGATTTTTATAGTGATTCGACAAGTCGACGTACATTTCATATTTTTATTGATCTTGCACTCGATTATGATTACAAGAATGTTTGGATCAGCTGAGATCCATTAATACAAGAATAAAGAAAAAATAGAAGAACTTTGGCAGCGGAAAGAAGGATCCCATTTCTAATGTCATGCTTGCTGTATTTATAGGAGAAGATGTGTGTGGATCAAGCTTTGATCGAAGAATCTCCAGTCTAAGACGAGGCCATATAAGAATTTTGAGGCCCATTGGGACCCATAATAGGATCAGCATCAATCCTTATTTTGGTGTCCAAATGAGCCGCGATCCCACTGGTGGGTGCCTCATGATATTAGCTACTTACCCTTCAAATTTCATGCCCTTCAGACTTACCGTTTGTGAGATATCGCATTTTCCATGAAGTTGTGTTGCATGCATTCTTCTTTCAGCCGATCCCTCTAGAGGGGTAGGTACCGATCCCTCTAATCTTCTCTGATTGGGATGCGATCCTTAGGGGATATTCACCATATTGTAATGTGATTATACTCCAAGTTTCATATTGATAGCATATGTAGGTTTTGAATTATTGACCGATCATTGTTGCAATATATAATGAAAGCTTAATATGGCCGATCCCTTTATACCGATTCCTTTTAAACGATCCCTTTTTATAGGTGAAGTAAGTTGCCCATAACTTAGCATATGAACTCCAAATGACTTGAAACTTGAAATGTAGCCTCATGAGGTCTTCTTTGTCATTCCATATCAATCTCACCCAGTTTAGGACAAAAATTGAGGATAAATACCGATCCTCTAGGGAAAGGCATAGACACTTATCCCCCGTCTAAATGAGGCATTATTCATATTTAGAATATTATGGAGAGTATATTTCTTGGTCCAGATTGATCGTCGCTTCATATCATTACCTACGCATGATTTCTGAGCCTAATACTCATCTCTCCGAGTTGTCTTCCTCGATGATCGTTCAGTCTAAGTCGTCCAGTCGGTCTGAATATAGCTGAGCCAAGAGGCTGGATAACTGTACTAAATAATTATTATTAAATGATAAATAATTAAGTTTAATATTTAATATTTAGAATTTAACAATTAAGAATAATAATCGTTATTTAGTGTTTAATATTTCATATTTCAAAAAAGTTCAAAATTTTGAAATATTATAAAAATAATATAATAATGAACATTGAGTATTTAATATTTAATGGTTAATAAATGCCACCAAAATATTAAGAAGCGATAGTTAACAACTAATAACTAACATTAAAAAAAGTTAGAACTTTAAATAGATTTAAAACTTTATAAAATATTCAAAATTTCAGAAAATGTGAAAATGTGAAAAAAATCAAAAAATATAAACATAATAATGTAAATCTTAATATTTACCTTGATTTGTCTTTACTTGACCATCACAATAACACGAGTGCCACAGAACTTAAGAAGCTTAAAAGTATTTTAGGAAGCATGCTTTGGACATTTGGATACTCTTCTTTATCATTTTAATGCTGTTTTTTTTTCGAACATGAGACGCAAGGCTATGGTGGCAAAGCTCCGGCCGAGTCCTAGAATGTAGCAGTTATCTCAAACAGGGGCGATGTCAGTCTGGCCGCAGACAATCTGCTCTATGAAAGGCCCATAAAGTATCCAATTGAGACAGTCTTTGATGTATTTCCAAGGAATCCTATCCGAGTCAATCCCACCATCTAGCGCTCAGCTCAATACTCATTGACTTGCCTTACGCTGCACTAGCCTCAGTTGAGGTTGCTTCTACCACCAAGTCATGTAAGATTAATTTATTCTCCAGCTGCATGCTTTAATTTCATTATGTCTTTTAAGAGACAGTATGTTTCTTTAGGAAAAAAACTTGTAATCTTAATCAATTTGGGATGATTGCTACCTTCATAGATTTTATTTTGAAACATGTCCGTGACTATGTTGAAGATGCTCGTAGATGGGACCAGACCAAATATAAAATCAGGCAGTCAATCCGGAGAACGAGAGTTAGCAAATTTTAGTGAGGAACAAGAAGCCCTAGTGTTGAAATCAAGGAATGTTATGAAGAAAGATTCAGCTATCGTGGGACTGAAAATATTCATGAAGTAAGTTTACATAATATAATAAATAATCAAAAAGGATTATGTTATGTTCTTGATAATTCAATTAAATAAAATTCTTTACTAAACACAGTTTCAAATAAATTCAAATATATCTTCCAAACCTTAACTTATAAAATCATTTGAAAATTTATTTTTAAAATAAATTTTTAAATAAATACTTAAACATATTATATATTAATTAAATCAAACTTTATTAAATTAAAGCTTATTAATAAATATATTTTATATTAAAATTTATTTATATACAAAATAATTTCAATATTAAATAAAACCATATATTTTTCCTTTCAAAACCATAGAAATCATTTCAAAATATTTATATATAGGCCAACGGTGTCTGTATATAATTTTCTATCCTATGGTCAAGTGATATGGATATTTATCATTTCAATCTGTAATTTAAATATATATACAGGTATATATCATTTCAACCCGCAATCCCAAATTCAATTCAAATGCAAATCGCTTGGGTTTATCATTTCAACCCGTAACGATTTCTCCTATTCTACAGATCATTCCGGTATGTATCATTTCAACCCATAGGGAATTCTATACTAATAGAGAACTTGCAGAGTTATAACATATATGGTAATAATAATAATAACAGGCATATATTATCCATAACAATATAAATAAAATATAAACAGTAGGATATGGTGTCATATCCTACAGGTGAAAAATATATGGTAAGGAATAAATCACGAATTCGACAATCGATCGTCTAAACAACGAATCTCAAACGAAGTAAGCTGACACTGATTTAACAGGTGAAGCTGATAGATAGAAATCGCTGAGAACAAATCAAATCAACTTGATATAACAGAATATATATATATATATATATTATTATCGTTATTGATAAAATAAATATTTAATTTAAAACACTATTAATCAAATAAATATAAATATATATTTATTTCAAATCCTTACATTTTAAACACGTTTTTTTATCTAAACCTTAATTTATCTCTGAACACCAAACTCTTATATATTTATATTTATATACAGGCAGATCTATGGACTAGCATTCATACTTATATACATACTATAATTAAAAATCAAAATACTTACATATATGGACTCAAACAGATTTCATAAACTACTATGAACTTATATATACAACAAAACATGTGATTCATTCAAATTATTATAACTTAAACTCAACAGAGTATATAAATTAATATATATAAGACTTATATAGAACAACACTTAAACAAGTTAGAATTATACTTCATATTTGTTATTATAAAACATATACATATACAGCAGATTTCATAATTATAAAACTTGAACAGGTTACACTATATGTTCATTATGAAAGCAGCGCGTAATAATTTTTTTCTTCTTACTTAACAATATCATATTAGAAACAATATATAAGGTGATATGCTAAATACGACTGTCATATTTAGTCTTAAATATCTACAACAAGTTTTATATAGCTTAATATATAGATAGCAGATCTTAAAGTATATATATACCTTTATATATTTACTAACAAACCTGACACAGCATCTATATATATAAAATAAACACTTATGTTATACAGAAGGCCAACTTACGTATACAAAATATAACTTAGGTAAACGTATATATAAACTTTATATAAACAAATAAATATACATCTATTTATACACACACACACACAATATATTATATATAAAAGTTAAAACCAACCCATCATATTGTTGTATACCGAGAAATAAAACATATACAAACCTATACACTAATATAAATGGTTCGACAGCAGGCTATATATATATATATATATAAATTAATGTATATAAACAATACATAACTTTTTCACAAAATACCTAGAAGTATGTGTGTGTGTGTGTGTTTATGTGTGTGTGTGTGTATATATGTATGTGTTTATATATATGTATATACATGTATGTATGTATATGTGTGTATATATACATATTCAAGCAAGAGGGGACTTACGGCAGCTCAAATGTATGCATGTAGGCAACGTGGATGCGCGCAGGTAGGAAGCAGGAGAGGAGTGGGTAGGTTTGGCCGTAACTATGCGGTGCAACTTTGGTGACAAGGATGCGTGGGAGGGTGGAGTTGCAGCTCGATGTGATGAGAGTGGGAAGGAAATGGATGTTGACGAGTTGCGGGCTTGGAAGAGAAGGTGGTGGGAATGGCACGGCGTGGGTTAGGGTTTGGCAACGGTCGGAGATAAGGGGGTGAGCGCGTGCTATCGGGGGAATAGCATGCAGGTTGAGGGGCTAGCTACTCGGTTTGATGGCGAGGCAGTTCACAAAATTGCAACGAGGAGGAAGAACTTATATATAAAATATATATTTTCCAAAACTGAATGAACAAGAGAAAGCAAAATGAAGGTTGCCAGGGAAAGAAATAAAAAAAAGGGGCATTTTACCAAAAGGGCAAACTTTACAGTAAAATTAGTTTCTAGGACACACATCCATAGAAATTAATTTCAAGGCCAAAGTCAGCAGATTAATTACTTTTAAGGACAATGTCAGTAGTCGAATTACTTTCAAGGACATAATTTCGTAGGTTTTTAGGCCTTAGAAATTAATTATTTTGCATTTTATCCTTAAAATTAATTATTTGAGTTGTGTGTCCTAGAAACTAATTGCACTTGCTAAAGAGCCCATTGTGGCTAATTTCCACATAAAAAAGGGAATGGTTTCAGAAGCTAGAGGAAGAAAGCGGGTTTCAATATAAATATAACTTGGATTTATAACATTAATTTCTTTAATAAAGCACAAAACGAATGAAACACAATAATGTTTGAACCGGTTGGAATGCTAATAGCCAAAGGATGAGCTATCCACTCTATGATTTACTGCTATAAATAATTTATTGAAGAAGAAACGGTAGAATAGGAATAGGCTTAGAATCATATACGGATTTGAATTTCGAAAGGCAATAGAAACAAAGGTCACGGACATGGTTTCTAAGCCATATTCCTATTCTACCGTATCAGTACCATGTCCGTGACCTTTGTTTCTATTTCCTTTCGAAATTCAAATCCGTATATGATTCTAAGCCTATTCCTATTCTACCGTTTCTTCTTCAATAAATTATTTATAGCAGTAAATCATAGAGTGGATAGCTCATCCTTTGGCTATTAGCATTCCAACCGGTTCAAAGATTATTGTGTTTCATTCGTTTTGTGCTTTATTAAAGAAATTAATATTATAAATCCAAGTTATAATTATATTGAAACCCGCTTTCTTCCTCTAGCTTCTGAAACCATTCCCTTTTTTATGTGGAAATTAGCCACAATGGGCTCTTTAGCAAGTGCAATTAGTTTCTAGGACACACAACTCAAATAATTAATTTTAAGGATAAAATGCAAAATAATTAATTTCTAAGGCCTAAAAACCTACGAAATTATGTCCTTGAAAGTAATTCGACTACTGACTTTGTCCTTAAAAGTAATTAATCTGCTGACTTTGGCCTTGAAATTAATTTCTATGGATGTGTGTCCTAGAAACTAATTTTACTGTAAAGTTTTCCCTTTTGGTAAAATGCCCTTTTTTTTATTTCTTTCCCTGGCAACCTTCATTTTGCTTTCTCTTGTTCATTCAGTTTTGGAAAATATATATATATTATATATAAGTTCTTCCTCCTCGTTGCAATTTTGTGAACTGCCTCGCCATCAAACCGAGTAGCTAGCCCCTCAACCTGCATGCTTTTCCCCCGATAGCACGCGCTCACCCCCTTATCTCCGACCGTTGCCAAACCCTAACCCACGCCGTGCCATTCCCACCACCTTCTCTTCCAAGCCCGCAACTCGTCAACATCCATTTCCTTCCCACTCTCATCACATCGAGCTGCAACTCCACCCTCCCACGCATCCTTGTCACCAAAGTTGCACCGCATAGTTGATAATATATGCCGGTTATTATTATTATTACCATATATGTTATCACTCTGCAAGTTCCCTATTAGTATAGAATTCCCTATGGGTTGAAATGATACATACCGGAATGATCTGTAGAATAGAAGAATATCGTTATGGGTTGAAATGATAAACCCAAGCGATTTGCATTTGAATTGAATTTGGGATTGCGGGTTGAAATGATATATACCCGTATATATATTTAAATTACAGATTGAAATGATAAATATCCATATCACTTGACCATAGGATAGAAAACTATATACAGACACCGTTGGCCTATATATAAATATTTTGAAGTGATTTCTATGGTTTTGAAAGGAAAAATATATGGTTTTATTTAATATTAAAATTATTTTGTATATAAATAAATTTTAATATAAAATATATTTATTAACAAGCTTTAATTTAATAAAGTTTGATTTAATTAATATATAATATGTTTAAGTATTTATTTAAAATTTTATTTTAAAAATAGATTTTCAAATGATTTTATAAGTTAAGGTTTGGAAGATATATTTGAATTTATTTGAAACTGTATTTAGCAAAGAATTTTATTTATTGAATCGATTTGTGAAATTTGAGGAAATTATAAATATTTACTTTATAAATTATTTTAATATATATGTATATATATATACTATTTTTAATATAAAACTATTTTTGATATAAACTATTATAATATACTAATTATTTTAATATATAAACTATTTTATTTTATAAACTATTTTATTATGTACTATTATTAATATCTAAACTGTTTAAGTGGTGGAAGCTATGATCTTGGAAATGGATATGTATTTGAAATGAAAATTTGATATCATATTGATATGGATTTGAAATGGAAATGATATTTTGGTTTTGAAGTATAAACTATTTTGAAATGACCACGGTGTTATAATAATATTTGGTTGTTAAAGAGACCGGGATCAGATATTGTCATACTCTTTGCCAATACTGAAAAGCACTTTAACAATTGTGTACATGGTGGAGATTCCAGAATGATGTAGGATGGTCTGGTGACGGTTCTATATGGTATTTACGTGACCTTGACTCTCGTGAGTCAGCTTGACGCGGCTAAAATAGGAGCCACGTCGGGCCAAGTGAGGTCATTCCTCCAATCGGGTACATTTCTTCGATACCATTCTATTGCTTTTGTGATTGATTGGGTGCACCCTTCGATTTGGGAGTGTGTCAAGAGGTGGACGGTAGTAGCTGCTATGCGTTACTGCCAGTCCAGATACGAAAACGGTATATCTACCCTGGCATTGCCTCGAGTGCTGTGTCGCATGCCTTGTCGCTCCTTCTACGAGTTTTTCTGTACCATACCTATGGAGTGCCCTCTGATAGCCCTCCAAATTACGGGGGGAGTTACGGCACTATATAGACCATGTGAATATATAAAATGTGTTAAGGGGGATATGGGTAACGCCTTAACGTTATTTTAATATCTTTTACTTTACTATAGACATATTATAATAGCGTATATTACTACATAGTTTGAGTTACTTGTATTTCAGTTGATATTTCACTTGAGTTGGATTTATTGATATAAGAATGTTAATCCTGACCTGAGTGTTTTGTGTTTTGCTTTACGCTCGGGTCAGACTAAGTGATACAACATTTGAGACTCACCTTGGAGTTTGGAGCTTCGCTTGGAGATCCAACTATCGATTCAGCTTTCAGCTTTTCCAGTTGATTTGTTCGGAGATGTCATCTGTTTGTATTTGAGACTTCATTGTATTTGAGATATTTTGTTGTATTTTATTTCTAACTCTGATGTTTATATATTAGCTTCATGAACTACTATTTATCTATTCCGCTGCTTATTATCGTAATACTCTGTGCCTGTGAGTCTGTGATTTATTTATTTACTGTATATGTTGAGTTTTGCCAAATTTAAATTAACAATTTGATATTTTGAGCAATTCAAGTCCGACATGTGTGGATGCGAACGACACGAAATATCGGGTCGTTATAATTTTAGTGCAATGTAATAGTATATATATATATATATATATATATATATTTTTTTTTTCATTTGAATTTTTTTAACAATGGGCAAATACAATTAGAAAAGACTTATTTATATATTTTTTCATTTGAATTTTTTTAACAATGGGCAAATACAATTATAAAAGACCATATTACAACGGATAGAAATAATTGTAAAAGATCCATTCGCACTAGGGAGAAACATTTGTAAAAGATCCTATTGCAACGGGCAAAAGCAGTTGTAAAAGAGCCTATTTCAACGGTAGGGGACCATTGTAAAATATATTTACTACAACGGCTTTTACAATGGTTTTAAAATATTGTAAAATCTTTTGGGTCTATTACAACTTCGTATAATACAACAGAGGCAGGCCTATTGTGAAACCCCTATTAAAACAGATATTGCTCATTGTAAAAGGGTATTTTGTTGCACTGAAAGTGCAAAAGCACGATTGTTCCATTATTCAACATTTTTGCTACCATAACATCACAACCAACAACCAAACATTTATATAAGCAAAATGTCTATAAAAGTAATTCAATAATGGTGAGAAATCCCTTTGGGTCTTTCTACAAAATCTACTGTAAATCACATATATGTCATAAGCTTTCCAAAGCGGGAATTCAACCAAACTAACTAACCCAAGAAATCATTCAAGCATACAAACAGTAATTTATGTCAAACATATATACCATGTAGAGCTCATTTAAAGGTGAGTTAACTCACCAAAATTCCAGCTGACACTTAAGCGTTCCTACTTGATTTAAAATCGAATGGTGTTTGATTTGATCTCAAAATCATACTTGCTTCAAGCTTTACAAAATCAACTCTAATGCGTAGAAAACGCTCCTATGAGCGCAATGCAAAAGATCGTGACTCGATTGGACCTCGTAAGTAGAAGATATCGATTTTATAAGGATTTGAATTTAAAACTTAATTAATTTAATTAATCACGATTATCACCTTAATTACCTTCATCTAGTAATCTTGCCTAAATAAAAAACTTCTCCTGCCTGAATATGCATGCACCATTATTGTGCACGATCCCTCCCCTAACTCGAGCATTACTCTATGATATCATGCATAACCACCTCCGACGAACTCCCTTTCGCACGCTCTCCACGATGATGCCTCAAACACGAACCTTGGCACCACCAATGAAAACGAAACCTAGAGCATGCCTCATCACTGGTTGTGTGTTGCATTTCACAAGGTGGAGCTGCACCACCTACGACTAGCATTATTCTCTTCAGCTTCGCACGAGAAGCGCAACCCCACCATCGCCTTCACCTAATGTGCCCTTCATCACCTTAAAATGAAACCCTAGCTTTGACAATTAATATTCGATCACGATCCAACATCGCCGCGATCTACATGGAATATACGGATTTGAAGCTCTCGCCTCCACGATTTCAAAAGATCCGACTATTTTGGTTTTCACTGAGCGAAGTTCCAAGAAGAATAAAATATATGATGGTGCCTATGAAATGTATACTGGAAAATGACAAAGGGAGAAGATGGAGAGGTAATGAAATTAGGTCTATGTTTTGGGGTTATTTAAATTTAGAATTTTTGATACTTTGACACACAATATTACATTTACATAGGAACAGCTAACGACGGAAATAAAAATACAATCATTCACAAGAATGCAATAGGAACAAAAAACAACATAAAAATACACATGTTAACTTATTCTGTATAGTTTCCAAAAATACCAATTATTGCCGCAAAATGTGTCAAATGAAAAATTAAATATTTTTCAAATTAAAATTTATGGAAAAATCCTATAAATTCATTTAAAATACGTCATTAAAAATCAAGTCATTTTGTCAACAATTGATTTTCTTGTTATTTATTATACATGCTATAAAAGTGTACATAACAGTGCAAAAACGTTGCAATAACTTTCATTCGGTAAAAGGCAAAAATCCAAAAAATGAATTTCGGTCACATTTTCAATTTTCACCAAACTATTTATTTATGAAAACAAATTTACAAAATGAGTTTACTGTTATTATTTATCAATAAAAAGGAGTCAATAAGGCTATTAAATCGATTTAATTAATATTTAATTCATAATTTAGATATTTAAATAATCTCTATATGTGAATATAAGGTGTTTATATGTTTTTTGGAATATTACAATTTCGCATATCTAATCATGGAAAATTGAAGATTGAGAACAATATTTCGGATTAAAATTAGGAGAGAAAAAAACATGATTCTAGATTAGAAGTTGGATAGGATCTTTTCATTTTGTAAGAAAACCTACCAAACTGAGGAAAGCGCATATTGGGACCCGTCCTGTTTATCATTTTTTCTACATACAAGTTTCCCCAAGTTATGCTTTTTTCTTTGCACCGGCCCTCCTATGTTACGAATATACTATTGGAATTAGGCCAATAAGAAGCATAAGTAATGGATGAATTTCAATTTTTTTTTTACTATTTTGGATCTTTATATTGAGCCTATGAAGTCTAATTTATTTGGAACATTTCTAAATTACTTTTAAATAAAATACTTATTTTATTTAAATTTGTGAAATGGTTCATATTATTTAATTAATGTTGTATATATATATATATGTGTGTGTGTGTGTGTATCATATGCACACATATATATTTGTATGCATGTGTAACATATCAATCCGTGCAAGGTATAACATGCCCGTGGATAAGTACTGAGATTTACAACGCAATGGACGTGATTTACAACACTATGGACACGTTAGCTCATCTAGTATACAAATATATTGTCCAAATATATGTTTATAAATTTACATATATATGCAATGTTATAAATATATAAGCTGGACTTTTATTTAATTATATATATATGTATGTTTATGAACATAAGAATGAACTATTAACACTATATATATCACAATATGAATAAATTAAAATCACCTATAAATTATATTAAGAAAATTTTGCTGCAAGAATCGAAGCACTATCTATATAGATATATTTATTAATTTTTTTAAATATATATATATATATATATATATATATAATATTTATATATGAGTATAAATAATATAATAATAACGATATTATACATATGTATTAATTTTCTAAAATATAAAAAAAAAATATTTTAAATATTCATGCATACTAAGTCATGCGCACGACATAGTTTTTTTTTAAATTTAAAATATATTTTAAGTCAAATATTTGTGCTGGTCTAATATTATTTAAAATTAATAACTATTTTCAAAATCAAATTTTAAATTTTAGTAAATATTTGAATGATATTTTATAGTTTTAAATGCTTAATATGTAATGTTATAATTTAATAATAATTTTTAAAGCTATTTTTACTTTTGGTTGTCAATTAAATAGTTTAAATTATAAACTTTTTTCCCCGCTGAGAGCATATTAAGTGTTAATTTAATTTTAGATGATATGAAACATAAGTTGTATGATAAATATATGTTATTATAATTAATTTACATAATTAATTGATTCAAACAGTATTTAAATAATAATATATATATGAAAAATAATTTTTTATTTTTGCTGAAATTATTATTTCTTTGAAACTTTATATATAAAATTTTATAATCATGTATTGTTTAAATATAATGTAGTATTAAAAATTATAAACTATGCATATATTTAAATGATGAATATTAGATTAATTAAAAATAAAAAAATTTGTTTTTTAAGTAGTGTTGACATTAGTTATATACATGACAAAATATAATTTATTTTAAGAATTGTAATGTACAACCAATCTGATTATGACAATATATTTATATATTGGAATCATCCCCTAACTAACATAATACGGATGATATAAACATTATATGATGATATTAATATTTAAAATTAGATTAGAAATGTACCTTAGGTCTGATGCTGTAAGTATACCTTGAAACGATGAGGTTTGCTCCTCAAACTAATTTCCAATCCAGTAAAGTGCCGGTACCTAAGCTGATGACCATCAACTATCAAATAGAACTGTATTTGATTAGAGTTGAACTCGAATTCATGGAGAAGGATAGGGAATGGTTCGACAAGAAATAAGGAAAGATGGAGGCTTCAAAAGTCATCAAAAAATAAGGGTAGAGATGCTTATGTAGAGGAGAATTTAAAGACAAATTAGGATCTAGATCCTTTTTCATCTCTTGCCACTTCTCTTCCATCATAGCCGTCCAAATCAAAGCGCTCCAACATGCCATCATATGGTCGTATATAACCCCATTATAGCCAAATATAATCAGCCCCTATATGGGCTTCAAGCCTATTTAAGCCCAAACAAAATATTTTACATTTAAATCCAATTTAAACACGTATCGAGTTTATCAATTAATATATTAATAACTTTTATAAATCTTATATATAAAGAAAATATTTTTACAATCAAAGTCAAAGTGAAGGCTTTTTGGCAATTCCCAAAATGACCTTTCCCATGCCTCACATACTAAAAACAAGTATGGTTGTTTATGTCAATGGTCTTTCCATGATAGAATCGTTTCCCATTTTCCCACAATCATCTCTACTTTCTCTAACATTCTTCTTACTCCATATTCCTCAGCTTCCCACTTTCTAATGAGATGGTGTTATCGTTAAAACCATTAAACTAATCAGATTCTTCCCAACCATCCATTGCACTTGTTCAAATTGTAAAAGGAATTATCTTCGACGGTTTTAAAAGAATTTACGTATTCCCCCAATTTGTTGATTTTGATTTGATGTTTCAAAATAGCTTACCATCAGCTTTCATTATATCTTGATTAGGCTTCTTAGTTCTCTGATTGAAGCACTCACCGTTTTCAACATCGATCAGGGCTCTTGTTAGGCCTTATGTTCAACAGATTTGAATGCAAGATGATGTGCAAGGAAGAAGAAACAAAATGGAAAGCAGATTGCATTTAATTAGTGAAAGTGGCATTTTGTCGAACACAGGAGTGCAGATTGCTTCTACGGCTGCCAGTGGCGATTCAGGAGGAGTGCAGTCTGACTTCAACCACCATGTGGACCTGCTTGACCCCAGTGAGACAGCCGACCCTTCAGTCAAACCCAGTAGCAAGTAGATGGTGTGTGCACGTGCACATATGCACATGTACATAGCTTGGTTAAGACCTGTTCAAATGGAAGTGGTTGTATCTGATTATTTGATCTATTCAACGTTTGATTAAGTCATGTAATGAGCTGTATTCAGGTCTGAAGGGTATATAAGTAAGCTATGAGAATCAGTTGTATGAATGAGATGGGAGTTAATAAAAGAATTATTCATTTCTATTTGCAAAACTCTGTTAGTACATTTTTGTTTTCTCTCTGTCTTTCTAGCCTTCAAGAATCCAAGTTCTCAACCACCTATTGTCATTAGATTTTTACTGATCATCATGGTCAATACAAGGCACAGAAAAGATGGGCATAACACTTTGGTATCAGAGCCGGCAAGGCCAGGAGATCCACCAGAGTTAACCGATGATGATAACCAAACTGATCAAGATGATGAAATTATGGAAAAGAGCAGAGAAGAGAAAATCAGTTTAAAAAATTCCCTGGCCATCAGAGAGTTGCAAGAAACTTCCATGATCCTTCAAGAAACCACTCAAACATAAATGTCAAGATCGACAGTATCAGTGAAGCACTCACTGTTGTAACCAGAGAGTTGAAAGAGCTCAGAAATATGAGACAAATTGATAGTAGAAGAGGAGAAACCGGCAGTCAAACACCATCACGAATCACACCAGCAACAGTACCCCCATATATTCCACCATCCTAGAGATATCATCAGAGGCTGCATCAAGAGACTGCTGCACTAGAAATATTCAATCAAGAATTCAACTCTTCACTCAGAAATTTCCAAAACACTCATAGAGATGCAGTAACAAGAAACAACACACCTCAACTTTTGCAAAACACAGTCATCAAATTAGAATTCCCTACCTATGATGGTGACAGTGGAGTGATAGAATGGCTTAGTCAAGTTGGAAAACTTTTTGTTTATCATAATACTCCAGAGAATGAATGGGTGCCAACGTGTTCCTTCCATCTCAAGGGAGAAGCCCATCTCTGGTTTGGTTGGCCGATCAAGAAAGTCAAGAATTATGACCATTGGGTAATTTTTAAAGAAGAACTGTTAACAAGATACGCACCAGAGGAGTTACAAAGACCCTACGGAGCCATCTCTAACCTCAAACAGACCACAACCGTCAGGCAATACCTCAAGAATTTTGAGCAGTAGTAAGGATTATGTGAAGCACTTCCTGACCAATTCTTGTTTGAGAAATTCATTGATGGGTTAAAAGAGGAAATTAGGTATGATGTACTGTCACTCAACCCTATTGATTTTAAGGAAGCGGTTAGTCTAGCAAAGGTGTTTGAATGCAAATGGAATTGGAAGAAAAAGAATAAAGTTAATAAACCAACCAAAAATCTCAATAAGAGTGGTTATCCTAAACCCATAGCTGTGACCAAACCAAATGTGGAGTATCCATCTAGAGTCAAGGGCCTTACACCGCAAGAAATTGTTGAAAGAAGAAGGAAGAATCTCTTCTTTGGTTGTAATGAGAAATGGCACCAGGGGCATATATGCAAAAATAAACAAGTTTACATTATGGAAGGAGTAATGTCTTTGCAAGACTCTGATATCTGTCAAGAGATGGAAAAAGATAATAAGCCACAAGGAGAGACTGATTCACAGGTAGAATTGTATACATGCAGTGATAAAAGTGAAGAGACTTATGCTATTACCATCAATGCAATGTGCAGTATACCAACTCTATATACCATCAGGGTACAAGGCTATGTTAATGGGCATCCTATCACTGTTCTTGTTGATTCAGGATCCACTCACTGTTTCATTAATTCGGATATAGCCAGAAAATTTGGTTTACCAGTTCAAGAGAGCCAAACTTATGTGGTTCAGGTAGTTAGTGGTGATAGAATACATGGCAATGGGGTATGCAGAGGGTTAACTTTTAAATGCCAAGGGTGTCAGATGGCCATTGATTTGTTATTGGGATGTCAGTTAGTACTTGGTGCACAATGGATGAAGGAAGTTGGGGAAGTATCATTTAACTTTGCTAAACTCTAGCTAAAGTTCCAATATCATGGAAAAGAGTATATTTGGCAAGGAATTAAAGACAATAATAGGTTGGTGGATGAAAAAAGCATTGTAAAAGAAAGTGCTAAAGGTCAATTATCATTACTGCTTTGTTCAAAGGAAATTCAAGTGGGGGGCACCCATCAATAATCAAGACATACCTCCTAAAATATATTAAATTCTTACACAATATCTCTCAGTCATTGCCTCTGCAACCACCTTACCTCCACCCAGAAAATATGATCATAAAATCCCTCTTATTCCTGAATCCAAGCCTGTCTGTTTGAGACCATATAGGCATTCATATCACATCAAGAATTAATTAGAAAAACTCATCAAAGAAATGCTAGAATCAGGTGTCATAGAGCCAAGCACCAGTGAGTATTCATCACCAATGGTCATGGTAAGGAAAAAAGATGGATCATGGAGGATGTGTGTGGATTACCGAACACTCAATCAGCAGACACTCAAAGACAAGTTTCCTATACCTCTTATTGATGATTTATTAGACGAATTATATGGCTCAAAATTCTTTACTAAACTTGATTTGAAATCTGGGTACCATCAAGTAAGAATGCACGCTAAAGACATCAATAAAACTGCTTTTAGGACTCATGAAGGGCATTACGAATTTCTAGTCATGCCTTTTGGGATTTGCAACGCCCCTTCAACTTTTCAAGCATTGATGAATGATATGTTTAACCCCTACTTAAGAAAATTTCTCTTAGTATTTTTTGATGACATTCTAATCTATAGCCAGACTTGGTCTGAGCACATACACCATATTAAGTTGATGTTGCAGGTATTAAAGGACAATCAGATGGTAATTAAGCTATCCAAGTGTTCATTTTCTAAGGGGCAGGTTGCTTATTTAGGGCATATCATCTTAGAAAAGGGAATTGCAGTAGACCCAGAAAAAATTAAGGCAATAAGAGACTGGCCACAGCCAAATAATATTAAAGAATTGAGAGGATTCCTTGGTCTTACTGGGTATTATAGAAAGTTTATCAAACACTATGGGTTGATAGCTAAACCTTTAACCAATCTGCTAAAGAAAAACGCATTTTTATGGAATGAAACTACAACTGAAGCTTTTGTGCAGCTCAAACATCATCTAATGAACCCACCCATATTATGCATGCCAGACTTCAACAAGGAATTTGTTATTGAGTATGACGCCAGTTTAGTGGGAATTGGAGCTGTGCTTATGCAAAATGGAAGACCTATTGCTTACATGAGTCACGCATTGAATGGAAAATTTTTGCTATTGTCCACCTATGAGAAAGAATTGTTAGCATTATTGCTTGCTACAAAGAAATGGACACAGTATCTTATGGGAAGGAAATTCATTATCAAAACTGATCACCAAAGCCTTAGATACTTGCTTTCACAAAGACTCTCAACTGGAATACAAGGAAAATGGTTGGCAAAACTGCATGGGTTTGACTACAAGGTTGAGTATAGGAAGGGCAAGGAAAATACTATGGCTGATGCACTTTCTTGATTGCCGGAGAAGGATGAAGTTCAGATGATACAGTGTAAAGCAGTGGCCACACTAGAGGGAAGCTAGATACAAGAACCAAAAAATTACATGGGGCAATCAACATATATTAAGGAATTAAAGAAAAACCTGGAGGAAGGCAAGCTTGAATCATCAAAATACACAGTGGTAGATAATTTGTTGTATTATAAGAGGAGAATAATGTTGGATCCATGTTGCAGAGAAATAATACAAACTATACTACACGAATATCATTCTTCTCCATTGGGTGGTCATGCTGGTATCAAAAAGACAAGACACAAGATAAAGCAATCATTTTACTGGAAGGGAATGAGATCAGATATTGAAGAGTATATAAGAGAATGAGATGTTTGCCAAAGGAACAAGCATGAAAACATATTAATTCCCGGCCTGCTATAGCCATTGCCTGTGCCAGACAAAATATGGAGTGACATTTATATGGATTTTATAATAGGGTTACCAAAAAGTTATAGGTACACATCTATATACATAGTGGTGGATCGACTCCCTAAGTATTCACACTTTTTTCCCCTACAACAACATTATATAGCTAAGGAAGTTGCAAAAATATTTTTCGATGGGGTGTTTAAATTACATGGCATGCCACATAGCATTGTTAGTGATAGAGACTGCATATTCACTAGCAATTTTTGGCAAGAGCTGATGAGACTGCAAGGATGTACCCTAAAAATGAGTTCAGCCTACCACCCCCAGTCAGATAGCCAAATCGAGGCTTTCAACAAGACTTTGGAAGGGTATTTACACTATTTTGTTTGTCACAAGCCACAAGAATGGTCAAAATGGCTCACCATGGCCGAATACTGGTATAATACTAGCTGGCAAAGCTCTATCAATACCACACCCTACCAGGCAGTCTATGGAATACCACCACCTTCCTTGATATCTTATGTGCCAAGAACTGCAAGGGTGCCGCAAGTAGAGCAGGAGTTATACTCTAGGGATATTGTGATACAATTATTAAAGGATAGTTTAAGACACACACAAGAGGGAATGAAGAAGTATAGTGATGCTCGGAGGACCGAAAGACAGTATAGTGAAGGAGATTGGGTGTATCTAAAGTTGCAGCCATACAGACAAATCACTGTGAGTAATTTGAATACCACCAAATTATCTCCGAAGTACTATGGGCCATACAAGATTATTCAGAAAATTAGAGAGGTAGCCTACAAATTAGAACTACCCTCTGGAGCACGCATACACCCACTATTCCACATTTCACAGCTTAAAAGAAGGGTAGGCAGTAAGGTTATTCTTCAGCAAGATAATCCTACATTTTTGGAAGAGATTGTTGATGAGCCAGAGGCCATTTTGGATAGGAGGATATTTCCAAGGGACAATAAGGCCATTACACAAGTATTAGTTAAATGGAGACAAAGAACACAAGATGAATCTACTTGTGAAGACTATTGGGACTTGGTGAAGAGGTTTCCCACTTTTGACCTTGAGACAAGGTCAAATTTTGAAGGGGAAGGGAGTGTTAGGCCTCAGGTTCAATAGATTCGAATGCAAGATGATGCGCAAGGAAGAAGAAACAAAATGGAAAGCAGATTGCATTTAATTAGTGAAAGTGGCATTTTGTCGAACACATGAGTGCGGATTGCTTCTACGGCTACCAGTGGCGATTCAGGAGGAGTGCAGTCTGACTTCAACCACCATGTGGACCTGCTTGACCCCAGTGAGACAGCGGACCCTTCAGTCAAACCCAGTAGCAAGTAGATGGTGTGTGCACGTGCACATGTGCACGTGTACATAGCTTGGTTAAGACCTTTTCAAATGGCAGTGGTTGTAACTGATTATTTGATCTAGTCAATGTTTGATTAAGTCATGTAATGAGCTGTATTCAGGTCTGAAGTGTATATAAGTAAGCTATGAGAATCAGTTGTATGAATGAGATGGGAGTTAATAAAAGAATTATTCATTTCTATTTGAAAAACTCTGTCAGTACATTTTTATTTTCTCTCTGTCTTTCCAGCGTTCAAGAATCCAAGTTCTCAACCACCTATTGTCATTAGCTTTTTACTGATCATTATGGTCAATACAAGGCACAGTAAAGATGGGCATAACAACCCTCTAATGATAATGCTTTTAAGGTAACAACTATCTTACCATTTGTTCAAAGTAGAAATCTAGGTTTTTAATCATATGTCATTATTGTTTGTTGCCCATATTTATTGCTTCTACAAAGAAGGAAGAGTAGATTGAGCTTTCAAATTTAAATGTTTACTATTTAGTTGAATTTTAAGTAACGTTTACCATGACTTTATTTCAATGACTGTATTTATGTATAGATGTAGACCCTTTTTTACTCTTTACTTTCAATAGTTAAAACACTTATTTTATTTTTTTACTTTTTATGGGTTCAGTATTTGGTTAGGACGGTAGTTTGTACAAACTACCTGATTGTATACATGAGAAGATTATGAGAGCGGTGTAAGCAGTAGAGCATTTTATATTGAAGGAAAATATAATTCGTTTGTTTCAATAAAAAGAGAAAAGGTAAGAAGAAGAGTGAAATTAGTTTAATCTATGGTTATATCGATTTATACAAGAGTTCGATACTTTTGTATGCATCAGGTTTACGCACTTCAATGTTGGTTTACGATAAGAGTAGTATTTCATATGTAAACTTATATAATGATGATTTATGCAATAACTAGTGCAAATTATTGTATTTCATTAATTATAGTCAAAAGAAACAGGTTTTCATTCTTAAACTTATAATGCATTCTGAGCAATCCAGGTAATATTTAGAATGGTTTATGAGTAAAGCTGTAATCTCACGTATGCCACTAGCAATATATTTGATATCACATCTATGTTTGCAGAAATTTTGTTCAGCATATAGTTGTAAATTATTTACAGCAAAGGAGTTAAGTCTTAAAAGGAAGAGGTTACTTTAAGAAATTGTACAAAGAAATAGGGATAGAGAAGGAGGTGGATTGCTAACAATGAATGGTTTTTAAGGGACAGTAAGCTCATTTTCCATATCTCTAATTGAGGATACATATGTTCCAAACCCATGATGTAATACCTAGCTTAAGCTTAGGGAGTTTATAAAAATCATGTACTAAGTTTTTAACAGCGATAAATTGATGTTTGTTACAATGCTCTCAAATGATCCATAAGTAGGCATCGACAAATTATGTTAAGTCGAGAAGTATATTCATTGTAATTTTGTACATCGATTGAAATTAACTGGACTTCATATTTTATTATTATGTATACAACCAAAAATTATTGTTGTGCTTTTCTAACTTTATTACATGTACTAGGTGGTTTGATGGAAAATCATGGATTTTTTGACTGCTAGGAGTATCGGAAGGTTTCCAAGTTTTTGATGTTGGTGAAAAAGGAAGCAAAATGATATGTTCCAACTTATATTATCTCCAAAATTATATTTTCTTCTGATTTCATATGAATTATGGATGAAATTTTAGTTTTAAGATATATTCAATATATATTGTTTGTTAATTTTCTTTTAAGTTAATAAAATTTCTCCAAAGTCAACCATTCCTTATTTTTATATTACAAAATAGGCATTTTTACAAATTTCACTCTTTTTGACTCATTTGATCATCACATATATTCATATTCTACTGTCTAAATTATCATCAAATGTCTCTTTTTGTTGGATTCGCTACGGTCTTAAAATTTTATACTTGTTAAACAACTAAGTAAACCAAAAATTGCATTTTATCGTTAAATTTAATAAATGTAAAATTTAAACACCGATTCAGTTAACTTATTAAATTTAAGAAGGTAAATTAACATCAAATGTTTGCATTAACCAATTAGTCAACTTATTAAATCATCACTTCAGATTAGAAAATTGCTTTGTTTAAATTTTTTTGGTGAGTTGAATTGTTTAACTATTGCAGTGTCATTAATAGTGCACTATATACTACACAGATCTTAGAAGTATACCCACTTATTTTAGTTTTATAATCTGGTTGCTTGTAAACATTGCATTTTATGAAGATGTTATGACTTGATTTTAAATGGAATATGAGAAAAACAAATGTAAGGATTTGATTAATATATATGTTATTTATTCAGGATATTGAATAAAATTGGGAATCCAATTAATGGTAATAATGTTGGTATTAGCTAATAAATTAAATTTCAATGCAATACCCATAAATGAATGGAATGAAATGAATGTATATAAATGTATACTAGGTTATTTATCAAATAGAAGGAAAGGAAAGTAAATATCGAATTTGATTGATGAATAAATATACATTGAATAGTAATTGAATGTAAAGTTAATGGTAATTGTATAAAATCAATATAAGATAATGAATTGCAATAATTGTGGGTTGATAATAAGGTGTGAATGGGAAAGTGATTGTATATTAATTGAATGGAATTCAAATTTGATGGGAAAGGTAAATGGGTACTTGGAAATGAATTTAAAACGGACTTAAATAGTGAATTTATCTAATTAATATATAATAAATAATGACTGAACAAAAACCTATACCTGTAAATATCTATAAAATTTAATGTTATGCAATTGAGATAAACAATTGGAAAATGTTAAAGTACCTGGATATATATACTAAAATAAATGGTACCCAGGATGGTATTATGATAAATAGGGAATTTAAGAATAGGAATCAGGATTTATTTATTTATATGGAAACTTAAAGTGTAATAATTGAATTTAATTGCAATTAAATGAGATTGAATATAGTTAAATAATTCATTATTTGAAATAAAGATAATGCGAGAAATTTGTGTGATAATTTGGAATCCAATATTTAAATCCATCTGTTGACAGGAATGAATGGAATACTAATTTATTTATTTAACTAAACGGAATTTTAGGATATTATTTATAATTTGGGAATTTAATGAAATTAAGGATTTATATTGAATTTATAATTTACCTTCTTTAAATTTGACATCTAAACTTGTTGGAATTTTGTAAATGATTAAGAATTTTTAAAAGTGATAAAATGAGTCAATTTTAGAATCTAAATATAAAATTTGGATTTATTTACTAATTCTTAATTTAATTAATTAATATAAAAATAGTCATTTTGGTCACGGACTCGGATTTCGATGAAACCAGTTTCATCGGATCTGTAACAGTGAATTATTGTAGGGTGTCAAGTTTCGTAGCAACCGGACTTGTCGTTTGATCGTACGAATGCGAAACGCCTTGAAATCGATTTAACTGAAATCAATTTGAAATCAATTTGAAAATATTGATTTCAGCATAACTTCTTCATACGATGAAATTTGGACGTGAAACTTTTTCCATCGCGTTCAGAATATTTTAAAACACCTATTTGGATATATGGGTTTACCAAATTTCGTTCCGGGGTTAGAACGGGCTTTTTGGGCCAATTATCGTTCAACACGTTTGTTTACCGGATCCATCTATTCGAATTTCTAACCTATCTATATAAACCCAGTTATAAACCCTAGCCCCATCTATTCTCATTTGTTTGTGCGTTCATTTCATCAGTTCCTTCTCTTCTTCCAATGGCTAGAAACCCTAGATCCAAATTCAAACTTCAAACAATCCAAATCAAAAGTCAAAAATTCAAAGTCCTCAGAAAAATTCCAAAAAACTATATGTTGATGCTCTCGAGGAGCGTAATCTCCTAGTGGAATTCATTTTTCAAATCGATGCACGGTTTGTCCAGAATTCAGAGAATCATTCTCGGCCGTCCTTTGATGGTTGTCGGTTTCGACGATGGATCTTCAACGAGGAGTCGATCGGGGGTTACTGCATCGTAGAGGGCGGCCTGCAGTGCAGATCCATCGGTTTGGTTTGCCTCGAAATGGGAGAATTTCGCCAGAAAATGGCCTTGAAGAGTGCGACGGCGCACGGCGTGGGAGGCTGCAGGAGGAGCCGCGACTTCCTGGTGGGGGCGGCGGAGCGAGGGGAGAGCGGAGGTGGAACCTGATCGTGGAGGAGGGGTGCGTGGCGTCGTCGGTTTGGAACCCTAAGGGGCGGCGCGGTTTCGTGTATAGGATGTTAGGGTTCGCGAACAAAAGGGGGTCGCTGCAGTTTGCGTGAGGGAGGTACGATGATGACATGGCTATTTATTAAGGTAAGTGTGTTTTAAATTAATTTTGCTTTCAAAAGATTTAACTCAAATAACTTTTACGTACGTTATCCGTTTCACGCGAATTTTTTTTGTTAGGATCGTAATTAAATTCCAGATCTTTTGACAGTGGTTTGGACAGTTTTGGAGACCGTCAAATTTTTGGGTTTAAATCGGATTTAAATTCGATTTAAATTCAAAGGTGAGTGTTTTAACCCACTCACAACTTCTAAAATTTTCTATGTCTGTTAAATTGACTTAAGATATGAGTAGAAATTTATTTATGACTGTTTGGCATGTTTTGTTTATCATCTCTGTTAAATCACATTTATTTAATTTAACCGTTAATTAATTTTATTTTTGCATATAGATTTACAGTTAAAAATTTATATATTTGCATACAAATTGCTGGTTAAACCGTCATTAAGTTATTATTGAATATAAACGGTTAGTTAATACCTGTTATTTATTACCTGTATATTATATATGCTCTTTATTGATGTTTGTTTAAATTGATGATGATTGAAATAAATTGGTTGATGATTGATATTGGGTGAATGGATGATGTGTTCTATTTTATATAAACTGCAAGTTATTATGCATTTTCATTTCATTCGAGATTGCGGTTTGAAATGATATACAACTGTTTATTTTTAAATTGTGGATTGAAATGATAAATATTCGTATCACTTGACCATAGGATAGAAAATTTTATACAGGCACCGCGGTATATATATAAAATTATTTTTGAAATGATTTTTTTATATGGTTTGGATAGGATACGGTTAATAAATACAAATTTTATTGTTTTATAAAATCTTTTTTTATATGTACATCTATAGTTAAAGTATTGAATTTAAGCTATGTATGGATTTGTAAATAAAATAAATAAGTTGAACAATGGAGTTTGATTATTTTATATGGTTAAGTACAGATTAAGATATTGAAAATATATAGAATTTTAAATGATTTGAATCAATTAAGATTGGGAGTTAAATTGGAAAATTTATTTGGAATTGAGCTTAATTAAGAATTTAACTTCATAAGTTGATGTAAAATTTATTAACTTGAAATTTAAAAAAAAGGTATGATACTTATAACTGAATTTTTTTTTTCAAGATGAATTAAATGAATATTTCTAATATAAATATATTGAAGGAAATTTTCTTTATAAGTAATTTGAGTTTTTCTTAAATGATTACAGGTTTATCATGCAAATATTTCAAACTAAATAATAGGGCTTTAAATTGTTGAATAGAAATTTCTAACTTTAGTTCCAATTGTTTAATATTCAAAGTTTGAAATATACTGAAACTGAAGTGGTTATTGAAACTGAAAGCGATTTTGAAATTTATGGATTTTGACTTAATTTTAAATGAAATAAAATTGTAAGTCGCAGAAATTATTTTATTTTATAAAGTAATTTTAAAATGCAAACTATTTTATTCCATATACCGTTTGAATATCCAAACATCCCAGTTTTAGAAGTTATGATTTAAAAACTATGAATTTTCGAAGTATTATGGTTTGAAAGTTATAATTCAAATGTTTGGTTTCCGATTATTATAAATTTTAAAGCAGTATGATTTTGGAAAAGGAATATATTTGAAACAAAATGATATTATATTAATTTGGGGTTTTTAAAAATGATATCGAATGAGTTTTTTTTGGAATGGAAAGGATATCGTATTTATACTGTTTTGCAATAGATATTTTATTCTGGTTTTGAAAGTAGATTATTTTAAATAACCGCGGTGTTATAATAACGTTTGGTTGTTAAAGAGACCGGGATCGGAAGTTGTCATACTCTCTGCCAACCCCGAAAACCACTTTAACAACCGTGAACATGGTGGAGATTCCAGAATAAAGAAGGTTGGTGGCGGCGTTTCCTGTAAGATAAATACGTGGACCCAACTCCCGTGAGTTGGCATAAGGTGGCTAAAACAGGAGCGATTCTCGGGCCAAGGGGGTTAGCGCCCTTTATCGGACACTCCTCTTCGATACTATACTCTGACTTTGGATTGATTCGGTGGCCACTTTTACTTTTGATTTTAGGGGGAGTTTGTTCGAGGTGGGCGGTAGCTGCGGCTATGCGTTACCACCAGCCCGGATAGTAATTGGTATATCTACCCTGGCATTGCCTAGTTGTGCCGTGTCACCTTCCCTATCGCGCCTTATCCGATTTTGGTTTTGTACCATACTTATGGAGTGCCCTCTAACGACGCCCAGTACGGGGGAGATTACGGTACTGTATAGACTATGGGAATATATTATGTGTTAAGGTGGAAAATGTAAAGCCTTAACGCTATTTAAAAGTAAGTTTATTTTACAATTAGACACTATTATAATAGCAAAATATACTACATAGTAAATAGTTTAACGGATCCTTAGGAGATGTAAATTCCAAGCATCTCTTGAGTTACTGCACTCATATTCATTCTGTTAATTTATCTTACATAAGATCTTTTAGTTCTGACTCGAGTGCTTTGTCTTTTCAATTCGCTCGGGTCAGTCCGAGCGTTTCAGGATTTGAAGATTTTTCTGGAGGAAGAAGACGAAGATTTCATTACTATTATTATTATATATTATATGGTTCAACTACACTGTATTCCGTTGCATTAATATTATTGTTATGTGAACTCTGATATTTATTGTATAAAGAAGAATCAAATGTTTGTAAACAGTTTTATGAACTGTATATTTATTATTATATTTTATCCTTCCGCTGTGAGATTCTGTTTTGTTTTATTCTTCTTGTTTTTCTTATTTACCCCATAACAATCCGCCCTTCCGTATGGTTTGAATTGGCACATGTGTTGATTTAAAGCGTGCGAAAAGGCGGGATGTTACATGGACAAATCTCCTCATCATTTGTCCTAGAAGAACAAAACAAGTTTATACGTACAGTATAACACCACCAAAGGTAACTCTGCCATATAATTTCCGTGTTTCTCATAGATATTTGCAGAGTTAAAATCCCTCAGTATTAAGTAGGGAATATTCCCGTACTACCAAAATTGAAAATGATTACATATTTAGGCCGATTATTAAACTATCAAATAAACAAGCATTCATACAAAGATTTCATTTCCCATGGAAATTACTAAGCTTCTTAGATTGATCTTCTATTCTTAAAATCATCTTTTAAATATTTATTAAAATATTCATATATTTATCTCATCGATATAAGTATATTCACAAATCATTTCTTTCAAAAATACTTGAAAATGTTAAAAATAGATATGGAAAGTGTCGTTCTGTATTAATCATGGATCGCAATCTACTCAATGATTACGTCGCTATCCCAACAAATCCATAGTAAAATGCAGGCAATCCCTCCCCCTCGAATTACGCCATGAAAAATCAACCATTTCTTTCCAAAATCTCTTTATTCATAAATATCTCAAAATCCATTTATGTGATGGCCCGTTTCTCCATACCCTTTAAATCGACAGTTAACCGCACATGTCCAACTCAACTTGCACGAAAAGACAAAACATGAAGGGTAATAAAGAAAATAAGACAGACGGAATCTCACATGAATGGAATAATATATAATATTGAACAAATATCTTTACAGCGGAAAACATTTACATTACATATCAGAGTCTAACCTAAATTCAGCTTGGACAGTTATAAACATCTGTCCTTACTATTGCTGACAAACATCAAACTAAAACTAACAAACAACAGTGGATAATAGAATATGTCTGTACATAGATGAATATCTCCAGCTCTCCTCTTGAAACTCCAACCATCTTCGGCTAAACCTGAACTACTCAGATATGACACGAGTATTGAAAATACCCAGATTAGGCTTGATAAACCAGCATGAGAAAACTCAATAATAAATGACAGTGTCATATATCATTTTAATCCGTAATCCCAAAATTCAAATCAATAAAATCGCTTGGGTTTATCTTTTCAACCCATAACAATTTTCCTTTAATCTATAATATCATTCGGGTATGTATCATTTCAACCCATATGGAATTCCTAACTAATAGTGAACTTGCAGTATGAGAATATAAATAGCATAAAATGACATCATATCATTGACAGGCATATATGATCATAATTAGAAAATTAAATAATATATATTAGTAGGTTATTATTGTCAATATTTTCAACTAACATCAGCGAACTAATGCAAATAGTAACGGATCATATTTAACAATTAAATAACTAACAATTTAAATTTAACAATATATTTCGATCGTCATTTCATGTGAATTAAATCTACTAAATATAAGAATGTTAATCGTGAGTGATTGCTCACCTTTTGAGGCTGAAGAAATGAATAAGAATGAAAGTGAATGGATATGGACATGCATACAGATCGAACAAGCGGGACAACAACAAGGTTAGAATTGCTGTTGTAAATTTAGACAGTGGCGAAACAAAGCAAACTGAACTTAGATTCGATAGAATAAAATATATGCATATGATATCTATCACATATTTTTTCAAAATTCTTCAAATAAATATTTAAACGTATTATATATTTTCAAAATTTATTTAAAATATTAACATAAATATAACTAAATACCTTAAACATATTATATATACAACTTTTTTCCCATCTTTGAAATAAGATAACTTACTTTATTATTATATATAAACAATCAGCAAGCCACTATGAAAACTCTTTTATATATAAACTTACTTTATTACTATATATATAAACATATTTTTTTTCTTCAAACTATAAATAAAGAATAAGAGGAGTAAGCTGCTACCACTTAGCTAAAGACTCGACAAGGGAAGATCGGAGTTGCAGAGACGGACGAAAAGTAATGCTTGGCTATCATGTTTGATGTGGGGGAAACTCAGTCTGCTCTGTTTGGTGGCAGGGAACTGGGTGGGGCTGTGGTGAAGAGGGATTGTGTAACGACCTGGTATTTCAAACCATTCACATCTGCACATGTCAGACTTAAATTGTTCAAAACATCAGATTGTTATTTTATATTTGGAAAAACTCAGCATATACAGTAAATAAATCAATCATAGAATCACAAATACAGAGTAATATAACAATAAGCAGCGTAATAGATAAATAGTAGTTCATGAAGCTACTATATAAACAACGGAGTTTGAAATAAAATACAACATAATATCTCCAATACAATGTAGTCTCAAATACAAACCGATGACACGTCTAAAAAAAGCACTAGATAGTTAAAGCTGAATAAATAATAGATGGATCTCCAATTGAAGCTTTAACTCCAAGGTGAGTCTCAAATGCTATGACACTCAGTCTGACCCAAGCGTAAAGCAAAACACAAAGCAATCGAGTCAGGATTAACATTCTTATATTAATAAATTCAACTCAAGTAAAATGTCAACTGAAATACAAGTAACTTAAAAGATGTTTGGGTTTTCCATCCTCTAAGGATCCATGGAACTGTCTACTATGTAGTAATATATGCCATTAAAATATGTCTATGGTAAAGTAAACTATTAAAATAGCGTTAAGGCGTTATCCATATCCCCTTAACACATTTTATATATTGCCGTAATCTATACCGATACTGTAAACTCCACTCGCAAGTGGGCTATTAGGGAGCACTCCATAGGTACGACACAAAACAAACTCGTAGAAGGCGCGATAGGGCGTGTGACATGGCACTAAGACAATGCCAGGGTAGATATACCATTTGCACTCTTGGATTGGTGGTAACACATAGCAGCTACTACCGCCCACCTCGTGACACACTCCCAAATCATAGGTGTACCCAATCAAATCACAAAAGCAATAGAAGGTATCGATGAAATGTGTCCGATAGGAGGAATGACCTCACTTGGCCCGGTATAGCTCATGTTTTAGCCACATCAAGCTGACTCACGAAAGTTAGGGTTACGTAAATACCATGTAGAATCGTTACCAAACCATTCTACTTCATTCTAGAATCTCCACCACGTACACGATATTGGCAGAAAGTATGGCAATATCCGATCTCGGTCTCTTTAACAACCAAACGTTATTATAACACTGTAGTCATTTCATTTTAAATCACATGCTTTCAGAACCATATCAATTCGAGACCATTACTCACTTTAAAATAATATTCATTTTCAAAATCATAACACTTTCCAAAATTTTAACTCTTTCGAAATTATAAAACCTTTGAAACCACAACACTTTGGCAATCATAACACTTGGAAATCATAACACTTTGAAGATCATAACATTTTCGTAATCATAACGGTTTCCACCTAAGATAGCTTAGATGTTGAATAGTATATATATATATTCATAAATTAAAATAATTTATATATATTAAAACACTTTATATATAATAAAATAATTTCCTCCAATTTCATAAATCTATTCAAATCAGCTTAATTCCAACATTCAATTAAATCAACTCAGATTTAACCATTTCAAATTTAAAGTTCAAAGATTCAAGTTTATATATTTGAACATTTACAATAAAATTTTATTTATATTTCAACATTCAACTTTACCTTTATCCAAATTGGAAATTATTCACTTAATCATTTAATAACAATTTATTAAAACCCCAATTTATAAATCTAAATTAATACTAAATATTAAGTCTCAATTTTATTTAAAAAATGGGAATATACATTTGGTCATCTTTTTATCACATCAAGTTATAAATCATATTTTTCAACATCTAAAATAAATAAGTTCAAGTAAATTCTTATTTAAATTTGCTTATTAATCAATTTAAATTCCAAATCAACATTAATTCATCTTTCCAACTTTATTATTAAAGTTATAAAAATCTATTTTTAAAATATTAATATAAATTTAAATAAACACTTAAACATATTATACATAAATTTTATTAAATTAAATCTTATTATTAAATGTATATTTATTATTAAATATTATTTTATATATTTTTAAGAAATTAAATTATAAGAAAAATCTTAAAGTTTATAATTTCAGAACTAACTTATAAATTTAAAATTTCCAAAACAAATAATTTTAAAAATCTAAAATTTAGTCATATATAGAAATAACATTTATATATTATATTTTAAAAATCAATATTTATTAAAACTATAAATATTTCTTTTCAAGACCTTGGAAATCATTTTCAAAATATATAGGTCAACGGTGTTTGTATATAATTATCTATCCTATGGTTAAGTGATACAGATATTTATCATATCAATCCGCAATTTAAATATCTAATGGTATATATCATTTCAACCCGCAATCCAAAAATTTAAATTCAATGAAAATCGCTTGGATTTATCATTTCAACCCATAACGATTTTGCCTTAATCTATAATATCGTTCGGGTATGTATCATTTCAACCCATAGGGAATTCTATACTAACAAGGAACTTGTAGAGTGAGAACATATATGATAATAATATAACACATTAACAGCAGGCATATATCATCAGTGATTAAATATAAACAACATGATATGGTGTCATATCTCATAGGTGAATAGATACAGATAATGACATATCTTATACAATAATTATATAATTATCAGTTCAATTTAGCAGGATATTTCAATTGTCGTTTCAAATGAAATCAAATTTAATAAATATAAGAACGTTAATCATGAGTGATTGCTCACCTTTCAAGGCTAGAGAGATTCGACAATGAAATGAGTTACAAATCCAAGCACGAATTCCAAAGCAAACGAGATTGGCGCGAATTCGACGGATAGAGCTGATAATTAGTAATCGGTGAGAACAAATATATATATATATATATACATATATATAATTTAAAGTCTAATATTTACTCATATTAAAATAAATTCCTTTATAAAAACCCAATATTAAATTTAAAACACACACATATATATATATATATATATATATATATTAAAATCAAAATGTTTATACGTATATACAAAAATCATTATTAAATTTAAACCCATATATTTAGAATATATGCCTAATATATATTTAAAATCAATGTCTCTTATAAAATCAAATAACTTACTTTATTATTATATCTACACTTTAAACAAATCGAAATTATTCTGTATAAACATAAATGTACACCCAACAGATTTCATACATAAACTAACATATACCTTAACATATGTACTTTACTATAAAATTACTAAAATCTGAACATAACATATGTAAATATACCTTTAACAATAAATGCTTATAAAATCACACACATATATATAAAGTCAAAATCTATCTATTTTCATTTTTTTTCAAAAGAGGAGATTACAGCTTGAACAGGCATGCATACCTATGTCTAATATATAAAATCCTTTCTATAGGACAGAATAACAATTAGAATAGTACGTATAAAAGCTATTATAAAACAAATAAAATTTAAAAATAATAATACAATCTGTCTAAATAATTAAAACAAAGCGTGTGTGTGTATATATATATGCTTGCTAATATAAACTACCATTTAAACTTTCACACACACACACACACACATGTAAGAACAAGCTTATTATATACATTTAATATAAATATACACATATCTTAAAATTCTTATACAAACTGACAAAACCAATATATATGTGTGTGCAGCAGATATACGAAGATATGTATAAAACATACTAACATTACAAATAATAATATACATATGTCGCACTAACTAGTACTGACATAAAAATACTCTTATATAGCATATACAGTAAGACTATATATATAATGTAAGCATATACATACATACAAATAGCTTTAAAATCAATTTTTTTATATATATCATGTTGAAACCCAAAACTAAAATCAATATATATACATACAAGCAATTATATATATATATATATATATATCCTTCTTACAAACTTAATAACATAAAATAATATATGACTTTTACTTTATAAAACACTATAAACACATAACTATATGTATTGTAAATAGATAAATATATATACCGAGATAGTATACCTTAATATGGAGAAGCATGGCATGGAGATGAAAAGATGGGGTGAGGCCAGAGGACAGGAGAACTTAGGAAAGATGGGTGGAAAATGAAAGGGAGGCGGGGTTTGGATCGGCTTTGGTGGGGCTGTCGATGCTCGGTCAGTGGAGGAGGAGCCATGCTTACATGTTAGGGGTTGCTTGGAGGAATAAGTAGTAGGGCGGAAGTGGTACAGGTGGGTTGCAGCATTTGGCTCGGCAATTGGATGACATAGAGGTCGGAGGTGACGGGGTACGGCTGGCGTTGAGATCGAAATAGTGGGAGGGAATGACGATTAGAGGAGAGGGGTTGGGTTAAGGAAGGAGGAGCGAGTTTTCTAGCGCTCAAAGGTGAGGCCAGGTAGACGTCGAAGAGGAAGGGCGGAGGGGAAAGGTTGCGACGGTGCGGAGGTGGAGTTGGTGGCTTCGGCTAAGGCAACGTGAGCCTTTGGGTTTTAGGGGAAGAGAAAATGGAATGGAACGAACAATATTGTAAATGAAACTATGGGAATAGAGAAAGCAAAGAAACTAAGATGAATGAACGAAAAGAAATGAAAATGAAAAGGCACAACCAGATATACTGAGTATCTGGAGAATGATAAAAGTCATGAGCATGAATTCAGAAAATAATGTAAATGACTATTGGTATTTCTACGGTGGAAAATGGGAGACACAAGGAAACAAAATGGTTCAAATTCATAACCGATACGACTATCCGTTTCATGGTTTCCATTGCCTATCGGACACCGAAACACAGAAATGAATATACCGCAGAGATCAGCGCAACGTGACGATCAAGATGGTATACAAATATTAGTGGTACGACCAACCTATCAAACGTTGATAATCAGTACCGAAAATGCTGCAAATTTATCGAAAATAAGATACACGGAGCAATAGCAGTCCAAATTTGGCGAAACGAAATATGACGCCTCACTCAGAAGACAATTTACAAATTTATTATATAAAAATATTCAGGTTTGGAAAATATTTTATTATCTTCTAATATTAACTGATTTAAATTGAAATTGGAAATCATACAGTAAAACTAACATATATATTTTCTGATAAAATTTTACCATTTACTATGTTTAAATAGACGTATTCCAAATATCAAATTTTTATTTCCAAATTCAATTACTTAAAATTTAACAAAATTCCAATTAATTACGTTATTGAACTGTTAAAATTTACAGGTCGTTATACTCTCCCCCACTCAAAACTTTTCGTCCTCGAAAAGGAACGAGGTAGGAGAATAGAAACAATCAAAAGAGAAAATAGATTGAAATACCAAATACAAAAATTAATTTAAAACCATATAAACTACATTTATTTTAAAATTGGTTTATATTCAATTAGTTGATTCCAATTCATTTTATTTAACCAATCATATTTATTGTGTTCACATTTGATTGGTTTCATTTCCATATATTTTTATTCAATTGATTTGTCTCAAATTCATTAACATTTATTGCAAAAATTCCACAACAAAATTTGTTTTATTATTTATTAAATTTATTTGATCAACCAAAGTTAATTCTACCTCAACATTCAATTTGAACCACTCAAAACCATATAGATTTCAGTTTTAAATAAATTAATGCTCAACAATTTGGTTTAATCCATTTTATTCAACAATTAAATATTCATTCAATTTAAAATGATTTTTTTTCACTTTATCAACATTTCTTTCGCACAAATTCATTTTTAATTTAACTCATTCATTTTATCCATTTATCTTCAGCTAAGTTAATTCTACAAAAATTCAAGTTCACTATTCTTAAGTTCATATTTATCTGCTTAAATAGTCTTCTCTTTTATTTATTTAATTTATTTCACTTAACACATTTTGCAACATATATCAAATGTATAAACATCTCATAACCATATATTACTCAAAAAATAAACTTTCTTTTATTTATTCAATTTATTATCAGTAATTTCCCTTAACAAGATATCATTTTTGATATCCTATTATTTATATCATAGTGTATACTATCCAATTACATTCTAGTTACATCTAAACTTTCTAGGTAAGTTATATTAATGTTTCTGAGTGTAATTAAATACTATACAAATTTTCTTTTATTTACAACATTTATATTAAGCCAGATTTTGGTTTGAACAATTTATTACTAAAGTTTTCTTCTTGTACAACCCTTTATCATATCCTAACATTTAACTTTTTGAATATTTTAGGCAAGTTATATATATTAGAATGTAATTTAGTGTTATACAAATAAGTTTGTTCAAATTCATTATTTCGGGTTGGTTTAATTCCATTTATCATTTTAGATATTCCACTTATTCAAAAATTTCACTTTATTTCAATAACTAAAACCATTATTTAGTATGAAACTTAAGATTCAAATTTTCGGTTTCACTTCAAACTATTTTGAAATAATCATATACATATATTTTTGTAAATCAATTTATACATAAGAAATTCAAACAAAATTCATTGTCTCAAAACAAAAGTGTAGTAAAGCTACTACGTGGTCTCTCCACTTCAAGACTCGTAAATGAATGTCAATGATGCTGCAATCATCATCAAAATTATTTTCCAGCGACAAAAGAAGAGAATACTAATTTAAAACTTTTAAAATTCTTTGGAAACGATTTCTATTCAAAATATATTTTTAGATAATATACTCTAAAATATAAAGCCAAATTTTTTAAAAATACCAGAAATTGAATTCTCAAATTCTTAATTTAAATTCATTTCAATTCCAAATCAATTTATATATCATGTTTTATAAATTGCATTTATTTATATTATGCGGCAATAATCAGTGGTTTGCCAAACAATAAATGAAAATCAAATATTATCATTTCTAACAACTATTTCATTTTACTATCTTATTTCAGAAAATTATACTTTTATATATAAAATATAATCTTACAAAATTTATTTCATTTCAATTTGTAAACAATATTGTCTGTTTGCTTTATTCTAGTGTTTTGGAATTCCCATCGCTAACGTTAGCTAGACGAATCGATCGAAACCCAAAATCAAACTTAACAACTCAAACAACACAATATATAACATTTTTAAATTACAAATACACTCCCTCACAAGATGATTCAAAAATGGATAGAGATTCACTTATAGAGGGATCCTAATCGAAGAGAATTCTAACTAATCGGATAGACTTGAAAGGGGGATAAGATAATTAAATAACGAAAGAGAAAGATGGATAGACTATATTGATTGCGGGTGACTTTAACCGGGTCAATAGAGGTTCCAGAAATAAGTTCGATGCGGAAATTCAACTTCCCGCTAAAGAGGGAAAGAAGTGACTTCACCAAACATTAGGGTAATCGATGCCGGTTGTAAAGGAGTTTCACCCCTTTACAAAATTCTAAGATTGGCGGAACCGCCGATTTATTATCGAGATCAACTGAGGTGGAGTTATGGAATACTCCAGAATCAAGAAGAACATGAATAGGGAGAGACAAAGAATGGATTTCAGAACTAATGGGAGTCTCAGAAATTCAAAGGAGATCCGAATCAAAGAGGGAGAGATTTAAGCTCGAACGAAGGTGATTCTGTAATTAATTCTACTACATATGCTAAGTTTTGCTTAAAACCTGTAACGACCCGGCTTTTTCAATAGTTAATTTGCAATATTTAAAATGAATTTAAATATTCAATTTGAATTATAATTTGATTTTGAATATGGAAAGCTGTTTTATTTAATAAAAAGAATTCAAAATTTAAAATATAACGACCTATTGAATTAATTAATTGTTAAAGTGGTAATTAGATATTGGGTAAAATATAAAATCTGGTATAGTAAGCTTGTTGAAAATATTTTAACGGCTTATAAAATTTATATTGTTAATACTGGAAATAATAGATGAATAAAAATTGAATTTAACTATCGTTTGTTCTATTTTAAATTTGCATTGTTTAAATTGATATTTAAAAATAACCTTCCGAGGCACAGTCTCGGAATTCGATGAAGCCAGTCCCGTTGGATCCGTAATATTGAATTATTGTCGGATTTCAAATTTCGTAATTTTTGGAGTGATCGTGTGATCGTACGAGAGGAAAACGCTTCGAAAATAATTAATCGTTTTAATTTAAAATATATTACATCAAATCACTACAACCTTCTCCTATACGCCTCCTTTCCCCTCAAATTAAATCACATCATTCTACCCTTCTGGAGCAAGCTTTTGTTCCTTTAAAATCAAAACATGCATCTTTCTTTTCTCAAATCATTCTGAAGCCAGAGCAAAATATATTCATGGCCGAGCAAAAATTCCTTCTCTCACGTTCGATTCTTTTTCCTTCGCTGAGTCTTTGACCTCCTCTCTTCATTTAAAATTCGTTCGTTTATAAAATAAAAAAAGAAAAAGAAAACCCTAAATCGAATCTATGGCGATGAGCGAATCGGGAGTTGGACGCAACTCGACTTCTTTGGAGGCGCGGCAGCATTCTGGCGAATGCGCAAGGATCATCGAGGTCGCGGCGCTCATGCAAATGATGGTGTGTCGTATCGATTATTGGGGGATGCCGTACTTGATTTCGAAGGTTGCTCGGGGACTAGGGGCTTGTACTCGAAGGCAATCTGTCCTAGAGGAGATGTGCGCGAGGGCGACGAAGCCGCGAAGGTTAGGGCGTCGTGGTCGCAAGCAGGAAGGGGGGGGGGGGTCGATCGTAACGGTGATTTTGGGAAGAGGAATGCTTGCGTGAGGAGAAGGAGGCGCGTGTGGTTCTTAGGGTCGTGATCGATGGTGGTTGCAGTGAGGTATTTATCTGCCTTTCGTTAATTCCTTATTTAAAAAAAAAAGTTTTTACTATAAAGTAAAATTCCTAGTTTAGTTTGACAGTAAACAAATAATATATGTGTGTATAAGATTTTGACAAGTATATAAAAATTTATGTAAGTTACATTTTAAAATCTATATAGATTATTTTGTATGCAGTTTGGAAATGAGATAAAATAAATATACTTATTCACAATTTAAATCTATTAGTTCATTTTTAAATAATATATATATATATATATATATATGAGTAATTAAGTTATTAATAAATTTATTTAGTTATTTTAACTACTAAGAGATTTCCAAAAGGAAATTTTTAGTTTAAAATTAAATTATAAAATGGGAATTTGATTTATCGATTATTTTGATACTAATAACATTCATATGATTATAAGGTTTAAAGTTGAAAAATGAATAATTTAAATAAATTACAAGTCAATTAAAATATTAAACGATAAATTTATCGTTGATTAGTTCTAATATTAATAAATTCATATAATTTGTTATACAAGCTCAAACGTATGGAGACAAGCCAGGTTGGAACAAATTTGCAAATTTAAAAGGGACAAAAGGTGAGTTAATCTCACTCAGTTAAATTTAAATTTGAATGATATTTGAGATTTTCTCACTCATTTGGATGCCACTAATAAAATTTAAATGTTAAATTTAAATTACTGGATGTGTTTGGTTGATTTATAATAATTTATTCACTGGATGATAATATAAACCCATATACTGCAATGTTCCACTTTGAAGTGGAATTGATATTTTATTTTGTGCTAACATTTGTGGATGCAGGGAAACAGGTAGGAGGGATCCAACAGGATTCCTCAAAGATATTCATTTATTATATATATTGTTGCCATATGACAGGATGAATGATATTGATATGGATTTGCATGCGAATTAAATTTATATGGAAATTGGAATTTACTAATTTTTAAAATGCTATAAATAATTTAATTGAAGGAAGTTAAATGAAATTTAGATTAAAAGAATATTTCTTTAAGATTTGAATTTACATCTATTGAGACTAAAGTAAAATTTAAAGAATATTTATGACTTTGGTTAAACATAAAATTAGTTAAAGTTGAGTTCGGGAAAAGGGTAAATTATATACTAAAGACTTGAAGAAAATATTGTAATCGATGAATGGGTTTGAAGTAAAGCAGAACTATATTAAGAAAATAAAATAAGAGAACTATATTAGGAAATAAAATAAAATAACTTTATAAAGAAATGAAATGGAATTTTATTAAGGAACAATATGGAATTGAATTGAAGAATAAAATTATAAAATAGGATTTTTGAACAAATTGTTTTCATAAATAAATGAAAAAAAAAGAAAATTCAGGGAGTTATAAATTTATAAACGGAGTTTATAAAAGGGAAAGGAAGATATATGTGGATACGAAAAGGAATAAGTCATGAACTTATATTGAGTTATAATTTGTTTGAAACGGAAATAGTAGAATATTTCCGAAAAGTAAGAAGTGTGAATTTGGACAAGAGGCATTATAGATGGATATTGGTTTTTCTAAATTATAAACTTATTTTTAAAAGGAGTATTTTAAATTACTACACTATAAATTTTTGTAAACTATTACTTGAATTTAAAATGTTTCGAATTAGATATTTTTTGAAGGATAGGCAAATATTTATAATAAACTTTAATTTTCTAAAACCAGTTTTACAATTCATCATAACTGGATATGAACTCTAATTTTTATGTTAAATATTTCTTTTAAACCGTAAATTGTATAAAACTATATTTCTTATTTTATAAATCTAAATGTTTTCAAATGCTTTTAAAATCCAATTAATAATCCTCTTGTGATGATAAGTGGGTTATTAAATGAGATAAGATTTAGAAGAAATCTTATTAAGTGAAGGAATTGAGTTTGAAAATTTATAAGTAAAGTATAAATTGATTTGTGTGTGAAAGGGATGAGAAAATAAGAAATATTTTCAAAGGTAAAATCAAATTGAGTGTGTATGAGAAATCATTTAAGTGATTTCATGGAAATAAAGGACTTTGAAAATTTATTTCAAATGGGTTAAAATGGGAATAATATCTGAATGATATTTGAGATAAAAAAAATTATGAAAATTATTTAATGGTTGCTTGTGTATGATTAATTGATAGTTAAATAACCGACTATCAATATTGAACAATGCGCTGATCATTTCGAAGAGTCCGGGATCGGATTTAATTATCCGAAAACCACTTCGATCCGGTTTGAACGATAACGAACGAAGACCGTGAAGAGTTGAAGACGGTGTTTCGGTTTGTCTAGGCCCAGGGCAACTTGTATGGATTGAATGCTTTCAGAACATCGTCAGGTGGACGATGAGAATTCTAAGTGATGCGTTCTTAGAAGGTAACGCTTAACCTCAACCCTCATCAACCGGGAATGGCTAAAACAGGGAGGTGCAGCAAGGTTAGGTGGGTCATGCCCAAGAAGGACAAGATTTTCCCCTGTCTAGATGTCCCTTTATATTCGGCTTAGTGAGTGGTTGGTCGCGCCAACCACGGGGTTATCTTGTTCGGGACTGTTCAGTAAGGAATGGTTTCGGCCTTGTGTTGCAGGGGAGCGGGCGTACTCCTCGGTACTCTGATCTAGGCCAGGTACTGTGACGGGCGGTACCCCAGTAGCCCAGCCATTGATGCAAATCCATTCTCCCTACGAGCCTTGTACGAGTTTTGTTTGTATTACCCACTCTGTGGCTAGTAGCTGGAATTTAATCATGTAACAATTTCAGCTATTTTATAAGTTTTTGTATATAGACCCTATTATAATATCAGAGGATTTCTATAAAAAGTGTTTTAGCTATCGTAAGGTAAAAACCCGACATGTTTATTTGTGGCGTGGTCTTACGAGATGCTTTTGTTTTCAAAGGTTTTTGAAACTTTAATATTGCAATTGAGTGTGATTTTCTCACGCTGGTATTCCAGACCGACTCGGGTGTTGTTTTATATGATGCTCCGGTCAGACCGAGTTAAACAGGATTCAGGTTATATGTTGGAGTTCAGGAGACGAGCTGGTGACAGAGCGTATTTCCGTATTTGTCTATTATTTCCGCTGTGTATGATCATATAGTAGTTGTCTCTGTATGACTGATTGATGTACTCTGATGATGGTATGTATATATATGTATATAGTACAGATTTCTTGTATTTAAAACTGTATTCTATATATTATATTTTATTCCGCTACGATGTGAGATTCTGATGTTGTTTTTGTTCTTCTTCTTCTTCTATCTCTTTCTTCTTTAACCCGAAGACTAATATTTTTGTTCCACTTTGAGCTGAAGAGTGGTGGTTTTGGTCAGGTCAAAGGGGTACGGATTTGCGGGCCTTTACACTTGGTATCAGATCTGAAAAGTTAAGCGAGAACCTTGGCTCTGGTGGGGAATTACTCATAAGAAATAGAGTCAATAGTACTCTAGAATGAGTTCGAGCGTATTTATAGATATGAGCGCGTATTTGTTAGTGAATATAAAATGGTTTTATATTGCGTTGATTGATTTATTGAGTGGTACATGAACCTTCGTCGGCACAGCCTCGAAAACTGTATCGAAGGGGTTTCTAAAAACTTAAATAGAGCAATTCGACACAATATTGATTTTCAAAAGTGGGTGAATGAAATAATTTGATCCAAAATATATTTTGATATAAAAAGGAATATTTCTGAAATTATTATAACTTGGATGTTTGGATGCTATATTTAGACAAATGAGATGATTAAATTTAAAATAGTTATCTAATCAAGGAAAACATTAAATGTTGAATTTTGGAATTAAAATTTAAAGTGGAAAGTTAATGATGAAAATTTAACTTGGATTAAAATTTAAAACTTAAATTTAATTAATGATTTGGAAGGGATAAATTAGTAGATTTTAAATGAAGGTGAAATGAGAAATAAAACTTAAAGTGGATTGAAATTAATTTAAGTTATGTGAATGGAAGTAAATTGAATTAAACTGAAAATAAAATTCAGTTGTATTTGAATTAAAATTGAAATTGTAGTGAATCAAACATGAATTGGATTAAAGTAAAGATAGTTTGAATTTACAAATAAAATCCAAATCAAGTTTGGATGGGATAAATTGGCCTTGGATATTATTTTAACAAATTTAGAATGGCTAATTAAATCATACGGGATTTGATCTAGATGAGTATCAAATCAATTGCAATGAATTTAAGTAAGAAGTTGCAATAAATAAAATTAACTTAAGATTTAAAATTTATGTAAAGGTGATTTCGAAGAAAGTGAAAGTTCATTGAATAAAATAGATTGGTAAAGTACCTTAAACTTTGGATGTGAATGGATGGTAAATAGCCAGTTTAATTGGATTGAGAACTTTGATTGAACTGGAATTAACTTAAGCTAAGTTAATGTTTGGAATTTGAATGAAGACGAATTAAATTGAGATGTAGATGATATAGTAATAAAATTCTCACTTGAGTAAAATTCATAATAATGAAATGAGGTTGAGTTTAATGTAAGCTAAGTTAAGTAAAATTTGAATTTGAATTAATATGACTTCGATAGCTTATAAAGAAGTGGGAAGCGTTGAAATAAAAATATACTTGGCTAAGTAAAATGTATAAACCCGTATTAAAATAAAATGGGAACGTGGTTAACTGTAAATAAATGGAAGTGTGAAGATAAATAAGAAGTGGACATATAAAATTATGATGGAATAAACAAGTCAAATAGAATTGTTTGAACCTGGAAAATAAATAAAAATCCAAACCTGAATTACAAATTAGAATTAAACCAAATAAATTTAAATGAAGAGATTTTTAAATCTAAAAAAAAAGTCAAGTGTTGAATTATAAATTGGGAGTAAACTAATTTGGGATAAATTAGTAACTTGAATATGTGAATAAAATTTGAATTGGTTAAATAAAAGTTGAATGGTAAATTAATAAAAGTGGAAAGTGAATTAAAGTAAATGGGAGGAAGAGACTCTGAATTATAAATATAAAATTCAACTCAAATTGGTTAGCAAATAAAATGAAATTGGATTCAATGTAAATGGTTAGAAGTGCAAACAAAAAAATCCAATAGTGTATAAATAAAGTGAAAATGGTCTTGTAATAAGTTAAATAAGTTCAAGAATGAATCGAACATGGGAATTGAAATTTTTAAATGAAATAATTAGTTGAGCTAAGAAGTAAATGAAAGAGATCTGATTTAAATAAAATCAAATTAAAATTGGGAAAAGAATTTATGGGTAAATGAAATAAAATTAAGTTATGAAAGTTAAATAATTTGAAGTAACTTAAGTCTAAAATTCAATGAAGCATGACTAATTTAAACTTGGGACATGTTTGTTAAATTTTAAGCATTGAAGTTGTCGAGCTTAATGGAAATGGTTTTAAATGCAATCAATGCAAAGATATGATTTAAAAATAAATTAGAATGGAATTAAATTTCATATAACTTGAGTTGGAATCAATTTTTAAAATAGTTATAAAATTAAAGAAATTGTTTGTTGAATAAATATTGTCGAATTTGCATGAAATAATTGTTGTCGACGTAAACAAGATTAAATAAAGTTCTATGGAATAATAGAAGTAATTAAACTTGATTTTTTAATAAATTGCCATGAATACAAAATAGTTCGGATTAAGAATGAGTTGAATAAAAGAATGATGTGAAAATCATTCCAAATTGGATAGGATGTTATAAATCAAGTAAAAGCAACTGAATTAATGTGGAAACCTTATTACTTGTTTATAAAACTTGATTCGCGTATAATTGTTTATAAAATATGGCTTTGTTGTTACTATAAGTTGATAAGTAGCAGAAATTGATTTTTGAAATCAATTAAATTGCAAATGGGTTTGTTTGGGCATAATTATGAATTGGAGTTAAGTAAATGTATTGTAACTCACTTAAAGTTGAATGCAAACGGTATTTGTGTCCGTTGTAAACAAATGGAACTAGTTTGAAAACTATATAAGTTGTTATGAAGTTATTTATATTGCATTGCATATGATTTTGATTGTTGTAGCTGTTTAAATGAATGAAATGTTGTAAATTTCATAAATAAGTTGCTTATATGTTTAAATTGAGTAAGTACATGTACCAGAAGACTGTATAGCGAGATTTTGGACGCGTATGCTAAATTAAATAAGCCGCTTGCTTTAAATGCTAAATAGGGTACGCCTACGCAATACAAACTAGGAAATATGAACTGTTTTTGGTTTTTCCGACCGTGTGGGTCGATGTATATATATTTATATCTATTGTCAAATTGCAAAAGCTCCTCGGTACAAAGGGGACTCTGCCAAAATTTTTTAGAAATTTTGGGAGTTAGAAAATTTTTGAAGTTTTTTTGAAAATTTTGTTATCGACAAATGTTTTCAAATTGGAAATTCAATAAATTAGTGAATGAAACTAATTTAAAATAATGACATGAATTTGTTATAAATGAAAAATAGAATTTAAATATTCAGAGTTAAAGATAAATTGAATTCATATGAAAGTGGAAGAATCAATTGGATAGAAATATATATAAACTAAAGTGGTAAGATGAAAATAAATATAAGAAACGCATAAAATGCTTATACTAATTTAAGTAAGGAATGATGCATTCTCAATTGGGAAGTGATATTTCAAATATAATCTAAAATAATATTTGAATGAATAGATATTGACACTTGTAAGGAAGTTGATATAATGTTTTTGAATATTGTGATTGGACATATTACTCTGTAAATATGCAGGTAATATAAAGGTAAAGAGAATTGATTTTAATTTCAGAGAATAAATAAGAAATGCTCGACAAAAAGGTATGTGTTTGAATTTCTATATGGAAATTGATTGGGATTTTGATCGAGCCACTTGGATTTTTGTTTTCTTTTGGTTTTTGGGAGGCCGTAGAGCCATTTTGTAGTTGTACCGAGCTAGCTGCGCAAAGGAGATGCTGGCAAAATTTTTCAGGAATTTAGGGTGTTTGAAAAATTTTAAGAAAATTTTGATAATGCAAAATTTGGTTGTAAATTGAAACTTGAATGGTTAAACAAATAGTATAGTTTGAAACTAGGGAAAAGTTTGGAAAGTTATAAGAAGGGTAATGCATCTTTTATTAAAAAGGTAGTTTGGTAGGATGTTGAATTGTTGATTGTGAAGTAATAGTAACGGGTATTGGACCATTCTTCCTAATTAGTAATTTCGGGGACGAAATTCTTTTAAGGGGGAAGGAATGTAACGACCCGGCTTTTTCAACAGTTAATTTGCAATATTTAAAATGAATTTAAATATTTAATTTGAATTATAATTTGATTTTGAATATGGAAAGCTGTTTTATTTAATAAAAAGAATTCAAAATTTAAAATATAACGACCTATTGAATCAATTAATTGTTAAAGTGGTAATTAGATATTGGGTAAAATATAGAATCTGGTATAGTAAGCTTGTTGAAAATATTTTAACGGCTTATAAAATTTATATTTTTAATACTGGAAATAGTAGATGAATTAAAATTGAATTTAACTGTCGTTTGTTCAATTTTAAATTTGCATCGTTTAAATTGATATTTAAAAATAACCTTCCGAGGCACAGTCTCGGAATTCGATGAAGCCAGTCCCGTTGGATCCGTAATATTGAATTATTGTCGGATTTCAAATTTCGTAATTTTTGGAGTGATCGTGTGATCGTACGAGAGGAAAACGCTTCGAAAATAATTAATTGTTTTAATTCAAAATATCTTACATCAAATCACTACAACCTTCTCCTATACGCCTCCTTTCCCCTCAATTAAATCACGTCATTCTACCCTTCTGGAGCAAGCTTTTGTTCCTTTAAAATCAAAACCTGCATCTTTCTTTTCTCAAATCATTCTGAAGCCAGAGCAAAATATATTCATGGCCGAGCAAAAATTCCTTCTCTCACCTTCGATTCTTTTTCCTTCGCTGAGTCTTTGACCTCCTCTCTTCATTTAAAATTCGTTCGTTTCTATTAAAAAAACCCGTAAATCGAATCTATGGCGATGAGCGAATCGGGAGTTGGACGCAACTCGACTTCTTTGGAGGCGCGGCAGCATTCTGGCGAATGCGCAAGGATCATCGAGGTCGCGGTAATCACGCAAATGATGGTGCGTCGTATCGGTTATTGGGGGATGCCGTACTTGATTTCGAAGGTTGCTCGGGGACTAGGGGCTTGTACTCGAAGGCAATCTGTCCTGGAGGGGATGTGCGCGAGGGCGACGAAGCCGCGAAGGTTAGGGCGTCGTGGTCGCAAGCAGGAGGGGGGTCAGTCGCAGTGGTGATTTTGGGAAGAAGAATGCTTGCGTGAGGAGAAGGAGGCACGTGTGGTTCTTAGGGCCGTGATCGATGGTGGTTGCAGTGAGGTATTTATCTACCTTTCGTTAATTCCTGATTTTTAAAAAAAAAAAGTTTTTACTGTAAAGTAAAATTCCTAGTTTAGTTTGACAGTAAACAAATAATATATGTGTGTATAAGATTTTGACAAGTATATAAAAATTTATGTAAGTTACATTTTAAAATCTATATAGATTATTTTGTATGCAGTTTGGAAATGAGATAAAATAAATATACTTATTCACAATTTAAATCTATTAGTTCATTTTTAAATAATATATATATATATGAGTAATTAACTTATTAATAACTTTATTTAGCTATTTTAACTACTAAGAGATTTCCAAAAGGAAATTTTTAGTTTAAAATTAAATTATAAAAGGAAATTTGATTTATCGATTATTTCGAATACTAATAACATTCATATGATTATAAGGTTTAAAGCTGAAAAATGAATAATTTAAATAAATTACAAGTCAATTAAAATATTAAACGATAAATTTATCATTGATTAGTTCTAATATTAATAAATTCATATAATTTGTTATACAAAGTCTAACGTATGGAAGCAAGCTAGGTTGGAACAAATTTGCAAATTTAAAAGGGACAAAAGGTGAGTTAATCTCACTCAGTTAAATTTAAATTTGAATGATATTTGAGATTTTCTTACTCATTTAGATGCCATTAATAAAATTTAAATGTTAAATTTAAATTATTGGATGTGTTTGGTTGATTTATAATAATTTATTCACTGGATGATAATATAAACCCATATACTGCAATATTCCACTTTGAAGTGGAATTGATATTTTATTTTGTGCTAACATTTGTGGATGCAGGGAAACAGGTTGGAGGGATCTAACAGGACTCCTCAAAGATATTAATTTATTATATATATTGTTGCCATATGACAGGATGAATGATATTGATATGGATTTGCATGCGAATTAAATTTATATGGAAATTGGAATTTACTAATTTTTAAAATGCTATAAATAATTTAATTGAAGGAAGTAAAATGAAATTTAAATTAAAAGAATATTTCTTTAAGATTTGAATTTACATCTATTGAGACTAAAGTAAAATTTAAAGAATATTTATGACTTTGGTTAAGCATAAAATTAGTTAAAGTTGAGTTCGGGAAAAGGGTAAATTATATACTAAAGACTTGAAGAAAATATTGTAATCGATGAATGGGTTTGAAGTAAAGCAGAACTATATTAAGAAAATAAAATAAGAGAACTATATTAGGAAATAAAATAAAATAACTTTATAAAGAAATGAAATGGAATTTTATTAAGGAACAATATGGAATTGAATTGAAGAATAAAATTATAAAATAGGATTTTTGAACAAATTGTTTTCATAAATAAATGAAAAAAAAAGAAAATTCAGGGAGTTATAAATTTATAAACGGAGTTTATAAAAGGGAAAGGAAGATATATGTGGATACGAAAAGGAATAAGTCATGAACTTATATTGAGTTATAATTTGTTTGAAACGGAAATAGTAGAATATTTCCGAAAAGTAAGAAGTGTGAATTTGGACAAGAGGCATTATAGATGGATATTGGTTTTTCTAAATTATAAACTTATTTTTAAAAGGAGTATTTTAAATTACTACACTATAAATTTTTGTAAACTATTACTTGAATTTAAAATGTTTCGAATTAGATATTTTTTGAAGGATAGGCAAATATTTATAATAAACTTTAATTTTCTAAAACCAGTTTTACAATTCATCATAACTGGATATGAACTCTAATTTTTATGTTAAATATTTCTTTTAAACCGTAAATTGTATAAAACTATATTTCTTATTTTATAAATCTAAATGTTTTCAAATGCTTTTAAAATCCAATTAATAATCCTCTTGTGATGATAAGTGGGTTATTAAATGAGATAAGATTTAGAAGAAATCTTATTAAGTGAAGGAATTGAGTTTGAAAATTTATAAGTAAAGTATAAATTGATTTGTGTGTGAAAGGGATGAGAAAATAAGAAATATTTTCAAAGGTAAAATCAAATTGAGTGTGTATGAGAAATCATTTAAGTGATTTCATGGAAATAAAGGACTTTGAAAATTTATTTCAAATGGGTTAAAATGGGAATAATATCTGAATGATATTTGAGATAAAAAAAATTATGAAAATTATTTAATGGTTGCTTGTGTATGATTAATTGATAGTTAAATAACCGACTATCAATATTGAACAATGCGCTGATCATTTCGAAGAGTCCGGGATCGGATTTAATTATCCGAAAACCACTTCGATCCGGTTTGAACGATAACGAACGAAGACCGTGAAGAGTTGAAGACGGTGTTTCGGTTTGTCTAGGCCCAGGGCAACTTGTATGGATTGAATGCTTTCAGAACATCGTCAGGTGGACGATGAGAATTCTAAGTGATGCGTTCTTAGAAGGTAACGCTTAACCTCAACCCTCATCAACCGGGAATGGCTAAAACAGGGAGGTGCAGCAAGGTTAGGTGGGTCATGCCCAAGAAGGACAAGATTTTCCCCTGTCTAGATGTCCCTTTATATTCGGCTTAGTGAGTGGTTGGTCGCGCCAACCACGGGGTTATCTTGTTCGGGACTGTTCAGTAAGGAATGGTTTCGGCCTTGTGTTGCAGGGGAGCGGGCGTACTCCTCGGTACTCTGATCTAGGCCAGGTACTGTGACGGGCGGTACCCCAGTAGCCCAGCCATTGATGCAAATCCATTCTCCCTACGAGCCTTGTACGAGTTTTGTTTGTATTACCCACTCTGTGGCTAGTAGCTGGAATTTAATCATGTAACAATTTCAGCTATTTTATAAGTTTTTGTATATAGACCCTATTATAATATCAGAGGATTTCTATAAAAAGTGTTTTAGCTATCGTAAGGTAAAAACCCGACATGTTTATTTGTGGCGTGGTCTTACGAGATGCTTTTGTTTTCAAAGGTTTTTGAAACTTTAATATTGCAATTGAGTGTGATTTTCTCACGCTGGTATTCCAGACCGACTCGGGTGTTGTTTTATATGATGCTCCGGTCAGACCGAGTTAAACAGGATTCAGGTTATATGTTGGAGTTCAGGAGACGAGCTGGTGACAGAGCGTATTTCCGTATTTGTCTATTATTTCCGCTGTGTATGATCATATAGTAGTTGTCTCTGTATGACTGATTGATGTACTCTGATGATGGTATGTATATATATGTATATAGTACAGATTTCTTGTATTTAAAACTGTATTCTATATATTATATTTTATTCCGCTACGATGTGAGATTCTGATGTTGTTTTTGTTCTTCTTCTTCTTCTATCTCTTTCTTCTTTAACCCGAAGACTAATATTTTTGTTCCACTTTGAGCTGAAGAGTGGTGGTTTTGGTCAGGTCAAAGGGGTACGGATTTGCGGGCCTTTACACTTGGTATCAGATCTGAAAAGTTAAGCGAGAACCTTGGCTCTGGTGGGGAATTACTCATAAGAAATAGAGTCAATAGTACTCTAGAATGAGTTCGAGCGTATTTATAGATATGAGCGCGTATTTGTTAGTGAATATAAAATGGTTTTATATTGCGTTGATTGATTTATTGAGTGGTACATGAACCTTCGTCGGCACAGCCTCGAAAACTGTATCGAAGGGGTTTCTAAAAACTTAAATAGAGCAATTCGACACAATATTGATTTTCAAAAGTGGGTGAATGAAATAATTTGATCCAAAATATATTTTGATATAAAAAGGAATATTTCTGAAATTATTATAACTTGGATGTTTGGATGCTATATTTAGACAAATGAGATGATTAAATTTAAAATAGTTATCTAATCAAGGAAAACATTAAATGTTGAATTTTGGAATTAAAATTTAAAGTGGAAAGTTAATGATGAAAATTTAACTTGGATTAAAATTTAAAACTTAAATTTAATTAATGATTTGGAAGGGATAAATTAGTAGATTTTAAATGAAGGTGAAATGAGAAATAAAACTTAAAGTGGATTGAAATTAATTTAAGTTATGTGAATGGAAGTAAATTGAATTAAACTGAAAATAAAATTCAGTTGTATTTGAATTAAAATTGAAATTGTAGTGAATCAAACATGAATTGGATTAAAGTAAAGATAGTTTGAATTTACAAATAAAATCCAAATCAAGTTTGGATGGGATAAATTGGCCTTGGATATTATTTTAACAAATTTAGAATGGCTAATTAAATCATACGGGATTTGATCTAGATGAGTATCAAATCAATTGCAATGAATTTAAGTAAGAAGTTGCAATAAATAAAATTAACTTAAGATTTAAAATTTATGTAAAGGTGATTTCGAAGAAAGTGAAAGTTCATTGAATAAAATAGATTGGTAAAGTACCTTAAACTTTGGATGTGAATGGATGGTAAATAGCCAGTTTAATTGGATTGAGAACTTTGATTGAACTGGAATTAACTTAAGCTAAGTTAATGTTTGGAATTTGAATGAAGACGAATTAAATTGAGATGTAGATGATATAGTAATAAAATTCTCACTTGAGTAAAATTCATAATAATGAAATGAGGTTGAGTTTAATGTAAGCTAAGTTAAGTAAAATTTGAATTTGAATTAATATGACTTCGATAGCTTATAAAGAAGTGGGAAGCGTTGAAATAAAAATATACTTGGCTAAGTAAAATGTATAAACCCGTATTAAAATAAAATGGGAACGTGGTTAACTGTAAATAAATGGAAGTGTGAAGATAAATAAGAAGTGGACATATAAAATTATGATGGAATAAACAAGTCAAATAGAATTGTTTGAACCTGGAAAATAAATAAAAATCCAAACCTGAATTACAAATTAGAATTAAACCAAATAAATTTAAATGAAGAGATTTTTAAATCTAAAAAAAAAGTCAAGTGTTGAATTATAAATTGGGAGTAAACTAATTTGGGATAAATTAGTAACTTGAATATGTGAATAAAATTTGAATTGGTTAAATAAAAGTTGAATGGTAAATTAATAAAAGTGGAAAGTGAATTAAAGTAAATGGGAGGAAGAGACTCTGAATTATAAATATAAAATTCAACTCAAATTGGTTAGCAAATAAAATGAAATTGGATTCAATGTAAATGGTTAGAAGTGCAAACAAAAAAATCCAATAGTGTATAAATAAAGTGAAAATGGTCTTGTAATAAGTTAAATAAGTTCAAGAATGAATCGAACATGGGAATTGAAATTTTTAAATGAAATAATTAGTTGAGCTAAGAAGTAAATGAAAGAGATCTGATTTAAATAAAATCAAATTAAAATTGGGAAAAGAATTTATGGGTAAATGAAATAAAATTAAGTTATGAAAGTTAAATAATTTGAAGTAACTTAAGTCTAAAATTCAATGAAGCATGACTAATTTAAACTTGGGACATGTTTGTTAAATTTTAAGCATTGAAGTTGTCGAGCTTAATGGAAATGGTTTTAAATGCAATCAATGCAAAGATATGATTTAAAAATAAATTAGAATGGAATTAAATTTCATATAACTTGAGTTGGAATCAATTTTTAAAATAGTTATAAAATTAAAGAAATTGTTTGTTGAATAAATATTGTCGAATTTGCATGAAATAATTGTTGTCGACGTAAACAAGATTAAATAAAGTTCTATGGAATAATAGAAGTAATTAAACTTGATTTTTTAATAAATTGCCATGAATACAAAATAGTTCGGATTAAGAATGAGTTGAATAAAAGAATGATGTGAAAATCATTCCAAATTGGATAGGATGTTATAAATCAAGTAAAAGCAACTGAATTAATGTGGAAACCTTATTACTTGTTTATAAAACTTGATTCGCGTATAATTGTTTATAAAATATGGCTTTGTTGTTACTATAAGTTGATAAGTAGCAGAAATTGATTTTTGAAATCAATTAAATTGCAAATGGGTTTGTTTGGGCATAATTATGAATTGGAGTTAAGTAAATGTATTGTAACTCACTTAAAGTTGAATGCAAACGGTATTTGTGTCCGTTGTAAACAAATGGAACTAGTTTGAAAACTATATAAGTTGTTATGAAGTTATTTATATTGCATTGCATATGATTTTGATTGTTGTAGCTGTTTAAATGAATGAAATGTTGTAAATTTCATAAATAAGTTGCTTATATGTTTAAATTGAGTAAGTACATGTACCAGAAGACTGTATAGCGAGATTTTGGACGCGTATGCTAAATTAAATAAGCCGCTTGCTTTAAATGCTAAATAGGGTACGCCTACGCAATACAAACTAGGAAATATGAACTGTTTTTGGTTTTTCCGACCGTGTGGGTCGATGTATATATATTTATATCTATTGTCAAATTGCAAAAGCTCCTCGGTACAAAGGGGACTCTGCCAAAATTTTTTAGAAATTTTGGGAGTTAGAAAATTTTTGAAGTTTTTTTGAAAATTTTGTTATCGACAAATGTTTTCAAATTGGAAATTCAATAAATTAGTGAATGAAACTAATTTAAAATAATGACATGAATTTGTTATAAATGAAAAATAGAATTTAAATATTCAGAGTTAAAGATAAATTGAATTCATATGAAAGTGGAAGAATCAATTGGATAGAAATATATATAAACTAAAGTGGTAAGATGAAAATAAATATAAGAAACGCATAAAATGCTTATACTAATTTAAGTAAGGAATGATGCATTCTCAATTGGGAAGTGATATTTCAAATATAATCTAAAATAATATTTGAATGAATAGATATTGACACTTGTAAGGAAGTTGATATAATGTTTTTGAATATTGTGATTGGACATATTACTCTGTAAATATGCAGGTAATATAAAGGTAAAGAGAATTGATTTTAATTTCAGAGAATAAATAAGAAATGCTCGACAAAAAGGTATGTGTTTGAATTTCTATATGGAAATTGATTGGGATTTTGATCGAGCCACTTGGATTTTTGTTTTCTTTTGGTTTTTGGGAGGCCGTAGAGCCATTTTGTAGTTGTACCGAGCTAGCTGCGCAAAGGAGATGCTGGCAAAATTTTTCAGGAATTTAGGGTGTTTGAAAAATTTTAAGAAAATTTTGATAATGCAAAATTTGGTTGTAAATTGAAACTTGAATGGTTAAACAAATAGTATAGTTTGAAACTAGGGAAAAGTTTGGAAAGTTATAAGAAGGGTAATGCATCTTTTATTAAAAAGGTAGTTTGGTAGGATGTTGAATTGTTGATTGTGAAGTAATAGTAACGGGTATTGGACCATTCTTCCTAATTAGTAATTTCGGGGACGAAATTCTTTTAAGGGGGAAGGAATGTAACGACCCGGCTTTTTCAACAGTTAATTTGCAATATTTAAAATGAATTTAAATATTTAATTTGAATTATAATTTGATTTTGAATATGGAAAGCTGTTTTATTTAATAAAAAGAATTCAAAATTTAAAATATAACGACCTATTGAATCAATTAATTGTTAAAGTGGTAATTAGATATTGGGTAAAATATAGAATCTGGTATAGTAAGCTTGTTGAAAATATTTTAACGGCTTATAAAATTTATATTTTTAATACTGGAAATAGTAGATGAATTAAAATTGAATTTAACTGTCGTTTGTTCAATTTTAAATTTGCATCGTTTAAATTGATATTTAAAAATAACCTTCCGAGGCACAGTCTCGGAATTCGATGAAGCCAGTCCCGTTGGATCCGTAATATTGAATTATTGTCGGATTTCAAATTTCGTAATTTTTGGAGTGATCGTGTGATCGTACGAGAGGAAAACGCTTCGAAAATAATTAATTGTTTTAATTCAAAATATCTTACATCAAATCACTACAACCTTCTCCTATACGCCTCCTTTCCCCTCAATTAAATCACGTCATTCTACCCTTCTGGAGCAAGCTTTTGTTCCTTTAAAATCAAAACCTGCATCTTTCTTTTCTCAAATCATTCTGAAGCCAGAGCAAAATATATTCATGGCCGAGCAAAAATTCCTTCTCTCACCTTCGATTCTTTTTCCTTCGCTGAGTCTTTGACCTCCTCTCTTCATTTAAAATTCGTTCGTTTCTATTAAAAAAACCCGTAAATCGAATCTATGGCGATGAGCGAATCGGGAGTTGGACGCAACTCGACTTCTTTGGAGGCGCGGCAGCATTCTGGCGAATGCGCAAGGATCATCGAGGTCGCGGTAATCACGCAAATGATGGTGCGTCGTATCGGTTATTGGGGGATGCCGTACTTGATTTCGAAGGTTGCTCGGGGACTAGGGGCTTGTACTCGAAGGCAATCTGTCCTGGAGGGGATGTGCGCGAGGGCGACGAAGCCGCGAAGGTTAGGGCGTCGTGGTCGCAAGCAGGAGGGGGGTCAGTCGCAGTGGTGATTTTGGGAAGAAGAATGCTTGCGTGAGGAGAAGGAGGCACGTGTGGTTCTTAGGGCCGTGATCGATGGTGGTTGCAGTGAGGTATTTATCTACCTTTCGTTAATTCCTGATTTTTAAAAAAAAAAAGTTTTTACTGTAAAGTAAAATTCCTAGTTTAGTTTGACAGTAAACAAATAATATATGTGTGTATAAGATTTTGACAAGTATATAAAAATTTATGTAAGTTACATTTTAAAATCTATATAGATTATTTTGTATGCAGTTTGGAAATGAGATAAAATAAATATACTTATTCACAATTTAAATCTATTAGTTCATTTTTAAATAATATATATATATATATGAGTAATTAACTTATTAATAACTTTATTTAGCTATTTTAACTACTAAGAGATTTCCAAAAGGAAATTTTTAGTTTAAAATTAAATTATAAAAGGAAATTTGATTTATCGATTATTTCGAATACTAATAACATTCATATGATTATAAGGTTTAAAGCTGAAAAATGAATAATTTAAATAAATTACAAGTCAATTAAAATATTAAACGATAAATTTATCATTGATTAGTTCTAATATTAATAAATTCATATAATTTGTTATACAAAGTCTAACGTATGGAAGCAAGCTAGGTTGGAACAAATTTGCAAATTTAAAAGGGACAAAAGGTGAGTTAATCTCACTCAGTTAAATTTAAATTTGAATGATATTTGAGATTTTCTTACTCATTTAGATGCCATTAATAAAATTTAAATGTTAAATTTAAATTATTGGATGTGTTTGGTTGATTTATAATAATTTATTCACTGGATGATAATATAAACCCATATACTGCAATATTCCACTTTGAAGTGGAATTGATATTTTATTTTGTGCTAACATTTGTGGATGCAGGGAAACAGGTTGGAGGGATCTAACAGGACTCCTCAAAGATATTAATTTATTATATATATTGTTGCCATATGACAGGATGAATGATATTGATATGGATTTGCATGCGAATTAAATTTATATGGAAATTGGAATTTACTAATTTTTAAAATGCTATAAATAATTTAATTGAAGGAAGTAAAATGAAATTTAAATTAAAAGAATATTTCTTTAAGATTTGAATTTACATCTATTGAGACTAAAGTAAAATTTAAAGAATATTTATGACTTTGGTTAAGCATAAAATTAGTTAAAGTTGAGTTCGGGAAAAGGGTAAATTATATACTAAAGACTTGAAGAAAATATTGTAATCGATGAATGGGTTTGAAGTAAAGAAAAACTATATTAAGAAAATAAAATAAGAGAACTATATTAGGAAATAAAATAAAAGAACTTTATAAAGAAATGAAATGGAATTTTATTAAGGAACAATATGGAATTGAATTGAAGAATAAAATTATAAAATAGGATTTTTGAATAAACTGTTTTCATAAATAAATGAAAAAAAAAAGAAAATTCAGGGAGTTATAAATTTATAAACGGAGTTTATAAAAGGGAAAGGAAGATATATGTGGATACGAAAAGGAATAAGTCATGAACTTATATTGAGTTATAATTTGTTTGAAACGGAAATAGTAGAATATTTCCGAAAGTAAGAAGTGTGAATTTGGATAAAAGGCATTATAGATGGATATTGGTTTTTCTAAAATTATAAACTTATTTTTAAAAGGAGTATTTTAAATTACTACACTATAAATTTTTGTAAACTATTACTTGAATTTAAAATGTTTCGAGTTAGATATTTTTTGAAGGATAGGCAAATATTTATAATAAACTTTAATTTTCTAAAACCAATTTTACAATTCATCATTAACTGGATATGAACTCTAATTTTTATGTTAAATATTTCTTTTAAACCGTAAATTGTATAAAACTATATTTCTTATTTTATAAATTTAAATGTTTTCAAATGCTTTTAAAATCCAATTAATAATCCTCTTGTGACGATAAGTGGGTTATTAAATGGGATAAGATTTAGAAGAAATCTTATTAAGTGAAGGAATTGAGTTTGAAAATTTATAAGTAAAGTATAAATTGATTTGTGTGCGAAAGGGATGAGAAAATAAGAAATATTTTCAAAGGTAAAATCAAATTGAGTGTGTATGAGAAGTCAGTTAAGTGATTTCATGGAAATAAAGGACTTTGAAAATTTATTTCAAATGGGTTAAAATGGGAATAATTTCTGAATGATATTTGAGATAAAAAAATTTGTGAAAATTATTTGATGGTTGCTTGTGTATGATTAATTGATAGTTAAATAACCGACTATTAATATTGGACAATGCGCTGATCGTTTCGAAGAGTCCGGGATCAGATTTAATTATCCGAAAACCACTTCGATCCGGTTTGAACGATAACGAACGAAGACCGTGAAGAGTTGAAGACGGTGTTTCGGTTTGTCCAGACCCAGGGCAACTTGTATGGATTGAATGCTTTCAGAACATCGTCAGGTGGACGATGGGCGTTCTAAGTGATGCGTTCTTGAAAGGTAACGCTTAACCTCAAGCCTATTCAATCGGGAATGGCTAAAACAGGGGAGGTGCAGCAAGGTTAGGTGGGTCATGCCCAAGCAGGACAACATTTTCCCCTGTCTAGATGTCCCTTTATATTCGGCTTAGTGAGTGGTTGGTCGCGCCAACCACGGGGTTATCTTGTTCGGGACTGTTCAGTAAGGAATGGTTCCGGCCTTGTGTTGCAGGGGAGCGGGCGTACTCCTCGGTACTCTGATCTAGGCCAGGTCTGTGACGGGCGGTATCCCAGTAGCCCAGCCATTGATGGAAATCCATTCTCCCTATGAGCCTTGTACGAGTTTTGTTTGTATTACCCACTCTGTGGCTAGTAGATGGAATTTAATCATGTAACAATTTCAGCTATTTTATAAGTATTTGTATATAGACCCTATTATAATATCAGAGGATTTCTATAAAAAGTGTTTTAGCTATCGTAAGGTAAAAACCGAACATGTTTATTTGTGGCGTGGTCTTACGAGATGCTTTTGTTTTCAATGGTTTTTGAAACTTTAATAATGCAATTGAGTGTGATTTTCTCAGGTTGGTATTCCAGACTGACTCGGGTGTTGTTTTATATGATGCTCGGGTCAGACCGAGTTAAACAGGATTCAGGTTATATGATGGAGTTCAAGAGACGAGCTGGTGACAAAGCGTATTTCCGTATCTGTCTATTATTTCCGCTGTGTATGATCATATAGTAGTTGTCTCTGTATGACTGATTGATGTACTCTGATGATGGTATGTATATATATGTATACAGTACAGATTTCTTGTATTTAAAACTATATTCTATATATTATATTTTATTCCGCTACGATGTGAGATTCTGATGTTGTTTTTGTTCTTCTTCTTCTTCTTCTTCTTCTACCGCTTTCTTCTTTAACCCGAAGACTCGTATTTTTGTTTCACTTTGAGCTGAAGATTGGTGGTTTTGGTCAGCTCAAAGGGTACGGATTTGCGGGCCTTTACAAGAGCTCTGATACCAACTATAACGACCCGGTATTTTGAACCATTCACATCTGCACATGTCAGACTTGAATTGTTCAAAACATCATATTGTTATTTTATATTTAGAAAAACTCAGCATATACAGTAAATAAATCAATCACAGAGATACAAACACAGAGTAATATAACAATAAGCAACAGAATAGATAAATAGTAGTTCGTGAAGCTACTATATAAACAACAGAGTTTGAAATAAAATACAACAAAATATCTCCAATACAATGTAGTCTTAAATACAAATCGATGATAAGTCTAAACAACGCACTAGATAGCTGAAGCCGAATAGATAATAGATAGACTCCAAGTGAAGCTTCAACTCAATGGTGAGTCTCTAATGCTATGACACTCAATCTGATCCAAGCGTAAAGCAAAACACAAAACACTAGAGTCAGGATTAACATTCTTATATTAATAAATTCAACTCAAGTGAAATGTCAATTGAAATACAAATAACTTAAAGGTTGTTTGGGATTTCCATCCTCTAAGGATCCATGGAGCTATCTACTATGTAGTAATATACGCTATTATAACATGTCTACAGTAAAGTAAACTATTAAAATAACTTTAAGGCATTACCCATATCACTCTTAACACATTTTATATAATACCATAGTCTATACAGATACTGTAAACTCTACTCGTAAGTGGGCTATCAGGGAGAACTCCATAGGTACGACACAAAACAAACTCGTAGAAGGCGCGATAGGGCATGTGACACGGCACTCAAGGCAATGCCAGGGTAGATATACCATTTGCACTCCCGGACTGGTGATAACGCATAACAGCTGCTACCGTCCACCTCGTGACACACTTCCAAATCAAAGATGCTCCCAATCAAATCACAAAAGCAATATAATGGTACCGATGAAATGTGTCTGATAGGAGGAATGACATCACTTGGCCCGGTATAGCTCCTATTTTAGCCCCATCAAGGTGACTCACGGGAGTCAGGGCTGCGTAACTACCATATAGAATCATCACCAAACCTTCCTACTTCATTTTGGAATCTCCACCACATACAAAATTGTTAAAGTGGTTTTCAGTATTGGCACAGAGTACGACAATATCTTATTCTGGTCTCTTTAACAACCAAACGTTATTATAACACCATGGTCATTTCATTTCAAATCATATTCTTTCAAAACCATATCAATTCGAGATCATTACTCCTTTAAAATAATATTCATTTTCAAAATCATAACACTTTCCAAAATCTTAACTCTTTCGAAATTATAAAACCTTTTAAACTACAACACTTTGGAAACCATAACACTTGGAAATCATAACACTTTGAAGATCATAATATTTCCGCAATCATAATGGTTTGCACCTAAAACAACTTAGATGTTAAAATACTATATATATTCATAAATTAAAATAGTTTATATATATTAAAACACTTTATATATAATAAAATAATTTCCTCCAATTTCATAAATCTATTCAAATTAGCTTAATTCCAACATTCAATTTAAATCAATTCAGATTTAACCATTTCAAATTTAAATTCAAAGATTCAAGATTATATATTCGAACATTTACAATATAAATTTTATTTATATTTCAACATTTAACTTTACCTTTATCCAAACTGGAAAGTATTCACTTAATCATTTAATCCCAATTTATTAAAATCCCAATTTATAAATCTAAATCAATATTAAATATTCAATCTCAATTTTATTTAAAAATTGAGAATATTCATTTAATCACTTTTTTATCACATCAAGTTATAATCATATTTTTCAACAACTAAAATCAATAAGTTCAAATAAATACTTATTTAAATTTTATTATTATCCAATTTAAATTCCAAGTCAACATTAATTCATCTACCAACTTTATTATTAAAGTTATAAAAATCTATTTTTAAAATATTAATATAAATTTAAATAATATTTAAACATATTATACATTAAATTTTATTAAATTAAATCTTATTATTAAATGTATATTTTATATTAAATATTATTTTATATACTTTTAAGAAATAAAATTATAAGAAAAATCTTAAAATTTACAATTTCAAAACTAACTTATAAATTTAAAATTTCCTAAACATATAATTTTAAAAATCTAAAATTTAGACATATATAGAAATAACATTTATATATTATATTTAAAAATCAATATTTATTAAAACTATATATATTTCTTTTCAAAACCTTGGAAATTATTTACAAAATATATAGACCAGCGGTGTCTGTATATAATTCTCTATCCTATGGTCAAGTGATATGGATATTTATCATTTCAATCTACAAATATATATCAACCCGCAATCCTAAAATTTAAATTCAATGAAAATCGCTTGGGTTTATCATTCAACCCATAATGATTTTACCTTAATCTATAATACTGTTCGGGTATGTATCATTTCAACCTATAGGGAATTCTATACTAACTGGGAACTTGTAGAGTGAGAACATATATGATAATAATATAACACATTAACAGCAGGCATATATCATCAGTGATTAAATATAAATAACAGGATATGGTGTCATATCGCACAGGTGAACAGATACAGATAATGACATATCTTATACAACAATTATATAATTAACAGCTCAATTTAGCAGCATATTTCAATTGTCGTTTCAAGTGAAATCAAATTTAATAAATATAAGAACGTCAATCGTGAGTGATTGCTCACCTTTCGAGGCTAGATAGATTCGACAATGAAATGAGTTACAAATCCAAGCATGAATTCTAAAGCAAAAGAGATTGGCGCGAATTCGACGGATAGAGCTGATAATTAGGAACCGGTGAGAACATATATATATATATATATATAATTTAAAGTCTAATATTTACTCATATTAAAATAAATTCCTTTATACAAAAACCCAATATTAAATTTAAAACATATATATATTAAAATCAGAATGTTTATACGTACATACAAAAATCATTATTAAATTTAAACCCAATTATTTTTAATATATACCTAATATATATTTTAAAATCAATGTCTCTTATAAAATCAAATAAATTACTTTATTATTATATCTACACTTTAAAAAAATCGAAATTAATCTATATAAACATATATGCACACCGAACAGATTTCATACATAAACTAACATATACCTTAACATATGTACTTTACTATAAAATTACTAAAATCTAAACATAATATACGTAAACATACTTGTAACAATAAATGCTTTAAAAATCACACACACACACACACACACACATATATATATATATAAAGTCAAAATCTATCTATTTTCATTTTTTTCAAAAAAGGAGATTGCAGCTTGAATAGGCATGCAGACCAATGTCTAATATATAAAATCCTTTCTATAGGACAGAATAATTACATATAAAAGCTATTACAAAACAAATCAAAATTAAAAATAATAATATAGCCTGTCTAAATAATTAAAATGCAAGCATGTATATATATTTATGCTTGCTAATATAAACTACCATTTGAACTTTTACACACACATATATATATAAGAACAAGCTTATTATATATATCTAATATAAATATATACATATCTTATAATTCTTATACAAACTGAAAAAACCAATATATATTTGTATGCTGTAGATATATAAAGATATGTGTAAAATATACTAACATAACAAATAATAATATACATATGTCACACTAACTAGTACTGACATAAATACTCTTATATAGCCTATACATTAGGACTATGTACACTCTAAGCATATATATACACATACAAACACCTTTAAAATCAATTTTTTTATATATATCATGTTGAAACTCAGAACTAAAATCAATATATATGTACACAAGCAATTATACATGAGCTTATATATATATATATGCTGCTTACAAACTTAATAACACAATATAATATGACTAATACTTTATAAAACACTATAAACACATAACTATACATACTGTAAATAGATAAATATATATACCGAGATAGTATATCTTAATATAGAGAAGCATGGCAAGGAGATGAAGAGATGGGGTGAGGCCAGAGGACATGAGAACTTGGGGAAGATAGGCGACAAATGAAAGGGAGGCGGGGTTGGGATTGGCTTTGGTGGGGCTGTCGATGCTCGGTCAGTGGAGGAGGAGCCATGCTTGCATGTCAGGGGTTGGTTAGAGGAATAAGTAGCAGGGATGAAGTGGTACAGGTGGGTTGCAACGTTCGGCTCGACAACTGGATGACATAGAGGTCGGAGGTAACGGGGTACGACTAGCATTGGGGTCGAAATGGTGGGAGGGAGTGTCAGTTAGAGGAGAGGGGCTTGTGTCAGGGAAGGAGGAGCAAGGTTGCTAGCGCTCGGAGGTGAGGCCAGGCCGACGTCGAAGAGGAAGGGGTGAGGGTAAAGGTTGTGACGATGGGGAGGTGGAGTTGGTGGCTTCGGCTGAGGCGACGTGAGCCTATGGGTTTTAGGCGAAGAGAAAATGGAATGGAATGAACAATATTGTAAATGAAACTATGGGAATAGAGAATGTGACGACCCACGTTTCGGAAGGTTTAAATCGACAATAATCCACACATGTCCGACTTAAACAACCCGGAACTTAGATAACCAATGGGGTTAAATCAAAAAAATAAGAAGAGAAGAAGAAAACAAAACATAGAATCTCACAGTGAAACGATAAAATATAGTAATCAAATAAAAATTCAAAAGTTGTTTACTATACATCTGATTATAATCTATACACATTTATCGGAGTTATATTTATACATCAAGGATAAATAATCAATACAGTAGAACAGCATGATTCAGGGGATAATAATAATAGTAATATACCAAACTCCATCTTCGTCCTTAAGAGAATAGTCTTCAATACGCTGAAAAAACTCAGGACTGACCCGAGCATAATGAAAAAACAAAACACTCGAGTCAGGACTAAAATACTCTTATGTCAGTCAAATCAATATCACAATATGAATGCAATAACTTAAGAGATGTTACGAGATTTTCCACCTCCTAAGGATCCGTTAAACTATTGATATATGATAGTATAAGCTATAATAGATAATGTCTATCAGTAAAATAAATATCAAAATAGCATAAGGCTTTACATTGTCTACCTTAACACATTTACAGCTTTAAATCAAAGTCATAATGGGCTCGTATAGAGATATATATGACAAGGCACGTGAGGCAATGCCCAGGGTAGGATTCTACCAGTTTACCCTTTCTGGCTGGTCATAACCCATCTGTGGCCGACCGCGACAATCAATCCAAAAGGTGCACAGATCGAATCCGAAATCACAATAGTAATACGAGGGATCAACGTCGCTAGATGTAGCTAACCTCAATGGCCAGACATAGGCTCCTGTTTTAGTCATTTTAAGTATGAGACGATTGTCAAGGCTATCCATCATCTTTCTCTTACTTCATTCCAGTAAACGTCGCCAATTCAACCACTGCATTCTGGTTATCATCCACCACGTACACGGTTGTCAAAGTAGTTCCAATATTGAAAGAGAGTATTTCAATAAGAGACCCCGGTCTCTTTAACAACCAATCGTCATTTTACACACCGGTTGTTTCTTTTACGTTTTGAAACAATTTGCACTTGATATCAAAATATTATATTCGTTTAAAAATCAAATCCATTCGAAATCATCATATATTCGCTTAAAAATAAAATCCATTTCGAAATTATCATATATTCAAAATTATCAAATTTGTCCAATAAATCGGTTTCACTTCCAAATTTGATTCGAATTCAATTTAGGTTATAATCTCCACTTTAACCTAGTTCGTATTTAAATCCAAGGTTTAAACATAAACATTTCCGTCCCTTTAACCAGTTTGAATTTTAGAAAATAGTTTAAATATTTTAAAATAGTTAAATATTTTAAAATAGTTTAATAGAAAATATTTAAATAGTTTAATCAAAAATAATGTGAATATAAAAATGGTTTATATAGTAAAATAGTTTGGAAAATCAAAATAATTTGAAAAATAATTCCAAAGTCAAACCGGTCAACTTCCTAAATTTCCTATCCAAATCAATTCCAAATTCCATTTCAATTTAATCGATTCATTCCATTTTCAAATTGAATAAATTTCTATTCCACATAAATTTCGATTTCAATTCACAAATTTCTTTAAATTTTAATTCAATTCCAAATTAATTTAAATCTCAATTTCTAATTAATTTTCAATTCCAATTTCGAATAAATTTGAATTCCAATTTCAAATTAATTTCCAATTTAAATTCCAATTCCAAATTCAATTTCAAAAAAATATCGATTTAAACACTTAAATCAAATTTACTTTCAGTACCAAAATTTTAAATCCAAATTTTCAATTCCAACTCAAACTTGAAATATCATTTCATATAAATTTTCTTAGAAATATTCAGAGTTCGAATAAAAGTCCAATCTTTTAAAACCAATCAATTTCCAAAAAATTTCGCCATATTTCCATTTTTAACTTAAAAATCTAAACTTCGATTAATTAAACAATTTCATTTACCAAGTTTAAATTCCAACATTTTGAGCTTCAACTCAAAATTATTCAATTTCCATAAATTGGATTTTATCCTTAAAATCAATTCATTTGAATAATTTCAAAACAACTTTAAAATCATTTAATTTAACCAACCCGGTGTCCGTATATAATTTTCTAACCTATGGCCAAGTGGATAATTATTTCAATTTAATTTCAAGGATGGATATACATTATTTCAATCCAAATAGGTGTCATGGGTATATATCATTTCAACCTATTTCTTAATTTATTCAAAATAATTCAGTTTCCAGTTTTATATGCAATAAACAATATATAGGACGATAACATGATATATCAAAATAAATAGACAACCAAAACCGACCAATAGCATCCATCACAACCAATCAACCATAAAGCCAATTACATTCACAAATTCCAATTTTTTTACCATATCGGGTAATATACTGCCAATTAAATTTAAATTTATTTAATGGTCAATTTAAATTCTATCAATTAATTCATATATCAATTTAAACGACAATTAAACCTACCAAACAACAGCCAATAAATTTCATATCACTTTAGAATATAAATATAACTAACATAAAATTATTTTAGTCAATTGTGAGCGTATAAACACTCACCTTTGATTTATCGACGATTTAAAATCCAAATAAGGGCCCAAATTTGAATAGTCTCTGTTACCTGAAGGTTTGACCAGGCAACTAAGTACTCGGCATTTGCATACTGGTCGGCATTTATGCGCCGTTCGGCATTAGAAAGCGCTCAGCTTCCAAAGTCGTCTGACACAAATGTTTCGTTCGGCACTCAAGTTCGATCGGCATCTATGGGACGATCGGCATGCAAGAGCGTTCGGCATTGAGAGTCGTTCGGTATTGTATATCGTTCGGCATCTATGGACGTTCGGCATGGTAGAGTCATTCGGCATTCCATACAGCTCGGCATCTAAACCTTGTTCGCCACATCACTTCGTTCGGCATAAATCTTGTTCGGCATTCGAGATCGATCGGAATCCAAAGTTGTTCGGCACAACACACTGGATCGACATCCAGAGTCGTTCGGTACAACACACTGGGTCGGCTTCCAGAGTCGTTTGGCACAATGATTCGTTCGAGTTCGGCATTCAGAGTGTTCGGCATCACTTCGATCGGCATGAAGATATTGTTCGGCATCACTTCGGTCGGCATGAGGATATCGTTCGGCATTCATGCCTTGTTCGGCATTTTGCCGTTCAGAATCGGCACATAGAGATGACTCTTTTTGGGCCAAGCTACTTAGCTACCTGGCCCACCAGGGAGTCCAACCCATCTTCGTCTATAAATAGAGAGGCAGGGGCACAGTGAAAGGGACCTTTTTTCGAGAACACTGGGGAGACTCTGCTTCATTCAAGACCCATTCAAGACTTATCTTTTTTGCTCAACAATTGTAATCAAATAGTTGAGATACGGATTGCATCAGTAATCGATTGTGGAGAAAAGCAATAAAGAGTAACCTCAAAGTGGACGTAGGTAGCCACACCGAACCACTATAAATCTGGTGTTCTTATTTTCTGCGTTTAATTCAACGTATTATCCTCTGTTTAACTTTACTTTCTTCATTAATCTCTCTACACAATCTCTCTTAAGGGTGTTAGTGACCAATTCTGGTGCTAACATTTTGGTGCTTTCGTTGAGAATCAAATTCTTCGGATGATAGGATCTACATTGTAGCTACTGGATTAAAATTCCCCCGAAGGAGATCCAAATCATTCGCAAGACATCTGTTGATTCTACTCAGAGTTACAACCGACAACTTTATCATGGGAAGACCACGAACTAGATCGGCCTCTCACAATGCAGATGTCAATGAAACTGCTAGTGTACAACAGATAGGACCTAACAACCATCCAGCAATTCAAGGCGTAGGAACCTCCACCTAGAACCAAGCGGAGGTCGTTTCCCAAACTAAGTTCAACGACTTGATAAGAGAACTCAGGGAAAGTAGAAGGAAACTTGCTGAGCAAATCCAAGCCAATACTAATCTCATGACTCAGCTTGCCCAGCAGCAGCATCGGAATGCTGGAAGTAGTCCTGCTCATTATTCTTCATCTGACAGTTTGACCTCAGCTGACGAACCTCCTAGGCTTAGACGCCGCAAGACAGAGGCTACACAGGTAGGTGGCACAGATCGATCCGCCAGGAATCAGGCACATGAAGAGACCGGATGCCCAGCTCATCAAGACCCAAATCAAGTTGGTCTTCAGGACGCACGTTTGACTGACCGTCAGTAGGCGGGACATCAACCCGCACGGTCCCGTGGAGCGGAACCCAACCTTCCACCATCCATACAAACTCCAGATTTATCAGCAATGGTCAAGCAGTTGATGAGAGAGAACCAAGGCATGACCAATGAGGATTGGGGAGTGTCCAGGAGCCATACTCCCTTCACAGATATTATCCTACAGGCTGAATACCCTAAGAAATTCAATATGCTGACTATCCCAGCCTATGAAGGGAAGACTAACCCTAGGCAACACATGATGGGGTACGAATGGATGATGGATTCGGCAAGGGTGAATGACGCGACTAAGTATAGGTGCTTCCCAATCACTCTGTCTAGAATCGCCACTATGTGGTTTACTCGGCTTCCTCCACGATCTATATCCAACTTCGACGAGTTAGCGATGAAATTTGTTGAATAATTCAGGATACATGCTACCCGTCCAAAGGATGTAATGTCATTATCAAGCGTAATCCAGGCTCCAGGAGAGTCTTTGAAAGCATACTTACAGAGGTGTGATGTTGCCGCCACTAAAGTTAGCAATCCTAATGAACATGCAATTTTATTGGCGGTAATGTGAGGTGTAGATCCAGACTCGGAGTTTGGAGATTGGTTGGCGGGAAAGCCCCCAGCTACATTGGAATGATTCTATTCCAAAGCCCATCAGTTCATACGGAGGGAGGAGGCTCGATGGACGAGACGGGATAAGGCACCAGGGCCTGTTCAGGAGACTGTGAAAAGTAGCATCGCCGTGAAGCAGTCCGACGATTGTTCGAGAAAAGTTCAAGTCAACGTCCGGAACAAGCCTGGGTAGTCCAAAGGATCTGAAGGTGGAAATTCCGGAAAGAAAAGAGAAGCAGGGAAATGGAAGCCAAGGATTCCGACCTACAATGAATACATCCCACTGAACACTTCTCTGGAAAACATTTATCTATCTACCTATAACACCTTTGAATACAGAAAGCCGCGCCCAAAGGAGTCCATTGAAGAACAGAAATAGACAGGAAAGTACTGTCGCTTCCATGAGACCTATGGGCACAATACCGAGGAGTGTAGACACCTCCATGACGCCATAGAAAAGTTGATCAGTCAGAAAAAACTGCAGGAACTTGTCAAAAACCCGCAAGATGGAAGGCAAGGAACGTCAGACCCCGGACGCGGGCCGGCTCCACGCCAACCAGAACAACCTGCTCGGATTGTGGGTAGATTGATCATAAACACTATTGTCGGAGGACCTCATCCTGCAGATAAGAATTGGTAGGAGATGGAACGATATGCTACTTCCTTGAGGCATGTGGATTATGAATGTTGTTCGAATGTGGAAGATGGAACCCCCACAAAACAACAACGCATGATGACTGACGATATAGTGTTTAGGAGTCGAGATGCGGATAAGGTGGAGGATCCTACTATTGACCCGATAGTTATATCTACGACAATCGGGCTAGCTTATGTGAAAAGAATTTTTGATTGTGGAAGCTCTATCAACATCATCTTCAAGAAGGCTTCTGACCAAATGAAGATGGAAATAAAAGATTTGAAACCATGCAAAGCCCGTATTCACAGCTTTAACAGTGCTACAACCAACGCAATGGGGTACATAGAGTTACCAGTTGAACTGGGAGAAGGCGAGCGTAGGACAGTGCGGTCCTACCGTTCATAGTACTGGATGTTGACTCTCCATACAACGTATTTTTGGGTCGTCCAGCCCTGGAAGAATTTAGGGTCGCTCTGGCCCCATGGTGTTTGACATTAAAATTTCCGACAGACAAAGGAGTCAGTGTTGTACATGGCGATCAGGCGACCGATCGTGCATGTTATGTGGCAGAACTGAGAGAAGCTCAACGGAGAGATAAGGGAAAGGTTGCGGACAACTTCGTCCGCATCCTAAAGACTCATGATTGACAAGCAGAACCCGAGCCTTGGCCCAGGCAGCATTCTCAGATCCTTAGAGACAGATCCGAGAGATGATGATGGGGAACCCAGGAAACGTATGCAGCATAGGCTGAGCTGACGATCGATATTCCAGTCAGCCGGGGCGACCCATCAAGAGTTCTTAAGATTGGATCACAACTCGACCCTTCGGTGGCCGAGGATCTTACTGATTTCCTCCGGGAAAATCTGGACGTTTTCACCTGGACACACTGATATGTGCGGGATTTCTCCTGTAATTGCGAGTCATATGTTGAACATAGACCCGAAACACGTTCCCGTAAAATAGAAAAGGAGAGGTATGGACCCAGAGAGGTCCGCGGCTCTCAAAGAGGAGGTGGACAAACTCAAAGCCAATGGGTTCATTCGCGACGCCCTCAACGCTGTATGGGTATCTAACCCAGTGCTAGCAAAAAAAGTGAATGGAAAGTGAAGAATTTGTGTTGATTACTCTGATCTGAATAAAGCATGCCCGAAGGATAGTTTCCTTTTATCCAGAATCGACCAGCTCGTCGACTCTACCGCTGGACACAAATTATTATCATTTTTGGATGCGTATTCAGGATACAATCAGATCCCGATGCACATTCCAGACCAAGAACACACCAATTTTGTCATAAATATGGGTCTATATTTCTATGTAGTAATGCCCTTTGGATTGAAAAACGCGGAAGCGACTTATCAGCGTCTGGTGAATGGAATGTTTAAGGACCAGATTGGTAGAACGATGGAAGTCTATGTTGATGACATGCTCGTGAAGTCACGGCAGTCAAGTAACCATATCCGAGACTTAGCGGAGATGTTTGATATACTCGGGCATTACGGAATGAATATCAATCCTTTGAAGTGTTCATTTGGCGTAGCATCGGGAAATTTTCTGGGTTTCATTGTTAATGCATGGGGAATCGAAGCTAACCCGAAGAAAATTCAAGCTATCCGAGATATACAAGTACCCAGAACCATAAAGCAGGTGCAAAGCTTGAATGGAAAAGTGGCTGCGCTGAGTCGATTCATATCCAGAGCTACAGACAAGTGTATTCCTTTCTTCGACGTGATAAAGAAAGGAAAGAGAAATTTTGAGTGGACATTCGACTGTGAGGAAGCATTCCGAGCTCTGGTAAGGCACTTAGAAAGCCCCCGGGTGCTATCAAAACCGATTGACCATGAAATGCTGTATGTATACTTGGCAGTATCCCAGCATGCTATCAGTACGGCTCTGGTTTGCGAGGAGGACCGGATTCAAAAGCCAGTATATTATGTCAATAAACGCTTGACGGGGGAAGAAAGAAATTATCCCAGGATTGAGAAATTAGCTTATTGCTTGGTGATTGCATTATGCAAGCTTCGTCCATACTTCCAGGCATACTCGATCAGTGTTTACACCGACCAACCCCTACGACAGGTACTCCAACGACCGGAAACTTCTGGAAGGATGTTAAAATGGAATATCAAGTTGAGTCGGTTCGATATTACCTACTTGCCGCGAAAGGCTATACAAGGGCAAGCACTAGCAGATTTCATTGTTGAATTCATCATGACAGACTAATCAAACGACCACAATATCATACCTCCCGTCCGATGGAAGATGTACACTGATAGGGCATCTAACGGCCGTTGTTCGGGGGTTGGAATAGTTCTTGTAACTCCTGAAAAACGACCAGTTTGCTATGCTTTGAAGCTTGAATTCACGGCAATGAATAACGAAGCCGAGTATGAAGCATTGATTGCCGGCTTAAGATTCGTCGAAGAACTTAGAATAAGATCGGTTGAAATTTTTTACGACTCGCAACTGGTGGTGTATCAAGTGCGTGGTGACTACCAATTAAGGGGCAGAGACTTGCCCCGTATTTGGCCCAAGTTCAAGAGCTGCTAGCAAATCTCGAGTATTATGATATTTCATATGTTCCGCATGAACAAAACAGAGCAGTTGATTCATTGGAAAAATTTGCAAGCACCGGCGATGCGCAGCAGATGGGATTGTTTCCCGTTAAAATCTTACATGTTCCGAGCATAAATATGATGGAGGTAGATTTCATGTTAGAAACAGAAATCGAGAAGGAGTCATGGATGACCCCATTCAAGCAGTATTTGTTACACGAGGCCGTGCCCGAAAGAAGGAGCGAAAGATGACAAGTCATTCGTAAGGCTTCTCGTTATGTAATGCAGGATGGAATAATGTATCGGAGGGGATTCTCGACCCCATTACTCCGGTGCATTGCCCATTATGAGATAAAACGAGTCCTGGAGGAAGTCCATGAAGGTGAATGTGGCAACCATACCGGGGGGCAGACGTTAGCAAAGAAAATCCTCCGCTATGGATACTATTGGCCAAGTGTAAATCGGGATGCCGCAGACTACGTGAGAAGATGTGACAAATGCCAGAAGTATGCGAAAATCCCAAGAGCTCCGTCGATGGAACTCACACAAATGGCTAGTCCTTGACCATTTGCAATGTGAGGAATCGACATTGTCGGTTCCTTACCTCTATCCAAAGGTGGTGCAAAATACGCGATAGTTGCGGTCGATTACTTTACCAAGTGGGCAGAATCAGAACATTTGGCTACTATCACCACCAAAAAGGTCATTAATTTCGTTGTACGAAATATTATATGCCGTTTTGGCCATCCACGAACCATCGTCACAAACAACGGAACTCAGTTTGAAAGCAAAGAACTCAAGGAATTTTGCCAAAAATATGGTATTAAGAAGAAGTTTGTAGCATTTGCTCACCCGAAAGCTAATGGACAAATGGAAGCCGTAAACAAGATAATCAAATCCATATTGAAAAAACGTTTGGAAAAGGCTAGAGGCAAGTGGGTGGATGAGCTTCCGACAGCACTTTGGGCTTACAGAACCACCCACAAGTCCGCGACTGGCCACACTCCATTTGCATTAGCATATGGCATGGAAGCTGTCATACCCGTGAAACCCGAAGTTCCATCACATCGGTTAACTTATTATGACCCTGAGTCAAATCGAGATCTCTTGCTGCAATCATTGGACTTCATTGATGAAAAACGCGAAGAAGCTAATAGCGGCCGCGTACAGGCACCGAGTTGCTCGATATTATAATGAAAAAGTCCGATCGAGAATCTTTGGCGTGGGTGATCTCATTTTGAAACGAGTTTTCCCAGTTCCATCACACATGAGCCCCACATGGGAAGGCCCATACGTCATTGAACGGAAGCTTGGAGAAGGAACTTTCAAGCTAGCGACCGTTGATGGTGCGACACTCCCCTGAGCATGGAATAGTGAACATTTGCGGCATTATTACACTTGTTCATTTCTATCATATTTTAGTTGCATTTATTTCCAGTGAGTTTTTATTCCTAGTTTACGGCATTTCAAAAGACAATTTAGCTTATTTGAATTAATAAAGGCTTGAACCATTTCCTTTATCAATGAATTGTCGATGTTCCTGTGTATGATAACGCTGTAACAAATGACTAAGAGATACATTACTCTGTCTGATGTACGAACGAGTATAAACGATTCAAAATCTCCAGGTCCCCAGAGTACGGACTGGAGTACTCTAAGTCCCCAGAGTGCGGACTCGAATAAACGACTCAAAATCTCCAAGTCCCCGGAGTGCGGACTGGAGTACTCTAAGTCCCCAGAGTGTGGACTCGAGTATAAACGACTCAAAATCTCTAAGTCCCCAGAGTGCGGACTGGAGTACTCTAAGTCCCTAGAGTGTGGACTCGAGTATAAACGACTCAAAATCTCTAAGTCTCTGGAGTGCGGACTGGAGTACTCTAAGTCCCCAGAGTGCAGACTCGAGTATAAACGACTCAAAATCTCCAAGTCCTCGGAGTGCGGAATGGAGTACTCTAAGTCCCCAGAGTGCGGACTCGAGTATAAACGACTCAAAATCTCCAAGTCCTCGGAGTGCGGACCGGAGTACTCTAAGTCCCCAGAGTACGGACTCGAGTATAAACGACTCAAAATCTCCAAGTCCCCGAAGTGCGGACTGGAGTACTCTAAGTCCCCAGAGTGCGGACTCGAGTGTAAACGACTCAAGATCTCCAGGTCCTCGGAGTGCGGACTGGAGCACTCTAAGTCCCCAGAGTGCAGACTCGAGTATAAATGACTCAAAATCTCCAAGTCCCCAGAGTGCGGACTGGAGTACTCTAAGTCCCCAGAGTGCGGACTCGAGTGTAAACGACTCAAGATCTCCAGGTCCTCGGAGTGCGGACTGGAGCACTCTAAGTCCCCAGAGTGCAGACTCGAGTATAAATGACTCAAAATCTCCAAGTCCCCAGAGTGCGGACTGGAGTACTCTAAGTCCCCAGAGTGCGGACTCGATTATAAACGACTCAAAATCTCCAAGTCCCCGAAGTGCGGACTGGAGTACTCTAAATCCCCAGAGTGCGGACTCGATTATAAACGACTCAAAATCTCCAAGTCCCTGTAATGCGAACTGGAGTACTCTAAATCCCTAGAATGTGGACTCGAATAAAAAAATCAAAATCTCCAAGACCCCGAAGTGCGGATTGGAGTACTCTGAGTCCCCAGAGTGCGGACCAGAGTATAAGTGATTTAAATGTCCAAATCCCCTGAGGGCGGGCTGGATACAAATGACTTGAAGTCATCGAGCCCTTGGCGTACAGATTGGAAAATATTCTAAGTCTCTGGAGCGTGGGATAAAAGAATGTGCAATACCGAAAATGTTGTCAACTTGTTTGAAGATGAATCGAGAAGTTCACGTAACTCGTAGTAGCTTGGGTTTTGACCATAGTTATACAAAAAACCAAACAACAACAGTCCTCTAAAAGGGAAAAGAACTAAGTTTTATTCATCACAAACAATTTTATTTACATGAACTACGAAAACAAAAATAATTACATGATCTAAACTAGCTCTTGTTGAACGAGAGCGAAGACTACTTCTTTGACTTCTTCGACTTTTTGCCTGATGACTCCTCCCCAGTGCGATTCCCTTGATAGCTTTATTTGATGGGGGAGTGATAGCTGAAGAAGTACGAGGAACATCCTTAGGTTTGGACCTACCTGGGAGGATGAACTTCAATGGCTTGTTCAAAGGATCGTCCAGGTCCACAGCTTGAGGTTCAACCTTGATCTTGACCGTCTTTTCCTTCTCTTTCTCAAGCTGCTCCTTCATGCCTAGTTCGGACGTGTGCTCAGAGGCGCCTGTAATTTCAACTTCATAACTCCCTTTGATGGGAGAGGAAGTCTCAGATTTGTCCTCATCAAGCGCTCCGATCACCTGAGCATCTGGACCGGGAGCCTCTCCTGCGTGAGTGGCTTCACTCGTTTTTTTCCTCACCTCCTTGGCGACATCGCTCCTTGGAGTGGGCTCAAGATCAGAACGGCCTGCACAAAATCACGAAAAGCAAGTATTAGAATGCGATAGCTTCTGGTGAAAAAGGAAAACTCTTAGAATGTTGAAGTAAAAGAGTTGCCCACCAGGTTTCGGCTGCTCTCACCCGTCATGAGGGGGTCTCATCCTCTGGAATAGGGGACAAAATGTGAACGCCAAGGCCGGGATCCTCCGGGTCATAGCCGATGTGCTGTTCAAAAGGATCGAGTATCGTCCAAATGGCTGGCTAGGTAGGCACACGAGCTGGAGACTCGATCCTGGATGGACCGGCGATAATTTTTTCCCTTTCGTTGAGGGGGAGCTTTTGCAATAAATGGCTTTAGCTGCTGATAGGTCCGAAGGCTCATTTCCCTTAAGTAATTCTTTTATCAAAGCCCCCTCATCAACCTCCTCGATACCGTGTTCGGCCTTCTTGATTTCTATTAAGGTCTCCCACGCTTCGACAAAAGATTCGAGATAACCCTCGCCCAGAAAGGTTAAGCCCCAATGCATGAGAACGCGGGCATTGAATTCGGCAATAAGCGGGTCGAACATGCTTTTGTCCTCTTCTGTACCTTCTTCCTTGGCCGCCTTAAGATGGGAGTCGATTTTCGTAGATGCTATCTTTTTTACCTCTTCGCGGGCTTCATTCTTCAGCGTCTCAACTTTAGAAAGCTCGCCCTCAAGTTTCACCTTTAAGAGTCGCGTAGCAACGATCTCATCGTAATACTGTTGTGATTCTTCTTAGGCAGCAATCTTCTCTTCCTGCTCTTTGTGGAGTCGCTCCTCAAGTTCTTTGACTCGAAGGCAGAATGCATCCCTCTCTTTCTGCACTGAGTCTTTCTCCAAAGCTAAAGCCCCACAGCATTGTACCACCTCGTCGATTTCTTTTTTGTGAGTTGATTCCAAACAAGTTACGACTTCAACGGTTTCTTTGGCGCTCTGTTGGGCGGCCTCAAGCTGAGATTTGTAAGACGCAATCTCATCATCCCGAGCTTTGATAATGTTCTTGTCATGGATAGCCTCAAGGTTTAGGCGATCAATCTCATGCTGGCGCTCTATGGAGACTTCTGACACTTTCTCAACAAGATGAACAAACGCATCATGTCGAACATACACGTCGTTGGTACAGGCGATAGCGCTCTGCTTAACATCTCCAGGTATATGATGGATCGCTGGGAGGAACTTCAGACCATCAAAGAAGATTTTGGGAAATTTAACTTTAAGCTTGGCCATTCTCTCCGATTCTGTTGGATCTGTTACGGGAACGGGGGGAGACGACTTTGAAAGTTCAGCTCTTCTGTAAGGATCCCAAGACTATCGTGTGGAAGAGGAATCAGAGTGTTGGTCACGGGGGACATCGGATTGCGACCCCTTATGGCCGTGCTTATCTTTGCTTTGCTCCGAGTGAGAAGAGGGATGCTGGTTGTACTTGGACTGATAATATGTTTTCTTCCAAGATGATGAGTCCCGGGAATGATAATCCCTATCGCCATCCCCATCTCTGTCCCGACATCTTCCGGAACCTGAGTCCCGTCCTGAGTGATGGAAGATAGATGACCCACGGAGACGATTGATTCCGTGTGTGCGCCCCATGTCACATACACAGAATTTAAATAACAACGAATTAGCAAAGAGTAGTGTGACGGCGGAAATTTACGTGCAAGGTGGAGTGCATGTGTTTGTATGTGTCCTAGTGTTTCCCCCCGATGGACCAGTTTCTTTACTAATGAGAGTTTTTTCTCCCTGAGTTTGGGCTTGAACGCCTGCAGTGCCTCTGATGGGCGAGTAAAGTTTAATTGCCTACGGATCGTTAAAATCATAATTAAGTAGATCGTCAAGTATGGAGAGGTTCGAGAGGCCCTTTAAAGAACTTTCTAAACGTTGTGAGGAAGCCTCTTTCTTTGTTGGAATAAGAGTAACTTTAGAAGTTGCGTCAAATTTTTCCCTCCTTATCTTGTACACCAGTTTCTTTTTCCTCTTCGAAGGGGAAGATGACGTTTCGATGTCGTGAACTTCGACTATCGGGTCCTGAGTAGGACCAACATTCTCATCTTGTGCTTCGAGTGTTCCGGTTTCCTTGATCTCTCCTTCTTCTAGTGCGCCAGGAGCGTTACGTGCTGAAGACTCAGCTCGTTTTTTCCCTTTGCCAAAGGCAGGCTTGGGTATGGTAACGCCCTGAGGAAGGCTTATCCGACGGCCTTCTGCCAACAGTCCAAACGTTGTAAGTGACTCATTTGAAATGAAAGTACGAATGCCCCATTCTTCGGAAGGAAGGGCTCTAATAGCTTCGACGGCTTCAGAATATCAGCGGCCATCAGGACGTGGATTGATACCTAAAAACATGGAAAAAAAGAGTTAGAAAAGGCACGACTTTGACCAAGCGTGAATATCGATCCAGAGAAAAGACTTACTTCCTTCCACCCATCTCCTCGCGAAACCAGGAGAGCAACACACATAAAACCATTCCTGTTTGTACAGGGCAAACTTGCTACATGCCCCAGTCAAGATTTGGCATTTGTGGTGCAGCTCAAGAAACATGAAAGAGGGGTTATCTCTCCGCTTCTTGATGATATATGTGTGTGTGTGTATATATATATATATATATATATATATATATATATATATATCTGATGTCACCCGGGGTTGGAGGCCTAGAGAGGACATTCATGAAGAGGATGTAGGTACCGTAGATGAAGGTGTGACTGTTTGGGTGCAGTTGCGACGGGGCAATGTCGATGTATTGCAGCACGTCCCGAAGAAATGAGTTGAACGGTGGCACACTACAGACCCAGCACATAAATTTATTACAAGCTGTGTATCCAACAGGGGGCAAGTGTGGACGATCGTGCCCCGATGGAACTAATACGTCATCGAAGGGGATTCCATGGATAGAGCATATCCGACGGAGTGCACTTTTATTAATCTTCGAAGCCTGTGAATCGACTGGGTTGTCCAAGAAATGATGCCTCCAGGGCGTCGGGAGCTAAGTTATGAGCAAGGGAAGTCCACGGGTTTGAAGTATCTGTGACTCCTTGTCTAGAAGATGGCCTAGGTCTATCTGAGATAATGCGAAGCTAGATTTCCTAGACATCTTTGATAGAGATTGAATCTAGTAGAGTACTGTTTTAACTATCCTTGAAAAAAAATCAATGTTAGACTTAACAACACAAGTATTCCCCCTGTGTGGTGTGTGAACTAGTGTGATAATTCAAATATAAGTGTTGAGAAATTGAAAGTCACAGAGTTGATGGTATAAAGTTGAGCTTTGAATTGTCGCCTTCGAAGACCATCATCGATGACCGTCTCCAAAAGCCTGCCTATGATGTTTTCAATTTCGGGCTCAGGCATTGGCGCTATATGTTAAAGGAAATTATCTTTTTTTTAGGGATTTAAGTTCAGGCTTGTGATTACCGAAACTAGGAAGTTATCATCCAGATTAGTTCGATATGCTAGTTTGCTTAGGTCCTTGTCCTTGTTTTTGTCATAAAATTAGGCAAAGTGAATAGTTGTTCGGCCTATGTATCGTTCGACCAAATTATTGATCGGCCTAAATATTGCTCGGCCTAAGTATCTGTCGGCATTCATGTCATTCGGCCTAAGCGCCACTCGGCCTAAATATTGATCGGCCTTCGTTCTGCTCGGCGTAAATACAAGCATCGTTCGGCATAAGTATCATTCTTCCAACCCTTCCTCTTGCCGTTCGGCATGCGGAAAATCATGCCGAACCGTGTTTGTGCCGAGCCATATCGCTCGGCATTTTGCCCTTAACATTATCTTCCTTTTTTCCCTCCATCTCTCCCGATCGGCATGGCCAAGTCGTTCGGCAAGTCATGCCGAGCCATGTCGTTCGACATCCTATCCATTTCGTACTTATTTCCTATTTTTCCATTCCACTGCTCGGCATGTGGCGAACCATGGCATTCTAGCTAATTCCTGCTCCTCCTCTACTCTTCCTTCCAATCTCATTCGACATGGAAGAACCATACCGAACCATAGTGCATCTCCCAACAACTTCCTCATGCGCTTACCTCTGACCACTTCTCCCTTCATCCATATCATCTAACCTTAGAACATATCCTAATTCCACTTCGATTCTTTCATTCACGCAACACCTATTTGCTACGATTCTACCAAAATTTGTGAATTTGAGCCTCGTATTAAAACTATTAAGTCAAGTGAGAGCATTTAAAAAGAGGGGTCGATACCTAGTAAAGGGATTGAAACTCGGGAGAATTCTGGAGTTGAGGGCATGGTTTTAATTAATTCCGAATGATTAGGGAAGGAAGTGAGGCAATGTATGATGCAAGAGGAGGGAAGGGTTGTTAAATTTTTGGAGTTTTTGAAAGGCAAAGTTCATGAGTACAAGATAGCAGAGGTGAAAGTGAAGAAGAGAGGAAGGAGGAAAGTGCCGAACTTTATAGGGGAAGAGAGGGAGCCAAAGGGACAACGACCGGTAGAACTGGTCAAAATGAGATCGTTCGGCATCGGCATTCAAATTCGTTCGGCATACATGGAACGTTCGGCTTCGGCTGTACTGTTCGGCATTTGCATGACGTTCGACACACATCGCCTCACCTGGTAATCAAGGGAAGTCACCATCAAGGAAACTAAGCCACAGCTTGAACCAAAGCACAATGGACGCATGATTCAAAGCACATCACGTTCGACCACATGATGCACTTTGGGGGGCAAGTGTTACCTGAAGGTTTGACCAGGCAACTAAGTACTCGGCATTTATTCGGCATTCAGATCATTCGGCATTAGAAAGTGCTTGGCTTCCAGAGTTGTCCGGCACAAATGGTTCGTTTGGCACTCAAGTTCAATCGGCATCTATGGGACAATCGGCATGCAAGAGCGTTCGGCATTGAGAGCCGTTCGGTATTGTATATCGTTCGACATATATGGACGTTTGGCATGGAAGAGTCATTCGGCATTCCACACTGCTCGGCATCCAAACCTTGTTCGGCACATTGCTTCGTTCGGCATAAATCTCGTTCGGCATTCGAGATCGATCGGCATCCAGAGTCGTTCGGCACAACACACTGGATCGGCTTCCAGAGTCGTTCGGCACAAATGCTTCGTTCGGCATTCAGAGTGTTCGGCATCACTTCGTTCGGCATTCAGAGTGTTCGGCATCACTTCGATCGGCGTGAAGATATCGTTCGGCATCACTTCGGTCGGCATGAGGATATCGTTCGGCATTCGTGCCTTGTTCGGAATTTTGCCGTTCGACATCTATGGATCGGCACACAGAGATCACTCTTTTTGGGCCAAGCTACTTTGCTACCTGGCCTACCAGGGAAGTCCAACCCATCTTCGTCTATAAATAGAGAGGCAGAGGCACAGTGAAAGGGACCTTTTATCGAGAACACTGGGGAGACTCCGCCGCATTCAAGACCCATTCAAGACTTATCATTTTTTCTCTACAATTGTAATCAAATAGTTGAGATACATATTGCATCTGCAATCGATTATAGAGAAAAGCAATAAAGATTAACCTCAAAGTGGACGTAGGTAGTCACGCCGAACCACTATAAATCTGGTGTTCTTATTTTCTGCGTTTAATTCAGCATATTATCCTCTGTTTAACTTTACTTTCTTCATTACTCTCTCTACACAAACTCTCTTAAGGGTGTTAGTATACAATTCTGGTGCTAACAGTCTTGGAATGCAACCAAACCAGTTCCATAACGTCCGGAATTTTGACACGAACGCAACGGAGAAAACCATGCGTCGATCCGAGCTCGTATGTAAAAATTATTCGAGTTAGAACAGTTGAATTTTAATATAGAATAAATAATTAATAAATAAAATAAAAAAAGACACCTCTTCTTCTCCTACATGCACAACACAGCACACAACCCATGCACGCGCGTCTAAAGCTACACATGCACGCCACAACGGTCGACTGGACCACGATCGAGATGCACCACGTCGAGCGCTGACGTCCCTCCACTAACGCCAGAAGTTTCGCATCACCAGTCGCCGCCGTTTGCACGCAAACCGAGAAAATTCGTCCATGCTTCAAAGCCAGATTCTGGCGAATCTATGGCATAATAGCATAGATCAACCATACGGTTTTGAAAAGCTCGCCGAGATCTATAATTTTGCTTTTGGAATTTTTCGATTTCGTTGAAAGGATTGAGAGATATTGAGAAGGGAAGTTGGTGAATTTTCAGCCATTAAAAGAAGATGACAGCTAGGGTTTTAGAAATTAAAATAATAACAAAACTGTCTCGATTTGCGTGCGTGTTTATATAGTTAGGTCCAAAATCGTCTGAATTCCAATGGAGACGTGCCGCCAGGCGTTTATAGTGTTTTAACCCCATTTCGAACACAATGGAACTAGTTTCGAGGCCTAATTCGATCGTATGTGGAAGATAGCTTTTCAAAGTCAATTTATTTGATCGTATACCTTTGAATTGATTTCTACGCGTTTTAAGCTCGCACGACCAAACAACAAGTCCGATTGCTATGAAACTTGAAATCCTACAATAATTCACTGTTACGATCCGATGAAACTGGTTTTGCCGAAATCCGAGACAGTCGCTAAAATGGCTATTTTTACTCGTAATTTAAAATATAAAATTTTCAATTTTAATAATTCATATTCAAATCCAATTTTAAATATTAATAATCTTAATTATTATTTATATAAAATTTAAGTCAATTTATGACATCATTTTCTATCATATTAAATTTAGAATTTGCCTATCAAATAATTTTAAATATTAAATTATTCAACAAATTACATTAATAATCATTTTCACTTAATAATCACCTTAAATTTAATAGTTAAAAATAGCTAAAAATACGAATCGTTACAAAGAAAGAAGAGAAACTAAGATGAATGAACGACCAGAAATGAAAAGGCACAACCAGATATACCGAGTATTTGGGAAATGACGAAAGTCATGAACGTGAATTCAGAAAATAAATGCAAATGACTATTGGTATTTCTACGGTGGGAAATTGGGAGACATAAGGAAACAAAATGGTTCAAATTCGTAACTGACATGACTTTCTGTTTCGCGGTTTCCGTTGCGTACCGGACACCGAAACACAGAAGCGAATATACCGTAGAGATCAACACGACAAGATGATCAAGATGGTATACAAATATTAATGGTATGACCATCCTATCAAACGTCGATAATCGGTACCGAAAATGCTGCAAATTTGCCGAAAATAAAATAAACGAAGCAATAGTAGTCCAAATTCGATGAAATGAAATATGACACCTCACTCAGAAGATGATTTACAAATTTAAAAATATTCAGGTTTGGAAAATATTTTATTATCCTCTATATTAACCGATTTAAACTGAAATTGGAAATCATACAATAAAACTAACGTATATATTTTTTGATAAAATTTTACCATTTACTATGTTTAAGTAGACGTATTCCAAATATCAAAATTTTATTTTCAAATTCAATTATTTAAAATTTCACAAAATTCCAGTTGATTACGTTATTAAAACTGTTAAAAATTTACGGGTCGTTACAGACCAGAGTAGCGTGCTTGCATGGGATCTAGCATCGAGAAGAAGTTGCAAAATGGAGAAAAACACAAGCTGGTTATTCTCAAAAAAAATTGCAAAGCCAAGGTTGTGGCAAGAGATGGGGCACGGCTGTTGATGTTGTTGTGGTTGGAGGACGTGGGCTGCTGCGATAGGGGAAAGGTGGCAATAGGTTAATGGTTTTGGTGTGGCATTGGGTTAATGGCGGAGGTGGGTTTGGTGGTTGCGACTGTGGAGTTGTGGACGGAGGAAGTACACCGTGAGATGGTTCTGGGTGACAGCAGGAGTAGGAGGCGAGAGGCGCGGCAAAAGTTCAGCAAAAAGAAAACATGCAGGCTCGGTTTGCAAATTTTTTTGAAAGCTTACCTTTTCCTTTTTTTATAACAAGACAAGGTGACCGTTGATAGGGAAGGTGTAGGCTATGTGGCGGATGTCGGTCTGAGAGATGGATGGGAACGGACTTGGGTGCGAAGGGAGGAGATGCCGTTGATGGGAGAGATGGCGATGTAGGCTGAAGCGTAGAGGGTGGTTGGGGGAACTGGGTGGTCGTGGAGGGTTTCTAGGCTAAGGTTGGGTGCTTAGGTTCGGTTGGTGCAAGATAAAGAGAGGCCATAGAAAAAAAATGGAGGAACCAATGAGTATCGGCCATGAAGGAGTGCAATCAAAATGAAGATGAATAAGCTACAGCTATATATAGTCTTTAATATATAATTTTTTTCTTTCAGAATGAGTAAAACAAAAATATGGACGAACCAAAACTGAAATGAACCAACAAATAAATTAAATACCAGGGAATAAAAGCCATAGGCACGAATTCTGGGATAATAAAAGCAAGTGGCTGTTTGTTTCAACCGGTGGGTAACTGAATAGACATAGGGAACTCCAAAAGGCTTAAATACGGAACTGACATGGCTAATTGTTTTGCTGATTTCGCCACGTACCGGACATCTAAATGCAGAAATGAATATACTGCAGAGATTAGCACGATGAACGAATAGAATGGCATACAGTTATCAGCGATAGGATTATCTTATCAAAAGTTGATATTCGCTATCAAAAATGCTGCTAAAATGCCGAAAATAGATAAACGGAGCTAGAGCAGTTCAAATTTGGCAAAACGAAATACGATGTCCCACACAGAAACTGATTTACATTTTTATTATATAAAATACTTGAATTTCAAAATATTTTATTTTCCACTAACTTAACTGATTTAAAATTTGAAATTTGAAATTACATAATAGAATAACTTTTATATTCACGAACAAAGATCTGCCATTTGCTATGTTTAAATAGACGCATAACAAATGTCAAATTTTCATTGCTAAAATTTAATAGTTTAATTTCAAGAAAAATTTGGTTACATTATAAAAAATCATTAAAATTTGCAGGTCATTACAGTTTATGTAAGGATCTGGAATTTTGGTTGTTAGTTTTTGAACATATAAGTCATTTTAAATGTTGAATGTGGATTTTAATTTGATTTTGAAATACGAAGATTTTGGTTGAATCAATAAGATTAGTTATAATTTCAAATATGACAATTTAATCGGGTTTGGATAAATAGTAATTTAATATTTGGAATTGAGATAGTTCGTAAATCTGGTGTAAATGGATATGAAAATGGTTTCTAAAATTTATTTAAAATCCAGTTGGATTTGAATTATAGTAATGGACTTTTGGATGGAATCATAAGTCAATAAGTTAAAATTGGAATTTTTATATTGATTTAATAAAGGAATTTAATACATAGTAATAAGGTAAATAATCAGATTTTGATTTATAATGAATCAGAATGATTTCTAATGAAAATTTAAATTCTATATGATTTATAACTAGGTTAGACAGAGTATTATAATTATAGGATAGGATGCTGTGGAGCTCAAGAGATGAGCTCGATGGCGAGACGTATCACTCGTACTTGATGTATAATCTGCTCTGCTGTGTATGCTGTGTATTCAGTTGTGGGGACAAGTTAATATAACTGTCTGTATTTTGCTGTTGATTGTGTTGTACTCTGATGATGTAATGTATAAATATTAGTCATTTATCTATTTTATATTATGCCGCTGCAATTGTGAGATTCTGATGTTGTTTTTGTTTTCTCTTCTGCTACATCCTTCTTTCTTTCCCTCAGCAATCTGTGTTTTTCGGTCACTCGATCGTCGGCATATTAGACAGTGGCGTATTTGTGTTTCTTTTCGAGGGTCGAGAAGGGCGGGTCGTCAAAGTTTACTTACCAGTTGAGTTGTTTATGAATTCTGGTCGATGTGTGGGATGTCATGTTATCAGTAGGAGTTTCTAAACACTTAAACGAGGCAAGTTGATATAATACTGTTTTAAAAAAATCGGATAAATGGAATTATTTTACCTAAATTATATTTTATATATAAAAAATGATTTTTGATGAATGAAGTTGTTAGGAGATGATAATATTTAATTATCATCGATTGTTGGTTGAATTAAAATAAAATAATACTTTGTGAATTTTATTTCATGTAGTTGATAATTAAATTGAATTGATATTTAATTATAATAAGAATTGTTTAAAATAACAAAGTTGTAAATTAATGAAATGTTCTGCTGAAAAGTTAATGAAATTTGTATAAGTATATTTATAATATAGTTTATATACATCGAAAGGATTTAAAAACTAAGAATTTAAATCCTATTTCTTTCAAAATTTATTTTCAAAGCCTTCAAAAGTTAATAATAATATTACTTGGAAGAGTTTTTGACTATAAAAATGTTTTGAAAGGATTTTTGAAAGAAATAAAAGCATTGAACTTGCTTTAGTCGTTGGGAAATAATCCTAGGGATGACTGTAACATTGCCAGTATCCATTTTCGAGTTTTAAGAGTGAGAATTGCTACTAAAAGAAAATTATTTTCGATTAAAACATGTCTTCATTGTGAAAAATATTCCAAGTATGATTTGATAAGTATATGAATAAGTTTTGAACTTGTAATTAAAATAGTATGGAATGAAGTTTACTTGAGATAGGAAAAGTGAATTGTATGAATTTAAATTTAACTTAAGGAAAGTTAAATACAAATTTAATTGAAATTGAGACAATAACAAATTTAATTGAATATAAATTTGAATGGTGAAATAGTTATATAACTATAAATTATAGAATTTTGACTGAAATAAAATTTAAGTGGAAATAAGGAACTATGAATAAATAAGTTTGAATAGCTTACGAAATTGGAATTAATGGAATAAATACATATACTTAAACTATAAAGTGATGTAAATCTTGGGTTAAAATTTCTAAATGTGAATATACTCGAGTAAGCATCGACAAAATGGAATTGGTTGGAAATTTAATCTTTAAAAGAGGAATTGGACTTAATTAAAATTAAATGGAATGCAAATTGATTACTATATATATATATATATATATATATATATATATAACTTTATTCACCTTGCTAAATCAAGTAATCTGAAGGTTCAAGATTTCGGTGGTGAAACTTAATGTGGGAAGATGATGGCCTATTATATCAATTGTTCTATTATCATTTGTTTGCTGATTAAAATATATTTAGAATAAGAATGCAATTTTACATACGTACTTCTGGTCACCATATGATAGGTTAAGAAGATGAATTTGTAAATGATAGTGTATAGAAATATTTATAATTTATATTAGGTCCATATTCTTTTCAAATATGAATATAATACAAAACTAAAAATCAGGAAAAATGAACTTTGATTACTAATGTGACCATTTGCAGCTCTGCTTCATGTAAAACACTAACAGTTTCATATATTTGGGATCCAACAATTTGCAGTTCTAAATACACGACAGTTTTGAATATATATAGTATTATATATATATATATATATGATTTTAAGTACATATGTGATTTTGTAAATAAAGATTTTGAATATATGCATAAAAGGCTTTGAAAGTGAATGGCATTAGGTTACAAAATTTTCTATGTATACGTGTTAATTTTGAACATGTGCAGTTTTATATGTACCGGTTTGAAAAACTAAAAGTTTCGAATATATAAATGTGAATTTCTAATATATGTAGTTTTGTACATTTCAAATTCATGTCAGTTTTTTATAAATTAAGTTTTGAGTATATGTAAGTTTAGACATATATTAGATTTTGATGTGATATATATAAATATATAACTGAGTTGCTGAACATACTAGTTTCAAGTATACAAGACTTTTGGAAGTATAAATTACAAGTAAATGAGGCTTCATTTCGTCATGTTTTGAAAAATGGCAGAGTTTTGGAATATACATAATTTTGTATATATAAAAGTTCGTGAAATTTTAAGTGCATATGGTTTTAAATATAGATAAAGTTTAAAATATTTATGCAAATTTTAAATATAAATGGGATGCAATTGTATTGTTGTGAATAAATTCAAAATCGAGTAAATGGTATGCAAATCAATTTGGAAATGAATGATTAAATGTTGGAACCTTTTGATAAATTCATGCTATAACTTGTTTGGTTATGAAATCTGTGTATTTATGCTAGTTAAATAAATGAAATGTTATTAAATTTCCATAGTTTGGTACTTAGGTTTTTAAATTAAGTACAAGTACAAGGAGGCTATTGGGCTAGATTTGGGTTGTGTAATTGCATATAAATTAAGCGAACTCGCTTAATAACGCTGATATAAAGGTATGCTTTAGGATTTCATACAATGATGATATAAATATTGATATATAATATGTTTCCGACCGTGTGGGTCGATGTATATATTTTTATCATTTCTGTCATACTGCAAAAGGCTCTCTGTATAAGGAAGACTCTATTGAAAATTTTCTAAAATTTAGGGTGTTAGAAAAATTTTGAATTTTTTTTGTTTTTGATTTTTGAATTATAATGAAAATAAAGGGTTTTGGTTTAGAAATGGAAAGCTAATTGTTTTGGTTAGAACTAAATGATTTGGAAAAATGAAATATCGAATTTTCACTAAGCGGGTTTTCAAAAAGTAACGGGTTTGGATAGCTTTAGCAACTTCGGAAACGAAATTCTTTTAAGATGGGAGGAATGTAACTATTATAATGACCCAGATTTTTAGTCGTTTGATTTTGAACATTTAAGTGATTTTAAATATTGGATTTGGGATCTAAATTTATTTTTAAATATGAAGATTTTGGTTGAAAATTTTAAATTAAATTAAATTTCAAATATAGCGATTTATTGGACAAATTAAGTTATTGAATTAACAATTGAAAATCATTTAAATAATTGAATTGGAATCGAAATGATTTCTAATTTTGATATAAATCTATTTGAATTAGAATTAAGTTAATAAGTTTTTAAAACTGGAATGCCAAGTAATTTCGTCAATTTTGAAGATCGCTGATTTAATCGACGCGCTAAAATAGCGATCCGGGGTATGTTCTCAGAATTCGGCGAAACCGGTCCCATTGTATATGTAATTGTGTATTATATCGAATTTCAAAATTCATAGCGTTTGGATTCACCATTTGGTCATACAATCTGAAAACGCCTAAAAATAATTTAATTGAATTTCATTTAAATAGTCGATTTAAAATGCTATCTTCCGCATATGATCGAGTTAGGTCTTGAAACTCATTCCATTGGGTTCAAAATAGGGTATAACATTAGAAACGCCAGACAACGTGCCTCGATGGGGGATCGAATAAAATATCTAGATATTTTAGAAATTTAAATATATATATATATATATATATATATATATATATTTATCTTATCATTATCACTTCAGACCACATTCTTTCCTGTCAAGCCACCCTAGGGCCAACCTATTATCTGATTTTGCCGCCTTTATTTATTTTAAATCACGCCTGCACTTTAATTTTTTTAATTCACGAATCTCCTTCAGTCGAAACTTGGAAGCAAAAAAAAGGGAAGAGAAGTTAATTGAACGAAATAAATCGCGTATTTTTCCTCCTTTTCTTTCTGATCGAAATCGAACGCGTGCCTTCCTCCCTTCATCTGTTTGATCGCGGCTCAAAGAATAAAAAATAATAAGAAAGTGAGAGGCATCGCTATCGCGAATGCCTAGGGGAAGTCGAGAGAGAGGGAGGACGAACCCTAAATATCGCTGATTTAATAAAGTTTTGTGATTTAATGTCGGAAGAAATAAAAATTTGTAATTAAATAATAAGATTGTAATTGGATGAAAATGTAATAGTATTAATTTAAGGTAATTTATAATTACTTTGAATGTAATTTCAATTAATTGAAATGATTAAAAAGTTATAATTGGATATAGATTGTAAATTAATTGTAATAATGTGTGTGTTAATTTAAAATTGGATCAAAAGAATTATTGATAATTTAAATGTTGACTAATCAATGAAATAATATGTAACTAATTGTAATCGATAAAAATAGTGCTATGGTAATAGTTATGACATTTATGTGTAGATAACAAACTTACAATTGTTATTAAATTAAGTAAAGGTAACGATTGCCACTTGTTACCAATTTGTTTACTTGTTGAATTCAATTTGAAATTAAATGCAATGAAATGTAACAAAATGTTTCGTTAATGTAAATTAAGGTGAAATTGGAAAATATTAATGTAATGAGATATAAACCGATGTTAACTATATCCAATCGATAATGATTTGGTTGAATAAAAGATTGAAATCAAGTTTGATTAATTTATTGGAATTTAGATTTTTTTAATTAGATTTATTGAAATTAAATGTAATGAAATATTATGTTAAAGAAATTTAAGATGATAACTGTAAAAAGATTAGTGTAATGAGATTAAAAAAATGTTAATTTCAGCCATGAGACGCCAATTGATTGAATAATAAGATGGTAAGGCGAATAAATGTATTTATTGGAATTTAAAATAATTATCACTATATTTATTTCAATTGTAATTAAACACTATAACTAGTAGAATAATTGACATTGATTTGTTGTGTTGATTTGTTTTAAATTATTATAAATGTCTAAGCAGTCAAAAATGATGAAAATTTGTTAGTTTATAAATATTGAATTAAAAAACGATTAATTAATTTAATATTAATTTATTTAATTAACGTGAAAATAGCCTTTTTGGCCATTGTCTCATATTTCGACAAAACCAGTTTCATCAGATCCGTAACGGTGAGTTATTGTAATCCAAGTTTCGTAGCGATCTGACTTGTCGTTTGATCATACGGGCTCGAAACGTGTAGAAACCAATTTAATTAAATTCAATTGAAATCAATTTGAAATAAGCTGATTTTATGACTAACTTTTTCATACGATGGAATTAGAACTTGGAACTTATTCCATTGAGTTTAAAATTATCGAAAATATCTATGTTGATGTATGGGATGACCCACCTTCATTTCAGAAGCGAAACGGGCTTTTCGGGTCGTATTTGTCGTTTCAAATCAATTCGTGTATTATTCATTTTTTGTCTGGTTTCGTTAGTATATATTGTTCTGTTCTAATCCTAGCAGCCTTTCTATTTCTTATTATTGTACGTATTTGTCTATTCAACTTAAGTTTCTTCCTTCTACTAATGGCTGCAAATCAAAACCCTAAATCCAAAAATCAAAATCAATTTCAAAATCAAACTCCTCAAAACTATGTCATATTATATATCGATTCGAAGCCCTTGACAAACACATCTCAAATCTACAGTTCATTTTTGCAATTGGGTTCTGGTTTTTTGGTACTGGCCAAATTAGTCTCGGTCATTCATTATGTCGTGATCAACTTCGTCGGATCATTGAATGAAGGGTATGGATGGGTGGAGATTGGCGAGTGGAGTTCATCGGCGTTGGTTGTTTGAGACATCGATGGCCTGATCGTGGAAGAAAATTCGATTAGGGTTTTGGCAATGAGCGGCAGCTAAAGCTTATCCACGTCGATCGACATGGCAGGTGGGGTCATGAGGCCAGGACGTGGTTGCACAGGGATGTTGTTTTGCCCAGGAAGGCGCGTTTGGGTCGCGGTGGGCCGTAGCGGTGGTGAACGGTGATAGTTCTAATGGCTGTAGTGTTCGACCTCGATCAAGTTCTGTAGCACAAGGGTTTCACGTAGGGGGAAGGTGACGTCGGTTTGTCTTTTATTTTATTTTATTCAAGTTTAAAATTTTCGATCATTCTAATTTCAATAACTTTTGCATTCGAGCTCCACTTTATGCGCGGTTTGTTCTGTTGGGATCGTATTGAAATTTTAAACATTACAACACTGGTTTGGACGAATTCTGGGACTGTTGAATTTTGGGCCTTTAGTTAGATTCCATATCGATCTGAAATCAAAGGTGAGTGTTTTAACCCACTCACAACTACTAAATTTTCTTATGTTAGTTAAACTAAATATATGAAGTTATTAAAAATTAATTGATTGATGTTTGATATGTTTAAATTGTCATTCTGGTTAAATTTGACTTTTATTGCACTTAATCATCGTTTAATTTAATATTGAATTAAATTGTTAATTTAATACCTGTTGATGATAATCAGTTATCTATTGATGTTAATTGGTTGATTTAGATGATGATTGTCATGTATGTTTGATTGTCGATATTGGATGACTGGATGTTATATTTTATATAGTTATCACATTGCAAGTTCCCTATGAGTTGAAATGATACATACCCGAATGATCTATAGATTAGAGAAAAATGGTTATGGGTTGAAATGATAGACTCGAGTGATTTTGTGGATTTTTATTTAGAATTGCGGTTTGAAATGATATATAACCGTAAAATTTTAAATTACGGATTGAAATGTATCACTTGACCGTAGGATAGAAAATTATATACGGACACCGAATTAGTTAAATTAAATGATTTTTATTCTTTAAATTTTGAATTCAATTAACTGACATTTTTAATTAGAAATTGATTTATACAAATTGAATTTTTGATAATCCGAGCGTTAATGCTGAAATTGGAATTGATTTAATGAATTGTTCAAAGGATTTAAAATTTGGAATTTCAAAGTTGAAGTGTCAAATATAAATGAATTTATCGAAATTGAGTTAATGAAATGTTTGGATATAACTTTGAAATCTATGTTAAACTAATTTAATCTATTTTAATTAAATTAACTATTTTAATCAATTTAAACTATTTTAATTAATTTTAATCTACTATAACCTATTTAATACAATCTAATCTATTCTACCTTTTTTAAACTAATTAAATATATTTAATCTATTTTAAATCTATTTAATATAATTTAAATCTATTTAATCTATTTTAAATTTATTCAATCTATTTAAAATAGTTTAAATCTATCTAATCTCTTTTAAATCTATTAAATCATTTAAGAAACTAATTAAGTAAAATTTAAATCTATTTAAATTATTTTATTATTTTAAAAACTACTTTAATCTATTTTCAATTATTTTCAAACGATTAAAACTATTTATGACTATTTGAACTATTTTCTAAAATTTCAGACTGTGTAAAGTTGAGGTATTTATATTTAAATCCTTGATGGTGATACAACCTAAGATGGAAGTTGGAATTGATGCCTTTTTGTGAAATGACATATTTGAGTAAATATGATGATTTTGAAACTAGGATTTAATTAACCTATCTTATCGATAAATTCAAAAGTGAATATGATTTGAAAATGAATATGATTTTGAAAGTGAATATAGTTTTGAAGTGAATATGATTTCCAAAGAGATATGATTTGAAATCAAATATGATATTTTAATATCAATTGTGAATTGACTTTTTGAAATGTAAAAGAACCATCGGTGTGAAAAAGCGTTTGGTTGTTAAGGAGACCGGGATCGAATATTGTCATACTCTCTGTCAATATAGAAAACCACTTTAACAACTGTGTACGTGGTGGAGATTCTAGAAATGAAGTAGGATGGTTTGATGTATGATTCTGTATGAGGTATTTACATGACGTCGACTCCCATGAGTTAGCTTAGATGTGACTAAAACAAGAGCTATACCGAGCCAAGGAAGGTCATTCCTCCTATCGAACACATTTCTTTGATACCATATTATGACTTTGTGATTGATTTGGTGGCCACCTCTCGATTTTGATTATGGATGTGTGTTTGAGGTGGGCGGTAGTAGCTGTTGTGCATTACCATCAGTCTGGGAGTGCAATTGGTATATCTACCCTGCACTACACCAAATAAGTTGCCTCGTTTAATGCTTTTCAAATCCGCGATTAACCTTTTTAACACAAATAAGTGTGACAAATAGTTGGTAAAATCGTAAATAATTTATTATCAAGCGAAGTCTTGTGTAATTTATTATCTCTTTCCCGATGCTTACCTGTTCTCAGTAATATTTCGACTGCATAACTTCTAATTCAAATTAGGGTTTTTCCCGCTCACCAAAATCAACGCTGACTTCGACGACTTCAACATCGACACCGACTCCAACCACTTTGATGACAGCTCAGGCGACTGGATTTACATATTGCAATCATTATTCTCGTGACAGTTCTAAGGGCGACTTGATTGAAGCTTGGGCTCAAGGTCAACCAAATAAATAGCTTAAAATTATTGATGGCTTAGGTGACTGGATCGTGGCATGTCATTCTTCAAGGTTGACGTCGACGGTAGTTTACAAATTCTACACTTCTTGTTAATCTCTTTTCTAATTGAAATTTGGTGCTTTTTTGCAAATTAATTTCTGTTGTTTGAATAATTTTAGTGCATAATGATGTGGTTGGAATATTCACGAACCCCAAAGATAGAAATCAGTGCCTTTCAATGTTTTTTTAATTCACTTGGTTCTTCTAGCAATGCTTACGAGTTGTTTTTTCTCTTTCAATTTTAATTTTAGAAATATTTTTATAGCTTTTTACCAATATATGATGATTTGGTATGTATATTATAAAATTACTTGAAAATGTTTAGACAGTTGATGAAAACTGACTCGAAATTGTAGACTAAATCGATTAGTTAGCCACGAATATCGACAAAAATTTCCAACAAATCTATTTTATCTTAAAACCTCCATTGAAAGATTATTGGAAATATCATCGACTGTAATTGTAGACTAAATTGGCTCGGCATTGTATATTTTGTTTCTTATATAATACTAATACAATTCTATCTAGAACTATTACTAAGAACTAGTATCGTCAACTTGAAATGAGCACATTATGACCGATACTGATAGCTTAGCTTACGATGCTAAGATTCATTGACGTAGTGCACATTACGTGGCTAGAAAAATTCATGAATGCATTGATAGAAATGATTGTTCTATGAATGCTGTTGTTTCACGCGGTTCTCATTGCAGTAAACTAGTTTGTAAATTAATTATAATATCTTTCTAAATCATTTTTGAATTTATGGAATTGTTTCTATTGATTCAGCAACAATAAGTTATTGAAGAAGTGAATTATGGCTTTACTTTATGTGACCACCATTATTTTATTGATTAAAATTGATCTCTGAACCCACATATGTTAGAGGAAGAAGAAGTTGAAGTTCTAGTTACCAAAGATACAAAAATGCATACTGAAGTTGAGCCTTCGACTGTTGAAACTGATGTCGACCGATTCTTTTGCAGCTAAACCTGAAAATGGTGGATCAGTGTCAGAAGACAATCTTGTTCAGATGGAAATTGACACCAAGGTATGCAATATGAAAATATGCTATCTTTATTCAGTTATTGTTGAGATGTTTGGTCTTACATTGCCCATGAATTTAAATGGTTAACTAAGTACCATATCTTAAATGATGGAAAAACCAAGTGGTTTGTTGATGAACTGTTTCCTGGTTTGGTTGACTATTTTGATGAGTTATAGATGCTTGTAGGTGTGAAAATACATACATTTATGATAGTTTCTTCCAATCAGTTAGTACTAGGCTTTTGTAATGAGATCTGGGAAAATTTCTGAGCTGGTTCCTATAAAATTTACTTTTTGAAACAATGATTATCAACGTAGTTTACATTGTTAGTTTTGAAATTTGACTAATATTGTTGGTTTGTAGTCTGAACCTTCCAAGAAGATAAAGAAGACAAATATGCCTGTTGCCAAAGTGGTTCATGGGGGCCTAGCATCTGCAGAGTTGTAGAACGCCGTAGAGAAAGGGTTTGAAATAGCTCTTCAAGATCGGGTAATGGAAGACACCAAGGACAAAAAGAATGCTGTAGAGGCATATATTTATGATATGCGCAACAAGGTGTGTATACTTTTTTCAATAAAATTCGCTTGCAATCATCTTATATTTTACGATACTTAATTTACAGGAAGCCATTTCCAACATTTCAAAGCAAATTCTAACTTAAACTTGATCTTCTACTTAATCATTTTCTAGTACTAGTTAATTTGATGAAAATAATGGTTTGCCGGTAAGAGTATATTACAATCCCTAAAATGCCAAATTAACTGAGCTGACAACATAAGAAGTCATAAACTTGTTTAAGAACACAAATAATTAAAGCATGAAGTAAAAACTATTCACATACAATGATATCGAGTGACATCCAGACTCATTGTTTCCATATATACGTATATTAACAGTTTGAGGTGGTTATACTGGGGTTCTCTCGTTTAATAAACTTCCATCGGTATATTCACAGAAATAAACTTGTATAAAATTGCCTGAACTAGTTTTTTTGAAAATTTAACTACCACGGAAAAGCACGTTGTTATTTTTTTCTAAATTTGGGAGCATCCGCATCGCTTTTTAATATATCACTCGCCTTATTCATTACAATACTATCTTCATGGTATTGTAGTTCTAGAACTGGAAAGGTAACTCACGTCATGCATGTAAATATTTTGATCATAATGATACATCAAGTGTGTTAAATGCATAATAAATATAGAAAGGTGTGAAATTTTCTCACTTTATTTATCTAATACAGTTTTTAATTTAGGGGTGGCACTTTGTGGTTTTAATTTTATGTATAGGTCGATTTAGCACTGTTCGAAGTTTCTTCATAATTTTGTGAAAACTTAGCTCATATCCTCTTTATTATAGTTTGCTTTCTCTTTTTTAAATACTGATTTTCTTATGGAATTTTGTGTATGGGTGCAAAGGAAGGAAGTGAGTGAGAAAGAAAATGATGAATTGCCAAACTTTAAGCTCTGTTTTAATGAAATTATAAACTATTTTACAAGAGAAAGCATGACTTCAAATCTTTCATTTGACTTGTCAATTCAATGTGATTCTTTTGTTTGCACTTGCAAGTATTCAATGCTTTTCAAATTGCCAACAGATATAGGCATTTCACCATTGAAATAGTTGTTAGAAAGATAAAATGTTTTAAGCTTTGAAAGCTTTCCAATCTCAGGTGGTATATTAGTCTATCATATTATTCTGCATTAACCTGCAAGTATTCAATGCTTTTTTTTCCCGTCAGTACCACTTTCTAAACAAAAAGATTTTAATGTATGTTTCTATCTATAAATATCGAAGAAATTAGGTTAAATCAAATTCCTTTTTGATCACAATAATTCTGTGACATCCAATAAAATTCGAACCGAATATCCTCCTCTAACTTATTTAAGTCTTCTAACGATATATGGTAACTTAAATGTCAAAGTTGCAAAAGTGCGTGCTTGAGCCAAAAAATATCATTTGAACTGTATTATATACGTTAGCTAGTTCATAATCATAATATAAATAGTTATTATAATGATAAATGTTACAGTACTATTAATTGCTTGATCGTATTTCAATGGTCCAGTTCTTTACAGGACAGCATGCATGCTTGATTAAACATCAAATAACATGAAAATAAAACCCAATTTTACCAAATGATAATATATAACAAAATGTAAAACAGTAGCAACATATAGATTTAAGAGGTCTTTAGTAGCTGGAATATCAATATCAGGGTTAGGTAACTCTTACTCTTACTGTCAATTTCCAACATATATTTTCCTTGTTCCCACTTGTTAAATTATATTTAGGACATGATCATCAATTATTAGTTTTCTTATTATTTTTGTTTTAAATGAATGATGATGCAATCCGAGAACAACTAGTTGTTGGTGCCACCTTGTATTTCGTTGAAACTCATCTTCAAATAATATTTACAGTCCATGTTGGCCTTAGTTTAAACCGAGGCCATTGTGGCCTCAGTTTAAAACTGAGGCCATCCACTGTGCCTCAGTTTAAACTGAGGCCACTGTTGGTTGGCAAAGTATTAGATTAAAATATAAATATGATGGAAATTTGCGATGGAAATATTTTTGTTTTGTTTTTTGTTTTTTTATATACCTTAACGTTCTCCCAACAGCCAAACAATACTGTCTACATAGAACAACAAATACAACCTCACCCACAATAAAATTGCACATATTTCTCCTAACTTACTCTAAGTATTGTTAAAATTATAAAAACTACCGCAGCTTCTTCTTTCCTATAATTTTTTAGTCTGTAGGGGTTTTTTAAGTTGATATTTAAAGTTGCTCGAAGATGTTAGATGGAAATTGATACACTCAAAGAATGGTTTTGGGGAAACCGGCTCCTTTGGTCAGTACATTTAGACTGAACTATTACTCAATACTGAATCTATTGAGTCAGGTAGAGGGTCAATTTATAGATGAACATGTCATCAAACTTTCATTTCACCAATTTCAGTATGAAAAGATCCCTTTCTGACCGTACTAATCTTTATGGATTATAGACCAGTATGACATTTCTCATTGTATTCATGAAGTATTGATACTTCATTGTGCTAGTTTGTTACCAATATCACTGCTCTCATACAGTATTGGTAATGTCAACAATCCATTTCGTTGAGTTTTTAAGCTGTCAACATCTGTTAAAGCCGAAGTTTGGTCAAATGTATTTCAATAATTAGAGCTATATTACAAGTCTGTAAACATACAGTGTTATGCATTTTTATACACCATTTATAACAGTTAGAATATTCAAATATTGCATTTCTAGTTTCTAATGTAAATGTATAAGATATACACAGCCAAATGGTGTATATACATGTTTATACAAATAATAATGTAAATGTAGAAAGTAAATGTTACTAATGATGGCAGCTGGTAGAAATAACAGCGGTGGTACACAAGGGGTACTATTCCTAACGTTGTAAAGGACTTAGAGGTGGCTGTACTAATAATTGATCCTCGTTCTCCTGCTCATATTATTTTTTATTAACGGAGTCTTTTTTTTAACAGCAAGTGAATTTTTTTCAAGCGTAAAATTTTACATTTTTTTCATTGACTAAAACAATGTAGTTATCAAACAATGAAGCACACCCAGGATTCCACGATGAAATAGATATAGAATTCCTGGGCACAATACCAGGAAAGCCATACACATTACAAACAAATGTTTCTGTAAGATGGAGCAGAGATGGCAGCATTATAGGACGTGAAATGCAGTTTCATAACTATGCCATCATCTGGAATCCTGCAGAAATCATGTAAGTCTTTATTAACATGTCGTCTACACCGAATTTGCAAGTGGGGATAACAATTTTTAACACCATGTATACAAGTGCGTTTAAACTACTGCTATAAAATATCCTTGTTCTTTCTAAGAAGAAATAAAAATAGACCAAATTTTGATAATTAAGCTGTACCCTATTCATGTATTTACTTAGCATTATTTTAATAGTACAATTCATGTATTTATAGTTCTCATATACCCAATAACTACTAAGAATAGCAGCCTCATATGCAATTGACTATGTAGAGTTACATAAATATAGCTCAATTGTTTAGAAATAATATTCCATTTGAAGAAATATATAACTTTAAGATGAATATTTATTCAGTACATATTCACCACTAATTTAAATTTTATGTTATAAAATTGGAAAAAATACACCTAAGCTAAAGCCATGGTTGCAACTCATATGCAATCTGTACTATCGAGTTTGCATGCAAGAATAAGCATGTTGAATTCAGAAACAGAGTTTGCAAACCAAGCATGCAATAGAGTTTGCAAATCTAACCAAGCAAACTTAGTTTGCAAAACTGAGCACACAAACTGAGCTTGCAAACTAAACACACAAAATGAGCATGTAGCAAAATCGATGCAAATTGGGTTTGCAGCAAATGCTAGTTGAGTTTGATTAACATGTATTTTGCATACTAAGTTTGCGAATTCATAAATACAAAAAAAATTAGAACCTAAGTTGTAACTCAGTCTTTTAACCTTTTGATTTTGAAGGTATAAGTTTTTATCGAGTGTTTATATTAAATGCAGGAACTTGAAGAAGGACGCTTTGGATTGTTGTATTGGATGTTGAAGAATATTCAAAACCATTAGAGTTTGGAGTGGATGATCAAGAATGGTTAGGTTAACCGTAAGTTAGACTTTAAGTGTATTTTGATTTTTTTTTGAAGCTTACGCTGTAATAATATTTGAATATATGACATTATGGTATTTTAGATATATAAATAATTGTTTATGATATATTATACTACATTTGCAAATAATTTAAACTTTGCATTGAATATGTATGATGAATTATTTGTGATATGGAAACCATTACTTGCAGAGTGTTTATATTAAAACTTTGCGTTTAAGTTTTGGTATATATGTGTGTGTGTGTTACTAAATAATCATTTTCCAACACTTATAAGCGTTACCGTATATTTCTGTACCAACACTTATAAGCGTTACCGTATATTTCGTTACCAACACTTATAAGTGTTACCGTATATTTCGTTATCAACACTTATAAGCGTTACCGTATATTTCTGTACCAACACTTATAAGTGTTACCATATATTTCGTTACCAACACTTATAAGCGTTACCGTATATTTAGGTACCAACACTTATAAGTGTTAGTAATATGTAGGTTTGTAACACTTATAAATTTTGCAAATTTGGCTGCTCCATTCCTCACAGTCCATTAGTAACACTTAAAAAGTGTTGCTGAAATTATTTGTAACACTTATAAATGTTAGAATTTGCCTGTTTTGGTGTAGTGCTGGTATTGCCTCGAGTGCCGTGTTCACATGCCCAAGCGCGCCTTCTACGAGTTTGGTTTGTACTATACCTATGGAGTGCCCTCTGACAGCCCTCTAGTTTACGGAGGAATTACGGTACTATATAGACTATGGGAATATATAAAAATGTATTAAGGGGGATATGGGTAACGCCTTAACGCTATTTTAATACTTTACTTAACTATAGACATATTATAATAGCATTTTGTACTACATAGTAGATAGTTTAACGGACCCTTTGGAGATGGTAATCCCGAACATCTCATAAGTTATTGCACTCACGTTGACACTGGATAGGAAATTTCAAAACCCATAAACATCTCTGACGCCGTTACACTCATATTTATTTACTATTGATTTAACTTACATGAGATCATTTAGTTCTGACTCGAGTGTTTTGTCTATTCAATTCGCTCGGGTCAGTCTGAGCTTTTCAGTGTGTCGAGAACTGCATTCCGAAGGACGAAGATGAAGATTTAGTGCTCTTATTGTTTATGGTATTCATACTACTGCATCATGCTATTCTGCTGCATTATTTATTTATACTATTTTATGTACTCTTTTCTGTATTGTGAAAGTGTAATCAATGTTATTTGTAAAACAGCTTCATGAACTGTTTATTTGATTATTATATTTTTTTCATTCCGCTGTGAGATTCTGTGTTTTTTCTTTCTTTCATTGCTTTTTCTTATTTACCCCATAACAATCTGAATGGTTTGAGTCTGACGTGCGTGTCTGCTTACAATGTCCAAAAAGGCAGGTCGTTACAGTTGGTATCAGAGCTTTGGTTTAGCAATAACCTTAGCTTTGTGGGGTCCGACTCACTAAAAATAGGGTAGTAATACCCTAGAATGAGTTACAGAGTTTATATATATATATATATATATATATATATATATAAGCGAGTGTATTTGTTAGTGATATAAAAGGTCTTTGTATTGTGTTAATTTTTTTCTATTTTGTATTTATAAATTCTGATCGGTACATAGAAGGCTATGACATCGATAGGGATTTCTAAATGCTTAATAGGACTGACCGACACAATATTATTTCAAAATATATGTAAATGAAATAATTTTTCCTATTATATATTTGTATATAAAATAATAAATTTTATAAATGATATAGTCGGTTGTTATATATTTGTTTGTTAAGTAGTGAAATTTTATAATTATCGATTGAAAAAAAAGATTTACAAATAAAATGAATATAAAGTGGAATTTGAGAACTTAAGTTCCAGGATTTTGAAAATATCTTCCGAAAGATTTTGGAATATAATATTTGTATTGTTCGCAGTATTTTCTGATATAAATATTTCAATGTGATTTGAAAGAAATGTTTTAAAAGATTTTTTTAAAGGAAATAAGTTCTGTACTCCCCACTCCGTTGTTGGAAAATAATTTCGGTGATGAGTGCACGCATCGTCGACGTTCATTTTCGTGTTTCAAACTGGAAAGACCGCTATAGTAGTTTTACTGCACATCCGTTTGGTAAACGAAACTTGATTTTAATTTCTAAAGTTTGATTCAATATATATATATATATATATATATATATATATATATATATAAGTTATGAGTGTGTGTGTGTGTGTGTATGTATTAAAGGGATTGAAATGGAACCCGGTTGTTTAATTTTTAAGTTTCAGTAAATTAGAAATTGAAATTACTGTAATGAATGAAATCTTGACTATACTAATAATTGGAAACTTCTAAAATGAAAATAAGGAATTTGATGTTAAAATGATTAATTAAATAGATAAGAAATTGAAAATTTATAAACTGTAACAAAATGGAAATGAAAATAAGAAATGGTAACTATTGAACATTTTGTTAACTAAGTATTTAAGAGAAACTTGTGTAACTTTCAATTGCATTCTTAAGACATATATATAACTTACCAAAATGTTAAAAGTTGTAATGTTAATAAGAATAGGTGATAGAATATGATACAAGTAAAATTTGGAAAAAAAATGAAAGTTTTCAATGGAACTACTTCTATAAATAAGAATTTTAATGTTATAAATTGTTATGAACTAAAATTAATAGTTTGAAATGCTACTAATGAAATGTAATAAAAGTGAATAATGTAGGAAATGATTATAAGCTTAAGTTAACATTTAAACTATTTATAATCATATTAAATACTAAAAGGTGAATACTGTAAGTAAATAATTATAAACTTAAATGAATGCTAAAGTCATTTATAATTGAAATGAATACTATATTAATTGAATGATTATAACCTCAAATAGAATTGAAACGATTTGGAAATGGATTTAATATTCAGTAATACTATATATGGAAGAATAAATGTGAAGAAAAATAATCCATTAATGGTGAATTAAATTGTAAAGAGATTTACACAATAAATAATCTAATAATTGAAATGGAAATAACTTATGTAAGCAATGAATGTATAGTAATGAAAAGAAAATGGTAATGGAGAAATGAATGGAAAATGGATTATGTAAGTGATAAATGTAAAGAAATTAAACAAGCATTGTGTGAACAAATGAAAATAAACAGTGAATAACGTGAAAAGGAAAGAGTAATAAGAATAAAACTAAAATATTATTTGAAATTATTGATTGTTTGACTTATGGATTGGTTGGGAAAGGATAATTTATTGTGTAGGATGTATAAATGATCTATTGTGTTTTATCTAAGACTATTGAGTGTATGGTATTCTTAGTAGTTTATTTATCATTTTATACGATTAAAAATTATGAACCTGAACAAACCATTTGTTTTGGTTGAAATGGATGGATGATTATTTTCTTTGTTGAAATAATGTTTGTACTGTTTGTTTGCAAGTGATTGTTGTTATGTTGTATTGATTTGTTTTGTTATTAGTTGAAAACAACTGAAAATATTTTTCTTCTATTGTTCTACATAATTATTAAATCTTTTAGATTATACAAGTGGAATACAGGTTATGGAAGCAATCACTACTACTTTTGGTTTCATAAAATAACCATTGTTTTCCTGACAAATAGGTACGTTTTCAGATTACGGTTTTGTGAAGGCCTGAATGTTCGTACCCTTTGAGCCGACAATAAACCATACATGTCCAACTCAAATTGCATAAATAAGCGGATCTTTAAGGGGTGAAAAAGAAAATAAAGACAGAACATAATCTCATATGAAAGGAATAATATATAATATTGAACAATATCTTTACAGCGGAAATTTTTTAAAGACAAATATCAAAGTCTAACCTAAATTCAGCTTGGACAGTTATAAACATCTGTCCTTACACTTGCTGGCAAACAACAAACAACTACGCAAAGCGGAAAATAGAATACGTCCATACGTAGATGAATATCTCTATCTCTCAACTGGAAACTCCAACCGTCTTCACTAAACCAGAAACTACTCAGATCTGACACGAGTATTGAAAATATCTGGATCGGACTTGATAAACCATCGTGACAAACTCAATGTAAATGATAGTGTCATACATTAGACTTAGAATAAAATCCTTTGAAAAGAAAGAGTATCTTATAAGACCATATCCATAGATAAACATGGACGGGTTTTTACCTTATGATAACTAAATCGCTTTTATATATCAAACAATTTGGTATTATTTCTAATGATATATCTTTGAAAACATTGTAAATAAACTTATTAATCTTAGCCAAAATTGTTACCATTATTAAATTTTGGGCCTATTCATTATGCCAATACAAACAAAACCGCAGATTCTTATTGGAGAATGGATTTCCATACAAATGACAAGGTAAGAGACTATCTTCCAATAGTACATCTCTAGAGGGATGCACCTAGGGTCGAGATCCTTGGCGCCTAAACCAACACAAAACTGGCCTACCCCTCATGCTGGATAGTACTGAATATGTCATCACCCCGGTCGTTACAGACCTTTAACGGGTACCCGATTCATACATTCACCACGTACTAGACATGTGTAGAGTAAATCTAGAAGGATGACGACATCTCCTAATTGGAAGTGACCCACTTAGCCTTGCTGCTTCTACCATGCTTCTGTCATTTTCGGGTGATGATGTAACAGACGCGATTTTTAATTATTCCAGAAATTTCAACTATTAAATAATCGATTTAATTATCCAATTAAATCCAATTATTCGAAAAATAAATCATTCGACTTATAAATTTCACTTATTAATATTTAAAATTAATTAAATATTCATATTTTAATTAATATAAATTTTGGATCGTTACAGATGAGGCCTGAGGTAAACGATTATCATTTCACGTAGCACATCTTCTTTGAATGCCACATTGCCATTTCCGTTGACTACTAATTGCCTTCCACAAAAATAAAACCCTTGAGTTCGTACGTCTCTAGGAGGGTGTTAAGCTAAAAGAAGTTGCCTTCCCTGCTACCATAGATGTATGTTTGTAAAAATCAATGTAGTAATCTTGGAAAATGCACTGTCAGACATCCATCCATACAAGTTCGTTCGGGGACTTGAACGAATGCAAAGGTACTTTCCTCGGCCATTATTAGGCGAGAAGTCCTTGTAGTTTTACGGTTTTTCATAACAAAGAGACCACTACTACAATATAGTGAATCAGAAGTTTATCCCCAATTAATCAACAAGTAGTCCCTCGTTATTTTTCGTCTCAAATCCGTATTCAAACACCTTCAATCTTCGAACACGTAAATTGGTTCGAAGTGGTTTTCAGATAGAAATCACCCAAGTCTGACCTTGGTTCCTTCAAAATCCAATTATTGATAAAAATTTGTTAAGTTCATATGTGGATATCAATCATCAATTACTTCATCTTTTATTTAAATCAAATATCTTTCTTAGATATATTCTCTTCAATTTATTCTATTTTCTTTTCAAGAGTATATAGAATCATTAAGCCTCATTTATTAAATCATTTGATTTATTTAAACCATTTTTGAAATCCTGGAATAATTCCAAATCATTTTCTCTTTTACTTAGGAAAATCTTTCCAAATCATTCATTAAATCTTAATCAAAGATTTCTTATATTCAAGCTATAACTTTTAACTTAGGGAAAATATTCCCACACATTCATTAAATCTAAATCAAAGATTTCTTTCATTCAAGTTATAACTTTTAACGTAGGGACAATATTCCCAAATCATTCATTAAATCTAAATCAAAGATTTCTTTCATTCAAGTTATAGCTTTTAACTTAGGGACAATATTCCCAAATCATTCATTAAATCTAAATCAAAAATTTCTTTCTTAACTTCAAATCATATTCTTGCAAATCAAAGATTTTTATAATAGAGCTCTACTACCACCTTAAATATGGTAAATTTCACCTCCAAGGACTAGTGGAAAATAATCCTACATCATGAAGATCTTTTCTTTTATTTTGGAAAAACTTTGAATATGATCTTTTAGAGCATCCAGGCTTTCCATTTGATCTGTTCCACCCCTCGTCTAAAAGATAAAATGAAGGCCAGGTAAGTTCAGGGCACTGGTTGCTCCATTTCTACCTTACTTACACACCTTGTCTTACCGTTTAGCTCTCACAAACGGGACAAACGTAGTAGTCATTTCCGCATACTCAATTTGTTATTATATTCAATATTCTTAAATTATTGTTTAAGTGTTATAAACAATTCCTCTTAACCATTTATTCATACTCTTATTAAAACTTCCAAATTATCTTTAAATGACTTAATTTTTCATTTAAAATCATTCACAACAGAAAAGAATTGTTAAGTTTAAAACTACATTTCAAAAGTTATTAAAAACTGTTGCGATAAGCGTTGCAAATAGTGTTTTAAAAGCTATATTATTCAAAACGGCTTTTATATCACTTAAAAATCCAACTTTCAACTTAAATCTCTTTTAATACCTTTTTAAAATATTTCTAGGATTTATTTCATATTTAAAAACATTTAAAATATTAATTTTAAACTTTGGTCACTTTGCTGCAAAAACGCGATTTTTTTGGAAAATTATTTTGGACATATTTTAAAATATACAAGATAAAATCTTGATTTTCTTCCTTTATTTCTTTAAACATATTTAAATGTTTATAAAACATTTCTAACTCATTTTAAAACCATTTCCAAAAGGTTTAAGCATTCCATATACACCATTTCATTTTCAAAAGGAAAGTGATTTCCTTTGTGCTTATCGACGTGTATTAACGTAACTTGGTAAAACTATTTAACGATCATATCAAACAATCATACTTGATGATCAAAGCATATATAAGCATCCATAGCGATCACAACACATCATCAAATATATATATATATGATAAATAGAGTTTGTCACCATAAACTGAAGCGATTAACTTCCTACCAACATTCTAATCAACCAACACTTCACTAATTTATCCATACTTTATTTAAACACTAGCAAAAAACACCCTATCCCTTCCCATAGCTTGGTCGAGGCATGAGATGGAGGTTGGTCGAAAGTATAGAGAAGAAGTGGTAGAGCTTTGAACTTGAATTCCCAAGATTTTGATCCAAAAAAAGGTTTTCTTTTATCTGATTTTAGGCCCTATAAATCTCAAAATTTAGAAAAGTTTTTAACTAAAAAGTTATTGAAAATTCTTTTCTATTGAATTTGAACAAAAGAATCGTTTGAAAACAAGTTTTTTGAAGGAGATATGATACAATGAAGAAGAGGTATTGTCGGATTGACAAAAATGAAGCCCGAAAATGCACTTCAAAGAATCGAGTTTCAGGTATAGCAAACCTCAAAACTGAAAAAAGTGATCAACATAAAAGTTGCATCAACAGGAATTTTATATGGTTTGAAAAAAATAATTTCTTAAATTAGATTAGTTAAGATCGAGTTATAATCAAAACAAAATGGACTATTCTCTGGCTTAAAAACTGGGCCAGAGAATGTACTGAAAAGAGGTGTATTTTTGACATAGTTAACTATAGAATGAGACAAAGTCGTCAACATGAAAGTTGTAGCCACTGGAAAAATAAATGATTTTAAAAAAGAACTTTTATTTTGATTCTAATTTGAAGAAGGTTTGATCGAGAGAAGAAAAGGTAAAATATGGAGAACAGAGGAGTTTGATTTGATGAGAATGAACATTGTTTTCTTTTGAATATTTCTGAAATATTTTGACATTATTTCTTTTTAATTTTTTTTATGGATTGGAAGCCATTAAAGAGAAGAGTAAGAAGATGAAGAAGCTTGAGAAAAGAATAAGAAATGTTAATTAAAGTGAAGAAGGAGGTGGGTATTTATAGAAAAAGAAAGAAGTGGTAAATTTACCAAAATAACATTTTACCCAATTATCAAACTAACCTTACTTCAACCTAAAGCTATCTACACTTTTTCAATACTTAACATCACCTTTCACATCCTTACTTCATGTCTTAGTCACTTAAAGATTAAGTAAAGAGTGCCATAATTATGTTGGCTTTGATTTGATGTGATTTGATATTTACTTTTTCTTACCTTTGTTAATTCTTACTTACTTTTACTAATGATTTCTAGAAGTTTTCTAATCTTATTTAGTAAAAGTAAACTTGATTAGCATTAAAATGTGTACATTTATGTGTTTCAAACATGTTAACAAAGGAGCGATAACGTCGTGGAAACTTTTAATCGACAAAACATTGATTTTCGACAAAACGTTTTCCGGTCACATTTTGACATTTTTGATTGACTATTTATTCATGCAAACCAAAATTCAAAATTGTTTTGTTATTATCTTTAAATAATTAAAACAATCATATTTAACTTATAAAATAATATAAAACAATATCCAAATCTATTTATAAAAATACGACATCGATTTATCGATATGCGACGAAATTTGTCAACTTTTATTAAACAAGTTTTATATATTTATCGAACCATTATAAATTAAATTACTATTATTATTACCAAATGAGTTTGACATCGATTATATATATGTTTAAAAGGAATTATATATCCTTTAAAAAAAATTCTTGAATATTTATCCTACTTTATCGGAATCCGACTTTTGTCAGTTTTACAATGGAAATCCAAAATCTTTATTCAATATCAAAAATAAGTTTACCATTCTTGTTTATCATATATAACATGATTTTTTAATTTTGAAAATTCCACATTTGAATATTTAAATAAATTAAATTGGGTTTTTAGGCTCAAGGAAAAAGTTAGAGAAAAATTTAGTTCCAGGGACAAGAAGTTTGTTTTTTAGGCCGAAGGACACTTTTTAGTGTAATTCACAGAATGATAGTTGTACCTATCATTTTCAGTTTACACTAAAAAGCGTCCTTTAGACTAAAAAGCAAACTTGTCGTCCTTAAGACTAATTTTTTTTGCAACTTCTACCTTGTGCCTATCAGGAAATTATTGTCAAGGACAAAATTTCACAGCTTTTTAGCCTCAAGGACAGACCTTCAATTTTTTATCCTGAAGGACAACTTTCTGTAGGTATCAGTTTTTAGTTATTGATAGCAATTTTTAGGTATCAGTTTGTAGTTATCAGTGGCAGGTTTTAGGTATTAGTTTTAGCTCGGTAGCAGTTTTGTTGTCCTTATGAATAATTTTGAAAAATGTTTGTCCTTATGAATAATTTTTAGAAGAATGTTTGTCCTTGTGGTAAAAATATTGCGGTCGTGTCTTTGAGCTAAAAAATATACAAATCTTTGTCCTTTAAATTAATTCCCCCTATGCCCATTTACTTGTAAATTAAATATTCTATATTCAAAGTGGTAGAATTAAGGATCGTTACATATTCCCCTACTTAAAAGAATTTCGTCCTCGAAATTACATTTAGCCTAAACCCACAATTTTATTACCTAAATCATTATTTCAAAAAATTAAACTCATAAGATGTATGCCGTATAAAATATCTAATTTGAACTTCTTTTCGAATCCACAACTTTATTTCTGAACTAGTAACGATCCTCCGATCCTCTAGTGCGGAATCTGATCAAGCTTCTAGATCAGATACACTTGCTTTCCTTGCATAGCTCTCAACTATGATAGAAAATTCAGGTAACTAACCACAAAACACCATCAATGCTCGCCACTAAGAAATCGAATGATAAATTCTTTTTCGAATCGGTGTAAACAACTCAAAGTTCCACACTCAGGTATTAGACCAAAATTTGTATGACGAAATTATTTACATATAAATTACGTATTTATTCCTATTAGTTTTTCTCAGTTATACCAAATTCTCTTTAATTACATCCTTTATTTTTAACATTCATTTTTTAGTATATTTTCTTTAATACTAATATTGTTTATGAATCATTTCGTAATCTATTACTTAAATTTGTTATATCTTGTAGCAAATCAATCACTTTTAAAGACTTAAGTCCAAATCCTTAATTAATGGTAGAATTCATTATTTAAACTTTTTCTAGGTTATAATTACATTTTAAAGAGTCATGATTTCACTTAAGTGTATAAATAGTTCGTAACTTAAATCTGTTTTTGTATGTACACTTTTACATCCTAATAGTATACGTACACATCCCAAATTCCTGATCGGATTTATATCCGAGTGAATTACAATTTGTTGTAGGTTGCTATCATTTCAAATTCATAATTACAAAATTTATTTTTCCAATTTAATCCTATTATAAATTTCTCCACTTTTAAATCCTTTTCATTATAATCAAATTTATAAATTATACTTATCCAATTTCATTAACTCAAAACATTTAACAATTGTTTATCTTTTACCAAAAAATTTCATAAATTCCTTAGCTTTGAGTTTGGTGTGATTCATAAATTTTCAACTGTCCAAAATCATTGAGAATTCCGCTTTATATTATCAATTAGCGATTCTAAATTTATCTTTGGTATAAACACTTTTATAAATATTACTAATCAATTTATCAATTAATGATTCACCTTATTTCTTTAACTTAAGAAAATTATATGGATCGAGTAACTCTAAGATAATACCAAGGAACTGTGTACCACCAATAGTATTATGTATCCTCTTAACAAGAAGAGTAATAATTAGAGAAGAGTTTACCATCCAAACACATCTCCTGTCCATTTTTAATTTATTTTCGAGCCATTCGAACTAGTTACATAAAATATCTCCTTTTAAAATCCTTTAGAGATTGCTTTTCCTTTTTATAAATTCATCTTATGTTAATCTTCATTTAAATTATCACAATTCTTTTAGATTACTCGAATTTTAAACCTTCGTTCCTTTTATATTTTCCTTTTACATAATCATTTTATATTATATCATTTTTATCTTATATGTTCATTTCTTAAACCAATCTTATTATCAAACACCATATAGTCAAATCATGAAACTTAATTCACAAGATAATTATACTTAAACTTTTAAATCAAACAATTTGATCAATTACAGACTACAATTGTTATTCCAATTAAAATGTAATTAAATAGTTGCTTTAAATCAAACAATCGTAATTAAAATGTAATAGTATTAATTTAACGTAATTTATAATTTCTTTGAATGTAATTCCAATTAATTGAAATGATTAAAAAGTTATAATTGGGTAAAGATTGTAAATTAATTGTAATAATGTGTGTGTTAATTTAATTTTGGATCAAAAGAATAATAACTTAAATGTTGATTAATCAATGAAATAGTATGCAACTAATTGTAACCGATAAAAATAGTGTTGTGGTGATTGTTATGACATTTGTGTGTAGATAACAAACTACAATTGTATTAAATTAAGTAAAGGTAATGATTGTCATTTTTTATCAATTTGTTTGATTGTTGAATTCAATTTGAAATCAAGTGCAATTAAATGTAATAAAATGTTACGTTAATGTAAATTAAGATGAAATTAGAGAATATTAATGTAATCAGATATAAACCAATGTTAACAATATCCAATTGATAATGATTTGGTTGAATAAAAGATTGAAATCAAGTTTGATGAATTTATTGGAATTTAGATTTTATCAATTGGATTTATTGAAATTAAATGTAATGAAATATTATGTTAAAGAAAATTAAGATAATGACTGTAAAAAGATTAGTGTAATGAGATTAAAAAAATGTTAATTGTAGCCATGAGATGCCAATTGATTGAATAATAAGATGGTAATGCGAATAAATAGATTTATTGGAATTTAAAGTAATTATCACTGTATATATTTGAATTGGAATTAAACACAATAATTAGTAGAATAATTGATATTGAATTGATATATATAGATTTGTTTTAAATTATTATAAATGTATGAGCAATCACAAATGATGAAAATTTGTTAGTTTATTAATATTGAATTAAAAAGTGATTAATTAATTTAATATTAATTTATTTAATTAACGTGAAAATAACCATTTTGGCCACTCTCTAGGATTTCGATGAAACTAGTTTCATTGGATCCATAACAGTAGTTATTGTAGGGTTTCAAGTTTCGTAGCGATCAGACTTGTCGTTTGATCGTATGGGCTCGAAACACGTATAAACCAATTTAATTCAATTTAATTGAAATCAATTTTAAATAAGCTGATTTTTTGACTAACTTCTTCATATGATGGAATTAGGACTTGAAATACGTTCCATTAAGTTTAAAATTATTAAAAACGTCTATTATGATATATATGATGACCCACCTTCGTTTCGGAAGCGAAACGGGCTTTTCGGATCGTAATTTGTAACAACCCGATATTTTCAGCCATTCGCATCCGCACATATCGGAGAATTGCTCAAAATACCGCATTGTAATAAAATTTGGAGCAAATGAAATCAAGTACATAGAATCAGACACAGAACATATCAGAATAACTCGCAGCTGAATATAAAATACCATAGTAGTTCATGAAGCTACTATAACAAAGTCTCAAAACAAATACATAATATCAGTCTGAAAGCAACATAATAGGAATCCCAAATACATAGAAGTTCACTAGTACATGAGATAAACTAGAATAGCTAAAACTGAAATAGATACATAAATAGTTAGCCAGAATCTCCAGCAAAGACCAACTCCAGAAAGAGAATCCAAAGCAGTGAATACTCAGGCTGACCCGAGCGTAAAGCAAAATACAAAACACTCGAGTCAGGACATGTATACTTATATAATGTAAACCAACTCAAGTGAACTGTAAATAAGTATAAGTAACTTAAAGAATGCCTGGGACCGTCCATCCTCTAAGGATCCGTTAAACTATTTACTATGTAGTAATGTTGCGCTATTATAATAATGTCTACAGTAAAATAAACTTACTTTAAAATACCGTCGAAGGGTTACCCATATAGCCCCCAACACATAATAGTCCCAGTAGTCCATCTAGTATCAGCATATCTCCAGATCGAGAGACTACCTTAAATACTCCATGGGATACAGGAGAAAAATAAACTCATAGTAAGGCTCGCTATGGTAGGTGACACGACACACAAGGCAATGCCAGGGTAGATATACCTATTATGCACACGGGCTGGTGGTAACGTAGCAGCCACATATGCCCACCTCGGAACACACTCCCAATCAAAATCGAAAGATGGCCATCAAATCAACCATAAGTAAGAGTATAGTATCGAAGAAATGTGTCCGACTAGAGGAGCTACCCCTTTTGCCCGAGATCACTCCTGTTTTAGCCACCTTATGCCAACTCACGGGAGTTGGGTCCGCGTAATATACCTCAAGGATCGTCGCCACCATCCTACTTCATTCTGGAATCTCCACCGCGTACACAGTTGTTAAAGTGGTTTTCGGTATCGTTAGAGAGTATGTCCATATCCGATCCCGGTCTCTTTAACAACCAATCTGGTTATAATTTAAAAATCATAGTTTATACTTCAAAATAAAGTATCATTTTCAAATTCAAAATCTTTATCAAAATAAAGATCAAATCATTTCCAAACCAATTCAATATATCCAAATATCATATCTTTTTAAAACTTCATTTTCAAATCATTATTTGAATCCAAATCCAAATATTCAAATTTGAATACCCATTTTAATTCAAAGATATCATTCATTTATTATCATTTCAAATCGCCTTTTTAAATAGTTTATATTATTTAATCAAAGCAATTCATTTAAACCATTTAAAAGTGAAGTTATTATATTTACAATTTAAGATTCAATTCCCAAAACATAAGACAATTCTAAGCTCGTTTATTTAGCTAAAACCATAAACATTGAAAATTACAGCCTTTCACAGCATTTAGAAAAAGCCGCCGTAAGTTATAATTAAAAACAGTTAAATTCAGCCTGCCGCAGCACTTATCAGGTGCTACTGTAGCCCTTTATTTAGTTTCAGATTTTACTTATCTTTCTGCTACCACGGCACTAACCAAGCGTTGTAATATCACTTAGGTAAAATTTAGACATAGTTCATTTGTATCAACCACAACACTTACAAAGTGTTGTAATATCATTTACTTAGATTTTAAGTTAATTTCAGAAACAATAGCATTACTGAAGTGCTGTTATTTAATTCCAAAATTTCATTACAGTTTCATAAATAAATAAACTTTTATTTTAGCACTTTTAAACATTTTAAAAATCATATTTTAACATTCAAAAATGTTCATTAAAATACCTTTAACTTATGATTTTTATAAAGTAAATTTCCTATAAATAAAATCAAATTTCAATAATTCACTTAATAAATTCAAGTGTAAAATTTTCTATTCATGCATTTACTTTACACTTTTAATTAAATTTACCATTTCATAATTTAAATTTAATTTCCATTTTATTTATATAACTTAAATTTCATTTTTAAAACCAAATTTCACATTCTAAATTTAAATTATATTTCAAATTTCCCTTTTAAGTATTCATTTATTTAACCATTTTAATTCATAGAAAAATCAATAATACTTCATAAAAATCATTTTTAAATTCAAATAAAATTATCATAATACTTAAATTCCATTTATAAATAAAATCATAAATTCCAAAATTAACTCATATTTCAAATTCTACTTTACCATTCATTTATTTCACTTATTTAATTTGTAGAAAATCACTAATATTTTATAAAAATTATTTTTATTTAAATTAAAATCAAAACATCATAATATTTACATTTTTAAAATACTTTAAATTTTTTAGAAAATATATATTAACCACGGGTCTGTATATAATTTTCTAACCTAGGTAAAGTGATACGGATATATATCATTTCAATCCGTAATTTACAAAGAAAACCCGGGTTCTATCATTTCAAACACGCAGTCCCAAGTAAAATGAAATAAATAAAAATCGTTCAGGTCTATCATTTCAGCCCATAACGATTTTTCCCTATTCTAAAGTCCGTTCGGGTATGTATCATTTCAACCCATAGTGATTCTAATCTCCAGGGAACTTACAGTGTGATAAACTAATATAAATAAACAGAATAGCATTATATAATAGTAACAGATGATATAACAGGTGTATAAACATGGGTAAACACCATATGATCATAGCACAGGCAGTTATAACATGATAATATGGTTTACTGATTCAAATGCTATCAGTTTACTAGTTATATAAGTATAAATTGTCTGGTGAGAATTACTCACCTCTACAAGATGAAAATAACAACCAAACACACAAACAAATATCCAAAAAGCACGAAGGCACGACTATGGATTTTAGTGAGGGAAAGAGCCAAAATAATTGTCTTGAACATATGAAACAAAACAAGATAAAGCACATGAATATACAACTCAAATAAAATTAAACAACACTAGAAATACATGCACATCAAATAACCAAATCACTTGCACTTGCTTCAACTACCCTATGATCGACCATAGGTTAAAAATGCATGTCCATGGTATGAATTTGGATCAGGTCTGGGTTAAACAGGGTCGGCCATAACATGGATATGAAGGAGTAGAAGTGGTTATGCATGCACAACACAAGTCAAGGCAACCAAATGAATTTCTATGCAACCAAAGTCTCGGCCATAGGCAAGTATAGGCATGTGTAGGCCTGGAAGGGTCAAGAGATGATATGGCAGTAGTCTTTGGTCAGTAAGTGACTGGTGGTTATGATGCAAGAGGTGGCCAAGATGGTGTAGTGGAGTGGTGAAGTCATGAAGGTGTTCGGCCATGGAGTCTTTCAAGTGGATGATGAAATATTTGGTAGAGTTTGTCAACAAGTGGTGCTCGTCCATGACTAGATAGTGGATTGGAGGAGGTGGCAGTTGATTGTGGTGGTGGAGGTGGCTATGGTGATGGAGGAGCAAGTGGCCGAGCCATATAGGTGAAGCAATGCAAATAAAATAAGAAAACAAAGAAGAAAATGAGTGAAAAAAAAGAATGAAAAATCATACCAAACTTCGCTTCAGTGATGGCCGAAGTTTTTAGGTTGAGAACTTTTTTTCTTTGCGTGAAAAGTGAAAAATGATTCGGCTGAAGATAGATAAGGTCGGCTCAAATTGATGACAAGTGTTATTTGGTATTGAAAAGGCAAGTGCATATGAAAAGGCTAGGGTATGCGAAAGGTTTCAAAACTCTTCATATTTCTTTTATTCTTTTTACATTTTTGTACAAATGAAAATTGAATATAAATAAAATAAAATCATAAAAAATATTGTATGAATGGAAATAAATAAATTTTAGATAAATATAAATAAATTAAGAAAATAGCTTAAAAATAAAAGCTAGGTTACAAAACTTGAAAATAAATACAATAAGCTTTGGAAAAGTTCAAACATCACTTTACAATATTTAAATGATAATATATATATATATATATATCACATAACATATTAAATATATATATATATATATATATATATATATCACATAACATATTAAACATATATATACAAACTAGAATTAGATATGACAAATAAAAATATTATTTTTATAATTTAAAATAAACAATATTGATAAATAAATCAATTTACACACAATATTGTAAAAAGCACAACTTTCATAATATAAATCAGATTTCAATGAAACGAAAAGCATTATTCTTTAAATTTAATTTATTTTTATAGTGAAAGATAAAATTCAAAAATCCAAATGTTTAAATTTTAATTTTAAAAAGTCAAAGTTTGACCATATTGGCCAAAAATCCACTTTTCTGGAAAATATTCAATTTATTCGTGTTTGGATTTATAATTCACATAAAAATCAAAATTTATATTTAAAATAACAAAATATACTCATTTTGATAAACAAAATAAAATTTAAATTAGGAATTCCTATTTAAAATAAAAATATACAATTAAAATAGTCACAAAATACAGGGTTGTTACACTCTCCCCCACACAAAAACTTTTTGTCCCCGAAAAGGAACGAGGCACGGAAAAAACACAGAAAAAGGTAGAATGAAATAGGATTAAGACAAGATGACAAGAAGATTGAGATTATACCTGATAACTATTGTTATAGGAAAGTTTAACAAGGTGGAAGCGATCACAAACACGAAGAAGATCCTCGAGAAATCTGATTCACTCTTCCTGTTCGACCGTCAGTCTTTGGAAGATAAGTAGTGCTCAGATTCAGATGAGTACCCAAAGATACTAGAAAAACTTTCCAAATTGACTGTAAAAGATAGGATCACGATCACCAACAATATTGAGAAGAACGCCATGGAGACGAACAATCTCCCTCATGTAGATCTCAGACAGCTAGAAGCAGAACAAGTAGACTTGACCAGAATGAAATGAGAGGACTTGGTCAGTCTATCAACAATAACCCAGATAAATTAAAAAGTGAGAAATGCAGTAATCCGAGCAAAATTCTCAATGAATCTCCGGTATAACTAGCAAGGGTCAGAAAACTACAAAATCTCAGAAGGAGCCTAAGAAGTTTCCCAATCCTGTAACAAAATAGGGAGAAATAAGAGCAACAGAGAAAAAATAGAATAATTGAATGACTAAAGAAAAAGAGAAAGAAATATTTTCATTGATCGCAGCGATCATGACTGGATCAACAAAAATTCCATTACTAGAAACAATATGTCCAAGGAATAGGACTTCTTCTTTCTAGAAATGGTATTTAGAAAATTTATTATGCACAGCACGAAAAAAGCACGATTCATCAAATCAACAACGAGAGTAGGAGCATTAGTCAGACCAAAAGTTATGACTAACCATTTATAGAACCCATTCTTAGAGCTCCAGAAATAAAATCAATACGGAAATCAATTTCCTGCTTAGGAGGTAAAGCGGTGACTTCACCAAATACATCGGAATAGAATCTGACTACAGGAGTATGATGAGGATCACCACTAAAGCAATGATCAGAATAGAGAAGTTGCACATGCTTACAAATCCTATTAAGGTTTGCGAAGCCCAATTGGATTTGAAACACATAAGGTATAGAAGCAAACTCAGGAGAAAGGAGATACTCAAACTTATCACACAAATCAACAGAAATGAAACTATGGAAAACTCCAGTATCAAATAAAACATGAACATGATACAGAAATAAAGAAAGTTTGCACTAAAGAGTACCTTGATCACCACTAGGAGCAGAAGTAGGTGGAGGAACTGGAGAAGATGCAGATGAGACAGCAAATATACCAGAAGGCGTACCCTTATGCTGGGTAGGGCAATCCTTCTTAAAATGACCAGGCTGGAGAAAGATATGGCAGATATCACGCCTCGCCAACTAAGCAGGTGGAGGAACAACAGCACCAGATAAAGTAGGACAACTATTGGCATAGTGTCCCTTCTGATCACATCTAAAGCAGGTGATAGCAGAAAGATCAACAGGCTGCCTCTAAGAAGGAGAAGATGATGAAGATCCCAAACCCACATTCTTGAGCCAATTCTGCTTCTGCTGCTGGAAATTTGGATTTCTCTTCCTAGAATTGTCAGAGGAAGACTGAGATCAAGGAACACCAGAAGCAGCAGGACCCTTAGAAGTAGGGTTCTCATATCGGATAGCCATATCAATAAGCTGGGTGAAAGTGCCACGAACATAAGCAATGAGACGACTATAATACTCGGGACGAGCACCGACAATGAACTTCACATTCTTCTTAAGAGGAGTATCAATCAGACTAGGATCGAACTTGGAAAATTCATTGAACTTCCTCTCATACTCAGCAAAAGACATGGTACCCTGCTTGAGATCCATAAATTCACGATAAAGTTGAGATTTCCCGGCTTCGGGCATCCATTTTGCCACAAAAGCCTCTCTGGAAAAGAGATACAGAAACAACTACGATAGATTCCAAAAGAAAAGGAAAAATAGGAACAAAATTCAAGATAACACAAAGGATACCTAAACTGCTCCCAAGTAAGATCAGCTTCGACGATGTTAACCGTAACAAAATCCCACCAGTCTAGAGCAGACTAATGCAACTGCCAAGCTGCTAACTGACGCTTCTGGGCATCATTAATATCAACACCAGTAAATATCCTCTCTAGACTCCGTAACCACTGCTGAGCCTCAATGATGCTCTCTGAACCGGTGAATGGAGTTCCACCAAGTTGAGTGAATTCCTTATAGAGAACAGTGAATCTAATAGGAGAAACAGGCTGAGGAGCTGGGGCAATTCCACGACCCCTGCCTCTGGCATTTCCTCGATTCATCCTGAAAATGAAGAATGAATTTAGGACAAGATATTAAGAAGCCAAAGATAAATTAAGATAAGACAAGATAAATTCACTTGGATGAATATCCTAAAGAAAGAAAATACTAACAAGGTAGATACAGAAGGAAGTAAATTAGAAAACATTTGAAAAATCCTTTTAAAATAAGGAAAATTTTGTATCAAAATAATCTTTGAAAAATCCTTTGAAAAAATCATTTTGAAAATCATTTTATACTTTGAAAATACGTTCTCTCGCAAAGAAAGTGATTCTGAGATTGATTTCACTCATTCTAGGGTATTCCTACCCTATCTCTAATAAGTTTTTGCTCCTCATGCTAAGGTTTGCCTAAAACAAAGCTCTGTTACCAACTGTAACAACCCGATATTTTCAGCCATTCGCATCCGCACATGTCAGACTTGAATTTCTCAAAATACCGCATTGTAATAAAATTTGGAGCAAATGAAATCAAATATACAGTATCGCAGACACAGAACATATCAGAATAACTCACAGCGGAATATAAAATACCATAGTAGTTCATGAAGCTACTATAACAAAGTCTCAAAACAAATACATAATATCAGTCTGAAAGCAACATAATAGGAATCCCAAAACATAGAAGTTCACTAATACATGAGATAAACTAGAACAGCTGAAACTGAAATAGATATATAAATAGATATGTAGAATCTCCAGCAAAGACCAGCTCTAGAAAGAGAATCCAAAGCTGTGAATACTCAGGCTGACCCGAGCGTAAAGAAAAATACAAAACACTCGAGTCAGGACATATATACTTATATAATGTAAACCAACTCAACTGAACTGTAAATTAGTACAAGTAACTTAAAGGATGCCTAAGAACGCCCATCCTCTAAGGATCCGTTAAACTATTTACTATGTAGTAATAGTGCGCTATTATAATAATGTCTACAGTAAAATAAACTTACTTTAAAATAACGTCGAAGGGTTACCCATATAGCCCCCAACACATAATAGTCCCAGTGGTCCATCAAGTATCAGCATATCTCCAGATCGGGAGACTACCCTAAATACTCCATGGGCTATGGGAGAAAAACAAACTCGTAGTAAGGCTCACTATGGTAGGTGACACGGCAATGCCAGGGTAGGTATACCAATTACGCACACGGGCTGGTGGTAACGTAGCAGGCACATGCACCCACCTCGGAACACACCCCCAATCAAAATCGGAGGATGTCCATCAAATACACCACAAGTAAGAGTATAGTATCGAAAAAATGTGTCCGACCAAAGGAGCTACCCCTTTTGGCCCGAGATCGCTCCTGTTTTAGCCGCCTTATGCCAACTCACGGGAGTTGGGTCCATGTAATATACCTCAAGGATCGTCGCCACCATCCTACTTCGTTCTGGATTCTCCACTGCGTACACAGTTGTTAAAGTGGTTTTCAATATCGACAGAGAGTTTGTCCATATCCGATCCCGGTCTCTTTAACAACCAATCAGGTTATAATTTAAAAATCATAGTTTATACTTCAGAATAAAGTATCATTTTCAAATTCAAAATCTTTATCAAAATAATGATCAAATCATTTCCAAACCATTTCAATATATCCAAATATCATATCTTTTCAAAACTTCATTTTCAAATCATTATTTGAATTCAAATCCAAATATTCAAATTTAAATACCCATTTTAATTCAAAGATATCATTCATTTATTATCTTTTCAAATCACCTTTTTAAATAGTTTATATTATTTAATCAAAACAATTCATTTAAACCGTTTAAAAGTGAAGTTATTATATTTACAATTCAAGCATTCAATTCCCAAAACTTAAGACAATTCTGAGCTCATTTATTTAGCTAAAACCATAAACATTGAAAATTACAGCCTTTCACAGCATTTAGAAAAAGCCGCTGTAAGTTATAATTAAAAACAGTTAAATTCAGCCTGCCGCAGCACTTATCAAGTGCTACTGTAGCCCTTTATTTAGTTTCAGATTTTACTTATCTTTCTGCTACCACGGCACTTACCAAGCGCTGTAATATCACTTAGTTAAAATTTAGACATATTTCATTTGTATCAACCACAGCACTTACAAAGTGCTATAATATAATTTACTTAGATTTTAAGTTAACTTCAGAAATGTTTCTGAAGTGCTGTTATTTAATTCCAAAATTTCAATACAGTTTTAAATAAATGAACTTTTATTTTAACACTCTTAAACATTTTAAAAATCATATTTTAACACTCAAAAATGTTCATTAAAATACCTTTAACTTATGATTTTTATAAAGTAAATTTCCTATAAATAAAATCAAATTTCAATAATGCACTTAATAAATTCAAGTGTAAAATTTTCTATTCGTGCATTTACTTTACACTTTAAATTAAATTTACCATTTCATAATTTAAACTTAATTTCCATTTTATTTATATAACTTAAATTTCATTTTTAAAACCAAATTTCATATTTCCAAATTTAAATTATATTTCAAATTTTCCTTTTAAGTATTCATTTATTTAACCATTTTAATTCATTGAAAAATCAATAATACTTTATAAAAATCATTTTTAAATTCAAATTTAAATCAAATTATCATAATTTCTTACTTTACTTAAATTCCATTTATAAATAAAATTATAAAGTCCAAAACTAACTTATATTTCAAATTCTACTTTACCATTCATTTATTTCACTTATTTAATTCGTAGAAAATCACTAATATTTTATAAAAATCATTTTTATTTAAATTTAAATCAAAATATCATAATATATACATTTTTAAAATACTTTAAAATTTTTAGAAAATATATATTAACCACGGGTTGAATATAATTTTCTAACCTAGGTAAAGTGATACGGATATATATCATTTCAATCCGTAGTTTACAAAGAAAACCCGGGTTCTATCATTTCAAACCCGCAGTCCCAAGTAAAATGAAATAAACAAAAATCGTTCAGGCCTATCATTTCAGCCCATAACGATTTTTCCCCATTCTAAAGTCTGTTCGGGTATGTATCATTTCAACCCATAGTGATTCTAATCTACAGGGAACTTGCAGTGTGATAAACTGATATAAATAAACAGAAAAGCATTATATAATAGTAACAGATGATATAACAGGTGTATAAACATGGGTGAACACCATATGATCATAGCATAGGCAGTTATGATATGATAATATGGTTTACAGATTCAAATGCTATCAGTTTACTAGTTATATAAGTATAAATTGTCTGGTGAGAATTACTCACCTCTACAAGCTGGAGATAACAACCAAACACACTAACAAATATTCGGAAAGCACGAAGGCACGACTATGGATTCAAGTGCGGAAAAGAGCCAACATAATTGTCTTGAACATATGAAACAAAACAAGATAAAGCACATGAATATACAACTCAAATAAAATTAAACAACACTAGAAATACAAGTCAAGGCCAACTCAAATAAAATTAAACAACACTAGAAATAACCAAATCACTTGCACTTGCTTTCAACTACCCTATGCTCGGCCATAGCTTAAAAATGCATGGCCATGGTATGAATTTGGATCAGGTCTGGGTTCAATAGGGTCGGCCATAACATGGATATGAAGGAGTAGAAGTGTTTATGCATGCACAACACAAGTCAAGGCAACCAAATGAATTTCTATGCAACCAAAGTCTCGGCCATAGGAAAGTATAGGAACGGCTAGCCCTGGTAGGGTCAGGAGATGATATGGCAGCAATCTTTGGTCAGTAAGTGACTGGTGGTGATGATGCAAGTGGTGGCTAAGATGGTGTGGTGGAGTGGTGAAGTCATGAAGGTGTTCGGCCATGGAGTTTTTCAAGTGGATGATGAAATATTTGGTGGAGTTTGTCAACAAGTGGTGCTCGGCCATGACTGGACAATGGACTGGAGTAGGTGGCAACCGATTATGGTGTTGTTGGAGGTGGCTATGGTGATGGAGGAGCAAGTGGCCGAGCTACATCGGTGAAGCAATGCAAATAAAATAAGAAAACAAAGAAGAAAATGAGTAAGAAAAAAAGAATGAAAAATCATACCAAACTTTGCTTCCTTGATGGCCGAAGTTTTTAGGGTTGAGAACTTTTTTCTTTGCATGAAAAGTAAAAAAAGATTCGACTGAAGATAGATAAGGTCAACTCAAATTGATGGCAAGCGTTATTTTGTATTTAAAAGGCAAGTGCATATGAAAAGGCTAGGGTATGTGAAAGGTTTCAAAACTCTTCATATTTCTTTTATTCTTTTTACATTTTTGTACAATTGAAAATTGAATATAAATAAATAAAATAATAAAAAAATAATGTATGGATGAAAATAAATAAATAAATTTTACATAAATAAAAATAAATTAAGAAAATAGCTAAAAAATAGAAACTAGGTTATAATAATTGAAAATAAATACAATAAGCTTTGGAAAAATTCAAACATCACTTTAAAATATTTAAAAGATAAAATATAAATATAACATAACATATTACACATATGTATACAAATGAGAATAAGATATGACAAATAAAAATATTATATATGTAATTTAAAATAAACAATATTGTTAAATAAATCAATTTACACACAACATTGTAAAGAGCATAACTTTCACAATATAAATCAGATTTCAACGAAATGAAAAGTAGCATTCTTTAAATTTAATTTATTTTCATAATAAAAGACAAAATTAAAAAAATCCAAATGTTTAAATTTTAAATTTAAAAGTCAAAGTTTGACCATATTGACCAAAAATCCACTTTTCTGGAAAATATTCAATTTATTCATGTTTGGATTTATAATTCACATAAAAATCAAAATTTATATTTAAAATAACAAAATTTATTCATTTTGATAAATAAAATAAAATTTAATTTAGGAAACCCAATTTAAAATAAAAAAATATACAATTAAAATAATCACAAAATAAAGGGTTGTTACATATTTGTCGTTTCAAATCAATTCAGATATTATTCATTTCTTATCGGGCTTTGTTAGTAAATATTGTTCTGTTCTAACCCTAGTACCTTTCTATTTCTTGTTATTGTACATATCTGTCTATTCAACCTACAGTTTCCTCCTTCTTCTAATGGCTGCAAATCAAAAGCCTAAATGCAAATCATTCTCGGCCGTTCATAATGTCGTGATCAGCTTCGTCCGATCGTTGAATGAAGGGTATGGATGGGTGGAGATTGGCGAGGGCGTTCATCGACGTTGGTTGTTTGAAATATCGATGGCCTGATCGTAGAGGGAAATTCGCTTAGGGTTTTGGCAATATGCGGCGGCTGAAGCTTATCCACATCGATCGACGTGGCAGGTGGGGTAGCGAGGCCAGGACGTGGTCCCATAGGGATGGTGTTTCGCTTGGGATGGCGAGCTTGTGTCACGGCGGGCCGTATTAGTGGCGAACGGTGTTAGTTCTGGCGGCTTCAGTGTTCGATCTCGATCAAGTTCTGTAGCACTAGGGTTTCATGCGGGCGGGGGGAGGGGGGGGGGGAAGGTGGCGTGGCTTTGTCTTTTTTTAATATTTTTTTTAAGTTTAAAATTTTCAATCGTTCTAATTTCATTAACTTTTGCATTCTAGCTTGAATTTATGCGCAGTTTGTTCCATTGAGATCGTATTGAAATTCCGAATATTTTGACTCCGCTTTGGACGAATTCTGAGAATGTTGAATTTTGAGCCTTTATCTGAATTTAAATCAATTTGAAATCAAAGATGAGTGTTTTAACCCACTCACAACTACTAAATTATCTTATGTTAGTTAAATTAAATTTATGAAGTGATTATAAATTAATTGATTGATGTTTGGTATGTTTAAATTGTAGTTCTGGTTAAATTTGACTTTTATTTCATGTAATCACCGTTTAATATAATGTTGAATTAAATTGGTTATTTAATACCTGTTAGTGATAATTAGTTATCTGTTGATGTTCATTGCTTGATTTGGATGATGATTGTGATGAATGTTTGATTGTCGATATTGGGTGACTGGATGTTATTTTTATATTGTTATGACATTGCAAGTTCCCCATGGGTTGATATGATACATACCCGAACGATCTATAGATTAGGGAAAAATGGTTATGAGTTGAAATGACAGACTCAAGCGATTTTATGGATTTTTATTTAATTCGGAATTGAGGTTTGAAATGATATATAACCGTAAAATTTTAAATTGCGGATCGAAATGATAAATATCCGTGTCACTTGACCATAGGGTAGAAAAATGTATACCGGATTTGTCGAATTAAATGATTTTTATTCTTTAAATTTTAAATTCAGTTAACTGGCATTTCTAAATAGAAATTGATTTATACAAACTGAATTTTTGATAATCCGAGCGTTAATGCTGAAATTGGAATCAATTTAATGAATTGTTCAAAGGATTTAAAATTTGGAATTTCAAAGTTGAAGTGTGAAATATAAATGAATTTATCGGAATTGAGTTATTAAAATGTTTGGATATAACTTTAAAATCTATGTTAAACTAATTTAAACTATTTTAATTAAAATAACTATTCTAATTTATTTTAATCTACTATAACCTATTTAATCCAATCCAATCTATTCTACCTATTTTAAACTAACTGAATATATTTAATCTATTTAATATAATTTAAATCTATTTAATCTATTTTAAATTTATTTAATATATTCTAAATTTATTTAATCTATTTAAGTTAATTTAAATCTATTTAATCAATTTTAAATCTATTTAAAAATCTAATTAAGAAAAATTTAAATCTATTTAAACTATTTTACTATTTTAAAAACTATTTTAAATTATTTTCAAACTATTAAAACTATTTATGACTATTTGAACTATTTTCTAAAATTTCAGATTGTGTAAATGTGAAATATTTATATTTAAATCCTTGACGGTGATACAACCTAAGTTGGAAGTTGGAATTGATACCTTTTTGTGAAATGACATATTTGAGTAAATACGATGGTTTTGGAACAAGGATTTAATCAACCTATCTTATCGTTAATTCAAAAGTGAATACGATTTGGAAATGAATATGATTTTGAAAGTGAATATAGTTTTGAAGTGAATATGATTTCGAAAGAGATATGATTTGAAATCGAATATGATATTTTGATATCAATTTTGAATTGACTTTTTGAAATGTAAAAGAATCATCCGATGTGAAATAAGCATTTGGTTGTTAAAGAGACCGGGAGCGAATATTGTCATACTATCTGCCGATACCAAAAACCACTTTAACAACTGTCTACGTGGTGGAGATTCTAGCAATGAAGTAGGATGGATTGGTCTACGATTATATATGAGGTATTTACGTGACCCTGACTTCTGTGAGTCAGCTTAGATGTGACTAAAACAGGAGCTATATCGGGCCAAGTGAAGTCATTCCTTAATGCTATTTCAATACTTTACTTTACTGTAGACATATTATAATAGCATATTGTACTACATATTAGATAGTTTAACGAACCCTTAGGAGATGGTAATCCCGAACATCTCTTCAGTTATTGCACTTACGTTGACATTGGATAGGAGATGTCAAAACCCATAAACATCTCTGACATTGCTACACTCATATTTATTTACTATTGATTTAACTTACATGAGATATTTTTGTTCTAATTCGAGTGTTTTTTCTTTTCAATTCGCTCAGGTTAGTCTGAGCTTTTCAGTGTATCGAGGATTGCTTTTCGGAGGATGAAGACGAAGATTTAGTACTATTACTATTTATGGTATTCATACTACTGCATAATGCTATTCCGCTGCATTATTTATTTATACTACTGTATGTGCTCTAACTTTGTATTGTGAAAGTGTAACCAAATGTTATTTGTAAAACAACTTCATGAACTGTTTATTTGGTTATTATATTTTGTCACTCCATTGTGAGATTCTGTGTTTTGTTTTCTTTCTTTCTCTACTTTTTCTTATTTACCCCATAACGATCTTCCCTTTTGAATGGTTTAAGTCTGACGTGCGTGTCTTCTTACAACGTCCAAAAAGGCAGGGCTTTACACGGTAGCATGGGCTCGATCGACTGTGCGTTAGGGCTTGGGCGTGTCGGTTGAAGGTTGGATGATTAGGGGACGGTGAAATTTTGGATGGGAAGTGTCACGGCCAAGGTGGTGTTATCTTAAGGAAGATGCAGGAACATCGGATTGGGAAGATGTATCGATTAAGGGTAAGGTTAATTACTGTTAATGATTCTAATTTAAATAATTTTATTTTGTTTGAATTCGAATGTTTAAAATTTTATAGTCTATTCATATGAGGTCCAAAACATTGAAACAAGCCATATTTGGTTCGTACGTGTGAGATCTACGCGATAGGATTGGTTTGGAGATTTTTCAGTGTCAGCTATAATTTTAGAAAATTTAAAATCTGGGTGTTCGGCAAACAAAAAATCAAAGTGAGTGTTTTTATACGCTCACGTTTAACTAAAATATTTTTATGATTAGTTAAATTGGAATTCCATAGTGAGTTAAATTATCGATTTTGTTTGGTGAATTTTACTGACATGGAAATCAATATAGAAATTTATATGTTAGAAATTTTGAAATAATAGTTAAATTCAAACTAGAATTAAAATGCTAGTAAAATCCCCGGTTATTGATAATTTGTTTATTGTTATGATATTTTGACTGATTTGGATATTGATTGTGATGGATGTTATTGATTGATATTTGGACATTTGGATGTTTATTTATCTTTTTATATATCCTGTTATCACATGGTAAATTATTTACAGTATGTAAAACTGTAAATTGAATTATTTTGAATAAATTAAGAAATAGGTTGAAATGATATATACCTATGACACTATGATATGGATTGAAACAATATATATCCATCCCTAAATTAAATTGAAATAACTGATCGCTTGGCCATAGGATAGAAAATTATATGCGGACACTAGAATAGTTAAATTAATTGATTTTAAAATTTATGATATGAATTTTTTTAAATGATTTGATTTAAAGGAGTAAAAATCGAATTTAAGGAAAACGAATTATTTTCGAACTTGAGCTCGAAATGTTGAAATTTAAATTTGGTAACAGGGATTGTTTAAATAATCGAAGTTGAGATTTTGAGGTTATAATCGAATATGATTTGAATTTGGAAATTGATTTGTTTTAAAAGATTTAACATTCATTCGAATTTCAATATTTCTAAGTAAACGTAATTTAAACGATATTTCAAAAATTGAGCTCAGAATTGAATTATTTCGTAGATTTGAATCTTAAATTGAATATTGAAGTTAAAGTTGATTTAACTGAATTGAATCTATATTATGAAACCGAACTCGAATTTATATAAATCGAATGGTTTAAAATTGAGAATCAAATTGAATTTACTTCAAATTGGAATTGAAATTAATTAGAACTGGAAGTGAAATTGAATTAATTTGAAATCAAAGTTGAAATTGATTTGAATTGTTTGGAATCGAAGTAAATTCGAATTGAAATCAAAATTTAAATCGACTTAAATTGAAATTGATTTAAATTGAAATTGAAATTGAAATTGAAATTGTTTTGGATTGGAAATTTGAAAATGGATCTGTTTGACTTTGAAACTATTTTCAAAATAAATTATTTTATTATATAAACTGTTTATAAAAATCTATCTTCTAAATATTCAATTTATTTTGATTTTCCAAATTATTTCACTATATAAATCATTTTAATACTTAAATATTTTATTTTAAACTATTTTGTTTTAAACTATTTTAACCATTTAAACTATTTTTAACTATTTTAATTATTTAAACTATTTTAACACTATTCAAACTATTTAAAAAATTCGAATTGTTCAGAAAGTAGAATGTTTATAGTTAAATCATGGATTTAAATACGAATTAGGTTAAACTGAAGTTATAACCCAAATGGAAATTCAAAGCAATTTTAAGTTGGAACTGAAATCGATATATTAAGGCGAAAATGATTTTTAATTGAAATAAAATATTTTGAGTAAATATGATGATTTCAAAAGGAATTTGATTTTGAAGTGAATATGATATTTTGATATCAAGTACGAACTGTTTTCGAAATATAAAAGTATCACCGATGTGTAAAATGATGTTTTGTTGTTAAAGAGACCCGGGGCTCTCATTGGCATACTCTCTATCAATATTGGAACCACTTTAACAACTGTGTACATAGGGGAGATTCTAGAATGAAATGGTTGGATTTGGCGTCGTTTGCTGGATTTGAAGAAAGAGAACGATGATGGATAGACCCTCGACACTTATGCCAATTTGAAATGACTAAAATAGGATGGCTTGACAGGGCCAAGTGGGATAATTACCCTGAGTGGACATCCATTCTTGGGTTTTCTTGGACTTAGTCTATATTATTACTCTTGTTGTTGGTTTCGATTGGTGCACCTTGATTTAGGATAGCCTCCCTTTGACTCTATATGGGATGGATGGTCGCAGTGGGTGGTCATGGCTATGATGCGTTACCACCAGCCCTACGTCCCGAACTGGTAGTATCCTACCTTATGCGTTGCCTCACCAGCCCTACGAGACCACTACGATTTTGATTTAGTATTGTCGTATAACGGCACATTCCTATCCACCGACGGTTTACTGGTATTTTATATGCAAACTATAAGATAATGCTTAAAACGCATTAAGGGGGATCAATGTAAAGCCTTAACGCTATTTTGATATTTATTTTATTGATTAGACATTATATATGTAGCGTATTCTACTACATATAAATATTCTGACAGATCCTTAAGAGATGGAGAATCCTGTAACATCCCTTGAGTTGTTGCACGCACGTTATACACTGGATAGGAGATATGAAACCCCATAAACATCTCTGACACCATGACACTCGTGTTATATGCGATATTGATTTGACTTACATAAGAATATTTTAGTCCCAAATCGAGTATTTTGTCTTCTGATTACGCTCGGGTCAGCCTTGAGTTTTTTGGCACATTGAAGATCATTTTCAAGAGAACGAAGGCAAAGATTTGGTATATATTACCATAATTATTCCTGCATCATGTTGTCTTCTGCATTATTTATTTATCCCTATTGTATATATAACTCTGATAAACATTGTATAAATTATAATCAAATGTATAATATAAACAACTTCATGAACTGTTTATTTGATTATTATATTCTATCATTCCGCTGCGAGGTTCTGTGTTTGTTTTCTTTTTCTTTTCTTATTTTTCTTAATTAACCCCATTGATTATCTATGTTGCGGATTTTTTAAGTTGGACATGTGTTGATTATTGTCGATTTAAACCTTTCAAAATGTGGGTCGCCATAAAAATTTGAGTCTGAACGCTCCTTCATAAGGAGTTTGTTATTTCTGTAAACAATTCTCTAGTATTTCATAAATACATAAGAACATTCAAAATAACCATTTAGTTGGATTTGATATCTGATTCATGTATCAAATACATAAATAAACTATGAAATAGTAGACATCATTACATTATGATAATTTCTATTAGTAATGCATAAAGAATCCATCTTACATGTTTCCTATTAAACATTTTAACAAGGTATCCTTGCATATCGTTTGGGATATTCCTAATATCTTTTTTACTTACTATAAAAGACATCATTTACAAATCCAACATTGAGTATTAAAAAAACTAAAGCTGATTTTAACATAAGTACATCATTAACAATCAGCAATGTGTTATTTACTAATGGTTTAGAAATATTTATGTACCTTTTAAATTTCTTTCTTATGAGCACACGCTTCCTCTAAATTTTGATTAATAATCAAACTATTTGATATTCCTATCAAAACATTTGTTCAACTTTAAGGCTTGTCGAATGACACTTTAGTATTTGTTCTTGGATCATATCCAAAAGCTCACAAACTCAATATCACTTCCACTAACTATGAGATACTTTGTGTACCGACCTAGATTTTTAACAGTTAACGATTAAATGTTAGAATTATTTAAATGACTGAATTTTTGATTTAAAGTGAATAAAAATGATTTCAAAAGCTTATTTAAATTCAGTTTTAACAAGAACGATAATAGAAAAAATTTAATTTTAAATTAAAAGTGATTAAATTGGTTTTAATAATAATTCGTTTTAATTAACATATGAATTATCATTCTAAGGCATTATCTCAAATTTTGATGAAACTAATGCCATTGGTCCGAAATATTGAATTATTGTACGTCGACGAGTTTCGTGACGATCAGATGCACTATGTGATGATGTAAGCTCGAAACACATAGCAGTTAATTTTAGGAGTTATAATATAAAATAATTTAATTTTAGAAGCTAACTTCTATATATGATGGAATTAGGTCCCTATACTAGTTCCATTGTTTTTGGAATATGGGTAATTAGCTAGGAACACCAGTAAGCACGTCTTGTTTGGATCTAGAGATTTTGGAGGGTGAATAGTACTGGAAATAATTTTTTATATAAGGACCTCATTCTTTCTCTAACTCCCAAACCCTAGCCGCCTCTCATCTAATGGCCATCATCAATCAGAGCCACTACATGTTGATTCATGCGAGGGGTTTAATTATAAAAATGTACGACATGGTGTACTGAGAAAGGTGGATGGTTGGATCATCGTGGATATAACGAAGTAAATTTCAAGTTGAATGGCATGGCATTTTTGGGTTCTTTCTCCTCGACGATGGTGGGATGGAGGATGGGATTGGTAGCGTGAGAGGCGTCGGAGGTGGGGCAACCTTCGGTGAAGGTGCGGTGGTAGTTTAGGTAGGGTAGCGGTGACCACGAAGTGATGAACTCTCGCAGGTTTGTAAACTAGAGCGGCCTGGGTTTATAAAAGAGAAGGTGATTTACATATAAACCTTTATAATTAAACTTAAGTATAAATTAATTATCTTAAATATTCTAATGGTCGTATCTTGTCCATACGAGGTCGGATTTGGACGTCATCAGTTGCGTCGAACTCATAGCGATGATATCTACGCATTAGAGTTAGATTCATCAAGTTTGGAGCCAGTAGGAATTTAATAAGCGTTCAATTTTGAACTATTTATAAACGTGTAAGCATTAGCCAGAACTTTAGTAAGATTTTCTTACCGGTTATTTGTATATTGTTGTGATAATTATTTGTTGTGAAAAATATAAATTAAAATTGATAATAATGCAAGTTATTATTTTTGGACCCCTTATTGCTTTTTAAAGTAAATGACAACAAAATATTTAGTGTAATGTCTCTTTTAAATCCTCTACAACATTTATCGTGGCCCAAACTTATTTATATGTTAACAGTACTAACTGAATCATTTGAAAATTACATTGTAATGTTTTAAGTGTTACAGCCATTATAAACATGCTTTGAAATCCCTAATATTTAACATGTGTTAAGTTGGATCCCTAATATTCTACACATGTTCTAGCGTGTTGGACATAAATGGATAGTTTTGGGAAGTTATAGAAATTAGAGAATAAAGTAGTGTTGGAAATCTTTATGTATAGTAAAGTATAAAAATGGCATTTACTTTAGATATTCTTTCAAATCTTTTAAAGTACTTTTTGTAAAAATTTATTAAAGTATTTTAATAAAGAAGTTTTGAAGTTCAAAAGTGTTTTATAATTATTTCTGAATTTCAAAGTAAATGATTTTATATTATGCAAAATGTTTTTATGGATTTTAAATAAATTATGAAATAAGTATTTTTAAGTGGTGTTTAATACAAATGTTTTAAATCATAGTATAATAGTTTTTAAAGTATTTGTAAGTATATGCAGTTTTTTAGAAAAAATAGTTAAATATTTTATTGAAGTAAATAGAAGTTTATATAATATAATATCCTTTTGGATTGTCCTTATTATTAAGTATTTTTACCCAATAAATAAGTTAGTGTGTGTGTGTATATATATATATATATCATTTTAAAGTGGTTTTAACTATTTTAACATATCAATAAGTATTAAAGGTATTCCTATATATATATACAAGTTTTAAATATTAAGTTAATTATTTTATAAATGTAATAAAAAAAGTTGGGTTTTAATATTTAAGTTAAAATAAACGATACTGAGAAATTAATTAAAAGCGTATTATCTTAATTAATAAGTGTGGACATGCTTCGATCTTTAAAATAAACGTTTCAACGTTAGTGATTGATATAAGTAAAAGGTTTTGGGTTGTAGTAAACATTGTTTTAGTAACAATTGTTTTTAATATTTTAAAGATCACTATTAGTGAAATCTTTTTTTTAAAGTATGAAATGATTTCGGTTTGTACCGAACAATGTTTTAATAAAACTTGTTTTTAAGTTCTTGAATTATATTTTAAAGTGGAAAAAAATTATAAGTATATTTTAGATCTTTAATAATAAGATTTTTAAATATTAGAAAAAACACTGGAATCTTTTATAAAAAGGTAAAAAAAGTTATATTTTTAATTAATAAAGAAGAAGGGGTTTATAGTAACAATGTTTTTAGTAGCATTTGTTTTTAACCTCTATGACAATATTTTAAGAAGGAAAACTTTTTAAGTGATTTGTGAATGTACTTATACCATAGGAATAATTATACGAATAGCTTTTATGTATTGAAAAGTGTATAAGAGAATAGCTAAATATACGAGTATAAGTATATATATCTTTCATAAAGAGAAATTAAATATATTATATACATACAAGTATATGAAAAAGTTTAAAGTAATAAAGGAGTATTAATTAATAAAGGAAGTCTTGCTTTATAAAAGAAGTTTCATTTGAGAAAAATATGTTTTACTAAATGAAAGGGTTTTTAATTAATAAGGGATAAATTAATTAAAAAGGGATTAAAATTCACTCATGTGACTTGATCATGCTTTGGATGAATTAATAGTGCATGTATGGAGAGTACGCAGAATTAGTTCCCCTATGCGATCATGCACATTATTGTTGGATATGACCAATTCATCGGCTTAGCCTTAGAGAGACCGGAATCGTTAAGTGTTCTACTTATGAAAACTACTTCAAGGCTGAGATACGTATTCTATCACTTAGAAGTGGAATGATGGAATCCATGTGAAGTTCCAAAATCTGTTGAAATGGTAGAATCCACGTGGGATTCATTATTTGTTCGGGTTTTGAAAACTTGTGTGACTAAGCTGAACATACCCTCGACATCGAAAAATGACTAAACATAGAGTAGGCTACATAATCCAGGGGTTTAGCTAACCCAGTGGGGTAGATCAACTCCATTATCTGGAGTGTGCTTATCGATATGTTGTGCATGGGGAGTTGTTGATACTAGGTTCCATGTTGTTTATGTTTACATGTTCGGGCATGGGGCAGTTGTGTTTTTCTTATGGTATATTTTATCTAGAGATATACGACGCTCGAAAATTTGTCTTCTGATCCTTATCATAGGAGATCCGCTTCAATTGGAGGCATCTTAGTTGAAAATCCATTTATATGAACGTTCCAAGCGGTTTTGTTTGTATACTAAATATACTGTCTAATGTAATCATTTCGATTATGATTTATATCTATTTGAAACCATAGACATCAATATAATATCATTGGATTTTTTGATAGAAATTATTTGAATCGTAAGGTAAAAACTCCTCTGTGTTTATTTGCAGCGTGGTCTTATGAGATACCTTTATTTGAAAAGGTTTTATAACATAACGACCCATAATTTTCGATAATTAAATTTATTAATTAAATAAGTTTTGGAATTTAAAGTTGTGAAGAAGTAAAGATTTAAGATTTAATAATAAGAATGTAAATAGAATAAAATGTAATAATGTTCATTAAAGGTAATTGATGACTATTGTAATGTAAATTCAATTAATTGAAATGATTATAAATATAAAAATTGGTTATAAATTGTAAATAAGGGAATAAAACAAATGCTGTATTAATTGGTGAAATAATATGTAATAAATTGTAACTGGATAAAATCAGCATTGTGTAAGTATTTATAACATTTATTTGTAGATAATAAACATATAAATGTGATTAAATTAAGTAAAAGGTGACAATTGTTATTTGTTAGCTATTTATTTGATCTCTTGAATTAAATTGGAAATTAGTCACAATTAAATGTAATTCAATATTACGTTAATATGAGTAAGACGATAACTATAAAATGTAAATATAATAAAATGTATAGTAACGTAAACTATATTCATAAGGAAGTAATTTATTTAATAATAAGAGTGAAATCAAGATAAATGAATTTATTGAGATTTTAAATTATAATTAATGAATATACAGTTGAAATTGAACACTGCAATTAGTGTAATATCAACATTGAATCGATATGGAAATTTGTTTTAAAGGATTATAAATTACTAAGTAATCAAAAATTATAAAATTTGTTAATTATAAATTTTGAATTGAAAAAGTGATTTAATTAATTTAATAATAATTTATTTCTTTAAAATGAAAATAGCCATTTTGGCCACTGTCTTAGATTTCGATGAAACCAATTTCATTGGGTCTGTAACGGTGAATTATTGTAGGATTTCAAGTTTCATAGCGATCGGACTTGTCGTTTGATCGAACGGGCTCGAAACGCCAGAAATCAATTTAATTGAATTCAATTGAAATAAGCTAATTTTAAAAGCTAACTTCTTCATACGATGGATTTAGGACTTGAAACCTGTTCCATTCAGTTTAAAAATATCAAAAACGTCTATTTCGTTTCAGAGTCAGAACAGGCTTTTTGGGTCGCATGGTCGTTTCGATCAATCCATTATGGTTCATTCATTTCTAATTCAGATCTGCTTATATATAGGCTGTTATAAGCCTTAGTTGTTTCTTATTTCTTATTTCTATATGTACTATTACTTCTACCAGTTCCTCCTTCTCAAACGATAGAATATGAAACCCTAAATCCCAAATCAAAATTCAATCTCCAAATCAATATCAAAATCATACCCTATCATATTATATGCCGATTCAAAGCTCTCGATGAGTGAAATCTATTGCAATGATTTGTTTTTCGATTCGGATGATAATTTGGCCGAAAATGGGTGATTAACTCTCGGCCATTCATTGGGTTTTGGTCAACTTCAACGCATCGTCGATTGGAAGGTACGGGGTTGTGGAGAGTGGCTAGTGGAGCGCATCTGTGTGCTTCATATGGGGTTTTGATGGTTTGATCGACGAGATAAATTCGCCTAGGGTTTAAATATATGGCGGCGACTGCCATCTTCTAGGAGAGAACGTTGACGCGGATGGTCGTGCTGGGGTCGAGGTGATAGAGAAAGGTCGGCAGCGAGGTCTGGTGGCCGCGGCGACGTGACTGGAGGCATATGGCAAGGGGTCTCATGGTGGCTACGAACGCGATGTACAATATGGACATTAGGGCTTCGGTAGAGAGAAGGGGTGACGTGACCGCTTCTTTATGGGTAATCATCTTTTATTTTATTTTAATTTTCGATTTCAAACCATCTAATAAAGATAGATTTAATGTACGAGATCAGATTTACGCGGTTTGTGTCGTTGCGATTGTATCGAAATTTTGAACATTTTGGAACTGGTTTGGACGAATTCTGTGACCGTTGAATTTTTGGCCTTAATTTGGATTTCAAATCAATTTGAAATCAAATGCGAGTGTTTTGACCCACTCATAACTACTTTATTATCTTATGTCAGTTAAATTGAATTTATGATGTGATTAGAAATTGATTTGCTGATGTTTGGTATATTTGAATTGCCATTCCAGTAAATCTGAATTTTATTAATTTAATCACTATTAAATATAATATTGAATTATTAATTGCCTGTTGGTACCTGTTATTGATGATCAGTCAATTGTTGTTATTTATTTATTGATCTGAATGGTGATTGTGATGGATGTTTGATTGCTGATATCGGATGACTGGGTGTGATATTTTTATATTGTTATAACACTACAAGTTCCCTTAGTTATTGTTAGAAAAATCACTATGGGTTGAAATGATATATACCCCAATGATCTATAGATTAGGAGAAATCATTATGGGTTGAATTGATAGAGTCGAGCGATTTTATGGATATTATTTTAATTTGGGGTTACGAGTTGAAATGATATATAACCGTAAATTTTAGACTATTACGAGATGAAATGATATACATCTGTATCACTTGACCAGAGGGTGGAAAATTATATATGGACACCGAATTGGTTAAATTAAATGATTTTTAAATCATTAAATTTTGAATTCGGCTAAATGATATTTTGAAATAGAATTTGATTTATATAAACTGAATTATTTTCGAAAATCCAAGCGTTAAAGGTTGAAACTGGAATTTATTTAATGAATTGTTTAAAAGAATTACAATGGAAATTTCAAAGTTGAATTTTGAGGAATAAATGAAATTTATCGAAACTGAGTTATTGTAAAGACCCGTAAGTCCGTACTCCTTGAATAGACACTAATCTCCTTTGTTTAATTCAAGATGAACGAAAATACGAACCCTTAGGGGTTTTAAAAAGATTTTAAGAAAAGAAAAGAGAAAAAGATAGAAATTAGGGAGGAGAGAAGACAGAAGATAGAAAATTTAGATAGGGAAAAGAAGATAGAGGGAAAAGGAAATAGAAAATATTAAAATAGAAAGAAAAGAGAAGAGAAAGGAAACAGAAAAACAGAAGAAAATAGGACGGACAGAACACAACAGAATCACATCAGAATCTCACAATTCGCAGCGGAACAACATATAATAATAAATGAATAATCTTTAAACAAAGAACTATATCAGTTATTACATTTTATACATTACATTACATCATATCATCAGAGTGTATAACATCAACAAATAGTGCAGCGGAAAAAGAAATACTATATAAGTAATACGCCATGCCATCCAGCCTGCCTCCAGCAACTCCAGAATATCCAGAATATCCTGATAAACCTAACTCTTGACTGCCCGTGTGAAAATTGGTGGGCACCCAGAGTTTAGGAAGGAAAACAATAAACTCCAAGTCAGTCATGTGACTGGTGTGAGAACTCAAAACAGTTTATTTATCTTAAAAAATCAAAATAGAAGAATATTTTTTATTTCAATTCGCAATGCTTTTAAAAATGAGACTACCATAAGGCCTCCCGCACACACACACAATGCAACGCAGAATCGGAGGAGATTTCTCCTTATGATAGTCAAAGATGCTTGATACGCATTTAAAATAACATTTGATATTATTACTAGTGCATAGTGTAGGGGAAAAATTCATTTTGAAAGTAGAATATAAATCTTAGCCAACATAGACATTTCGAACTATGCCTACTATAGCTACCATCCAAACAGTGGTGACCACCATAAGTGAATGGCAGGTTCTACAACTAATACCGTACAAGTTTCGTATTGGGAATTGGATTTCCAACAAATGGTCAGGCCAAGGAACTTCCCATTGCCACATGAGAATGCCTCTGGAAAGACATCCCCGAGAACCAAACCGGAACTCTGCCAACACAAGGCCGGGTTACCCCTAACTGGGTAACTACTGACACGAGCACGCCATTCCCCGATCGTAAACGACCTTTCTCACGGGATCCCGAAAACCAACAACCACAAAGTAATAAATTCGTAGTAACCACATAGGTTAAATATCTGGGCTCCATACCATGATACCACCTCTATCCAGAAGGAAATGTACATACCCTAAAGGGTGCTACCCCTCATAACCTTGCCGCATCTTTCCTGTTTTGACCATTTCCGGGGTGTGAGGTTCGACGAAATCACGTCCACAAAAACATACTTTATACAAAAGCCATGCTTTGGGTCAACAAATGATCAACACAATGATCACTAAGATAGACGATCAAATAAACGATCCTATCACAATAATCAACACAATGATCATTTCAGCAACACTCAGCATGTCACATTACCAAATTGGGAATATATCGCTGATAACTTCAACTATATAACCTCTGAGCTCGTATGTCTCAGAGAAGGGTGTTAAGATAAAAGAATAAATTCTTCGCCACCAACAGAAATATATTTGAAAGAAATCGGCTTTATATCTCAATTTGTAATGTCAGACATACAATCCATACAAGTCTGTTTCGGGCTCGAACAAAACCGAAGGCACTTACAAAGAAGCCCTTGCAATCCGGATATTCACAATCCTGATCGGATTCACCATCACATATGGAGAACTCTATACCGGAGCAACTCGGTGCAGAGTAAATCGACAGGTCATCCTATCGCTCTCGCAAATACCGGGTCTTCAACACCGATCTTCAATGCAATTCATAACGACGTATCACATATTCGGAATGGGTTATACGACCCCATGGTCCTTTCCCGGTTAACCCGAATAGTGAGCGCTTATTCAAAAATAAGTGTGCATTCAAATTCAAACAAATCATATCAAATACCCATTCAAAGGGAAATATTGATAGTCGGTTATTGAACTATCACTGGATATGCACACATCACCAGTTTCCAAATAATTTTCCAAATTATTTATTTTCCAAAATATCTTTACAAGATATATAATTTCAACACTTCAAAAATAAATCAATATTTATTTTTAAACAAATTCCACTTTCACATATAAATTCCATAATGAATTTATATTTCACAATATCTATGAATATATGATTTTAATTATTCATTTTCAAATTTCCTTTTTAATTTATCTTCAAAAAGATAAATTCTCTAATATTCACTTTATATTGGAAAAACATTTCCATACTTATTTAATAAGTGATTCACAACTCCATTTATTTTCAACACTTGGAAAATATTCAATATACTTAAATCGAGATTAAGTATATATTTCATTCTTTAAGGAAATCATGCTCTTAGACATATTTATTTGGGCCAAAACGAATGTTACGTAAAACATCGTTACGACGTCCCAAAATCACTAGTATAGGGATTCAAAATTAAAATAGATATATAAATCCCAATACTATACAAAACATTTCCTTTCGGAAATCATTTACTGTAACAACAGTGTTATAGTCCACTATTTCCTTTTATTTCTCGAAAACGTCTATTTCAACAATAAATGTTGAAATCTATGGTTTCGAATCTCAACACAATTAAAACTTCGTTAGATCGTTTTAATTCAATTTCAATATCACATTCAAAACAATTTCTTTAACATCTTATTCACTATTCAAAAACGTGAATATACTACGTTAACAATTTCATCCTTTTATACATTTTAATTCAAAGGATTATTCACAGTCAAAAATGTGAATATAACTCCATTAATAAGTTTCAACAATTTACTTATCAAAATAAGTCATTTCGAATTTATAAAACAACGTTTATAAATTCCATTTCTATTTATTTATAAAAACTTCCTTTTTATAAATTCTTTTATTAACCTATTCCAGTTTATAACTCAATTATAAACTAAAAATTCACATTATAAGTTAAATGCTTATAAAACGATTATTTTACAAAATCGTTCCTTGAACTTCATAATTATAAATCTTATAACTTATAAGATTCAATGATTTATTCAAAACTATTCTTTTAATAACTTCATAATTTATAAATCTTACTATTTATAAATCTCATTTATAACTTCACCGTTTATAGTTCTATAAATTTCATTCTTTAATGAAATTCATTTTCACTCCATTCAAACACTTATAAAAACTCGTTTTATAATTTCAATATCTCAATTTATAAATATCCATTTATAAATCTCTTAATATAATTCAGTTTATATTATTCTTTAAAACGTCTTTAAACTCCTTTATAGTTTCATCATTTTTATTTATAAAATAATCAAATTTTATAAATCCTATATTTAAACTTTTCACAATAATTCTAAAATATCTCGATTAAACTATTTTATAAAATCAATAGCATCATATTCTCAAAAATCAGTTTTTAACTGTATTTCACAAAAACCATAATTTTATAACTTTAAAAATTATAACGTTTATTTATTTAAAATGGATCAATTCCAAAAATATTTTATATTTTCAAAAATCACTTTATAATCATTTTAAAATCCCAAAATTTGGGTCCAATGATGCTACACACCAAATAGTCAATCACGACAACAACGATATCATATATCGATATGATAATCCATCAAATATCAAAATATCTGAAATCAAATAAAAACTGTTGAGGAATCCAGTTGGATCCCTCCAACCTGTTTTCCTGCATCCACAAACATTAGCACAATACCAATTTCGTTCCAGTACGAAATTATCGCGGTATATGTTCTTATTAAATATTATCCGCTTAATAACGGCGTAATAGGGTCTCATCCGCTAAACAAAAAATGCGGGAAATCAATAACTCCAATATATACATATGCCAATATATATATATATTGCTATTATATATAATACCAATTTCACTGTTTATGAAATATTCGCGGTATATGTTTTTAATAAATAACATCCGCTTACTAACGGCGTATAATGTCTATTTTAACAATCAATAGATATCAATCAACATTCAAACATGCATTCAAATATTTTAAATCTAACTATTTAAAATAAAATCGAAACCTATTCGATTGAGTGAGAAGTTATCACCTTGATTTTAATTTCCGTTTTAGCGATTTATTTCGAATAAAATTAAACGGACGTTTAATTTTACCCAAAATTCTCACTAACTCCAAACGACTCCAAACCAACTCCATCGCGTAGTGCTCGTCCATACGATTCCAACGCAACTGGTTTCGCGCGTTTTCGACCTCGTATGAAAAAGTTATGAGTATTTGAAGTTTGTATACGATTTTAATAACATTTTATAACATAAATTTAAACTAATTATACCAAAGCAAATCTTAGCCCTCCATCTCAACTCCAACCACATCAGGCCGTCCCCCCCTATCATCTTCCCCACGCATATGCACAGGTCGAGGCCGCACATATAGAAACCCATAGCTCCAATTTAGGTTTAAATTATACTCCACCTATAAGCAACTTGAACTCGATCGAGACGCGCCATGTCGAAGCCCTCCATCCCCTCCAACTTCGGCCTGAAGCTTAGAGAGCTCGGCCACTTCCTCTAGCGTGCGCACGTGTGATGAACGACCACCTTTCCACTCGATTTCCCATCAATCCGTGAAGCCATTCGCGATCATAACCGTTGGATCTCTAGTTCGTGTTGTCCTCTTCAATACTCTAGTTGAAACTTTCATGAATCGATGCATAGATTAGAAGATTTTTGGGGATGAAGATGGGAGCATTTCTGGCCGTGGGTTATGTGGGTGGCGGCTAGGGCAAATTAGAATTAGGGTTTATTTTTTATCAAATTATGAAGATGTTGGGGCTATTTATAAGAGAACGAACGACACTATTCATCCCGGAAATTCCGAACTCCGATTTACGCGCCGAAACTGACGTACCTAGGGTTTATCCCGCGTTCCGGACACAATGGAACAGGTTTCGGAAGCTAATTCGGAAGTATGTGCGAGTTATGGCTGTAAACGCTCAATTTGAATTAAACCGATTTAAGTCGATTTCTAGGCGTTTTAATTTGTACCGGACAAACGGTAAATCCAATTGACTTGAAATTTGAAACCTTACAATAATATCACATTACGGATCCGATGAAACTAGTTTCGTCGAAATCCGAGACTTTTTGAAAAATGGCTATTTTCACTCGCCAAATTTAAATTAAAAATAAATCGATGCGTTTCGAGCTGCCACGGTCAAACGATAGCTCCGATTGACACGAAAATTGAAATCCGGTAATAACTAACTATTACGGACTCAATGAAACTGGTTTCGTTCAATTCTGAGACTGTTCAAAAATTGACTATTTTCACTAGTCGATTTAAATATTAAAATATTCAATTTTCACAAATTAACTTTTAATTCGATTTTAAAAGTTCTAAAATATCATTCTAACTTCAACATGATAAAATAAAATTTTACAAATCATTTTCAATCATATTTAACTATATTTTCAATTATTTCCATAATTTAACGTATTAAATTATCGATTTAATTATTCAATTAAATCCAATAATTCAAAATAAATTTATTTGACTTATAAATTCACTTATTAATATTTAAAATAAATTAAATATTCAAATTTTAATTTCTAAAAATTCTGGGTCGTTACAGTTATTGAAATGTTTGAATATAACTTTGAAATCTATTTAATTTGAAGTGGTTTAAATTAATAATTCAAACATGGATTTGAAATCGATATTGATTAAATAGTTTCAAATGAGAATCTGAATTGAAAGACCAATTTTAGTTAGTTGATCTGAAAGCTGGACATAGTCAAGATGTGTTAAAATGAAAGAAATGGCTTAATTTTGATATTAATTTCAAATCAATTATTTTAATATAAACAGTTTAAGATTTATTATTTTAAAACCCTGATTTCTAGATTTTCAAACTATTGAACTATTTTAACCTATTTTAAAACTCTTAAACTATTTAATCTATTGTAAACTATTTCAATCTATTTTAATCTATTTAAAACGATTTAAAACTACGTTAAACTATTTTAATCTATTTTAAATGATCTAAGCTATATCAAACCATTTTAATCTATATTTAAACCATTTAAACTATTTTAAAGTATTTTAAACTAATTTAAAGTATTTTAAACTATTTTAAAGTATTTAAACAATTTTAAAGTATTTTAAACTTATTTTAATCTAATTTAAACTATTAAAAACCATTTAAAACCGTATTTATAGTATTTTAACCATGTAAAAGCTATTTTAAACTATTTAAACTATTTTAAACTATTTAAACTATTCTAAGTTTCAAACTGTGTAAAGTGGAAGTGTTTATATTTAAATCCTTGATTTAAAACGATATGGTTAAATGATGTAATAATGGGATTTGAAATGATATTTGCTAGTGAAATGACATATTTGAGTAAATATGATGATTTTGAAATGAGGATTTAATTAACCTATCTTATCGATATAATTTCAAAAGCGAATATGATTTCGAAAATGAATATGATTTCGAAATTGATATGGTTCGAATTGAATATGATATTTTGATATCAATTATGAAAAGGTTTTGAAAATGTAAAATTGATATAATTCCCTTAGTTAAATAAAAGTGAATTTGAAATAAAATTGAATCTAGTTCACTTTTACTTAACTAAAACCGAATTTGAGGAAAAAGTCTACGTAGACTTAGTAAAATGGCCATTGAAATAAAAAATTCACTAGGTCGAAATAAATTTGCGAATGAGCAAACTAATTTAATTTTTAAAGTAAATGAAATTGAAACTGAATATTGGAATTTAAATTGAACTATGTTAAATAAAGTGAAATTGTAGAATTTGTTCGAAGGAATTAAAAGAAGTAAAAGTTTGGAAATAAACTTTTTATTGAGATTTGAAATTAATGGAGTGATTAATTAAATTAGTAAGTTGAACAGATTTAAAATTGAATTTGATTGGAAATGAATTAATGGATGAAACTAAATTCAATAACTAGAGAAGTAAATATGGGTTGAGATGTGGTTAATAGAATTCAATATTTAAGGTTTGGAGATAAATTGTGTTTAAATTGATATTGGAAATTTAAAATCGAATAAAAATGAAATTGAAAATGTGGATTAAATAAAAATGGATATAAACTTCAATGCTGAAGTGGAAAATGAATATAGGAAGTTGTATACAATATTTATAATAAACTTAAGAAGGGTGAGGGAGAAATTCTTAAGTAAAATTGATATTGGGAAGATATACTAAGTAAATATGTGAACGAATGTTTAATAAAAAGTGGTGAAAAGGGATGTTTGTGAATAAGTGGATGAGAACCAAAATAAATGTGAATAGAAAGAAAATTGATATAGTTAATGATCAATTGAGATAAATACGTGGGATGTAAGTATATTATTTTATTCGTATAGCGATTTGATCCCGATTCGAGCATAGAATTTTGAGATATGTATATTGATTCGAGGTTGGGATTTTTCACTCGATTTTCGACGGCGAACCCTGGATATGGATTTTTGATTGATTCTAGAAATTCTCTATTATAGTTATGGCTATGTAAGGAGAATGACATTTTCTGATCAAGAAGCCAGATCTGTGTTCGCACTAGGAAGTCGGGTGGACGATACTAGTCTGAAAATGAAATTGTGTGATCGAGTGAGCGATCAGATTGGATATTGCGTACGGATGATATAAGTACATTATACGTGCTTGAATGAAGTAGATATTGAGAATTTTTTTTGAAAAGAAATGAATAAAATGATTTGGAATTCTATGATTGGATATTATTGCTAAGTAGGATACATGTATTTACAAGCAAAAGAAAATTGGTGTTTTTTATTTCAGAAGATAAATTTGAATTGCCTGACAAAAAGGTATGTGTTCAAATTACGATATGAAATTTGACGATTTTCTGATCTACCCACTTGGCCTTTGTTTTCTTTTGAAATTTGGGGCCGTAGGGGCAATTTTGTAGTTATTCTGATCAAGCCACGCAAAGGAGACGCTGGCGAAATTTTTTCGAAAATTTAAGGAGTTGGAAGAATTTTGAAGAAAATTTTGATAATTTAAAAATTGGATTTTAAATTATAGATGAAATGGTTGAGGAAGTAATATTGCTTGGAACCTATAGATGGGTTTGGAAAGTTAATAAGGGTGAATGTGTCTTTATTAAAAATATTGTTTTGAGAAGTTTCTAAAAAAATTGTTTGGTTTTGGAAATAGTTAACGGATATTGGACCATTCTTCTTAACTAGTAATTTCGGGGACAAAATTCATATAAGTGGGGAGGAATGTAACGACCCGGAATTTCGGATGTTTGAAATTGGAATATTTAATTGATTTTAAATATTTAAAAGTAAATTTTTAACTTTAATTTCAAATATAACCATTTATTGGATAATTACACCATTGAATTTAATAATTGAAAATTGGGTAAAATATTGAATCTGGGGTTTCAGGCTTGTTAAAAATATTTCAAAGGGCGTATAAAACTTGTATTGATGATAACAAAGATAATAAAAGCTTTAAAATTGAAATTTAATAATGGTTTGTTCAGTTTTAAAAATATCGTTTAAACTGACTTTAAAAATAGCCTTCCAAGGCATAGTCTCGAATTTCGACGAAACTAGTTCTATTGGATCCGTAATAGTGTATAATATTGGATTTCAAATTTTGCAGTGTTTGGAGTTACCGTATGGCCGTATGATATATAAATGCGCTGAAATCTGTATCAATAATTTAATATAATAGCTGGGTCCAAAAAGCTATCTTCTCCATACGATCGAATTAGGACTCGAAACCTTTTCCATTGCGTTTGAAATAGGGGTATAACATTATGAATGCCTAGTGGCACACCTCGATAGGAGGTCAAGATTTAAAGTTGTGTTTATCGAGACGTTTTTAAAATTTAAATTATTTTATTTATTGGTCAAATCTCTTTTCAGCTGTAGCTTTATCTTTCACCGTACCCTTCTTCCCTTCAAAATGCAAGACCTCCTTTCATTCTTTTCGATAGTCACGCGTCCCCTCCTCCTCGTCTTTTTATAACAGCCGAGATTTCAACTTCAAATGAAAAAGAATAAAAGAAAAATACATATAAGTCATCATCTCGTATTCCTCAATATGGTTATAAATCGAAGTACCTACTTTTTCCCTACTCATTTCCCCATTCCTATTCGATTACCAAAGGAAACAAGAAACGAAAAAATGGCTGTATCTAAAAACATCTCCAAACGGAATCAAATCAGAGATTGAATCGTCGGTAAGGGAAGGAGGAGCTCAAGCTTGAGCGCGTGAGTGATTCGCGATTGAGTAGGAAAGAAGGAGGGCGACCAGAGGTTAGAATAGTAGGGATGTCGTGATGTAATTGAGCAATGATCGGGAAGGTGAGATTTCATGAAAGAGCATAGGGAGGGACTCGATTCGGGTGCAATTGTGTCGCGAGTGGTGGTGGAGGGAAAGCCAGGCCGAGATCGAAGCAGGAGACGGGGCAAACTTAGTGGTCGTCATCGACTTCAGTAGAGAGAGATGGTGAGGGGATTATCAATGAGGTATAAGCCTGTTTGGTTTTAATTCTGTATTTATGTACAGAGTGAAATTATAAATATAAATATACACAAACACATTTTTGATCTTACTGTTTAATTTTAAAGGAAGTATTAGAGTGGTTTATATTATGGAAACATATTAAAAACGAATACTTACAAATTAATAAATTGTTATGCAATGGTAAATTTATTTTGAGCGTTTTTAAATTGTTAGTACTCAAGTCTAGAACCTGAGTTTAATCTGTTGATTTTTAGTTCATTAATCAAAAAAATTATTTTTATAGATAAGATTTTGGAAAAAAAATAAGGATTTTAAAATGTTTGAAGAGTTTATAAAAGTTAGATTTTTGAAATCTATAATTTATTTTTATAAGTTCATATGTAGTTTCAAAAGGAAAATTACTAGTTTAAAATTAAATCACTAGTTAAATTAATAAAGGGTAATTAACCGTTCGATTATTTCAAATGTTAATAAACCATATAATGTTTATACAAAGTCTGAAATCGGGAAGAAAACAAGCCGATTTGGGTCGGGTTGCAAAACAAAAATCAAACGTGAGTTAATCTCACTCAAATTGGATTTCTGATTAATTTAAATAGTTAAATTTAAATTATTGGATGAAATGATAATTTATTATCAGTCTGGATGTGATATTATATATAGTAGTATATGTGTGTGTGTGTGTGTGTGTGTATATATTGGAATGATTGATATTCCCGCATTATATAGCGGGTAAGACCCGATGCTCCCCGCATAATAGCGGATGACCCTATATACCACGATATCTCCCTCGAAGTGGGATTGGTATTTTTATATTGTGCTAACATCTGTGGATGCAGAGAAACAGGTTGGAGGGATCCAACTGGATTCCTTAAAACATTGAATTTTATTTTCATATTCAGAGATATGATTTATTTGATAATCTGTGATAGATTATATTTAAAATTGAAATCATTGAATGATATGGTTTGCTGAACATATTTGATATTTCAAGATGTCGAAAATATAAAGATCTGATTTTTGAAGGAGAATAAAAAGGAAAATCTTAAGTGAAATATTACTATAGTGAATTTGGATAAATTGAAAGAATGAATTTGGAAAAGGATAACAAGTTTGATTTTAAAATCCTATCAAATAAATTCCGAGTTTGGGGGAAAGATAGAGAATTTTAAATAAATGAAAATACATGAGTCTAAGGACTTAAGTGATATTGTTTAAAGAAATAACGGATTTATTTTAAATTCAGGTTTAAAATGGTTTGGGAGAATTAAAAAGGGGAAATTTTGAAATAAAGTGTGAAGTCGATAATGTCAGATTTAAATAAGCTTTTAAATCATAATGAAGAAGTGAATTTGGAATTGGTGGAATTTGGGATAACTTTGGATAAATCGAGAAATAAAATTTAAAAGGGAACTTTATTCAGAAAAGGATTTGAGAAATCGATTAAGTATTTTGAAAGGGCGATTAAAAGGAAAATGAGACTATTAAAATTATAAACTGGGTTTATAATGAAATATTTATCAGGGAATAATTAGAAAGTATAAATTCACGGTTGGAATTTATAAGCAAATGGTAATTTGTTCTAAAAGTAAATAGTGGTTTTATTTTTAAAAGTGTGGAAAGAAAGTTTATGGGATTGGGACGTAAATTTAACTGAAGATAAATCGATTTTTATTTATAAATGATTAGATGGGCTATATTGAAATGGAAAGTGTATTTTCCTGAAAAGCCAAGTATATTTTCAAAGAACGATTTTTAACTTAAATTAGAAGTTTTAAAGATGTTTTAAAAGAATGCTTTTAGGGAAATTTATTATTAAATTGTTTTGAAATCTTTAAAGTAAATATTAATTAAGTTAATTATAGTAGTGATTACTTTTAAGGGTTAAATTAGTATTATGATATGAAGGTAAATGATTTAATATTAATGTTTTATAAAATGATCTTTATTTTAAAAGTAGTTTTGGCTTAAGTTTTACTCGGAAAATTAGTATAAAATTTCATAAATTTTATTTTGAATAAAGTGACTTAAGTGGTTTATTTTAAATGTCTTAAGTGTATTTTTTTGGATAAAGTGATTTAATTTACTTAAAATCTAAATTTAATAAGACTTGGCACTTTCAGTGGAAATAAAATAATCGATTGGATGATTGTTTAATTTGATAGTTAAATAATCGATTATCGATATTGGCCAGTGCACTGATTGTTTCAAAGAGACCGGGATCGGGTTTACTTATCCGAAAACCACTTCGATCCAGTTTGAACGTAGCGAATGAATACCATGAAGATGATGAAGACGGTGATTCAGTTTGTCCAGACCCAGGGCAACTTGTATGGACGAATACTATCAGACCATCGTTATTGGAGGATGATGAGAATTCTAAGTGAATGTGTGCTAAAAATGTAATGCATAGCCTCAACCCTCATCAACCGAGAATGGATAAAATAGGAAAGTGCAGTAAGGCTAAGTAGGTAGCGCCAAATTAGGGTAAGGTCATCCTTGTCTAGAGTCCCTTTGATCTCGGCTGTGTAGCGGTTGCTGATCCCAACCGTGGGGTGATCTTATTCGGTCTATCCAGGTTAGGGGTAGACGGTCTTGTGTTGTAGAGGATCAGGAGTGGTCCTCGGTACTCTAATCTATGCCAGGTACTGTGACGGTCGGTACCCCAGTAGCCCTGCCATTCTATGGAATCCAATCTCCAATAAGCGCCCATACGGTTTTGATTGTGCCCAACTATGCTGGAAAGTGAGATGCAAGCATTTCAGTTATATTCTATTTTACTTTCTATAGACACTATTATAATATCAAATGGATTTGATAAAAATGCTTTGGTTATTGTAAGGTAAAAACCCGACATATTTATTTGTGGCGTGGTATTAGAGATGCCTTCGATTTTAAAGGATTTTGAAACTTTAATAATTCAATTGAGTGTGTTTTCTCATGCTAGTTTTCCAAACTGACTCAGGTGTTATTTTATTATAATGCTCGGGTCAAACCGAGTATTATAGATACAAGATAGGATGCTGTGGAGCTCAAAAGACGAGCTGGATGGCGAGGCGTATCACACATACTTAAGGTATATTCCGTTGGGCAGTGTAAGCTGTATAGTTAGTTTGTGAGGACAAGTTATTATAACTGTCCAGTTTTGTGCTATTGATTGTGTTGTACTATGATGATGTAGTGTATAGAATAATATAGCTATTTTATATAGAGATCAATTGTTATCTATTATACATTGTTTCGCTGCGACTTTGAGATTCTGATGTTGTTTTCTATTTCTTCTTCTACCTCTTTCTTCTTTCCCTTATGGTCTGGTATTTCCGACATTCGATAGTCGGCATGTAATACAGTGGACGTATTTATGTCGATTTTTCGGAGGTCGAGAACCGGGTTGTGACAATATATATACGAAATTTTGCCAGAAGCTTATGTAGCTGATATAGTTGTTTTACAAATGTATATTGCTTTGTTAAGTACATTTATTTTATTAAACATTGATGTAAAATTGTATATGTAAGGTTATATATATATATATATATTAGTTTATACATAAGTATTGCTTTAGATTATAATATATTAGATTTGAATATAATAGTTTATATTACAGGTTGCGGGTTTTATTTGTAGTTATATTTTAGATTTCGAAAGTTATTTGTTTATTATAAATTATAAGTTGTATGTAATATGTTGTTCTTATATATATATATATATATATATATATATATGGGTAAGTTTTAAAGTTGTTTGTATATATTTATGTAAGTAGTATATGATATCCTCTCTGTATCTTTATAAGTATTTTTATAATATATTATCATATGTTATGGGAAAATTTGTAGTTTACAGTAAGTTTATTTTACCAGCCTTTATATATTTGTTATATATTGTGATTTCAAAAGTATATGTATAGGTATGGATGAGTCTGTTTTTTATATATACGCTGTATGAAAGTACATATAAAAATATAATTCGTTTTAGGTTTATAGATGTGAGCATATGTATATTAGGGTTATATAAATTTTGTTTGAAGATCTCTTTTATAGATAACTGTATAACAGTTTTGCATATATTTTGTTTTTTTAGGCGTAATACATAAATGTTTATATTTTGGTTTATATATAGTATATCATAAAGGTATGTTATATTTTATACTGTACTATGAGGTGATATTATATATAGGACAGAGGTATATATATTGATATACGTATTTGCATTGTGTATATAACTGTGTTTTGCTGTATGTTTATTTATATAAGTTTATATATTAATTATATACTTGTATGTTTGTTCTTACATATGTATTTTAAGTTTATATATGTCCTGTTATATATATATATATATATTGTTTGTAAAATATTTAGATATATATATATATATTATATAAATATTTTGGTCTCTTTTAGATTTCTAAATTATAACATATAAGATGATTTGGATATGTATTATGATTTGAATAAAATATGTAGTTTAAATTGAATATTGATTTTAAGGAAAATAATAATATAATATACTATTCATTTCAATTATATCAAGCTGATTCTGATTGTTTCGTCTATCCCTTATTTTCAGCCTTGTTCATCGAATCCGTATTCACCTTGCTTTGCTTTGAGATCTGTCATTTGAATTAGTCGATTGTCGAACCCGTGATTCAATTCATAACTCATCTCATCTTCTTGTCTCTCTAGCATCGAAATGTGAGCAATCACTCATGATTAACGTTCTTATATTTATTAAATTTGATTTCAGTTGAAACGAAAATTGAAATATGCTGCTGTCGATTATTTACATTGCCATATATATATATATGCTATTATCTGTATCTGTTCACCTGTGACATCTAACCCCATTATCTGTTATTTATATTGATGATATATGCATGTTATATTTATTATCATATCTGTTATCACTATACAAGTTCCCTGTTAGTTTAGAATTCCCTATGGGTTGAAATGGTACATACCTGAACGGTCTGTAGAATAGGAGAAAATCATTATGGGTTGAAATGATAAACCCAAGCGATTTTCACTAAATTGAATTTGGGAGTGCGAGTTGAAATGATATATACCTGTAAATATTTAAATTGCAGATTGAAATGATAAATATCCATATCACTTGACCATAGGATGAGAATTATATACAGACACTGTTGGTGTATATATATATATATATATTGAAATGATTTCCAAGGTTTAAAAGATATATATATATATATATACACACACACACATACATATGGCTTTGTATAAATATTGATTTTTAAATTTTATATATATAAATGTTATTTTATATATATTTAAATTCTTGATTTTTAAAATTATACGGTTTGAAATTTTTAAAATTATAAGTTAGTTTTGAAATTATAAATTTTAAGAATTTACTTATAATTTTACTATTTTAAAATAAGTATAAATTAATTTTAATATAAAATAAGTCTAGTAACAAGATTTAAGTCTAATAATAACTTCAATTTAATTAATATATAATATGTTTAAGTATTTATTTAAATTTATATTTCAAAAATAGTTTTTATAATAATAGTTTGAATAAATTAAAGTTGGGAAGATAAAATTAATTTAATTTGAAATTGTATTCTTTCGAGAATTATATTAATTTTAAAATCGATTTGAAACCTATTGAATTTGAGATTTAAGGACATGATTTTATAACTTGATTTTGGTTTATTTCAAGTTTAAATAAATTGAAGCAAATATTTTGTTTATTTGTAATTTGGGTTTTATTTAAATGGTATTGGATTTATTAAGTAAATTTTTCAAAACTAAATAATAACGAAGTTAAATTAAGATATATATGAAATTATCAAATTTAGTTTTGAAAATGTGGAATATTAAAGCTTTGAAATATATTGAAATTGAAATGGTTTATTTGTGGTTCAATTCTGTATTTGAAATCGATATAATTTGAAATGGTTTATTGAGAAACTGAATTGAATTGAAATTGATGATTTGAGATTGGATTAAATTTGAATATTGGAATTCAAATTGATTTGTTGATTTTTGAAATTTAAGGAAGCCATTTTATTATATAAAGTATTTTTAAATTATATTTAAAACTATTTATATATTTTACTTTACAAATTATTTTAATATAAACTATTTTAATATAAATCATTTTCAATATAAACTATTTTTGGTATAAACTATTTTAATATACTAACTATTTTATTATAAACTATTTTAACTTATAACTATTTTATACGAACTATATTATTTTATAAACTATTTGATTATATATACTATTATTAATATCTAAATTGTTCAAGTGGGAAGATATGATTTCAAAGTTATGAATTTCAAAGTATTATGTTATCAAGTGTTATGATTTCCAAAGTGTTACAAATTCTAAGCTTTATAATTTCGGAAGTGTTATAATTTTGAAGTGCTATGATTTTGGAAATGAATATATTTGAAGTGAAATGATATGCTTTTGAAATTGGAATTATATTTTGGTTTTAAAGTATAAACTATTTTGAAATGACCGTGGTGTTATAATAACGTTCGGTTGTTAAAGAGACCGGGATTGGTTATTGTCATACTTTTGCCAATACCGAAAACCACTTTAACAACCATGTACGCGGTGGAGATTCCAGAATGAAGTAGGATGGTGGGGATGTCCTATTTGAGGTATTTACGTGGATCTGACTCCCGTGAGTTGGCATCAGGTGGCTAAATAGGAATATTTGACGGGCCAAGTGAGGTAGCTCCTCCGATTGGACACACTCCATTGTATGCCATTCTATTACTTTGTGATTGATTTGGTGCGCACCTTTGATTTGGGAGTGTGGCTCGATGTGGGCGATTGCTGCAGCTCTGCTTTACCACCAGCCCGGAAGTGTAATTGGTATATCTAACCAGGCATTGCCTAGTTGTGCTGTATCACCTACCCTAGCGAGACCATTACGAGTTTGTTTTGTGTCGTACCTATTGAGTGCCCTCTGATAGCCCTAGTTTATGGAGTATCATGGTATTGTATAGAGTACGGCATTATAAAATGTGTTAAGGGGGATATGAGTAACGCCTTAACGTTATTTTAATAGTTTGCTTTACTTAGACATTATTATAATAGCGTATATTACTACATAGTAGATAGTTCCACGGATCCTTAGAGGATGGGTATCCCAAACATCCTTTAGGTTACTTGTATTTCAATTGATATTTCACTTAAGTTGGATTTATTGATAGAAGAATGTTAATCCTGACTCGAGTGTCTTGTGTTTTTCTTTATGCTCAGGTTAGACTGAGTAGTAAAACATTTGAGACTCACCTTTGGAGTTGGAGCTTCGCTTGGAGATCCATCTATATCTATTCAGCTTCCAGTTATTCAGTTGACTCCAGTGATAGATACTCAAATTTTGTTATTGGCTATTGTATTGAGAATTCTATATATACGAGACTTCTGTTGTATCTTGCTTTAACTTATATATATATATATATATATATATAGTAGCTCCATGAACTACAATTCATTTGTTTCCGTTGTTATTATTATATTATTCTATGTCTGTGATTCTGTGATTTATTTATTTACTGTATGTACTGAGTTTTTCCAAATATAAATTAATAATTTGATATTTTGAGCAATTCAATTCTGACATGTGTGGATGCGAATGGTTGAAAATATCGGGATGTTACATGTGGTATCAGAGTTCTGGTTTTAGGCAAACTCAGCATATAGAGTAGATTTAATTGCATAATAGCCTTCTTTCGAGCTTGAATCTCTTCCTCTTTGGTTCGGGCATTCTTTGAATTTTAAACATTCCTTGTTCTGAAATCTATTCTCGTCCCATTCGTGTTCTTTTGATTCTGGAGTATCCCATAGCTCCACTGAATGATTTGTAAAGGAGTGAAACTCCTTTACAACAGCATTGATTCACCGAAGATTTCTGTATCCTCGGTTCAGATGCTGCACTCTCTTGCTATGCCCAAATTCTATCTTTTACGATCGGATGCCAATTTCCTCAGAATTCTGCATCGATCGTATTTTTGAAGTCACGGTTGACCGGTTAAGGTCGCCCGTGATTAATATCAGTATATCCATCTTCCTATTTTGCAATCTGATCATTTTATTCCCTTTTCAAGCCTACCTTCCTTATTAGAATTCTTTTGATTAGGATTGATCTTTATCCTTGTTTTGAAATTCATTCTGGAATCCTCGAGTGAGGGAGTGTATTTATAATTAATAAAAAAATGTTTTATATGTGTTGTTTGAGTTGTTAACATTGATTTGGGTTTTCGATCTATTCGTCTGATCAACGCTATCGATAGGAATTCCAAAACACTTGAACAGAGCAATCTGACACAATATTGTTTTCAAATTTGGTAAATGAAACAAATTTTGTATGATTATATCATACATATAAATATATAATTTTTTTGAAATTTTACAGTTAACTAAATTGGTTGTTAGAAATGATAATATTTGATTTTCATTTATTGTTTTGTAAACAATTGATTATTCCAACATATAAGTAAATGAAATTATAAAATATGGTTTAGAAATTGATTTGGTAAATGAATTTAAATTAAGAATTAAACTTCTGGTATTTTAGAAAATTCTGTTTTAAATTTAAGGGCATATTATTTACAGTATTTTCCAATAGAACCGTTTTCAAAGAATTTTAAAAGTTTTAAATCAGTACCCTCCTCCATTGTCGCTGAAAAATAATTATGGTGATGACTGCAGCATCATCTATATTCATTTTCGAGTTTCAAAGTGGAGAGGCCATTTGGTAGCTTTGCTACACTTTTGTTTTGAAAAATAAATTTGATTTGATTTTCTTAAGTGTGACTTGATTTATATTATATATAGGTATATGATTATAAAGTTTATATATATATATATAAATTGCTTGAAGGAAAATCGGAAATTTAACTCTCAAATTTTACGAAAGGGGTAATTTCAATTGTAAAATGAAGCCAAAATTTTGAATAAACATTTAAACTGGAAAAATTGAATTGGAAAATTCTACTTGTATACAACTCAATTACATTCTAATATAACTTACCTAAATTATTTAGAAGTTGAATATGTAATTGAATAGTATACAGTATAAATGGTGGTAATGAAATTTTAAATAAAATTTGAATGGTTATAACAAATGATTTTACACTACATCTATGATTATAGAAAATGTTAATCGAGATAAATTGAATATTAGATAATGAATAAATAAATATGAATTTAGAAGTAGTCATAATTGAATTATAAGTAAAATTAACTTATGTGAAATCAAATGGATTAAGCCAAATTGTTAAATATTAATTTGTTTAAATTAAAATTTATATGGTTTAAATTAATTGTTTTATTTTATATTTCAGATCAATTTTTCTTTCTTGTTGTTTCTATTCTCCTACCTCATTCCTTTTTGGGGACGAAAAGTTTTGAGTAGGGGAGAGTGTAACGACCCGTAAATTTTAATAATTTTATTAATGTAATTAACTGAAATTTTGTGAAATTTTATATGACAAAATTTTGAAATAAAAATTTGATATTTGGAATACGTCTAATTAAACAATAGCAATTGGTAAATTTCCATCTTATAATATGGAAATTTATTTTATTGTGTAATTTTATTTCAATTTAAATCAGTTAATACTAGATGATAATAAAATATTTTCCAAACCTGAATATTTTTATACAATAAATTTGTGTATCATCTTTTGAGTGAGACGTCATATTTCGTTTCTTCAAATTTGGACTGCTATTACCCCATTTATCTTATTTCGGACATTTTTGTAGCATTTCCGGTACCGATTATCGATTTTTGATAGGATGATCGTACCATTGATATTTGTATACCATTTTGATCATCTTGCAGTGCCGATCTCTGTGGTATATTCAATTCTGTGTTTCAGATTTTCGGTACCCGACGATATCCATGAAATGGATAACCGTATCGGTACGTTTCTAAAGCCTTTTGGTTTCTAGTGCCTTTTTATTTTCCTCCGTATTAATCATCAACCTTTTTAAATTCCCAGAACATAACTATTGACGTTTGGTCATCTTAATATTTCGTTTTATTATGTTTGATCATTTTTTATATGTTCGTTGTTTTGAGATAAAAAGAGAAATGAAAAGCTCATTTTACCTAAAGCTAGCCTTACCTCCACTCAAACCAAACGTCGCCATCTCCATGCGCTACCGCCAGCGAACATTTCGGGCTCCCCACGTCTCATGCATCCTTCCCTTGCCTTTAGTCACTTCCACCCTTGCTCTACCGCTCTTCTGATTTTACTTGCCGAGCATCCTTCCACCTTATGTAAGTTTTGCTGCTTATATATATATATATATATATATATATATATTATTCAGTTATATATAATATATGTTAGTTGTATATATAAAGTTTATATATATATATATGTATGTATGTCATTTACATCTAATAAATGTATGTATGTTTATATATATATATATATATATATATATATATAAGTCAGATATATGGTTACTTTGCCTGCAACTTTTATATTATATTATATATATAGATTTGTTATGAGTATATTTTGTAAGTAACCCGTTGTAAGCATTTTTATGCATTTGGTTTAAATATATAATACATGAGGATGTTTACAGTATATATAGGTCTAATATATACGAAATTTTGCCAAAAGCTTATGTAGCTGATATAATTGTTTTACAAACATAATTGTTTTGTTAAGTATATTTGTTTTATCAAACATTGATGTAAAATTGTGTGTGTATATATATATATATATATTAGTTTCTATGCATTAATTTATATATAAGTATTGCTTTAGATTATAATATATTAGATTTGAATATAATTTTTTGTATTACAAGTTGAGGGTTTTATTTGTAGTTGTATGCTAGATTTTGAAAGTTATTTGTTTATTATAAATTATAAGTTGTATATAATATGTTGTTCTTATGTGTATATATGGATAAGTTTTAAAGTTGTTTGTATATATTTGTGGTAGTAGTATATAACATCCTCTTTGTATCTTTATAAGTATTTTTATAATATGTTATAATATGTTGTGGGAAAATTTGTAGTTTACAGTAAGTTTATTTTACCAGCTTTATATATTTGTTATATATTATGATTTCAAAAGTATATGTATAGGTATGCATGAGTCTGTTTATATATATATATATATATATATATATATATATATATGCTGTATGAAAGTATATATATAAAAAGGTATAATTCGTTTTAGGTTTATAGATGTGAGTATTTGTATATTAAGGTTATATAAATTTTGTTTGAAGTTCTCTTTTATAGATAACTGTATAACAGTTTTGTATATATTTTGTATATTTAGTTATAATACATAAATGTTTATATTTCGGTTTATATACATTATATTATAAAGGTAAGTTATATTTTATACTATACTATGAGGTGATATTATATATACGACAGAGGTGTATATATATATTAATATATGTATTTGCATTGTGTATATAACCGTGTTTTGCTGTACGTTTATTTATATAAGTTTATATATTAGTTATATACTTGTATGTTTGTTCGTATATACATATTTTAAGTTTATATCCGTCTTGTTATATATATATTGTTTGCAACAGTTATATATATATATAGATATTTTGGACTCTTTTAGATTTCTAAATTATAACATATAAGATGATTTGGATATGTATTATGATTTGAAATAAAATATGTAATTTAAATTGAATATTGGTTTTAAGGAAAATAATAATATGGCATGCTTTTCATTTCGATTATATCAAGCTGATTCTGATTTGTTTCATCTATCTCTTATTTTCAGCCTTGTTCGTCGAATCCATATTCACCTTGCTTTGCTTTGAGATCTATCATTTGAATAGTCGATTGTCGAGCCCGTGATTCAATTCGTAACTCATCTCATCTTCTTGTCTCTCTAGCCTCGAAAGGTGAGCAATCACTCACAATTTACGTTCTTATATTTATTAAATTTGATTTCAATTGAATAGACAATTGAAATATGCTGCTGTCAGTTATTTACGTTGCTATGTATATGTTATTATCTATATCTGTTCATCTATGACATCTGACACCATTATCAGTTATTTATATTGATGATATATGCCTGTTAAATTATTATCATATTTGTTATCACTCTGCAAGTTCCATGTTAGTTTAGAATTCCCTATGGAATGAAATGATATATACCCGAACAATTTTTAGAATAGGAGAAAATCGTTATAGGCTGAAATGATAAACCAAAGAAAATTTCATTGAATTGAATTTAGGATTGCGGGTTGAAATGATATATACCCGTAGATATTTAAATTGCGATTGAAATGATAAATATCTGCATCGCTTGACCATAGGATAGAGAATTATATACAAACACCATTGGTTTATATATATATATATATATATATATATATATATATATATATATATATTGAAATGATTTCCAACGTTTAAAAGATATATATATATATATATATGTTTTTTATATAAATTTTGATTTTTAAATATTATATATATAAATGTTATTTTATATATATTTAAATTCTTGATTTTTAAAATTATATGTTTTGAAAATTTTAAAATTATTAGTTAGTTTTGAAATTATAAATTTTAAGAATTTACTTATAATTTTACTATTTTAAAATATGTATAAATTAGTTTTAATATAAAATAAGTCTAATAACAAGATTTAAGTTTAATAATAAGTTTGATTTAATTAAACATATGTTTAAGTATTTATTTAAATTTATATTTTAAAAATATATTTTTATAATAATAATTTGAATAAATTAAAGTTGGGAAGATAAAATTAATTTAATTTGAAATTGTATTCTTTTGGGAGTTATACTAATTTTAAAATTGATTTGAAACCTATTGAATTTGAGATTTAAGGATATGATTTTATAACTTGATTTTGGTTTAAGGTGAATAAATGAATATTTCAAGTTTAAATAAATTGAAGTAAATATTTAATTTATTTGTAATTTGGATTTTATTTAAATGATATTGGATTTATTAAGTGGATTTTTCAAAACTAAATAATAATGAAATTAAATTAAGATATATATGAAATTATTAAAATTAAGTTTGAAAATGTGGAATATTAAAGCTTTGAAATATTTTGAAATTCAAATGTATATTTGTGGTTCAAATCTGCATTCGAAATCGTATAATTTGAAATGGTTTATTGAGAGACTGAATTGAATTGAAATTGATGATTTGAGATCAGATTAAATTTGAATTTTGGAATTCGAATTGATTTGAAATAGATTTGTGAAATTTGAGGAAGCTATTTTATTATATAAAGTATTTTTGAATTATATTTAAAACTATTTGTATATTTACTTTGTAAATTATTTTAATATAAACTATTTTAATATAAATTATTTTTAATATAAACTATTTTTAATATAAACTATTTTAATATACTAACTGTTTTATTATAAACTATTTTAACTTATAACTATTTTATATAAACTATTTTATTTTATAAACTATTTGATTATATATACTATTATTTTTATCTAAATTGTTCAAGTGGGAAGTTATGATTTCAAAGTTATGAATTTCAAAGTATTATGTTATCAAGTGTTATGATTTCTAAAGTGTTACAAATTCTAAGCTTTATAATTTTGAAAGTGTTATAACTTTGAAGTGCTATGATTTCAGAAATGAATTTATTTGAAGTGAAATGATATAGTTTTGAAATTGGAATGATATTTTGGTTTTGAAGTATAAACTATTTTGAAATGACCGCGGTTTTATAATAACGTTTGGTTGTTAAAGAGACCGAGATCAGTTATTGTCATACTCTTTGCCAATACCGAAAACCACTTTAACAGCCATGTATGCAGTGGAGATTCCAAAATGAAGTAGGATGGTGGCGACGTCTTATTTGAGGTATATACGTAGACTTGTCTCTCATAAGTTGACATAAGGTGGCTAAAACGGGAGCAATTTACGGGCCAAGTAAGGTAGCTCCTCCGATCGGACACTATCCATCATATGCCATTCTATTACTTTGTGATTGATTTGGTGCGCACCTTTGATTTAGGAGTGTGGCTCGAGGTGGGCGATTGCTGCGGCTTTGCGTTTCCACCAGCCGGGAAGTGTAATTGGTACATCTACCCTGGCATTGCCTAATTGTTCTGTGTCACCTAACCTATCGAGACCATTACGACTTTATTTTGTGTCGTACCTATGGAGTGTCTTCTGATATCCCCAGTTTACAGAGTATCATGGTATTGTATAGACTATGGCATTATAAAATGTGTTAAGGGGGATATGGGTAATGCCTTAATGCTATTTTAATAATTTACTTTACTTTAGACATTATTATAGTAGTGTATATTACTACATAGTAGATAGTTCCACCGATCCTTAGAGGATGGGTAACCGAAACATCCTTTAACTTATTTATATTTCAGTTGATATTTCACTTGAGTTGGATTTATTGATATAAGAATGTTAATCCTGACTTGAGTGTTTACTGTTTTGCTTTACGCTCGGTTCAGACTGAGTGGCACTGCATTTGAGACTCACCTTTGGAGTTGGAGCTTCGCTTGGAGATCCATCTATATCTATTTTGCTTCCAGTTATTTAGTTGACTCCATTTATAGATACTCAGATTTTGTTATTGGCTATTATATTGAGAATTCTATGTATTCGAGACTTCCGTTGTATCTTGTTTTAACTCTGTTATATATATATAGTAGCTTCATGAACTACTATTCATTTGTTTCGCTGCTTATTGTTATATTGCTCTCTGTCTGTGATTCTATGATTTATTTATTTACTGTATATGCCATGTTTTGCCAAATATAAATTAACAATCTAATATTTTGAGCAATTTAATTTCGACATGTGTTGATGCGAGTGGTTGAAAATATCAGGATGTTACACATACATTTATTTATCTAGATAAGTGAGAATGTATAATAAAAATTTTATTTTATTTTCGAAAATAAAATGTCTTTATGACATCATCAAAGATGTCACCATTCTCAAAAAATCGATTTTTGAATTTAAATTGAGTTTAAATGATTTAATGATTGTTTTAAAATCAAATAAGGTCCTTTTAATTATTAAATAGTAATAGAAATGACTTTTTCAAATTTTTTTACACATCGGATTTCATATTCATTACGATTTAATCAGATATATGTTATATGTATTATCCCGCCTTTTAGTAAGGCCATGACACCAAGGAATTGACTGGAAACCGAAGATAGTCCATCTCGAAGATCGGTTACACACAGGTTTACTATGAATACTGGTAAATTTTGTCCAAGTCTAGATCGAGCTACAATCGATATGATACGACAAGCAAAGCTATGAAAGCCAACATTCCAAGTTTCAAGTCAATCGAAGTTCGTATGATCAAGATATGGATCGATCAAATTCAAGAAAGAAAGCATCGGTTCATATCCATCATGTCTTTCATACTTCATATCCACTAGACCTATTCCATTTCGTATCCATCGTGTTTACTCCACTTCGTATCCATTAACTAAAGCTAGTTCATATTGGCCCCATCCACACAGTTAGTATCGATCGGCCAATGATCGATACGAATGTACCACTAACGATCGATATAAAGTAGCATCTTCTATCGATATGAAACAAGCCAAACACCATCGATACGAAGTAGCATCTACTATCGATATGAAACAAGCCAAACACCATCGATACGAAACAGTTGCATGTAATCAATATGAAACAGTCCCTAAGTCATCGATACAAAGCGGCTTCAAGCATCGATACAAAGTGAAGTGCAAACCATCGATACGAAAGGAATTAATCATGGTCGATATGAACAAAGCACGTAAAAGTGGAAGATTCGGTCACTCGGCATGGAAAGTGGATCGATCTTGGAATATAGCGCCACATCATCGATCCAAGTATGATCGAAATGAATTGCCATCGATCTGAGTATGATTGATACGTATGTGATCAATGAAGGCGCCAGCTAGATGAAAATCCAAACTTGGATCGATCATAACTCAAAATCGTATAGTCCAAATGCCACCAAATTTTCATAGGAGCTTGCGTACCATCTCAAGAATTTCTATGATCGATATGAATGGCACACGTATCGATCATGGATTGATTCCAAATGACCATGGATCGATCTGGTGGGCCGACCCACCTGAGAGGAGTATTTCGAGATCTGAGCCAGATATTTTCAGCCTATGCCTATAAATAGCAGCCATATGCCTCCAAAAAATGCACTTTTGATTCTTCCACGCAATACTCTATGGAGACTCATTGTAACTCGAGTGCTTGAGAGTGTATTGTTGTACTCAGATTATAAACTTCAATAAAACAGCAAAATTTCCGTAGTGGACGTAAGCTACAACATCGAACCACTCTAAATTCTTGTGTTCTTGCATTTCTTTTTGTTTGTTTTGGCATGTTTGTTAGATTAACCTCCTTTTTCATTTATATTCTTCACTTTAATTTCTTCAAAAACGTCCGAAGAGTGTTGTGCCCAATTTTGGTACAAACACTTGGGTGCTTCCATTATTAAATCTAAGCTTTTCTCCACTTTATTGGATCTACTACCGTCGTTGGATTACATAAATCTAAGGAGAAGATCCAGATCTACCATTTAGGCATTCGTTCCATAATATTTAGATTGCATCAAATCTAGGAAGGAACTACATCAACCATGGTTAATACAACGACTTCTTCAACTGTTGCTAATCCAGAAGGACGGGATAGATAGAACCCCGCACAGCTGCCTGCTAAAGGTCAGAATTCAGCTGGACCCTTAGATTCAAAAGGCCCTGTCACCAAGGAGGAGTTCTAGATCCTTATGCAAGAGCTTACCCAAAGCCATCAGGAGCTCAGGCAATAGATCCGTGCTGACACGGAGCTTGTGAATTAGCTAAATGAAGAACGCCGAAGGAGATCTATGAGGATCACATCTCACACTCCTATAACAAAAGCTCAGCTTCATCTGACTTCAACCACAGATCCATGCGCCATCGTTTGGATGGTAATTACGCAGAAGCCTCTAGGGTTCAGCGTGCTTTGAATCTCGGACAAGCTGGGATTGGATTTTCTTCAGGTCAGCAAGCTGGCCCTTCCTCCCGAGGAGGTGCGCTTACCAACTACACCGTTCATGACCACACAGCTGCTGCCATGGCAAATATGTAAGTTCAACTTTAGAATCAAGCAGATCCAGTCTCTCATCAACACAATCATGCTCCTGAACCCTATGCTCCTAAAGATCCAGAACCAAGGAGGTGAAGCAGGACCATCGACCATGCCCGGACCATCCTCGCAACGTGGAACCTAACCATGCCATAGCCCTGAATGTCTGAATGTCTGAATGCCTGACATTCCAACCATGATCCCTCAGACGATCCGTGAAAGTCAGGGCCTCACCAATGATGATTAAGGAATCTTCCGAAGTCATACTCCGTTCACTGATGACATCCTCTATGCTGAACCACCTCACCGATTCAGGATGCCAACTTTTCCTGTTTACAAAGGAAGCTTAGATCCTAATCCACACATCCTAAAGTACGAATGGCTCATGAATGCCGCTTGAGATGGCGAGGCGATCAAGTGTAGAAGCTTTCCTATCTCTCTAGGGGCATTGCAACCATGCGGTTTACTCATTTACCACCTTGATCCATATCATGCTTTGATCAGTTGGCCACTAAGTTCGTCGAACAATTCTGCATGCATGTTATAAGGCGGAAGGATGTCAACACCCTATTCAGTGTTACATAATCCCCGGAAGAGACACTCGGGCATTATTTCGAAAGATTTCATGCCACTTATGTAGAAATTAGTAACCCTAATGACCATTCTATATTGGTGGTACTAACCAAGGAAATCGATCCTGATTTCGAGTTCGGCAATTGGTTTGCTGGGAAACCCCCCACGTTATTGGATTGTTTCTATGCTAAGACGGCCCAGTTCCTGAGGAGAAAAGATGCTAAACAATCTAGAAAGCAGGAAGATGCGGGGCTCGGTAACGAAGTCATCCAAAGTAACGTTGTTGTGAAACAAACCGAAGAGAATTCCGGTAAAGTACAACTGAATATACAGAATAAGCAGAGTCAGCAAAAAGGCGATGGAGGTCAGGGTAAGAAGCAAGATCAAAGTCGTGGACTGAGATGTAAAGCACCTATATTTTACCAATATACTCCCCTGAATACATCCTTGGAGAATGTTTATCTGCAGACTTGTAACACTAGCCAGTATAAGAAGCCTGCCCCAAAACAGTCGTTTGAGAAGCAGATACAAACCGGAAAATTATATAGATTCCACGATTGTTATGGCCACAATACTAATGAGTGTCATCATTTACAAGACATCATTAAAAATTTACTCAGAGAAAGGAAGTTGGAACAATTTGTGCGGGCGCCGTAGAACGGAGGTGCGGGCCCATCAAACCCAAATCAAGGTCAAAACCAAGCTAGATCAGAAGAACCCACGCATACTAGCGGGAGGTTGGTTATTAATGCAGTCAGTGGTGGTCCTCATCCAGTAGATTAGAGCTAGAGGGAAATGGAGTTGTATGCCAGTTCAATTAGGCATGCGAACTTCAAATGTTAAAGTAATATTGATGATAGGGCTCCGACAAAACAGCAGAAAATTATGACAGATGACATCGTTTTTCGAAACAGAGATGCTAATAGAGTTGAACCTCCATAATTAACCCACTAGTCATATCAGCTTAAATAGTTCCTGCTTGGATAAAGAGGATCTTGGTAGATAGTGGAAGCTCCGTGAATATTCTGTTTAAACGAGCTTATGACCATATGAAATTGGAGGCGAAGGATCTAAAGCGATGTCAACCTCGTATACATGGCTTTAATGGAAGTGCAATGATACCCGCTGAGATGGTGGAATTGCCAGTTGAGTTAGGAAATGGAGATCGTCGGAGAGTCTGGATGCTACAGTTTGTTGTGTTAGACATTAATGCTCTGTATAATGCTTTCTTGGGCCGACCGGCCCCCGCTGAATTCAAGGCAGCTATTGCCCCGTAGTGCTTGACTCTTATGCTTCCTATAGACAATGGGGGTTGGAGTTTTTCAAGAAGATCAGGCAGCTGGATGTGCCTGTTATGTTTCTGGGCTGCGGGAGGCGCAGCGGAAGGAGAAGGGAAAGGATGTAGAGGAATCTCTTTGCGTTTGTTTTTTGAAAATTGATAGTTAACGTTTGGGCCTAGTCCCGGGCACCATAACCAGTTCCTGAAAGATCTTGATCCATGAGACAATGATAATGAAGAGGAAGTCAAAGACAGTGAGGCTTCCCTGACAGAGTTGACAATCGATGTTTCGATCAATGATAATGATGACTCTAGAATGATAAAGGTCGGGTCTAAACTTAGCCACCAAATGAGAGAGGAATTGGTTGAATTTCTCTAGGAAAACCTCGACGCATTTGCTTGGACTCACTCTGATATGTGTGGGATCTTGTTAGACATCGCAAGCCGTGCATTGAATATTGACCAATGGCATGTCTCAGTCAAGCAGAAGCGCGTTATGGATCCAAAGAGATCTTCCACCCTAAAGGAAGAGGTAAGTAAACTCAAGTCAAACAAGTTTATTCGAGATGCATTATACCCGGAGTGGGTATCCAACCCAATGCTAGTCAGGAAATCTAACCGAAAATGGAGAACTTGTGTAGACTACTCAGATTTGAATAAAGTCTACCCTAAAGACAGTTTTTCACTTCCCAGAATTGATCAACTTGTAGATTCAACGGCCAGACCTGAACTCTTATCTTTAATGGACGCATATTCCGACTACAATCAAATATTGATGCACCTACATGATAAGGAGCATACCAGCTTTATCACTGATTTGGGACTTTATTGCTATAAAGTGATGTCGTTCGGACTCAAGAACGCTGGGGAAACTTACCAAAGGCCTGTGAATCGAATGTTCGCCAACCAGATCAAGAAAACCATGGAGGTGTATGTGGACGATATGCTAGTAAAGTCATGGCTATCCATCAATCATGTCAAAGACTCGAAAATAATGTTCAACGTCCTCCGATAGTACCGAATGGAGCTTAACCTGTTGAAATGTCACTTCAGAGTTGCATCCGAAAAATTCCTTGGATTCGTTGTCAATGCTTGAGGAATTGAAGCCAATCCTAGGAAGATTTTGACGAGTTGGAATCTTGAGACTCATAGGACTATAAAGCAAGTGTAGAGCCTCACGGGAAGGTGGGAGCATTGAGCAAATTCATCTCCAAATCCATACACAAATGCATTCTATTCTTCGATATGATCTGGAAAGGAAAGCACAATTTCATATGGACGATGGAGTGCGAAGATACATTCCAAGTATTGGTTCAACATCTAGCAACGCCACCTATTCTGTCAAAGCCAGTTGATCATGAAAGATTATACATCTATTTGGTGGTTTAAGCAAATGCGTGTAGTGCTGCATTGGTTCGGGAAGAGGATCGGATCTAGCGACTGGTCTATTATATAAGCAAGCGATTGACTAGGGCAGAGAGAAACTACCCAAAATTGGAGAAGCTGGCTTATTGCCTTGTCATTGCCTCGAGAAAGCTCCGTCCATATTTCTAAGCTCATCCGATCATAGTCTACACCGATCAGCCGTTACGATAGGTCCTTACGTGGCCTAAGACGTCTGGTAGGTTACTCAAGTGGAACACCGAGCTGAGTCAGTTTGATATTGCTTATACACCAAGCCGAACCATCAAGGACAAATTCTAGCAGACTTTATAGCTGAATTTACTCTATCGAAGGACTTTCACGAAACCGGTGAATCTCCCAAATACGTATGGAAGCTACACACCGATGGAGCATCAAACGACCGCTGCTCAGGCGTTGGAGGTGTACTCGAAACTCTAGCAGGTCGGTCTGTATGCTATGCTTTGAAGTTTGACTTCCACATGATTAATAATGAGGCCGAATATGAAGCTTTACTCGCCAGACTCATTTCTAGAGACTTAAGGATTATTGTTGTGGAGATCTATTGCGACTCGCAGTTGGTCGTATGCTAAGTTCGGGGAGAACATCAAGCAAGAGACCGAAGGTTAGCCACTTATCGTGCCCAAGTCTAGGAAGTGTTGAGTCAGTTTGACTACTATCCCATCCACTGTATACCCCGAGAGCATAATCAGAAGGCCGGTTCTTCGGCAAAACTGGCCAGCACCGATGAAGCACCGTGAATGGGACTCATCTCCGTTGAAACACTTACCTCTTCGAGTATCGATCAGATGGAGACGGACAGGGTGCATGAGGTAACGCCTGAGAAGGAGTCATGGATGACCCCATTCAAAAACCATATCGAACATGGAAATTTTCCTAACACAGGAGTGAGAAAAGTTAAGTTCTCCAGAAAGCTTCGTGATTCATTATCCAGAATGGAGTCATGTACAGGAGAGGATACTCTGTTCCTTTACTTCGGTGTATCGCCTATGACAAGATCAAATGAGTGTTACATGATGTGCACGAGGGAGAATGCGACGATCACACTTGGGAGCAAGCCCTTTCTAAGAAAATACTCCAATATAGGTACTATTGGCCGACGGTGATTCAAGATGCAACGGATTACACCAAGAAATATGATAGATGCCAAAGGCACACCCGAATTCCAAGATCCCGGCCAACCCAAATCACTCAGATGGTCAGTCAATGACCATTTTCCACATAGAGCATCGATATATTGGATATTTACCTCTGGCCAAAGGTGGTGCAAAGTACGCCATTGTTGCAGTTGACTATTTTATCAAGTGGGCGGAAGCCAAGCCCCTTGCTACTATCACAATGAAGAAAGTAATCGACTTTATTATACGCAACATTATTTGTTGATTTGGCCTCTTGCATACCATTGTCACTGACAATGGAGCCCAATTTGATTGTGTCAAGTTCAAGAATTTCTGTCATCATTTTCGCATCCAAAAGAAGTTCTCGACATTTCTCACCCTCATGCGAATGGACAGGTCGAAGCTATTAACAAAGTTATTAAGTCCATTCTGAAGAAACGATTGGAGAAGGCTGGAGGCAGATGGGTTGATGAACTTCCCATGGCCCTACGGGCATATCGAACTACCCTCAAGTCTGCGACCATCCATACTCCATTTTCACTTTCGTAGGACTCTGAAGCCATTATTCCAGTTGAATTGGAAGTACCTTCTCATCATGTGACATATTATGATCCAAAGATGAACTCCATCTTACTTGCTGAATCCCTAGACTTATTGGATGAGAAGTGCGAAGAGGCTGATTTGAGGGAAGCCGCACACCGAAGTCGATTCGCCCGATTATACATTGCTAAGATCCGACCCAGGACCTTTGAACATGACGATCTCGTACTCAAGAAAATTTATCCGGTCCCTTCACATATGAAATCAACATAGGAAGGACCGTATGTTATTGAACGGAGACTCAAAGATGGCACAATCAAATTATCAACTTTTGATGGTCTCACTTTGTCGAGAGCTTGGAACAGCAAGAGTCTCTGGCACTATTACACATGATAGGCTTTGTTTATTCATTTAGTTTGCTTTTCGTTTGAAATTCATTTGTGCATTTCAAAATTTGAAATCGTATTAAGGCAATTGACTTTGCCATACTTTCTTTTTTTAGTAATAAAATGCAAACTCATCGAACAGGGCGGCGATTCTTGCAATGCGTTATATGACCATCACAATGCATAGAGAGCGAAATTCCATCCTATGGTGGGACTTATTCGAATAGGGAGTGACTATGATATGACCGGTCACTTGCTTAGTGAAACCCCAAGCTCAGGGGCAACCAACCGTACTGAAATCAAAGAGGACTGATACATAACAATCTTCTAACAAACTCTAGTTCCCAGAGTGCAAGCCGGAGTATAAACTTCAAATCCAAAACATGGGCTTGAGGAGGATGGATCCGTCTACCCACAACTTAGCCCATGTACAACCTAAACTCGAGGAGGATGGATTCTTCCATCCACGACCTCGTCTCTATTTTTACAAGCTTAAGGAGGATGGCTCCATCCATATATGGCTTTGCTTACCCACTAAGAGTGGATGTGATCCGACCATCCATAGCCCTGATCAACTTCTCGTTCCCGGAGTGTGAATGAGATCCCAATACTTAGGCAGATGTGACTGAACGTCTGTCAATCAAATCCTGATTTTAGGAGGGAACACTGGAGTATAAACATCAATATGGGTGTGATTGACCACCCACCAATTAACTCTAAGTCTCTAGAGCGTGGGCTGGAGTATAAATGCAAACCGGGTGTGAACTAACCGCCTGCAAGATGACTCCAAGTTCCCAGAGCATGGGTTGGAGTATAAATAGAAATCGGGTGTGACTGACCACCCACAAATCAACCTAAGTTCCCAAAATGCGCACGTAATTCTAAATATTAAACAGATGTGACTGACCTCCATAAAACAACTTAAATCCCCAAAGCATGGACCTATTTCTAAACACTAAATAGGTGTGACCGACCGCCCATCAACCAACTCCAGATTCCCAGAGCGCACACTGGAGTATAAAACATTAAATGGGTGTAATTAACCACCCACGAAATAACTCTTATCCACGAAGCATGTATATGACTCCAAGTATTAACCGGGTGTGGCCGACTACCCATGAATTATCCTATGTCTCTGGAGCGTGGATGTGATTCGAAATGATGAGTAGGCGCAACCGAACACCATCACTCAAGCTCAATCCCCAAAGTGCAGATACAAGTACTTATTGTTGAGCAACTGTCGACCGACCACTTCAATTCATCCCTAAGACTGGGAGCAAAACTCAAATACCAGCTACTGGTCGAGACAATACAATATTGGGACTCGACTTAACGTTTGGTTAAAACCCGAAGCCATGACTTCGGGACTTAACAACCGAACTCAAGTCCAATTCAGAGACTAAAGCCTCACAAGTAGATTGAATGGAAATTTAAGCGCTAAAATACTTAAGCAAATAAACATAGAGTTATGCTAAAAAAAATGGAATTTCATTTCAACTATTCTTTGAAAGAAAATGATAGGTACAAAATTATTTCAAAAATTCCTATAGGCAGGGGCCGAACTCGCATCTATACACGGCCTACGGAAAGCAAAAAAGAAATTCATACCTATTTACTAAAAGAGGGAATAAAAGCACACGTCTACTACTTTGGCTTCTTCTTCCTCAGTGTCGACCCACTAGATCTACCGCTTTGATGCCTCTGCGAGCTTTTACCTTTTGCTAGTTGATCTTCGGTCGAAGGGAATACCGAGGTCTCTTCCTCCAAACTCATGGGGATCAGGATACTTTCTGAATGCGAAGCCAGAGGAATCGTGGTGCTCTCAATGTTAGATGATGGGGGAGCCACGCTAGTGTCAATGATTGTACCGCCAGGAGAAATCATACGCATGGGGACCAGACCAAGACCCGCCATTCCACCTCCAATACTACTAGCCTGTGTGGCTCTTTCCATTTCAGCATTAATCTCTGCATTATCTCTTCCTCCTGAACTACTTGGACATCCATGAGAATGCAGCTAGTTGGGCTCGAAGAGCTAGCCGTAAACACACCTTCACCCATGATGAAAGGCAAGTCGGTAAGTGGATCACTCTGGTGACCAAGGAGTTCTTCCATCATATGTTCGTCAAGAATGAAAACGCTCTCGTGCACCGCCTCAGTTGATGCAGTGGCCATTGTCATGGTTGCCTCCATCATAATGGCCTTCTGCTTATGATGCAGCTCTTGGGTTATATGAGACTCGGCCGGTGCGGAATCTATAACTGAATGAAGATAAGAGAAAATATTAGTGGCATCTTCTGACTACGCTCCAGCCTCTGGATAAATTTAAGAAGTGTTCAGAATACCTCCCTCAGATTGGCTCATATGCGAGGCCGGTGCGCCTTTAGTGCCATGCTCGTGCACTAGACACAGATGCGGTTAGTCAGTATCGTACGTAGGAATAGTTGGAGGGTTAATTGTAGAAGTAAGCTCAGGTTGAGTTGTTGTAGGCATTTTAAAGCTGGCTTCATGGCTTTCAATTCCAGACCCCTCTCCAACATCTAGATACAGGGCGACAAGTTTTTCCTTTTTAAAAGTGACAATGGCCTTGTGAAGAACTTTTCTCTCATCTTTAGTTAATATCTAGTTCTACAGCTCAAAAGTCATCAATAGTCGTGGTACGCCTTTTCATCCTCTATCAAGAGGCACCAGGCATTGTATAGATGAAGCGGGTAGTCATCGAGCCAGCTTAGGTTGCGGCGTTTGAGGACATTGAAAATATAAGTGACTAGGAGGTCTTCGATGTCACATTCCAACCCGGCCTCTGCCGCTCTGACATCGGTTTTGATTTTGGCCTCGGTCTTGGACCATTAACTTTGCCACATTCCGCTCACCCGTAAGTTCCACGGCCTGCTCACATGCCTCTTGGGCAGCTTTGTTAGCATCATCTTTTTCTTTGACGGCTTAAGTAAATTGGCTTTAAGCTCCTCAAGCTCTTTGAGCACGGCGTCTCTTTCCGCCATAACGGTGGTAGTTTTGTAGCTCGTCTACTCGACTAAGGTCAGGTGCTCCTATCGCATCTGTTCTATCTTCTTGCTTTCCTCATCGACTTTCTTAAGGGCCTCCTTTTTAAGTTTCTTAAAGTGTAATTTTTGGTGTTAAGCACTTGCGCTATGCGATCTTTTTAGGTAAGATCTTTCTCCAGATTTTCAATTGTCTTTGCCCACTTGAAGGCCACTGTAGAAGCTTTTTGCGCTGTTTTCGCCCATTTTCGATATTGATTGTAGACGTCATACACATAGTCGTGAACAGTTTGTTTTGCCCCAGCGAATATCCGCTTCAAGTTCAGGGAGAAGTGAACGCCATCGAAGCAGATATTAGGGAAGTCCGTTTTCAACTGAGCAATTTGGATGGCTCCATCTCTCGTGAGCTCCAAAGCCACTGATGTAGTGACGACAAGAACATCTGTCCCAGTTCTACGACGCTACTCGAAGATCTCAAAGTTTGTGGAGGCATTGGCTGGCGTGAAGTTTTGGTAGTTTGTTTTTCAGAGCCGGAGTGTAGCGTTGGACCTCTAGGTGGCGAAAAGTGTGACCGGCAGCGGCGCCTATACTCACTCTCCTTATGTATTTCTTTCTCGTAACGCTCCATCTCCTGACTTGGGTAACCATGATCGTGTTCACATTCGGCCTCATGCCTGTGAGACTTGTAATATAAGCTAGATGAATGGCGCGTAGAATGGAGATTATCGATCATAGATCCTCGCTTCCGCATTGTATCTGTAAAAATGAAAAGAGAAACAGAGTTAATTATCTCCAGAGACTGAGAAGCGTGTGACTAGAGATTGTGTGGTGCCGTAAAGTGTGTGCATGTATGTGAAAACTCCCAAACCAATCGGTTGTATCAGTCGTACTCGAAGAAGTTGGCTCCCTTATATCTAAGGCGCTTTGAAGCCCCTTTAGTCCAGAACCTTGGTGTAAAGACAAGTCATCCGAAATGGTAATGAACCCTCCGTTCATGGGGGAGAAGTCTTCATGCTTACACCAGTTATAATAGGCAGAGATAGCACGACAATTTTGCATCTTGTTGATTTGTAAGCCGCAGCCTTGCCTTTTCTTTTCAATTCCGAAGATTAAAGACTGTACGAAGGCGCAGCTGTGGGCTCATCCCCAGCGGGCACGTTCTCATAATCATCTTGCTCAACGATTATGATTCTGAAAGCTCTCCTTCTGACTTGCCTCACCGGAGCCTTCCTGATAACTCCTGCAAGTTCGTGCTTTGGTCTCTATCAATTAACCCCACGGCAATCAGATTTTCATCTGTGAGGACTTCATCGATTTCTCTTTGTGCGGCGGGCACCTCCTAACGAGCCCTTGCTATCCCTTTAAACTAAGCCCCTTCCGGTTACGGAGTCGAAGCTGTATAAGAAGCAAAGTGTTAGTCTCCACAATCAATTAATATTATTCAATTAATCAACAAAGAGGATGAAGCACTTACGTCTGGCTAGCCACCGTCTGGCGAACCCCAGTGGACACCGTACGAAAAACCATTCGGTTTTAGAATAACTCAGCTTGCTCCAAGCTCCGTTCACAACTTGACAATTCCTTATTGCTTCTAGGAAAGTGAAGGAGGGGTTGTCCCAGTGACTTTTTATGTTGAATAAGTATCTGATTTCTTCTACGGCCGGAGGACGGAAGAGGTGTTCCATAAAGATAATGAACAGGCTATTGAGCAAGGCATACCCATTTGGATGCAACTGGGACAGGGAAATCCACAAGAAAAGTAACACTTCTCAGATAAACTAGTTGAAGGTAGGAAGTGTCCCGGCCGCACACATTAATATATTACAAACTGTATACCCCTCTGTGGGTTGTGAGCTCTATCTTCTGGCCCTGGTAATACGAAATCGTTCATCAACAACTCATGTCTTAGGCAAATCCTACCTAGCATGACTTCAGAAATATTAGATCGGACATAATCCTACATGTTCATAATAAAGACCGCTCCTGGGAATTTATCCGGAGCAGGGTGAATTATTTCAACTGCAATAGCTGGCATTTCAATTACAGGAAGAGGCGGACTCTGAACATCCTGCCACTTAGAACGTCCGGCCCCCATAGCTATTCAACTCAGTAAAAATCATCGTTAGAAGACAATAAAACCATATTCCCTCCAGTGTAAAGTGTGTAAATGTGTTGTGCAGTACAGTGCTACACGATACTTAAGAAATTCTATGGAATTTGTGAGATGTTCAAACAACAAGACTTCGAGATTAAACTGGAGTGACCGTCGTCGCTGGCTGTTACAACCGAGCCATCTAGACTTCGAAGAACGATCCAAGTTAAAGCTTGACAAATTTGTTAAGTTACATTTCCATCGACGAGCTTCGAAGGGCAGTCAAATATGCAGTGAAACAGTGAAGTCCAATTATGCAAGGCGGAAGCTCGTCGAAGTCAAATGTTCGGTTATGCAAAGGGTTCGTATCCATTAAAATGCAAGTTCGGATCGATCACTAGAAGTGCAATTCGTATCGATCAAGGAAGTCAACATCTCGTATCGATCGTCGAAAGGTAAATTCATATCGATCCAGAACTCTCAACCTCGTATCGATCACTTACAGCGTCATCGTATCGATCGCCATATTCAAGTCTTCATATCGATTGCTTTGAATCGATACGAACTCCCATCATCGATTGATATGAAGCTTCATACTCCATCGATACGAAGTTCCATTGCCTGGATCAGTACAAACTCACTCTAAATCCAGATCGATACAAACTCATATTTCATCCATCATCGACACGAACACCGTCTTCGGATCCCTCCACACTTATTTCTCTCCAAGCAACTCAAATGCCATTCCAACCTTCCTTGGCTTTGCTCCGACCATTTTCGGCCTCCTCATTGCTAGAATCCACCACGAATGCAAGTGGAATGGCATGAGAATTTGAGTCTCATGAGTAAGTTGAATTTGGTCAATAATTTACCTAATTTCAGCAATTAGTTTGGGGGATTAGAGTTTGGTTTGATTCGAAAGCAAGAGCAGTTTTCCTTTTCTTGGTTTTTCTATCGACACGAAGGAAAGGATGGAATGGAATAAAGTAAAAAAATTCTAAGTACAAAACCATATTTATATGGTTCGAACCCGGGCGAAAATCGATTCGTCTCCCAGTATCAATGACCGGTAGAAGCGGTTCACACATCATCGGTATGAAGCAACGTTCTTATCCATCAACTCACATCAGTCAAGAGTGCAACTATTCGTAACCATCAAGTCGAATCGATTTGAGACAAGGCTTTTCATATCCATTGACCCATCGATCGAAGTGACAACTTCATATCTATCACTTTGAAGACCAGCAGTTTTCCTTTTCCCGGTTTTCTATCGATATGAAGGCAAGGATGGAATGGAATCAAGTAAAAAAATTATAAGTACAAAACCATATTTATATGGTTGGAACCCGGGAGAAAGTCGATTTGTCTCCCAGTATCAATGACCGGTAGAAGTGGTTCACACATCATCGATGCGAAGCAATGTTCATATCCATCAACCCACATCAGTCAAGAGTGCAACTATTCGTAACCATCAAGTCAAATCAATTTGAGACAAGGCTTTTCATATCCATTAACCCATCGATACGAAGTGACAACTTCATACCCATCACTTTAAAGACCACTAGAGTTCGCATCCATCGATACGAAGAAATTTCAAGGAACAAATTATTACGTATCGATAGCCAACATTACAAAATACCTCTCCTGACTTTTAAAATCAATCCAGGAGGGATCAATATGAAGGGATACTCTAAAACAACCATCAAGCGTTGTTACAACTCAAATTTCACGTCAATCTAGGAGAGATTGATACAAACTTGATTCAAAAAAAACTTGACAACGACTCGTGAATGTGCAAACGTCAACGGGATTCAGGTTAACATACGTGCATGTATGACGGACTAACATTAAATTTTCAAAATTCACAGGAATTGAATGCTTACCTAGAGACAACTACAACAATGGACAACAAATTGCTAACATCGACACTCCGTTACAATGATGCACTGCATAATCATTGGCAGTCGATGGTTCAGCATTAATATTACTTGAAATCAATCAAAGGTTGCATCTTTTAACGAAAAGATGGAAACTATTCAACGAATCGAATATAACTTTTCAAAATGAAGACTGCAGCTTTTCAAATCACATCATGTTCTCACAAGACGTACTTTGGAGGGAAAATGTTATCTCGCCTTTTGACGAGGCCGTGACACCAAGGAATTGACCGAAAACCGAAGGCAGTCCATCCCAAAGATCGGTTATACACAGGTCTTCTATGGATACTGGTAAATTTTGTCTGAGTCCGGATCTAGCTACAATCGATATAATACCACAATCGATCTGGTGGGCCCATCCACATGAGAGAAGGACTATTTTGAGAATCCGAGCCAGATATTTTTAGCCTACGCCTATAAATAGCAACCATATGCCTCTAGAAAATGGACTTTTGATTCTTCCATGTCGATACTCTATCAGAGACTCACTGTAACTCGAGTGCTTGAGTGTGTACTGTTGTAAACAGACTATAAACTTCCATAAAACCATAAACTTTCCATAGTGGACATAGGCTACAATGCCGAACCACTCTAAATTCTTGTGTTCTTCCTTTCTGTTTGTTTTGCGTGATTGTTAGATTAACCTCCTTTTCATTTATATTATTCACTTTAATCTCTTCAAATACGTCCAAAGAGCACAATTTCTGTACAAACGATATGTGACATACATGCACACATTTATACATATGTACATCCATGTACACATATGTACACCGAAGAATTAACATTTAATGATTACTAATGATAAATAAAATAAATATCATGATATTTATAAAGGAGGAATGATGACATATCTCCACCTTAGTCCACATTCTCATCCAAGTGTATGTCCTAAGATTTAAGGAAAAAGGCATAAAGTGATGGAGGCTATGGCAAGGGGATGGGTTGTGCACGTGGCTGTGTAGTTAATGCCCCGATATTACCCCGCTACAACCCCGCTATATCTCATAGCGGATTTCTACCGCTACGATTTTTCCATGCCCTAGAATATAGCCTTTCCGCTTTAATCCCCGCTATATCCCGTTATTTCCGCTATTCCCGCTATATCTTTTTTAATAAAATGAATTGAAAAATTACATTTATACATTATAAAATTATGAAACTAATTTATATGATTTAATTTTTAATATATTTTCAGAAATGAAAATACTCTAATATTCTACCAAATACAATCATGTTATATAACAGTTTTTCATTTATTTAAAATATATTCGCATATGTTTTTATTTAAAATTATTTATGTATTATTTATAATTCAATTGAATGATAATTTTTCATTTAATTACCATTTATATATTTGTAAAAACATTAAGTACGAGTTTTATATGCTATTTTAGAGCCATCCACTATATCCCGCTATATCCTCGCTCTATCCCCGCTATGACTTTTTGCACCTCCACCGTTTCGAATCTACGGAGCGCATTAACTGCACAGGCACATGGAGGGGGGAGTGGTGGTGGTGAGGTGGAAATATGATGTGATTTTGGTGAAAATATATTTTAATTCAAACTTTTGCTTATAAATACAAGGAATACCCCTTTACTTTCATTCACACTTCCATCTCAAATTTCTTAAGCCTCTTCATCTTATTCCTTCTCTACGTTAACGACTTCCATAGCCTCTTAGGAAAATTCAAAAATAGCATCGAAATTCTATCAAAATAAGAAAGATATACCACTTCGAGTTTAAGATCGAATTAGTATCCTCTCCTTCTTTTCTCTACCTAGTCCATACCTACCCAAGCATTCCACCACCCTTGCAAGCCAAATGTCGAACCCTTAGGAGTCTTAGTGTAGGATTCGTAGGCTCCGATTCTGGAATAACGGAGCTATATCTATTGAAAGTTAGATCAAAAGGATATCAAGTGAGAAAATATACTTAATTTTATTATAAATATATGATGATATGATATGTTGCTATGATTATTTTCTATAGTTGATCATCATGTTTGGATGTGAAAATATGTTTGTTTGGCTGTGGAAATAATTCTTGTTAAATACACGTTGAATTTATACAAAGGAAATCACTTTCCTATATGAATTATAAAAGTGCTACGGAATGGTTAAACCTCTTTAAAATGATTTAAAATGGTGTGTAAATGTTTTGTAAGCACTAAAATTCAATTCAAAGAAATTTTAACGAGATATGAAATTGGAGTCAAAAATAGGCGCATCGCGTAATGATAGTTCATGATTTTGTGCCATAAATGTTAAAGCAATGTGTAAAGTGGAATATAGTTCGGAATGATTCGAAATGTAAATTTTTCAAACTCTTATAACTATGGTTTTCAAATAAAGAGGAAAAATCAAGAGTTCATTAAGTAAAACTTTAGATGTGTCTAAACCAAGTTTTCAAAAACGTCACACATTGGTAGTTCGGAAACAAAAATGGAAAAATCTTGAAAATGGATATTTTTAAATCTTTAAAATTATAAAATAAATTCAATAAATATATTAAAATGTTTTAAGAAGGACTTGAGTTATAAAAATGGACATTTGTGGAATGAAGTTAATGTTTTGATCAAATAAGCTTTTAAAAACACTAATCGCAGCACTTTTTGGTAACTTTTAAAATTAAGATTTAAACTTGGGATTTTCTTCCCAAATATTTTGCAAATGTTTTTTAAATAATAATTCAAGAATTTAAAGAGTTTAGAGTTGATCAAATAACTTAACTACCTTATGGTTGACAGAGAGAGAGAGAGTCTCATACATCGATAAAAAGGGATTTGTCAATAGTTTGTTGTTAGATATGGAAATACGACATTCAAAGAGGGATTTTTCATGTGAAAGGTAAAACATTACCTCAAGCCTCATACGTCGGTAATGGAAAAAATAGGGCAAATGCAGGAGGGCTAAGTGGGTCACACTCATTAGGATATGATCATCACCTTTCTATATCACCCTCTATATTTCAAGTTTGTTGTGTATGCTTTGGGATCCTACGATAGGTCAGGAATGACCTGGGTGATGTGATTTCGGTACTATCTATGGTGGAGGTAGGCCAGTTTTATGGATGTAGAGGGCAGTGGGGCTATGCATCGATACATTTCTCTAGAGATGTACTACCGGAAGGTAGTTCCTTACCTTTGTATGGAATCCATTTTACAATTAGAGCCTCTACGGTTTTAGTTGTAAACCTATTGTGCTAAAATTTAACAAATGCAACAATTTCAACTATGATTATATATATTTATTTGAAAGATTTTTCAAAGAATATCATTAAAAATAATATCTCTAATTTAGCATAACAAATGGTTTCGTTATCATAAGGTAAAAATCTGTCAACGTTTATGTGCGGCGAGGTCTTATGAGATACCCTTTCATTTCAAAGTATCTATTCTTTTGAGTTTTCTCACACCAGTCTCATAACTGAACCAGATTTTATTTTCTAATCTCTTTAAATTCTGGGTGCCCTATTTTTTTGGGCAGCCATGTAGTCAAGTCGCTTAGAGCATTTTGGGAGGAGCATGAAGCATAAAGCTTGTAATAATCCAAATTTTGGAGTATCTATTAATTGATAATTAACTGGGTTAATTAATAGAAATACTGCTTTTAACTACTAAAATGCTGATTGTTAAGGATGAAATAAATAAATCTAATAACTAATATTCATATCTGAGAAAAATAATTATTTAATAATCTCCTAATACGATTATTTAAAATGGGCAAAACTTATTATCTTCAAAATAAATTAAATATGTGTTTGTTTAATATATTTATGATTATTATTAGTGTAGAATTAAGATTTTAAAAATCATTCTCTTTTATAAAAAATTATATAGGTATAAATACTAGAAGATGTATGAATACAAATTATAAAACATAAATTGATTAAAAAGAAATGTATTTATCTAAAATGGAAAATATAATATAAAAGATAAGGATAAATAAAAACTTTAATAAGATTTAAGAAAATGTTTAATACATTTTAAAAATTAACATGAGATAAAAAAAATTATATATATATACAAACATTTAACAAACATGATACATAAAATTAATAAATACAAAATATAAATATACATTAGTAGAGAAACATTAATATACCTATAAAGACACAAGTGTAAGAAGAGTACAAACCAAATTAACAAATGTAAACTAAGTAATTTGCAAATATAACAAGTGGCAATTATTTTCTTTAAATTAAAATAAATAAGTATGTTAGATAATAGGCTGAGTATATCATTCTTGAATCCTCTCCAAACCAGTCTTTCTACTCTCATTTCTTCTTTTTTTCAAAATTGTTAAAAAAAAAACAGGATCAAAACAAAAGTAAAAAATCCTGGGAACTGTGAATTTTGCTAAAGCTACATAGTTGATTTAAAGGAAAAACAAATTCAGGATCAGTTTAAATTCAATTCAAACTAAATCAAAACATGGATCAGATCTACAAGCATGAATCTCCAGTTTCAGGTTTTCAAAAGTTCAGAGCAATTTCCGGTTTCCTTTTCCAAAGGGTTTCTTTGTTCTTCAGTTAAATTTGAGTAAATAGTTTTATTTTAAGGTTTTAAATCTGATTTAAATCTCAATGCATGCGATAAATTGTTGAAGTGAAGTATGATGAGTATGAGAATGATGGTTTAATATGATTATATGTATATATATTTGTATAAGCATGTCTGTTTACATACATGGGAGTCTCTGTTGGATGATAGCAAGCAGAACTAAGTTCAAAATCCAAATTTAATTTTTTTTTCTTCTAAAAAGTATTAGGCTATGATATTTGAAAGTAAAATGTGAGAATGAATGTAACAGCAATTTTAAAAATAACTTCGAGTATATATCTGAAGAAATTTTGACAGAAATGAATATTTACAATGAAATATCATTTTTAATCAGAAATCAAAGTTGTTAAATATCGAGTTTTGGATTGTGTAGTCGTGTTCGAATTTGGAATTGATGATTTTTAATGGTATAATCAAAAATTTTAAGCTTATATAAATCGAGTTTTGGAGAGATGACCGGGAATAGAAAATTTGCTAATTTCAGGCGATCGTGGAAGTGTTACGCTTTAGGGTTTTGGTCGAAGGTGGCCACAGGGTTGACGTGCATGGGAAAGATGGTGACTGGTCCTATCGATCATCAAGGCGGTGGAAGATTGGCGAACTAGGGCTTTAACCTGGAATTTTTATCTTGATTGATTTCAAGGTCATCGTGACGTTGACAGGGCTTCGGAGTTGATCGGTGTAGGTGGATTGGTGCATAAGCCTTCGGCATAGGTTAGGACGGAGTGTCGGAACCTCCGGTGATCGGAGACGGTGGCGCAGAGGGGTGGTTGTTGATCTGGTTTTGGGTTTAGCTGTAGTGAATTGCTCAATTTCATATATGAGGTTGATGCTTACTTTTGGGTGGATGGGGACGACGGTGAGATCATCGCCGACTTGTCTGAGATCGTAGTGCCTACCGGAGCAGCGGCGACACTTTGTGCACGTGCACGCGTTTTCATGTGTATCTGATGACTTGATTTGTGACAATGCTTGGGAATAGAGGCAGTTTTCCTCCGTAGTAGACTCGAGGTTGTATTCGAGTAGTCTCGTGAAAGAGAGGGAAGAGAAGTATGGGTTAGCTCGGGTATTTCGTAGGGTTGACATCGGGTTGGTCTATGTTGATCGCGAGTTGTATAATTGTTGTAACAATTTTTAGACTAAGTCAGCGTTTTTGAAAGAAAAGGAAGTGAAAGAAGTGTTATGACGCAGGTAAGCATGGGGTTTAACTTGAGTTTTTGTAAAGAGATACTCGAGTTGCTTTGGGTTATAAATTAAATGTTTGCAGAGTCAAGTTAATTATCTTAGACTATTGTAAGAGATAAATTGATTAGTTAATGTTTTATTAGTTTAAGTTAAGAAAGTATTTTAGTTGTTTTAAAAGCTAACTTATCAGATAATTAAATGGTTTAAATCAAAATATTAAATGTTTTAAAATTTACCTAAACTTAAAGTTTTTAAGTTATTTTGATTCCAAGGTTATTAGGAAAGATTTTGGGATAATAATTAAGGAACTGAACTAAAATAAATGATTTATCATTTAAATTTATTGATAATTAAGGAATTTATTAATTAAGAATTAAGAATTAATTATTGGTTAATAAATTAGAAATTGAATAGTGATTATTATTAGCAAAGGAATAATTAATTGTTGTGACTAATTATTGATTAGGGTTAATTTATCAATGTAATTAATTAACCAATGGTATAATTACTTGATGAAAGTAATTAAGGTTAATTATCTAGGAGAAGTAATTAAGAATAAATTACTTAGTGAAATTAATTAAAGGATCGATTAATTGAAGAAATTAATGAAGCGTTAGTTAATCAATGAGTATAATTAATAAAAGGATAATTAATCAATGTAAGTGATCATATGATAATTAATATGAGTAATTAATTATGGATAAATGATTAATGTGAAGATTGATTAATTTGTGTTATTAATTAAGGCTAATTACTTAATGTAATTAAGGGATTATAAATAATGGTTGTAATTAATGTTAAGTATGCATGATTAACAATAATTTAGGAATTCGATTTAATTTATTTTAAATTAATCAGAGATGGAAAGACAAATTAATATGGCTTATGAATGATTGAGTGATACTATGTGCCTTAGATTAGTTGATATCTTTGATATGTGATTTGTGATGTTATGGGATATAATATGTTTGCTTTAAACTGTGAAATGTGATTATCTTTCGATGATGAATTACTATGAAAAGATGACATCTTGTATTTAAAATTTGAATTGTATTTCATTTGAATAACTTGGGTTAGGATAATTTTGGATTCGAAGAGACCGGGGTCGGGTATTAGTAAATACCCGAAACCACTTCGATTTGGAATCTACAATAATTCTTTGTAGGTTTGATTTGTGAAATCAATAGGCTAGAATGGAGTAATTTAAAGTAAACTAGACCATTTTAATTATGTAATGGTACTTAAAGGATTGTGTGTGGAATAAGTTTTGATTATGGCAATTAATGAACTCGTAATGAAGTATGAGTTACCCCGGGTCTTTCAAATAAATTTTATATCCTTGTATTTCATGTTAGATGAGTTTACTCACGCTGGTTTCCAGCCTGACCCGGGTGTTTCTTTGTTGTAATGATCGGGTCAGACCGAGTATTACAGATTTTCATGTAAGGACGTTCTGGAGCTCAAGAGGCAAGCTGGATGACAGAAACATATGGAGTGTTTCCGCTATGATATGTTGTAGTTGTTAGTCCTTGAGATGATGGTTTTGATGACAACAACCTTAGAATAAGATTATAAAATATAAATACAAATATTACAGTTTAGATATATATGTATATGCAGGATTTAACCATGCAGGTACCAAGAATGAAGACTGTACATTATAGAGATTTACGATATCAAGATTGAAGACTCATGAGTATCAAGAATATCAAGATTATCAAGAGTTCAAGATTTCAAGTATAAGAAATTTAATTAGGAATTTTGTTAAAACTCCTAGAAAAGCACTGGCATCTTAAAATCCAATTTACTCGTGGAATGGAATCCACTTCGAGCCTGTTAAAGGGATGGAACCCTAAGTAGGATGGAACCTACGAAAAATCTTGTGGAACATCGTTCTGTATCCGCTAACCTTTTATTCAAAATGATTTTACAAAATTATATCTTGTTTTCAAAATGTTTTTTAAACCTTGCTTTTAAAAGAATCAAAAACATATATCCTGATTTTAAATAATTTTAGCCTCAAAATAATCTTTATCTTCAAAATCAAATAATCCTTAGTTTTAAACTATCTTTTAATAAAAATATATTTAACTTTTAATATTTATACTTAGGTTTAAATATAAAATTATAGTAAATATTTATATATGCCAAAATGTTATTCTCTACATTTATTTGTGTATTTTAACAATACTTAAGTATATTTATAAAAGTTAATGATAGTTTTAATATAAGATAAAGGTTATTTTCAAAGAAAAAAAACACCAAAATTTCCTTTGGGATGTCGACATAGTGTCAGTTGATTTCAAAATTTTTAATTTCAAAAGAAGTGTCTATTCATCATATCCCTTCACGAATGGACATGGCTGTTGTTCTTCTATAAATAGGGGCTGTTTTCAACGAATTTCCATTCATATTTTTCTGTTTTCACTCCTCTTCTTCTTCCACATTTCTTTATACAAATTCTTACCATTACTCTGCCGAAATCAAAATTGAATCTAACTAGATCATTTCTGGTTTGATTCTCTATCACTATCTTAACAAGATTCTCAGTACTATTCAGAGTTATAGCCTTCTTTGTAATCATTTCTGTGAGAAAAGGTGTGATTGTAGCCTTGGAAATCAATCAAGTTAGAAAAGGTGTGATTGTAGCCTAGGAAATCAATTGGGCGAACTTGTTGCCCGTGAAATCAAGTATCTCTACCCAGAGGATTGTGAATCTGGAGGGTGTACCTCGTAGCCTTAAAATCGAGGGTATAATTGTACAATTGCTTTTGAAAGAAAATCTGTACTTATGTACGGGACTGCATGTAGGGTAACTCTGAACCAGTATAAAATCCGGTGTGTTCTTTTCTTTACTGCTTTTACTTTATTTCTACATCTGTGTTTGTTTCTGTGATCATATTTGTGTCTGAATATTGCATATATTTGTGTTCAAATTAATATAAACTCAAAAATATTTAGTAATTCCTTAAAACACTATTCACCCCCCTCTAGTGTTTATCCTAGCCTTAAGATCCGTAATCCACATTTCTAACGGTAGTTGTTAGGGACATGATTGTATCTATCCAGTGTTTGTGTATTTATGTAACTCTGATGTATTAAAGTGTAATTTGATAAGTACAGTTTCCTTTGTATAACTGTTATTATTTTTTATTATATTTTATCCGCTGCGAATGTGAGATGTTGGTGTTTCTGATTCTTCTTTATCTTCTATCTCTTTCCTTCTTTTTCTTAACTATCTGGAATTTTCGGGTTCGAAAATTCCAATTCATTACCAAGCTGGAGGTACTTTGTAGACAGTTATTTATTTCTATTTCCGCTATATTATGTATAAGTATCTACCAGCACCAATAGAAATTGGTAGTTGTAACTATCCCTAGCTAGTTTAGTACTTGCTATGACTCTGATATCCCTTTTTGAGAGTGATTGTATGTATTATCTACATGTATAATTACAAGTTGTTAAATGAGATGTGAGAATCTATTTTTTTTCTTTTATCATTATTTTCTTTTACCACTGATTATCTGCCTCTCCGGCACTTGAATTTGCGGCACAACATTTTTGCATTACACATTCAACCATCTCCAGAAGCACAAATCGTTCATCTTCCCACACAACAATATATCTTGCCTTATTATTTGAAAATATCTACTACTTTTGCTAAATCTATATCGCCAACATATTTCCCTAATAATTGCATATCTTTTGGATGTTATTTACCTAGCATTTTTGATGCATCAATTAGGAAAACTAAATAGCCACAAATTTGTCCTACAAAAAGTGATTTAAGCACTACATAGTTAACTGTAAGCTTGTGTAATTTTATATTAACTAATTTGGGACCATTGGCTTCAATGTCCTATAACATGAATTATTCAACCTAGTAGTAGTATAAAGAAAGTAGATGTACTTCAATGTATACTTATTTTTCGTTTTATATTTTAAAGACTGTGACCATAGTGAACACGAATAATTTTTTCAGCTCCCCACACAAATAATAGTGATCATAATCCTGAAAGAAAATGACAGATTGGAAGTAGTTTATGATTACCCAATCAAAAAGGAACTAAACTAAAATAATTTAATCGCTACCAACTAATTGAAACAAATTTTAAATTTGAAACAATTTTTGTATAATTCAATGCACATATCACATATGTAAATAGAACATAGAAAAATAATTAACTATTGTTAAATATTTCACAACATTTGAAATCATTAATTTAAATTGATGGACACTATTTATCTATTTTATATAATATAAGCTCTCCTACATAGTTATGTTTGCATTCAAAATAAATCATTGGCTTAATAATTTTTCTGCAAAATCAAATTTTGTTAAGGATTTTGAAAATGTCAAAAAGCCTCCATAAATTTTGTTAATCAAAGGAATAGTGCAAATTTGTCTTCCTAATTTGATTTCTACACTAATTTAAAATATGCCAATTGACAAACTAAAATTAAGTACCTTTCGGTCCTTTCAACAAGCCAGGCTAGCCAACAATAAGTTATCTATGCACTGGAGTTGCCAATTGCACTAGATCTGGGTCGCCACAACACTCCTTAGTTGTCATCGTGATCAACCCGTCATCACTGTCGGAGTTTGGATTCGCGTCATTTATGTGTTGTGCTTAGGCATGCTGTTGCTCTTGCGGATTAGGATTTTTCTTCTTCTTTTCTTTTTGGCTATGGCCTTCCTTTTATTTTCTTTTTTGCTCTTTTTCGGCAGTGTATTTGATATACAATGGAGCTGAAGATGAAGATGGTGCTAGAGAATTTAAATGGTCCAAAGCCATTACTTTTCCAGCTTTACCAAAGAGTTGACCATGTATTAACTCTATTAGTTTTCACTCCACTCTTTAATTTTCTCTTGATATTTTATTTTCAAATCTTTAGTTTTTTTAATTTACACTTGGTTTACTATATCTCTCCCATCATTTTGCATTCCAATATATACATTTAAAAGTTTATACAATTACTTATAAGTAATTCATCAGTTACCTCCTAATATTTTATATTCAAATCCATTTATTTAGATTAATTGCATAATCCAAAACTTATACTATTGAAATGAATTCAGTTAATTAATATTTGTTAACATTTATAATAAATACTAAAGAATGCAAGTTCAATACGTATACCACTATTTAGTGATATACATATTGAAATTACATTCTTTAATGTTTATTATAAATACTTAAATCAACACAACCTTAATGTGCCATTACTAGGAAAATAACTTAGAAATTTAACAACAATAGTGATAACCTAATTTGGGGAAAAATGATTCCGAATCAATTCTATGGTAGAACTTATAACCTTCACCATGTCGTATTTAAGTAAAACAACATGTCTCATCTATGAAAATCAATTTAATCTTTTTACATATTTAGCCTAGAAATTAATAATATACTTCATTTAGGACATCCTTTTAGCATGGTAGCTAGACTGATCTTTGTTTTAACCTTAATAGTTGAGTATAAAGATCTTTTTTATATTTGTAACTTCAAAAATGCTTTAATATAAGAGGTTTTTAGCCCTTTTAATGATTTTATGTGGATCTTTAATTTTAACCATGCAGTCGAAGGTATTATTTTAATCCAATTATATCATTTTGTGTTAAACTGGAAAATTATAACATAGATAACACAAGCGATATTAAAACTTGACGTTGGGAGAATAAAAGAATATATTCCTCAAAGTTAGTTTATAAGTTTTTAAACTTCTCTAAGGCCAAATCTAATATTTTTAGAGTTATTTTGAAAGTTAATGCTCCTTAAAAAAACACTACATATGTGGCTAGTCAAATAAAAGAAGTTAAACATAATCGAATTTCTAACGAAAAGTTTCTATACATAAACAAATTTTGTGTCTTCTGGGACTTAAACCTAGAAAACGTAACAAGCCTATATTTCAAGTGCCCATTAGCGAACTCTATCCATTTGAACATACTTGATAATATTGATAATAATACAACTAAAATTTAATTTTTATTATGACTATTATTTGAACATCTTTAGATTTAATGTTATAAAATTATATTGGATAGTATCTTCACTATGAATGTTCAATAACGTCAACAATCCTTTCGATAATATTGTTAGTTTGATACCTGATTTCGAATCTAGGGAAGATGAGGCCATTGTAGATACTCGCAAAGCATAGAGGAAGACGAAGCACCGAAGCCCTAACCCTACGTCAAAGCCATGACTTTCAGGAAGAGGATGTTGATGGTTCGGTAATTGAGGAAGGCTGAATGAGAACTATTTCGTTCTAGGAAGGAGATGTCGGATCAAAGATTTGGTCAGGTGGACTTCGTTCGGTGGAGGCATCACATGGATCGGTATTGAGATGATTTGAGGAAGAAGTGATTTTGTTCGGTGGACAATGCAATGTTTACCTGGAAGAAAAGAGGATAATGCCGATTGAAATATTTCGTTCGGTGGTATGCCAGTCCAAATCTTGTGCCACTTCAAATATTTGGTTTTGTGATTTAGGTTGCCACTCTAGAAGTATATTGATCCAATGCATGCCAAACCAAGTAGAGCCAGTCCAGATTGCTTTTACCGATCCAAACATGTGCTATACTAGAGCAGTTTGTGAAGTATGTTGCCGAACCAGATGGGGTTTGCCGAACCAAACCCCAGGGATGCTATATAGCAGCTAACCCTCCTCATATCTTCACTCTATAAATAGTGGAACTTCTGGACAACAACGTCAGCCATCATAGAGAGCTGAAACTCTACAAAATTTTGTATGTATTGTTAATTCTTCTTATGTATAGCCTTTAAAAGTGAAACGATTTTATAACTCTAATCTTTCATGATTAATAAAATCTTCTCTCCCCAAGTAGACGTACACTGCCTCCCAATAGTGGAACCACTATAAATATCGGTGTTGTTTGTTTTTCTATATTGCATAGATCTATGACTGTATGTTCATGTGTTTATCTCTCTTTGTTTCGTCTCACTACAATCACGATCCCGTTGATTTTTGTCGCATTGGGTTTTTTATTCCCTTAGATTGATCATCTGAAGAGATTTTCTCCAACAATCTAGTATCAAAGCTACAAAGTTGATTGCGGAATGTTAGATGCTATAGCAGGAGAAGAAGCAACTCCAGTTGTTACAAGACCCTATACTAGAGGGATGTATATCGCATCAGGATCACGATTGGAAATTGAGAAATGAAATGGGGATAAAGACTTCGAGAAGTGGCAATAGAGGATGAAGGCTATTCTAATAAGGAATGAAGTCCATCCAGTAGTGTTTGCCCCTGAGGAATTGACGGCTGACATCTCAGTCGCCGAAAGGAATGAGATGAAGAAATGGGCGTTTACTACTTTACAACTAGCAATAGGAGAGAATGTTATCTCAGAGATTAATGGTGAGACCACTGCTAGAGGAATTTGCTAGAAAATATCTACTTAAAGAAATCTCCAACAAATCGTCTGATATTACTGAAGACATTTTTCACCATGTGGCTGAGAGAGGGTACTTCAGTGAAGGAACATCTTAATTTCTTTGATGTTCTCGTGATGAAGATGAAGACTGTTGACTTGAAGATGGATGAGGAGTAAATGAAAATAATTCTTTTGTGTTCTCTTCTAGAGCATAATATAGGTTTCACTAACAACCATATCTTTTCCAAAGACACATTGACAGTAGAGGATGTGAAGTCAAGCCTTCTATCTAAAGGCTTGACAAATCAGATAAAGGTGATGAGCATAGGAAGTAGAGGTGGAAGTAGTAGTCATGGACTATTTGTTGAAAGAGGTAGAGAAGATAAGAAGAATTCACACTGTAAATGGCGTTCCAAGTCTTGGAAGACAGGTAATGGAAGGAGAGGAAGGTCCAATGATGGGAAGTGCTTTGTCTGTAAGAAACTTGGTCATTGGAAAAAGAATTGTCCAAATTTGAAGAAGGAAGAAGATGGGTCTTCATCATTTGTGATGGAGAAGTCTGTACCTGACGATGTCTTGTCTCCAGTAGTATCAGATGTCTCGGACCATTGGGTGTTGGACTCGAGGGCGTCTTTCCATTGACGCCTAATAAGGATAACTTTAGTTCTTTCGTTGGATGAGAGGGAAGCTCTATTCTTATGGATAATGATACTAGCTGTAGAGTAATGGTTAAAGGAACAGTGAGGATCAGGATGTTTGATGGAGTGATACGCACTTTGACAAATGTTCGGTATGTTCCAGGTCTTTAGAAATCCTTAATTTCTTTAGGACAATTGGTATATTTGGAATGCAAGGTAACTATCGAGAAGGATAGTCTGAAGGTTTCGAGAGGTGCACTAGTTCTTATAAAAGGAGATGTGTTCTGAAATATGTATTTGCTGATAGTTCTTGGATAGTCATGTGCTGGAGTAGATAATTCTCATACTTTGGATGCCACCAGGCTTTGGCATTTAATGTTAGGTCATATTTCAGAGAAAGGGTTAGGGTTTATTCAAAGAGAAAAGATGATCAAAGGAGAAAGCTTCAACAAGGTAACTTTTTGCTAGGAGCGTGTGTTAGGCAAGCAAATGAAAGTATCTTTTGGAGTTGGACTCCATAGATCGAGGCGAGTACTTGAGTACGTACATATAGATGTTTGGGAACCAGTTGCTACTCCTCTTGGAGGAGCAAAGTATTTTATCTCTTTCATTGATGACTTTTTTTGAAAATTATGGGTGTATGTGATGTAGGCTAAATCAGATAGCTTTGAGAAGTTCAAAGACTGGCAAGCGCTTGTTGAGAACCAATCTGGTTCTAGGTTGAAGGTGCCGAGACCTAATAATGGCGGTGAATTTGTCTTGAGGGAGTTCCTCGACTTTTATGGATAGCATAACATTAGTAGACATTTCACGACACATGGTGATCCGCAATCTGATGGGGTTGCAAAAAGGATGAATATGACTCTAACGGAGAAGGCTCGTTGCTTGAGATTGACGACGGGCTTGTCTAGAGGCTTTTGGGCTGAAGCATTATCAACTGCGTTGCATATCATAAATTGATTTCCATGCTCAACCATAGATGGGAAGATTCCAGTGGAAAAGTGGAGAGGTAAAGCAGTGTATCTTGGTTACTTTCGAAATTTTAGTCGTCCTATGTACATTCATCATATAAGTGATGACAAGTTGGTGGCTAGTGCATACAAGGGCATACTAATGGGATACACCGATGGTATCAAAGGGTATCGAATTTGGAACCCTACTGATCAGAAGATTGTTCATTCCTGACATGATAATTTTGATGAGTCTGCTATGTTCAATTCAGAGGAGAAGCTACCTATTACATCTGAAGATTCTGATGGGCGTAAGGAGATGGAAGAAGTTCTTGTGTTACAGCCAAATAGTAGAGTTGTTGTTGATGCTGTCAAGGAAAACGCAGTTGATGAAACATCAGAGGATAGTCCACAGGTACCTTCTAGTAGTGCTGGTGATTTGCATGAATCTAGAGGAAGTTCAGTTCAAGGTGGAGCTAAAAGGAGTTTAGGCGAAGCAGTACCTAGCCCGAGTCAGTCGTAGGACTATTAGGCCCCTCAAAAGGTATGGTGATTGGCAGTTTGTGAACCTTAGCCTTGGCGATCAGTTTGACTATGCCCTACATGTGGTTCACGAGGAGCCGCTTGACTTTGATGAAGCTTTGAAGTCGTGTGAAACTTCAAAGTGGGTGTGTGCTATGGAAGAGGAGTTAGAGTCGTTGAAGAAGAACAAAACTTGGGATTTGTACCAGTTCCTCAAGGAAGTCGAGCCATAGGTTGCAAATGGGTGTTCAAGGTGAAGGATGATGGGAGATACAAGGTTTGACTAGTTGCTAAAGGGATTTTACAAAGAAAGTGATTGGAGTGCGATGAGATATTCTCTCCAGTAGTAAGGCATACGTCCATCCGCATTTTGCTTGCTATTGTCGCAGCTCATTACTTGTAGCTGGAGCAACTAGACATGAAAAGTGCTTTCTTGCATGGATATTTAGATAAGACCATCTACGTGAAGCAGATAGAAGAATTTGTTGTAGACGGAAAAGAAAATTGGGTTTGCAAATTGAAGAAGTCATTTTATGGACTTAAGTAGTCGCCGAGACAATGGTACAAGAGGTTTGACTCTTTTATGCTTTCACTTGGTTTCGATCGTAGCATCAAAGATGCTTGTGTGTACTTCAAGCATTTAAAGAATGGTAGATGGGTGTACCTACTCTTTTACGTGGATGATATATTGATTGCTTCCAAGGATAAGGCTGAAATCGATAGTTTAAAGCAAAAGCTAAAAGCGGAAATTGAAATGGAAAACCTTGGAGAACCAAAAGAAATTTTGGTATGGAAATTCAAATGGATAGAAAGCTAGGACTTTTGAGCCTCACTCAAAAGGAATACATTCGAAAGGTTCTTGCTCGATTTAGCATGGAAGGGGCAAAGACAATCAGCACACCCATTCCTTTGCATATACAACTTTCTAGTAAAGCCTCTCCGATCTCAAAAAAGGACAAGGCTTATATGATGAAGGTCCCATATGCAAGTGCAGTTGGCAGCTTGATGTATGCTATAATCTGCACTAGGCTTGCCATTGCACAGGTCGTTGGATTGGTGAGTAGATTCATGGCAAATCCAGGAAAGACGCATTTGGAAGCAGTGAAGTGTATCTTCAAATACCTAAGAGGAACTCCAAACCATGGACTTGTCTTTAGCGGCAGAGGAAGAGATTTCATCCTGGTTGGATTTTGTGATTCCGACTATGCCGGTAATAGAGATCGAAGGAAGTCAACCTCCGGATATGTGTTCACTGTTGGTGGCACATCAATCAGTTGGGAAGCAAGGTTGCAGACCATTGTGGCTCTGTCCACTACGGAGGCAGAGCTCATAGCTACGGTTGAAGCAGCTAAGGAAGCACTTTATTTGAGGCAATTTTTGTGTGATTTTGGCTTCGTATATAAGGCGTGGATGTTACTGTGACAGCCAGAGTGCAATTCACTTAGCTGAAAAAATGGCATTCAATTCGAGGACGAAGCATATTAAGGTGAGAGAGTCGTTCCTTGTCTCGATGAGTGAAGGGAAGTTAGTTCGTCTTTAGAAAGTTCACACAAAGGAGAATGCAACAGACATGTTTAACAAGTTGTTGCCTATTGCTAAGTTCGAGCATTGCTCGGACTTGACTCGCTTAATGAAGTGTTAGGTTCCATGGGGTGGCATAGGGGTCGAGTTGAGATAGTTCATGAGAAGTTTGTTTTCATGGTGGAGATTGATAGGTTCTACACAGATTGGGTACTTCGAACAGTTTTTGGATGGGCGGTAGCCTTGACGGAGTTCATTGATAAAGTATAATGGGTGATGGCATTGCCGAAGCTCATTGGGTAAGTTTCCATTGGTTGGAACATGAAGGTGTAGCTGAAGTTGGAAGGCTTGTTTGGAAATCTGGTATCAAGGTGGAGATTGTTAGTTTGATACTTGATTTCAAATTTGGAGAAGATGAGGCCACTGGAGATACTCGCAAAACATGGATGAAGACGAAGCAGCAAAGCCCTAAACATACAACAAAGCCATGACTTACAGGAAGAGGATGTTGATGGTTTGGTAATTGAGGAAGGCTGATGAGAAATATTTCGTTCGGTGGAGGACATGCCGGACCAAAGATTTTATCCGGTGGAGTTCGTTCGGTGGAGGCATCACATGGATCGGTGTTGAGATGATTTGAGGAAGAAGTGTTTTGGTTCGATGGCCAGTGCAATATTTACCTAGAAGAGAAGAGGATAATGCCGAACGAAATATTTTGTTCAGCGGCATGCCGGTCCAAATCTTATGCTGCTCCAAATATTTGGTTCGGTGATTTATGTTGCCGCTCTAGAAGTATACCGATCCAATGCATGCTGAACAAAGTAGGGCCTCTCCAAATTGCTTTTGCCGATCCAAACATGTGCTATGTCGGACCAGATTGTGAAGTATGCTACTGAACCAGATGGGGTTTGCCGAACCAAACCGCAGGGCTGCTATATAGCAGCTAGCCCTCCTTATATCTTCACTCTATAAATAGTGGAGCTTCTAGACAACAATGACAGCCATCCTAGAGAGCTGAAACTCTGCAGAATTTTTTCTGTATTGTTAATTCTTCTTATGTATAGCCTCCAAAAGTGAAACGATCTTGTAACTCTAATCTTTCAGCGATTAATAAAATCTCCTCTCCCTAAGTGGACGTACACTGCCTACCAGTAGTGGAACCACTATAAATACTAGTGTTATTTTTTTTTTTGCATTGCATAGATTTGTGACTGTCTGTTTTGGTGTTTATCTCTATTTGATTCGTCTCACTATAATCACAGTCCAGTTGTTTTCTGCTGCGTTGGGTTTTTTTTATTACTTAAACTGATCATCTGAAGGGATTTTCCCCAACAAACATGACCTATGCTATGCTCATTATTTTTAATTGGATTGTGAATCCTAGCTATAATTAGCCAAAAATGTTTATTTCAATGAATTTCTCAAAAAATGTGTAAAGTTGCATTGATATCTTAAAGATAAAAATTGTTTTTAACAATGATACACAAAATATGACCTTAAGCACTGACCTATTAAATACTTCAAATAATGAAAATTCTTTCAACACCCTTCTCTTGATGGAAAATTAATTATGCTCTATTGTCGTTTATGCTTACTTTGCTGACACACACACACGCATGTATATATTTATATATTGAAAATTTCACAAACACATACATATATACATAGTCATTTGATTTTGCATACATACAAACGTACATGCATACGTATGTGTGTATATATATATGTATGTATGTTTGTATGTATCTATATATATGTATGTATATGTTGTTCTCATGTTTTCTTTGCGCTTTGCAGTGTAAATGTCTATTGTGAATTAGTCTGCTCATGCCAAGGCACTTACGCAACTAGTTAGTTAAGGGTGGATTGTGACTGAATACTTATTGTTGGTTCACCTCAGGGTTTAGGGCCACTATTTACTATGGATTTATTATTTTTGATTCACTTCTACTACTGGATGCTATTAATATTCACTTCACACACAAATATATATGGACTAATCCATTTTTGTAGTCCAATAATGATATAGCTTATTTTGCAAGCTTATCTAGGATTTTGTTTTTTCTTTACTACTATAGACTCTAGCCATTAAGTTTGGGAGGTTTTTTCCTTTTTTTTCTTATTATAGAAAGGGAGGGGTATGCTACATGTCTGGTTTGTTGGCAGCTCTTTATTTAAGTATGGAATAAAATTGTAGGACCGCTCTCCCATTTGGGAGGATCACTAATTTTTCTCAAAAAAATATGTATACCACTATTGTACTAGCCAAAAATTTATTTTTTATTCGATTGTGATATACAAATCACATAAAACAATAATAAAAAATTTAATTTGAAGTTTATTTATCTCAATAATTTAGCATATATTGCATTATGAAATTCTACTTCTAACTTCAAATAACTTCATTTAAAATTATCATAATTATTTACAGAACCCATGTTACTTTTCTCTTAATGTTTTACGTGTCAGTCCATATTTTAAATTAATCATGCAATGTTAAATTTGGAATAATCCATCAATTACCCTCTAAAATTTTATATTCAAGTTCATATATTAAAGTTAACTACATAGTCTAAATTAAAACTACTTAAATAACTTTAATTAACTAATACTTATTAATATTTCTAATAAATATTAAAAATGACAATTTCAATATGTATACCGCTATTGCACTATCCAAAATGGTAAAATTAAACTTTTATTCGATTATGGGATATAAGTCACGTAAAAAATAATAACAAATTTAATATGTAGTTTATTTATAATAATAAATTTATTTGCGCTAAAATTGGTCATAAGCATCCAGTTGCAGATGAAAGCACCAACTTACAGTCACAAGTCATAGATAGAATGTACGTAGTTGAAATAAATATGAAGAACACTCAAAACTTAAAAGGAAAGCAGTAAAAAGATAAAATTTATAGTGGTTCGGTGTTGTAGCCTACATCCACTTTGAAGGATTTTATGTTTTATTGATGATTGTCAAATGATTACAATCGGTAGTATCCAAGTTACAATTGAGTTCTAGTAGAGTAACAGCAGAGAAAAGCTAGAAGATCCTTTTTCTGTTGGTGTTGGAGTGCTATTTATAGGTGCAATCTGGAAATATCTAGCCTAGATCTCAGAATACCTCTTCTCCCATATGGGTGGGCCCACCAGATCGATCCAAGGTCATTGGGGATCGATCCACAGTCACTTCGTATCGATCAAGAAATAATCCAATGATTATGGGATCGATCACGAGCGTTCCTCTTGTGGTATGAAAGCTGTGGTGAAAATTTGAAGGCGTTTGGACTTGTACAATTTGAGTTATGATCCATCCAAGTTTGACATTGCAATAGGCAGATCTGTTCGTATCGATTTCATTCGTATCGATCCATTCGTATCCATGCCATGCGTATCGATCAAGGTGATGTGGCACGTTATTTTAGGAGCGATCCACTTTACATGCCGAGCGACTGTTTCTTTCTCTTGACTATGTTCCTTCGTATCATTCCAATGCAACCTCATTCGTATCGTTGCTTTGCACACCACTTCGTATCGATCCATGCTTAAACCTTTCGTATCGATCATTTGCAACCGCTTCGTATCGATGATTTGGAGGCTATTTTGTATCGATCATTTGGTGTTAGTTTCGTATTGATGGAAAGTGATGGTTTCGTATCGATCATCTGGTTGATTGATAAGAAACGTACACCAACATGAATCGATACGAAGTGAATAACTGTGGGCTGCTTCGTATTGATGGGAAGAGCATGTTTCGTATCGATCATCTAATTGATCGATACGAAATGTACACCAACATGGGCCGGTACGAAGTCAATGACTATGATCGATCTAAGAGATGCATTTGCCTGATGGATACGAAAGGAACGAGTGCAAACTTGATGGATACGAATAGGATGGATACGAGATTGATGGGGACCTTGGCTGCTGATTGATCTGTGGCTCTGACTCGAAGTAGTCGCCTTCTTGACCCGAAGCAGACTCTCTAGTGAATCGGAGCAAGGTGCCTGGTGACTTGAAGTGATTTGTAAAACATGTTAATCCATCAAAGACCCGAAGTAAACCCTTCTCTGCCCTGAAGCAGCATGCCTGAAAACCCAAAGCAAACAAGAAGGCGACTCGAAGCAGACTCCAAGCGACTCAATTTTTGTTGAAACCATATTTTAGACATCTTGCATTGTTAGTTCATCGAGTACGCTATGTTTTGTGCAGTTCTTTGGTTTAAATCTGCATGTATGTTGCCTTGCCAAAAGGTGGGTTAACACTTTGCCCCCCAAAACATGTATTGCGATAGGAAGCTATATTTTGTAGTGCCATAAGTTGGATGCTCATATCCTGTTAATGACCCGTAAAGAAATTGACAATCTAACCTGATTTTGAATTGTGATTATTCGAGATCGTATGTCGTTCAAGGCGAATGGTGACCATTCGAGGTCATGTGTAATTTGAGGTGAATTGTGATCGTTCGCGGAAGCAAGAAGGCCTTTGCTTTCCTACTACTTTACCCTGATTTGACTACTCGGGTGTCGTTCTTGGCGAATTGTGACCATTCGAGGTCGAGTGCCGTTCTAGGCGAATTATGACCGTTCGAGGTCGGGTGCCGTTCGAAGTGAATTGTGACCGTTCGTGGTCGGTTGTCGTTCAAGGCGAATTGTGACCGTTCGAGGTCGGGTGCTATTCGAGGCGAATTATGACCGTTCGAGGTCAATTGTCATTCAAGGCGAATTATGACCGTTCGTGTCGAATTTTTGAAACCACAAACATTAGAATTACATTCAGATGAGTCATACAATAAAAATGTCCAAGTAAATCAAGTTCAGATGCAAAAATAGAAACGTCAAAGTGTAAACACCTCCACTGTTGCAGTTTATAGTCGTCTCAAAGCATGCTTGAGGACCGTTCATGATCCAGTACATGTGTAAGCGACTTAACTGTGTTAGTGCGGAGTTTACCACTTATTCGTTATTATTCTAATCAGTTGATGATAACTGATGCCTTGACCTGGAGCCATTCTCATTTGATGTACATGGTGGTCGCTCCTGCTCCATCGTCGTTGCTCGCCTTTTCACATATTGCAACATCATGTCGTTTCAGATATGTCCTTCAATCTCATCCTTCAAGTGCATGCAATATTTTGTACTATGGCCACTTAGTTCGTGGAATAGGAAGTACTTGTCTGATTTTCTTTCACTATTGGTTGGATCCCTCCTGATTGGCCTTTGATAAGGAACCTGCTCCCTTGTGTCTTGGTAGATTTGTTCCAATGTCTCAATCAGCTCTGAATAAGAGGTGAACCTTGGCTCCTTTCATGGCCGCCTCAACTCGTTAGGGCCACTCTCTACCATCCGCTTCCCTTTGTCTTTGTTTGAATCCTTTCCGGGTGGATCTCTGCTTTTGACTGCATAAATATCAACCCCCTCTCCTTCCTCTCTCTCGACAATTGCATCCTCTTATCGCAGAAACCTTTCTGCCGTATGGTAAAAATCTCCTAGATCTATAGATGCATCCTTTGTCAATGAATTCTTGAATTCTGTTTCGTCAGCTATGCCAGATATAGCTGCCATCAAAACCATGAATGGATCTGGGTGATCCACCGATGATGCCGCCGCATTAACTCATGTTAGAAAACTTCTCAAAGATTCCCTGGCTCTCTGTGTTAGTGTTGTCAAACTCATCACATTCTTGGGCCTCGAGATGTGAAATTTGAACTACCTCATAAACTTTACAATCAACTCGGTCCACGTTCCAATCGAACCGCTTTCCAATTGTCTAAACCACAATCTGCTATATACATCAAATTCAATGGAAAGCATCGGGCCATGACCTCCTCTAATGCCTCCAGTACTTCCGTGTGCCGCATATACCTTGTCGGATGAGCAGTAGGATATGTCCTTCCATCATACGTCTCCAGTATTGGTAGCTTGAATTCAGGTGGGTTCCTAGCCTGCCTAATTGCGGGGGCGAAAGGGATCATGTTCACATCTTCCAGATCTCTATTCACTAGTCCTCCTCTTGTGGCCCGTCTGACCATCACTGCCAATCTTTCATTGTCTCCAAGTGGTAGTCCTTGTCTACTGTCTCTGATCTGCCCCCCGAGTTCACGAGGGAATCCTAGAACCTGCTCTCCTGGACGAGCATCCATTCCTCTATCAATGCCATGTTGCATAGTTCCACCTAATATCCCTTCTGAGATTGGATTAACATGTTCCGAGGGAGTTCCCCCTAGCTCAGGGGCTGCTCTTGATGATCCCGCTTTAGTCTGAATCCCGGTTGTTCCATGCTCCTGGTCCATATTTCCAGCACTTCCTGCAGTTGTGTTCTCTTGATTCTGCACTCTAGCTTATCCAATCTGCTGGAGTAGGTTCTGCATTATCTCCTCCTGCCTCTTCAACATCCCTTCCTACATAGCCTTTATCATATTCTCCATCTCATCTCCGATAATGAAAACCGAAGTCTGATTAGCTCCTGAGGATGCCTCCTGACTTCCTTCATGCTGAATTCTTTCCGCTCTTTGTCTCCTTGTTGATTGCTTCATCATAGCTTTCCACATTCAAGTTCCTAAGCCTTCAAGTTCAAGATCCAAGCTTTAGAATCCCTGAGTGCTAGCCTTCTTAGTGAAAGCACCAAAATGTTTGCGGAAAAATTGGTTACAAACACCCAATTGCAGATGAAAGCACCAACTCACAGTCACAAGTCACAGATAGAATGTATGTAGTTGAAATAAATATGAAGAACACTCAAAATTTAAAAGGAAAGTAGTAAAAAGAGAAGATTTATAGTGGTTCGGCGTTGTAGCCTACGTCCACTTTGAAGGATTTTATGTTTTATTGATGATTCTTAACTAATTTATAAGAGTACGATTGGTAGTATCCAAGTTACAATGAAGTTTCAGTAGAGCAACAGCGTATAAGAGCTGTAAGATCCCTTTTTTGTTGGTGTTGGAGTGCTATTTATAGGTGTGGAAATACTTGTCTTAGATCTAAAAATAACTCTTCTCCCACGTGGGTGGGCCCACCAGATCGATCCAAGGTCATTGGGGGATCGATCCATGATCGATCCACAATCACTTTGTATCAACCAAGAAATGATCTAATGATTATGGGATCGATAATGAACGTTCCTCTGGTGGTATGCAAGCTGTGGTGAAAATTTGAAGGTGTTTGGACTTGTAGAATTTGAGTTATGATTGATCCCAATTTGACATTGTAGTAAGCTGATCTGTTCATATCGATTTCATTCGTATCGATCCATTCATATCCATGCCATGTGTTTTAATCAGGGTGATGTGGCACGTTGTTCCAGGAGCGATCCACTTTCCTTGTTGAGTGACTATTTCTTTCTCTTAACTATGTTCCTTCGTATCATTCCAATGATAGTGTTAGATGTATGCTCTAAGGATAATTATGTAATTTGTGTGTATATATAAGTCTGCCACCAATCATGTTCATAGTAAAGGTATTTGATATCTATGATATACTTTGTCATACAGTGATATAGTTAATTAAGAAGTTAAGTTAAAGGGCATAAATAAGAATATCCTTAAATGAAATGTTTTATTATTATAGTTGTAATAGTTACAATCGTGCATAATTAACCATAATATAAAATAATATTTTATTTTAAATATTCCTATTCAAGATGCTTCAAGAAAGGATATCGATACATCTGTTGAGACCAGAGTACGTAATACTCTACAAATATTAGGCAGTGCATTACTCATGGCTATTAAGGACACCAAGGGGTTACATACTGATAATTATGATATAACTATGGAATGACTCATTCAAGAGTTAACTATTGGTTAATAATAACTATGGCGAAACATGTAATCTTGAAGTGATGATATTACACAATTCTATCAACTTAAGAATTTTGAACTTCAATTTGCACATTCCACTTCGATTATAGTTAAATTATGGCATGGCATCGATCGAATGACTATAGTTAGGTTTGAATTGAAGCATTGAAAGTGAAACACTATTCATTATAGAATTTGTCACCTCAATTATATGAGGTTACCATCATGGTCAACTATAGTAAACTCAAAGTCAAAATCTCTGGCAAAAGTAGCACAAATAATAATAACATTCATTATTAAACCAAGGACTTTGTTTATGGACTAACTAAGTTGATTGTGGACAATATTAGAATTTTAAACCCATAGTTGTTAGGGACACCAAGGGATTATATATTGATAGTTGTCGAATAACTATGGAATGAATCATTCGAGAGTTTCTTGGTTGTTAATAATAACTAAGGTCAAACAGAAAATCTCAAAGTAACGATACTACACATTCTCTCAACATAAGAATTCATTAGACTTCAATGCCGACACTCCACTTTGATTATAGTTAAATCGTGGCATGACACCCATTGAATGACTATAGTTGCGTTTGAGTTGAAGCATCGTAAGTGAAACACTATTCAATAGAAAATTCTTCTCCTTGGTTATTTAAGGTTAGTATCACGGTCAACTATAGTTAACTCAAAGTCAAAATATGTATTCAAAGTAGCATGTTTAAAAATAAATGTTAATATTGAGCTAAGTGATAAATTAGCTTAAGGGCAATTCTAGAATTTATCATAAATTATTAGCTCTATAATAAAATATCATTCGAAATAAAAGGTGTTTGTCATTCAATTGCATACTTATCATATTGTGATGTGTTAGTTAACTATACAACTTAAGTATGTTAAATAGAAAATCCTTAAATAATATGTTAAGTGATGGTAATTACAATATGTTATAATCATGAGAAATTTATCACATCAAAATTACATATTATTTTAAATATTCTTAGTAAGGATGTTTGAAGAAAGGATACCGATTCATCTACTGAGACTATGATACGTAATGCTCTCAAAATGTTAGGTAGCAATTACTTATGGCTGTTAGGTGGACCAAGAGGTTACATACTCATAGTTATTGGATTACTATGGAATGACTCACTCGAGAGTTTCCTGTTAGTAAATATAACTAAGGTGAAATGGTGAATATTGAAGTGGTGATGTTACACATTTTTCTCGAATTGATTATACTCCTAAACTTCAAAGTGGACACTCCACTTTGATTATAGGTAAATCAAGGCATGTCATGTATCAAACGACTATGGTTGGGTATGAGTTGAAGCATTAGTAGTGAAACACTATTCAATAGTGAATTAATCTCCTCGTTTACATGGGGTTAGTATTACGATCAACTATATTTAACTCAAAGTCAAAATCTTTTGCCAAAGTAGTACTATTAATAATAAATATTATTATTGAGCCAAGAAATTTGTTTATGGACTAACGAAGTTAAATATGGATGATATTTGAATTTTTACCAAAACCAAATTTCATAGGTCCTAATTTGATAGTTGATGAAAAGAATTGGTGTAAATAATCGTTACTACTAGGTATCAATTATGATAAATAAAACTGAATTTTACCAAAAAGATATGTAAGCAATAACTTTACCATAATGACATACCACCTGCTAAGGTGACATATGAATATTAATATTTGAATTGTTCGAAAATAATCGTTGACGGAAATTACACCTTTGGGTTGCACAACTGAAATGGTGAATACTTCAAATAAACTGTACGATTTAATTAATTTATTATCACTGTAACTAAGTAAATTAATTATCATTTATGAAATATTAGTTATTTAATTTTATTTGATATTTGAATACCAATAGTATTTAATAAAATGTGTATATATAAAAAGGTTATGCATAAGCGTATCGATGTAAGATAACGATAGAACATTTAAATTGGACTTAAATGGAATAAATACTAATTTGGCTTTGGAATTATCTGAGGACCATTCCCTTTATCTTATAGTTAGCCAAATAAGAGAGGGGAGGAGTTTTGAATTTGAAATGAAGGGACCAAGGCATAATTAAAGGAAGGTAAATCATCATATTTTTATTTATTTTTTATTGCCTCCTTTATGCGATTCATTCATTCAATCATTTTTTTCTTCCTTACCATTAAGTAATAACCAAAAATAACAATAGCCTCTAGGGCACCAAGTCAAAAAATGGAAAATCAAATAAAATCAATAACAGAAGTTGGTTCTTATCTCCTGATTCCTACAAGATCTGAAGGATGATTTAACTTAATCTTGGAACATCGATTCATTATTCAAGTTGTGAATTTTGGGCAACATCCCTAAGTAATTCTCTGATATAATTTGTTTATGTTATTCATATATTTAACTAAATTTAGAACTCGTGCTACAACTCACCATGAAAGCTTTAAGCCAATCTTACAGAGTTTGAATTCATGAAGTCCTATAGAAATTAATTTGAAAAATTATAGTTTAAAATATGAATATTGTGTGTGTGGAGTATGCCTTTGGATGACATACTAATATGAGCTTAGATTACATGATCTAGAAAATCAAATGCATCAACCAATTCCCTTGCGATCCCTTTTACTTGGAACTAAGGTATTCTGCTAGCTTGTGAATTGGCCGAAATTATAGCAAAATTTTTAGTACGACAAGTTTTTTTAGTTGCTATATACAAAACGAAGATTAAATAATTAAAGCATGCATCAAAAGGATCTGTGGTGCAATGGTAGCGCATCAAACTCCAGATCAGAAGGTTGCGTGTTTGATTCATGTCATGTTCAAATTTTTTTGATTTTTCTAAACTTATTTTCTAATAAAAAGTCTAAATGGCTATTACAATTCAAAAAGATGTCACAAAGATCATTTTTTACGATACCATCGTAATAATCATAGACAAGTCACACACTCTACGAGTGCAAGTAAAAAATTTTAGTACAAAATACATGCTTTTCATGGATATAAGGTAAAATATTTAGTATAAAGTTTGTATACTTTGCGTGTGTAACCAACATAATTAGTAAAAAAAAATGATACATGAGAAAGCTGGACTTCTAAATATAGAATCACTAATGAAATAAAAACAAAGATTCATTCAACTTTCTAAAGATCATCATTCATTGAGTAAAAAAATTTATTCAAAAAAGCAAAAAAAAAAAAAAAGGTCTTCAAGAAATTCAAAACTAAAAAAAATCATTTTTATCTTCAAAAGATAAAAGTACATCATTTTACAAATATTTTTAGTGAAGGTTCCCGATTTCCCTAGAAGTTCATCGAATCACCATATCTTACTAATTTTTTTGTCAATCCACTTGTTAATGTAAAAAGAGAAAACTATACAATACATGTGTATGTATGCCAAAAGAAATAGTGGTGAATGTTTGCAAATAGAAGGGAACTTTAACATTATTGTATATCCAATGTAAAAAGGTGAAAATAGCATAAATAAATAAAAACCTAAAGGATAATGAGTTATTTGGTAGGCCAAAAAGAAAGTAAGAAGCAAATAATAAATACTTTAAAAGGAAGAAGATATATGAAAAAACAAAGAGTAACTAATTTTGAATTGACCAGTTAGTTATGAATTTGCAACATATATGTACTTTACAATATGTAAAATTTGTAATAATATATGCAATACACACTTCTATTTGCATTACATATTGCTATCACTACATTATTAAAATTGAATTGATCTAGATATAATTGGATTAAAATCAAGCATGCAAATATAATCAATAGTGGAAACATAGAAAAATTAAACATATTTTCTATCTAAATACGATTTTAGGAATTACCAAAACCGTATATATTGTGTTGACAAGGAACCCCTCTCCACTAAATTTAGGTTGCTCTAGTGAAATTCTATAAAAGAATTGAATTATGTTTAAGTGCAAATGCCATGTGGATAAGTATTTAGGGTTTTTTAAATAAAAGGGGAGGTTTGTGTTTTGGTGAGAAAATGGTAGGAGGAGAGATGAAACTAATGGGATAGGATCAAGAAAAACATGTAACAACCCTATTTTAAAGCTGCAGTAATAAGTTAATTTAATTAAAATAGAATTTTTTGAATTCGATTTTTTTATAATTATTATTTTTGGAATTAAATTATTATTCAATTGAAGTCTATTTATTAAAGAATTTTGTTATAGTAAAATTTAATTAGCTAATAAATTTCATTTTTGATAATATATTAAAATTCATATAAAATATGTTACTGAATATGGAATGTTTTAAAAAGTATAAATAACTTTTTTTGTATAATTGAAATTAATGGAAAAAAAGAAGATAAGTTCTATTCGATATTCACTAAAATCGATGAATTGACGATGATGAATAAATTTATTTATATCAGTTTAATGGATAATTAAATAGAGTGAAATGATACTAAATTGAATTATGTAGTTATCAAATTATATTTTTGGAGGAAGTGTAATTAGTTTCAAATTGAATTAGTACAATTTTAACAAACAAAAAGAGAAGAAACATAAATGAAAAAGAAAATACATTCCAGTCCAAACCCACTTAAGCCTAATATAACACCATATCCCAAACCCATATTCATTTCCCTTTTATTCAATATTGTTCGTTCATCTTATCCCCAAATGCCCTAGCCCTAAATTGGTTCACAAAAATTTAATAAAAGGAAAGAAAAACATGAACGAGGAGACGCACTTCTAGGCCAGGATGACATTGACGTTCGCAAGGGGCTGGTGGCCATTGTCGACACAATCTGGGTTAGAGGTATGGCCACGCGTGTTCTGGACTCGAAGGTTTTGGTCGTGGTGGAAATATTGGCATGCGTGTTGAAGGTGGATGACAGCGATGCGTGACTAGCTTTTAGGCGAAGTGGTGATGTCTATTTTTTTGCTCGTCTCGAGCTTTTGAGGATGTGGTGGCAGTCTCGTCGGGAATAGGGTGAAGAGGAGATGACTGTGATCATCAAAAGCGAACGTCAAGGCAATAAGGCAACGAATGTTGTTAGCTAGCAGATACCAATAGAAGTTTCAGCCAGCAATTTGTTAAGGTAAGTTATTTTTAACTCACGAATTCTATTTCTAAATGTTAGAATTCCTTTTGCATGTTATCGGTTGATTGTGTTATATCTTTGGTTCTTAATGGTTGAATTACATAAGAGATGCTTGTAGGCTTATGATTGATTAGTTATATGGTGAGTTGTTTTATAACTCACACACCTATATCTATGCAAGTTTATTTTCTATATATATGTGTGCTTCGTTTGGAATTTCGTTAATAAATTGACAGTGAATGATTGAATTGCTTGTGAATTGAATTAAATTTTAATAGTCATTGGATGAAATTATTAAAATAAATTGCATTATCTAGTTCAATTTGTTCGATGGATGAATTGGTTGAAATATGAGTATAAAATATTGGATTGAAGCGATAATTGAAAAATGAATTGAATGACTAAAATGAAGTTGCATGTCAAAACCATATTCTTACTGCAAGTTGAGTTAATGGTTGAAATTGCATACATTGTTGTATGATCGGAGTTTGCCGAAAAGCAACTCGGATTGATAAATAAATTCATATAATGAAATGATATTTTATATAGCATTGTTGGCTCTAAAAGTTTCATCCTATTGGATTCTTGTTTGAATGTGGAAATGTTTTAAAAAGATTCTCAATATGAGATTTTATATATCTTCATCTTTATTGGAATTTATGAAATATAGTTAAATTATCCTATTTTTGATTTTTAGTAGTAATCGATTATTTTGAGTTGAAATTCTTTTAAATGTTATTTTAAAGAAATATATCTATTTATAGATATAAAGCCTTGTTTTAAAAATGAATTTAACTATGATTTTCAATTTTACAAATAATATACGGCTTTAAAATGTTTATGAAGTAATATTATAAACATATTTATATAGGTTTGAAATAAAGTAAATTATTAATTATGAAAATATCGTTTTGATTAAAAGTTATAATAAAGGAATTTTATTTTAAAACCTATATGTCATAACTCTTTTTTTTTATATATATAAGTTATAGGATTATAAAAGTGATAAATTTGAAAGTAAATTATAGATAAAGCAATTTAAATATCAATTCTATATGATAAAAATCATATTAATTACTTTCAACCTATAAGCTATTGTTGAATTTTATTGTATCTAGCTTTTGACTATTTTACGCAAGTTAGACTTGGATTCTGATGAATTTCGTGCTTTTTTATGAAGCAAAGAATTTCAATAAACGATTGAATTATCGGGTGGTATGGGACACTTTGCACAATTCTTTCGGTTATTATTATAATTTGTTGAATAGAGTTTTAAGTGGAAATTACTAGCTTTTAGAAAATAGTTGAATTTACCATCTAGTATGAGATAATTAACTAAATTCTTGTAATTACCGAAGTGACAGTAATTAACACTTAGAATTGTATTATCTTAGGGTGTTCGAATTTCAGATTGATAGATTCCAAAGAAAAGATAACTCATTTTTCATCGATCTAAGAATCGACACATTTTTTTAGATTTGGATAGGCAGATCTCTTTTGAAAGATCTGTTATGGAGTTGTAATGGCCCAACTTCCTACGCCCAGGAAGAAGTATCGTTTTAAGAAAGAAAAGGGTGAGAAAATAGAAAAGATAGAGAAGAAAGAACAACAACATCAGAATCTCACAGCGGAACGAATAAAATATATTAATCACATAAGTACTTACATAATATATAACATCAATCAGAGTGATACATATAATACATCACATACTAGGCAGTTATAAACACCTGTCTAGTTATACAACTCAATACACCATACATCAATGAGATATCACACAGCGGAAACTATATATATCTATAACGCTGAAGCCTCCTGCTCCATTTCTCCTCCAGAATTCGTCAAAGCTAAACCTGAATCCCTTGGCTACCCGTAAAAATTTGGGTACCCGAGAGTTTATGAAAAACAAAAATAAACTTCGGGTCAGACATGAGTCTGGTATGAGTAACAGGTTAAAGTTGCTTAATTTCGAAAAATCCTTTGAAAAACAAAAGGTATCACGTAAGACTTCCCACACATAAACATGGAAAAGTTTTTACCTTACGCTAACCAAAACATTTGATAGGAAATCCAGTGATATTATAATAGGTCTAGGGTTTTCAAGTAAATAGAAAATAGCCGAAATTGTTACATGATTAAATTCCAGCTACTAGCCACAAAAGTGGGTAATACAATTAAAACCATTGGCCCTTATTGGATTGTGGATTCCATACAATGGCAGGGCTACTGGGGTACTGCCCGTCACAGTACGTGGCCTAGCTCAACGTACCGAGGATCACTCCCGACCCCCTGCAACGCAAGGCCGGAACCATTCCTTATTGAACCGTCCCGAACAAGATAAACCCCGCAGTTGGCTGCAGACCAACTGCCCACACAGCCGAATAAAAGGGACATCTAGACAGGGGAATATCCTTGTCCTGCTTAGGCATGACCCACCTAACCTTGCTGCACCTCCCCTGTTTTAGCCATTCCCGGTTGATGAGGCTTGAGGTTACGATTACCTTTATTGAACATATTTCTTAGAATGCTCATCGTCCGCCTGACGATGTGTTGAAAGCATTCAATCCATACAAGTTCGTTCCGGGTTCGAACGAAACCGAAGGCATCATCTCGTTACACTCGTTTTGGAATCACCCTCAGAGTTAACGACGATAACCCTTGCATTCAGAATCTTCATCTTCATTTCAGACTCACGACCTATCGTTAATTTGGAATCGATGTAGTTTTCGGATATTCCAAATAAGGAAAACCGATCCCTGTCTCATCGAAATCCAAAACGTGTCTTTTAAGGCCAAGTTGTCTATTTAGTCTTAACAATGGATTCAATATTATCAATATGCACAGATAGATAATTCACATCTCATAATAGATAATCACATCATCATCATAAACAGATAACTAATACCATCATCCAAACAGATAATTAAATATTATCATACTTAAACCATACATTCATATCACATAGACACTATCCATCTCATATCTGAGATCACAATCAACAATGAAATATCAATATCATCCATAAGCATGATTTATGAAACACAATCTATAATTAATTTAAAATGAATTAAATTAACTACTTCCATCTTTAATTAATTTAAAATAAATTAAATTTTTCATTCATTCCATAAATCCTGCTCTCACAATCATTAATTAATTATAAATCAAATTAATTAACCATTCTCAAATTACAAGAAGTAATTTAGTCTTTAATTAATTCTCAAATGAATTATTCTAAATCATTCATAATAGATTAACATTTAATTACTCCCTATTAGTTATTCTTTAATTAAACAATTCTTAATCACATCATTAATTATATTAATTAATGGTCTTCAATTTATATTAAATTACCTATTTAAATTAATTAAGTGATTAATCTTTACTTAAACACAATTATTAATCACCCCTTGATTAATAACAAACCAGTAATTAACTACCCTTAATTACTTATTAATCATTCCATGATTAATTATTTCCATAAATCAATCCTTTGATTAAAAAGAAATTACTCAAGTTACTCTACTTACAAATCATCTTGTATGAATTTCATCAAGTATTTATCATCTAATTACTATTCTAAGTAATTATACTTCATTAATTACACTAAGTAATTACGCATACCAAATCATCAAATGATTTCTTAAATTAATTAATATTAATTTACTTAATTTAAATCTTATTATCCATTACTTATATATTCAAATTAATTATCTTTGATTTAAATATCCCTTGCTACATTCCAGTAGTTTTCCTTAATTTATTTACAGAAATTAATCTTGAATAAATCCATTACATTAATTTCATTTATATAGATTTATTACCATTTAATTATCTTGTTGATTTATTATTCCCAAATAAATCAATTTCTTAATTCCATCATTAATTATATTAATTAATGATTTCTAATTACATTTTCATTTGTTAATTTATATTAAGAATACAAATCTTCAAATCACAAATATTAATCCTCTTGATTAATATATATACAGTAATTAATCATTCATAATTAATTACTTCTCAATAACAATTTTAATTAACCCTTTGATTAATTTCAAGTAATTATATTATAATTACTTCCATTAACAACATCTTCGAGTTGATTACCTCCAGTAATTATTCATCAATTACTTCTCTAAGTAATTTACTTCCAAAATATCAGTTAATTAAACTAAATTAATTAACTCAAATCAAATCAATTTACTCAATTACTAAGTAATTAATTTCTTAATTACTTTTCAAATAAATAATTTACATTTAAACTATTACAATGATTATTATTGAATTAATTAATCAAATTAATTTATTAAAAATCAATTACATTAATTATAAATAATCTAGTTAATGACCTTCATTAACACTTATTTAATTATTTTCTTCTAAAATAATTAACTTAGTTAATCATTATTAATTATAAGTTTGATTAACCATTAAAATTTATTAATTTAAATAAATATCTAATCTATGATCCTTAATCATATATTAGTTAATTAATTCATTAATTAACTTTATTTACTACTTTAAATTCATAGCTACTAATTTAATTAATATCAATCATTAATTATTCTTACTTAATTAACTTAAAGGTTAATGCATACAAAATTCTAAAAACTTCATGAATTAAAGTAAACCATCCTTATTATTGATTATGTTTTCAATTCCAATATGTTTAAAACATTTTTTCCGATTTACTTTCTAACTAAAACCCAATTTACCCTTCATAAAGTTTTAAAACTAATTTATTTTTCAAAACCCTTTGCAAACTCACATGTTTAATTACAATTAAAACTTATTTGAATAAATTTAAATTATAAAACTTGTTTAATTACAATTAAAACTTATTTGAATAAATTTAAGTTATAAAACTTTATTTTATTCCAAATCTAGAATTTCAAATCCAAACTCTGGATTCCAATTTTTGGAGTTAACTTGTCTAAAACTTTTCTTAACAATTTAGATTTTATTTATGAAATTCAACTCTTTGAATAGACTTAAGAATTAAGCACTTTTAAGTTATTAAAATAATTTAAATTTTGAAAACTTTATTATTTCCAACCACATTTCAAAACTAACTTAAATTCATGTTTAAACTTGATTTAAAATTACACTTGGCTTTGAGTTAAATTTAAAACAAAAAATCTCAAAACAGTTAAAACCTATTACAGGTTTTAAAACCTGAATACTAATAACCCGACCCCCCCTTTGGTTTGCTTCGAGTAACATACGAGTTCCCCCTGATAGAACAACAACAATTGCTTCGAGACTTCCCCCAGGGCGTGCGCGAATGAAAAAAAACAAAACCTGGAAAAAAAAACAACCCCACCTTCCTCAAACCTGTCACCATCACGTGCGCACAGCTCCGACCACCAGAGGCCACCAAACTCCTGTCGCGACAGTGACCATCTCCCCTCTACCTCCCTGCAAAACGACGCGACACTCGAACGCAAACACTGACAGCGGTGGCCAAAATTCAAATCACGGTAAAAATTAGGTTTAAAAACTTAATTCCATTGCCGACGCTTCCACGATCCATTACGCCGCCATCCCCTATTTTTCCCAGATCCACGGCAGCCTCCTCCACCCCCAGTCAGAGGCTCGACCCCCAGATCCACTTGATAGTCCACGGCCACTCAAAATGCTTCAAACAGAAAATCACTAGCTGCTCTCAAAATATGCCACTAAAAATTATGCTTTACCCTTTAAAAATCATGTTATGGTTCACTGATTCACTTTGTATACCTGAATCGATGATCGGTGAAGTTCGAAATTTTGCCAATCTTAAGTTTGTTCTAAATTTTGGGTTCCAGAGATAAATTTTTAAGTTGTTTTTATCTCAACTAAATTTTTAAACTTAGTTTGAGATGATACAAACATCATTTGCTTGAAACTGAAGTGCAACCATAAATCAGGAAAGAAGTAAATAATTTTTGATAGCAAGATTTTGTTTACAGAGAGTAACAGAGAACAAGCATATGCAAACACTGCTAGTTAGATTTTGGTTCTAGATAAAATTTCTCTTGTATTTTTAGTTAAATAAATTTTAAACTTAAATTTTAAAGTTAAACAATCAAGTCTTGTTTAAATTCTATATACTATCAACCATCAGATCCAAAGGAATTGGGTTCTTTGTTTAGAAACCAAGCCTGAAACTAAAACAGGCAGAACAAGTTTAACCACATCAATCCATCTATCCACCCATATATATACATGCATTCTCAAATACACATACTTTAAACTTCATCTCAGATAAACTACATACAACCATAACTGAATATACTTAGGTATTTAGAAAAGAAGTTACTCACCAGAAGAAAAGAACAGAGACACTTTTGTTGAAGCAGGCTTGAATACAACTGAAACTTCTTTTTGCTTTGCTTCTCAGTATTGAATCTTGGTTGATGTTCAAGTAGAAGCTTGTTTTAGTTTGAAATGAAGTTTATTTTAATTGTTGCTTAGTTCGAACTGAATCAGGGAAGCTGATTTATAAACAAATTTACAAGGTATATGCAGACAGGTTGATTATACAGACAGTGTATATTATTATGTTTCATACACTGAGACAATGTTTGCATACAAATCTTGTTTTGTACAGATTTTTGAAACAAAGATATTTTAGATGGAGGCTGAAATGAAATACTTTGTGTACTAAAAAGATTTTACATTAATGACTTTTGTTTGTTTGCTTAAAGATACTTAACAATGTCTTCCTTAGCAAGCTTCATATATACATATTTTTTGTTACTGTCTTGCTTTCCAGATTACATTCCTGCATACTGATTTTACTTGTTTGTATAACATGTATATTCTTATTACTCTCCTTATTTTGTTTTACTTAGTTTGGCCTGCACACATATAATTTGTTCCTAGATTTTGTTTGTACAATCATATATTGTTCTTGATAACTTACACTTATATATATATGTACACACTGCAGTTCATTTGTGATAGTTTACAAACTTAAAAATTTATTTGTTTTCTAGTTTATTTGTTGTCTTGTGTCTAGTTTTATTATTGACCTGTTATTATATTTTTGAAATGTATGTGACTTGTTATTTCTTTTGTTTTGCTGTTTGAAAACTAATTGAACTTTATAGTTGTTATGTTATTGTAATTTAACTAATGTACTAACTTATATTTCTTTTCCAATTTATCTTGTAGTCTTGTATTTTATATGTATATTTTTATTTTATTTATTTTATAAGAAACACATTTATCACTTTGACATGGTAGATAAATTAATTCATCTTTTTATCTACATATTTTATAATATATGTTAATGTATTGTTTGACAAAATTATATTAAAACTCATATAAAATCTTAAATTCATATTTTTTATCAAGCTATACTAAAAAGAAAAATAAACAAATCTTTTTGTTAATAAATTAAAATTTAAACTTAAGTTAAAATAAGTATCAAACTATTTAAGCAATTATCTTATGTATTTAAAACCCTGTGTTTATTTATTAATTAACTTTGAAAAGTTTATATTAAATAAAGAATAATTTCTAATTCACTAAAATATATATTAGAATTCAAAACATAATTTATTAGTTGAACTTTAAAACAAATCTCATCTATTTGCAATGTATACAAATATATATACATTTATAAATAACAAACAATTAAGTTTTAACAGATATCATTTACTAATTAAATAATTATTAAAGAAAAGTATCAATCCAGATTTAATTAACAAAAATATATCAAATCAATTTAATATTTAATGCAGATTATTAAATTGATATTGCTAGGAAATTCCGGGTTGTCACAGGAGTAAACACGGCTGCCTCTTTTGAAAGCAGATTTTACGTGCATGGTAGTTTATAGATACTACAACCTATCAATTTCTTTTGTTTTATACAGTGAGACAATGTTACATCTTTCGAAAGGTAAATTTGCATAGGACAGATTAGGTACACGGCTGCTCTTTTCTTTGAGCGGTGTCCGTAATCTACTGTCTTTTTCCGCAGACTTCCTTTCTATGTAGCGGGTCTCTTTCGGTAGATTTCATGTCACTATATTAAAATGCTACCATTATTATTTCATTATTGATGATTATTTCTTTTGAGATTTTTAGTACGGATATTCTGTATCCTTTTACGGCTATGAGGAATTTTGAATGGTTATCACCATACTTTGAGATGATAGTTTATTGAGACTTGATATTTATTTATGAAATGGTGATTTGTTAGATATGCCTTATTTGAGTATTTTTTTGGTCATATTTTAGTTTTGACTTAGTTGGTTATTGTTAAGTCAAAATTTTGAGATCTGTATTTATTGGTTTGGTATGCCTTTATGAATTTTTAGGTTTTAGGCATATTTTGAGATGACCTATTTTAGTGATAAGTCACTTATGGAATTATAAAGTAGGAAATTTAATTAATATGCCTTATTATGATTGTTTATTTGTTTGGCATATTTTATATGACTTATTATTCTAAGTCATATAGTTATGATATTAATATCTCACCTTCTATTTAGATATAGTCTGACCCGTTTATTATTTTAATACTCAGGTCAATCTGAGACTTTATAGGTACATGGACCCATTGACCTTTGAATTTTTGGGAAAGGATTGAAGTAGACTATTTTGATAGTTTTAGTTTACTCAATATTTATATATATTGACAGTTAGGAATTTATGTCAATTATATTATATAGCAGTGACTTTGTATCTGACACAAGATTTTGGATATGATGTATACATTTATTTGGGTCTAATACTGATATTTTGTCGACTCATGTTCTATTATGTATATGATGATGTATATTATTCTGATGTGATCTGTGACACCAATTCTAATTTATATATATCATATACTGTTCTGAATATTTTAATCGGTGTGTTTATTACTTTGTATTAACACTGTATATGTCTAAATTTCAGTTCAGATCCCCAAAAAGGTAAACCAGACGTGTCAGTGTTTTTTTTTTGAAATGGTACTTTATATACAATATGTCACTGGGACTACATATCACATGTCAATAAACATTCGAAGCAAGTTTCGAACTTGTGACCTCTCGCACCAAAGCTAAGTTATTTAACAACTTGAACAATGGTGCTTGTCTTCCAAACATGTCAGTGTTAGTATAAAGATATATTCACATTCGATCGCCCTTAATCGGTCGTATTCTCTGGATTAGTACAGGTTGATTATACAGACAGTGTATATTATTATGTTTCATACACTGAGACAATATTTGCATACAAATCTTGTTTTGTACAGATTTTTGAAACAAAGATATTTTAGATGGAGGCTGAAATGAAATACTTTGTGTGCTAAAAAGATTTTACATTAATGACTTTTGTTTGTTTGCTTAAAGATACTTAACAATGTCTTCCTTAGCAAGCTTCATATATACATATTTTTTTGTTACTGTCTTGCTTTCCAGATTACATTCCTGCATACTGATTTTACTTGTTTGTATAACATATATATTCATATTACTCTCCTTATTTTGTTTTACTTAGTTTGGCCTGCACACATATAATTTGTTCCTAGATTTTGTTTGTACAATCATATATTAGTCTTGATACTTTACACCTATATATATATATATATATATATATATATATATGTATGTATGTATGTATGTATGTATACACTACGGTTCATTTGTGATAGTTTACAAACTTAAAAATTTATTTGTTTTCTAGTTTATTTGTTGTCTTGTGTCTAGTTTTATTATTGACTTGTTATTATATTTTTGAAATGTATGTGACTTGTTATTTCTTTTGTTTTGCTGTTTGAAAACTAATTGAACTTTATAGTTGTTATGTTATTGTAATTTAACTAATGTACTAACTTATATTTCTTTTCCAATTTATCTTGTAGTCTTGTATTTTATATGTATATTTTATTTTATTTATTTTATAAGAAACACATTTATCACTTTGACATGGTAGATAAATTAAATCATCTTTTTATCTACATATTTTATAATATATGTTAATGTATTGTTTGACAAAATTATATTAAAACTCATATAAAATCTTAAATTTATATTTTTTATCAAGCTATACTAAAAATAAAAGTAAACAAATCTTTTTGTTAATAAATTAAAATTTAAACTTAAGTTAAAATTAGTATCAAACTATTTAAGCAATTATCTTATGTATTTAAAACCCTGTGTTTATTTATTAATTAGCTTTGAAAAGTTTATATTAAATAAAGCATAATTTCTAATTCACTAAAATATATATTAGAATTCAAAACATAATTTATTAGTTGAACTTTAAAACAAATCTCATCTATTTGCAATGTATACAAATATATATACATTTATAAATAACAAACAATTAAGTTTTAACAGATATCATTTACTAATTAAATAATTATTAAAGAAAAGTATCAATCCAGATTTAATTAACAAAAAAATATCAAATCAATTTAATATTTAATGCAGATTATTACATTGATATTGGTAGAAAATTCTGGGTTGTCACATTCCTCCCCCCTTAAAATAATTTCGTCCTCGAAATTTAAAAGCAAAGGTAATTTGATAATATATTTAAGATTTTAATTAAATTTAAACCATAAGCATATATCAATCACATGCTAACAATCATCACAACCAATCTACACAATCAATAAAGCAAACTATCCATACAAAATTCTGGATAGAGTTCTCTAGAATTTCCCAGTATAATACCGGAATACTCGATCTATAGAGTCCAAACAGTCTATACTACTAATCTATAGAACTCCTTTGAATCAGAAAAAATTCATCCAAAATCAAATCTCCGACTCCGTCATCCAAATTTCTTCGTCTCTTATCTACCAAATACTTCTGACAATCCAGAGCCGCCTTCAACCTACTGATCAGCCCAACCTTTGCTGATAACCCTAAAACAATCCGAATCCAAAAACAATCCAGTAGAATAATTCTCTCAAAACCAAGCAAAACCAAGAACACAACCTTTATTATCATCAGTAGAAAACAACTTCTCTTTTCCAGAAAAGAAAACAAATGCACTTCTAACTGCTTCCGCTGCACAACTCTGATCTGGGGTAGATGAAAATGCTGATGGTGCACATAAGCACAAACTGGACAACACAATACAAAAATATGGCTCAACAGATCCAAAATAAAATTCAGAAGTTCCTCCAAAACTTGAGCTGCTTTACCAATTCTTCTCTCCAGAAATCATTCTATTACTACTGAACCATCGGCACTACTTCTGAAATCCAGTCGATACCAAACTAAACTCCTCAGATGCTAAGGCAAACCACTGACCTCTTCAAAGATATCCAGAAGAAGATTTTTGATAAACCAAGAGAATGCCCAATTATCGCAAGTCACTTTTGCGATCAACCTAAACTAATATCCAAAGAAAACTGTACTCTCCTTATCAATCTGAACAGCTTAAACTTATCTAGCCAATCCATTGAAGAAATGGATTCACAAACTGCCTCTTAACTTCACCTCTGAAGAACTGCTGACAGATGACCTCCTCGCGTGCCGGTAGAACAATATGAGCTGCAACACTGCTACTGATGCCAAAAATTTCTTAATCCAAAATTCCTCGAAAAACTCAAGCCTCAAAACCAGACACTACATTCAGCTGAACTCAACCCCAAAACTAATGCAGACATGCTTCCTTATCCAAAGATCTTTGAGAACTTCTTCGGAAACAATCCATCGCTGCTGCATCTCAACTCACAACTACTACTTCTTGAGGTTCCAAAATAATATATATTCTAGCTTCTGCTCAACTGACAAAAATCCAAATTCTACTCATCCAAACTTGTACAACAAAATGGACTCCAAATCTTAACAGTTTCCTCAAGAGATTTGGTGAAATCTTTATACCACAAATTTACTCGAGACGGTATTTGGTCTACAGTCTCGTCAAATATACTTCCAACCACAGGTAGTCGTGTTACACACACCACTACTCAATCTGCCCTTATACTTATATTGGAAAACCCGAACATGTAATCCAACAAATAGATAAAAATATATATATTTCAAAATTACAAATACGCTCTCTCAGGAAAGAAATCACTTAAGAGCCTAGGTATTCACTCAACCTAGCGCTCTGATACCACTGTAACGACACAACTTCCTACGTCCAGGAAGAAGTATCGTTTTAAGAAAGAAAGGGTGAGAAAATAGAAAAGATAGAGAAGAAAGAACAACAACATCAGAATCTCACAGCGGAACGAATAAAATATATTAATCGCATAAGTACTTACATAATATATAACATCAATCAGAGTGATACATATAGTACATCACATACTAGACAGTTATAAACACATGTCTAGTTATACAACTCAATACACCATACATCACAGAGATATCACACAGCGGAAACTATATATATCTATAACGCCGAAGCCTCCTGCTCCATTTCTCCTCCAGAATTCGTCAAAGCTAAAACTGAATCCCTTGGCTACCCGTAAAAATTTGGGTACCCGAGAGTTTATGAAAAACAAAAATAAACTTCGGGTCAGACATGGGTCTGGTATGAGTAACAGGTTAAAGTTGCTTAATTTTGGAAAATCCTTTGAAAAACAAAAGGTATCACGTAAGACTTCCCACACATAAACATGGAAAAGTTTTTACCTTACGCTAACCAAAACATTTGATAGGAAATCCAGTGATATTATAATAGGTCTAGGGTTTTCAAGTAAAAAGAAAATAGCCGAAATTGTTACATGATTAAATTCCAGCTACTAGCCACAAAAGTGGGTAATACAATCAAAACCGTTGACCCTTATTGGATTGTGGATTCCATACAATGGCAGGGCTACTGGGGTACCGCCCGTCATAGTACGTGGCCTAGATCAACGTACCGAGGATCACTCCCGACCCCCTGCAACACAAGGCCGGAACCATTCCTTACTGAACAGTCCCGAACAAGATAAACCCCGCAGTTGGCTGCAGACCAACTGCCCACACAGCCGAATAAAAGGGACATCTAGACAGGGGAATATCCTTGTCCTGCTTGGGCATGACCCACCTAACCTTGCTGCACCTCCCCTGTTTTAGCCATTCCCGGTTGATGAGGCTTGAGGTTACGATTACCTTTATTGAACATATTTCTTAGAATGCTCATCGTCCGCCTGACGATGTGTTGAAAGCATTCAATCCATACAAGTTCGTTCCAGGTTCGAACGAAACCGAAGGCATCATCTCGTTACACTCATTTTGGAATCACCCTCAGAGTTAACGACGATAACCCTTGCATTCAGAATCTTCATCTTCATTTCAGATTCACGACCTATCGTTAATTTGGAATCGATGTGGTTTTGGGATATTCCAAATAAGGAAAACCGATCCCGGTCTCATCGAAATCCAAAACGTGTCTTTTAAGGCCAAGTTGTCTATTTAGTCTTAACAATGGATTCAATATTATCAATATGCACAGATAGATAATTCACATCTCATAATAGATAATCACATCATCATCATAAACAGATAACTAATACCATCATCCAAACAGATAATTAAATATTATCATACTTAAACCATACATTCATATCACATAGACACTATCCATCTCATATCTGAGATTACAATCAACAATGAAATATCAATATCATCCATAAGCATGATTTATGAAACACAATCTATAATTAATTTAAAATGAATTAAATTAACTACTTCCATCTTTAATTAATTTAAAATAAATTAAATTTTTCATTCATTCCATAAATCCTGCTCTCACAATCATTAATTAATTATAAATCAAATTAATTAACCATTCTCAAATTACAAGAAGTAATTTAGTCTTTAATTAATTCTCAAATGAATTATTCTAAATCATTCATAATAGATTAACATTTAATTACTCCCTATTAGTTATTCTTTAATTAAACAATTTTTAATCACATCATTAATTATATTAATTAATGGTCTTCAATTTATATTAAATTACCTATTTAAATTAATTAAGTGATTAATCTTTACTTAAACACAATTATTAATCACCCCTTGATTAATAACAAACCAGTAATTAACTACCCTTAATTACTTATTAATCATTCCATGATTAATTATTTCCATAAATCAATCCTTGATTAAAAAGAAATTACTCAAGTTACTCTACTTACAAATCATCTTGTATGAATTTCATCAAGTATTTATCATCTAATTACTATTCTAAGTAATTATACTTCATTAATTACACTAAGTAATTACGCATACCAAATCATCAAATGATTTCTTAAATTAATTAATATTAATTTACTTAATTTAAATCTTATTATCCATTACTTATATATTCAAATTAATTATCTTTGATTTAAATATCCCTTGCTACATTCCAGTAGTTTACCTTAATTTATTTACAGAAATTAATCTTGAATAAATCCATTACATTAATTTCATTTATATAGATTTATTACCATTTAATTATCTTGTTGATTTATTATTCCCAAATAAATCAATTTCTTAATTCCATCATTAATTATATTAATTAATGATTTCTAATTACATTTTCATTTGTTAATTTATATTAAGAATACAAATCTTCAAATCACAAATATTAATCCTCTTGATTAATATATATACAGTAATTAATCATTCATAATTAATTACTTCTCAATAACACTCTCAATTAACCCTTTGATTAATTTCAAGTAATTATATTATAATTACTTCCATTAACAACATCTTCGAGTTGATTACCTCCAGTAATTATTCATCAATTACTTCTCTAAGTAATTTACTTCCAAAATATCAGTTAATTAAACTAAATTAATTAACTCAAATCAAATCAATTTACTCAATTACTAAGTAATTAATTTCTTAATTACTTTTCAAATAAATAATTTACATTTAAACTATTACAATGATTATTATTGAATTAATTAATCAAATTAATTTATTAAAAATCAATTACATTAATTATAAATAATCTAGTTAATGACCTTCATTAACACTTATTTAATTATTTTCTTCTAAAATAATTAACTTAGTTAATCATTATTAATTATAAGTTTGATTAACCATTAAAATTTATTAATTTAAATAAATATCTAATCTATGATCCTTAATCATATATTAGTTAATTAATTCATTAATTAACTTTATTTACTACTTTAAATTCATAGCTACTAATTTAATTAATATCAATCATTAATTATTCTTACTTAATTAACTTAAAGGTTAATGCATACAAAATTCTAAAAACTTCATGAATTAAAGTAAACCATCCTTATTATTGATTATGTTTTCAATTCCAATATGTTTAAAACATTTTTTCCGATTTACTTTCTAACTAAAACCCAATTTACCCTTCATAAAGTTTTAAAACTAATTTATTTTTCAAAACCCTTTGCAAACTCACATGTTTAATTACAATTAAAACTTATTTGAATAAATTTAAATTATAAAACTTGTTTAATTACAATTAAAACTTATTTGAATAAATTTAAGTTATAAAACTTTATTTTATTCCAAATCTAGAATTTCAAATCCAAACTCTGGATTCCAATTTTTGGAGTTAACTTGTCTAAAACTTTTCTTAACAATTTAGATTTTATTTATGAAATTCAACTCTTTGAATAGACTTAAGAATTAAGCACTTTTAAGTTATTAAAATAATTTAAATTTTGAAAACTTTATTATTTCCAACCACATTTCAAAACTAACTTAAATTCATGTTTAAACTTGATTTAAAATTACACTTGGCTTTGAGTTAAATTTAAAACAAAAAATCTCAAAACAGTTAAAACCTATTACAGGTTTTAAAACCTGAATACTAATAACCCGACCCCCCCTTTGGTTTGCTTCGAGTAACATACGAGTTCCCCCTGATAGAACAACAACAATTGCTTCGAGACTTCCCCCAGGGCGTGCGCGAATGAAAAAAAACAAAACCTGGAAAAAAAAACAACCCCACCTTCCTCAAACCTGTCACCATCACGTGCGCACAGCTCCGACCACCAGAGGCCACCAAACTCCTGTCGCGACAGTGACCATCTCCCCTCTACCTCCCTGCAAAACGACGCGACACTCGAACGCAAACACTGACAGCGGTGGCCAAAATTCAAATCACGGTAAAAATTAGGTTTAAAAACTTAATTCCATTGCCGACGCTTCCACGATCCATTACGCCGCCATCCCCTATTTTTCCCAGATCCACGGCAGCCTCCTCCACCCCCAGTCAGAGGCTCGACCCCCAGATCCACTTGATAGTCCACGGCCACTCAAAATGCTTCAAACAGAAAATCACTAGCTGCTCTCAAAATATGCCACTAAAAATTATGCTTTAACCTTTAAAAATCATGTTATGGTTCACTGATTCACTTTGTATACCTGAATCGATGATCGGTGAAGTTCGAAATTTTGCCAATCTTAAGTTTGTTCTAAATTTTGGGTTCCAGAGATAAATTTTTAAGTTGTTTTTATCTCAACTAAATTTTTAAACTTAGTTTGAGATGATACAAACATCATTTGCTTGAAACTGAAGTGCAATCATAAATCAGGAAAGAAGTAAATAATTTTTGATAGCAAGATTTTGTTTACAGAGAGTAACAGAGGACAAGCATATGCAAAAACTGCTAGTTAGATTTTGGTTCTAGATAAAATTTCTCTTGTATTTTTAGTTAAATAAATTTTAAACTTAAATTTTAAAGTTAAACAATCAAGTCTTGTTTAAATTCTATATACTATCAACCATCAGATCCAAAGGAATTGGGTTCTTTGTTTAGAAACCAAGCCTGAAATAAAACAGGCAGAACAAGTTTAACCACATCAATCCATCTATCCACCCATATATATACATGCATTCTCAAATACACATACTTTAAACTTCATCTCAGATAAACTACATACAACCATAACTGAATATACTTAGGTATTTAGAAAAGAAGTTACTCACCAGAAGAAAAGAACAGAGACACTTTTGTTGAAGCAGGCTTGAATACAACTGAAACTTCTTTTTGCTTTGCTTCTCAGTATTGAATCTTGGTTGATGTTCAAGTAGAAGCTTGTTTTAGTTTGAAATGAAGTTTATTTTAATTGTTGCTTAGTTCGAACTGAATCAGGGAAGCTGATTTATAAACAAATTTACAAGGTATATGCAGACAGGTTGATTATACAGACAGTGTATATTATTATGTTTCATACACTGAGACAATGTTTGCATACAAAACTTGTTTTGTACAGATTTTTGAAACAAAGATATTTTAGATGGAGGCTGAAATGAAATACTTTGTGTACTAAAAAGATTTTACATTAATGACTTTTTTTTGTTTGCTTAAAGATACTTAACAATGTCTTCCTTAGCAAGCTTCATATATACATATTTTTTTGTTACTGTCTTGCTTTCCAGATTACATTCCTGCATACTGATTTTACTTGTTTGTATAACATGTATATTCTTATTACTCTCCTTATTTTGTTTTACTTAGTTTGGCCTGCACACATATAATTTGTTCCTAGATTTTGTTTGTACAATCATATATTGTTCTTGATAACTTACACTTATATATATATGTACACACTGCAGTTCATTTGTGATAGTTTACAAACTTAAAAATTTATTTGTTTTCTAGTTTATTTGTTGTCTTGTGTCTAGTTTTATTATTGACCTGTTATTATATTTTTGAAATGTATGTGACTTGTTATTTCTTTTGTTTTGCTGTTTGAAAACTAATTGAACTTTATAGTTGTTATGTTATTGTAATTTAACTAATGTACTAACTTATATTTCTTTTCCAATTTATCTTGTAGTCTTGTATTTTATATGTATATTTTTATTCTATTTATTTTATAAGAAACACATTTATCACTTTGACATGGTAGATAAATTAAATCATCTTTTTATCTACATATTTTATAATATATGTTAATGTATTGTTTGACAAAATTATATTAAAACTCATATAAAATCTTAAATTCATATTTTTTATCAAGCTATACTAAAAAGAAAAATAAACAAATCTTTTTGTTAATAAATTGAAATTTAAACTTAAGTTAAAATAAGTATCAAACTATTTAAGCAATTATCTTATGTATTTAAAACCCTGTGTTTATTTATTAATTAACTTTGAAAAGTTTATATTAAATAAAGAATAATTTCTAATTCACTAAAATATAAATTAGAATTCAAAACATAATTTATTAGTTGAACTTTAAAACAAATCTCATCTATTTGCAATGTATACAAATATATATACATTTATAAATAACAAACAATTAAGTTTTAACAGATATCATTTACTAATTAAATAATTATTAAAGAAAAGTATCAATCCAGATTTAATTAACAAAAATATATCAAATCAATTTAATATTTAATGCAGATTATTAAATTGATATTGCTAGGAAATTCCGGGTTGTCACAGGAGTAAACACGGCTGCCTCTTTTGAAAGCAGATTTTACGTGCATGGTAGTTTATAGATACTACAACCTATCAATTTCTTTTGTTTTATACAGTGAGACAATGTTACATCTTTCGAAAGGTAAATTTGCATAGGACAGATTAGGTACACGGCTGCTCTTTTCTTTGAGCGGTGTCCGTAATCTACTGTCTTTTTCCGCAGACTTCCTTTCTATGTAGCGGGTCTCTTTCGGTAGATTTCATGTCACTATATTAAAATGCTACCATTATTATTTCATTATTGATGATTATTTCTTTTGAGATTTTTAGTACGGATATTCTGTATCCTTTTACGGCTATGAGGAATTTTGAATGGTTATCACCATACTTTGAGATGATAGTTTATTGAGACTTGATATTTATTTATGAAATGGTGATTTGTTAGATATGCCTTATTTGGGTATTTTTTTTGGTCATATTTTAGTTTTGACTTAGTTGGTTATTGTTAAGTCAAAATTTTGAGATCTGTATTTATTGGTTTGGTATGCCTTTATGAATTTTTAGGTTTTAGGCATATTTTGAGATGACCTATTTTAGTGATAAGTCACTTATGGAATTATAAAGTAGGAAATTTAATTAATATGCCTTATTATGATTGTTTATTTGTTTGGCATATTTTATATGACTTATTATTCTAAGTCATATAGTTATGATATTAATATCTCACCTTCTATTTAGATATAGTCTGACCCGTTTATTATTTTAATACTCAGGTCAATCTGAGACTTTATAGGTACATGGACCCATTGACCTTTGAATTTTTGGGAAAGGATTGAAGTAGACTATTTTGATAGTTTTAGTTTACTCAATATTTATATATATTGACAGTTAGGAATTTATGTCAATTATATTATATAGCAGTGACTTTGTATCTGACACAAGATTTTGGATATGATGTATACATTTATTTGGGTCTAATACTGATATTTTGTCGACTCATGTTCTATTATGTATATGATGATGTATATTATTCTGATGTGATCTGTGACACCAATTCTAATTTATATATATCATATACTGTTCTGAATATTTTAATCGGTGTGTTTATTACTTTGTATTAACACTGTATATGTCTAAATTTCAGTTCAGATCCCCAAAAAGGTAAACCAGACGTGTCAGTGTTTTTTTTTTGAAATGGTACTTTATATACAATATGTCACTGGGACTACATATCACATGTCAATAAACATTCGAAGCAAGTTTCGAACTTGTGACCTCTCGCACCAAAGCTAAGTTATTTAACCACTTGAACAATGGTGCTTGTCTTCCAAACATGTCAGTGTTAGTATAAAGATATATTCACATTCGATCGCCCTTAATCGGTCGTATTCTCTGGATTAGTACAGGTTGATTATACAGACAGTGTATATTATTATGTTTCATACACTGAGACAATATTTGCATACAAATCTTGTTTTGTATAGATTTTTGAAACAAAGATATTTTAGATGGAGGCTGAAATGAAATACTTTGTGTACTAAAAAGATTTTACATTAATGACTTTTGTTTGTTTGCTTAAAGATACTTAACAATGTCTTCCTTAGCAAGCTTCATATATACATATTTTTTTGTTACTGTCTTGCTTTCCAGATTACATTCCTGCATACTGATTTTACTTGTTTGTATAACATGTATATTCTTATTACTCTCCTTATTTTGTTTTACTTAGTTTGGCCTGCACACATATAATTTGTTCCTAGATTTTGTTTGTACAATCATATATTGTTCTTGATAACTTACACTTATATATATATGTACACACTGCAGTTCATTTGTGATAGTTTACAAACTTAAAAATTTATTTGTTTTCTAGTTTATTTGTTGTCTTGTGTCTAGTTTTATTATTGACCTGTTATTATATTTTTGAAATGTATGTGACTTGTTATTTCTTTTGTTTTGCTGTTTGAAAACTAATTGAACTTTATAGTTGTTATGTTATTGTAATTTAACTAATGTACTAACTTATATTTCTTTTCCAATTTATCTTGTAGTCTTGTATTTTATATGTATATTTTTATTCTATTTATTTTATAAGAAACACATTTATCACTTTGACATGGTAGATAAATTAAATCATCTTTTTATCTACATATTTTATAATATATGTTAATGTATTGTTTGACAAAATTATATTAAAACTCATATAAAATCTTAAATTCATATTTTTTATCAAGCTATACTAAAAAGAAAAATAAACAAATCTTTTTGTTAATAAATTGAAATTTAAACTTAAGTTAAAATAAGTATCAAACTATTTAAGCAATTATCTTATGTATTTAAAACCCTGTGTTTATTTATTAATTAACTTTGAAAAGTTTATATTAAATAAAGAATAATTTCTAATTCACTAAAATATAAATTAGAATTCAAAACATAATTTATTAGTTGAACTTTAAAACAAATCTCATCTATTTGCAATGTATACAAATATATATACATTTATAAATAACAAACAATTAAGTTTTAACAGATATCATTTACTAATTAAATAATTATTAAAGAAAAGTATCAATCCAGATTTAATTAACAAAAATATATCAAATCAATTTAATATTTAATGCAGATTATTACATTGATATTGGTAGAAAATTCTGGGTTGTCACATTCCTCCCCCCTTAAAATAATTTCGTCCTCGAAATTTAAAAGCAAAGGTAATTTGATAATATATTTAAGATTTTAATTAAATTTAAACCATAAGCATATATCAATCACATGCTAACAATCATCACAACCAATCTACTCAATCAACAATGCAAACTATCCATACAAAATTCTGGATAGAGTTCTCTAGAATTTCCCAGTATAATACCGGAATACTCGATCTATAGAATCCAAACAGTCTATACTACTAATCTATAGAACTCCTTTGAATCAGAAAAAATTCATCCAAAATCAAATCTCCGACTCCGACATCCAAATTTCTTCGTCTCTTATCTACCAAATACTTCTGACAATCCAGAGCCGCCTTCAACCTACTGATCAGCCCAACCTTTGCTGATAACCCTAAAACAATCCGAATCCAAAAACAATCCAGTAGAATAATTTTCTCAAAACCAACCAAAACCAAGAACACAACCTTTATTATCATCAGTAGAAAACAACTTCTCTTTTCCAGAAAAGAAAACAAATGCACTTCTAACTGTTTTTGCTGTACAACTCTGATCTGGGGTAGATGAAAATGCTGATGGTGCACATAAGCACAAACTGGACAACACAATACAAAAATATGGTTCAACAGATCCAAAATAAAATTCAGAAGTTCCTCCAAAACTTGAGCTGCTTTACCAATTCTTCTCTCCAGAAATCATTCTATTACTACTGAACCATCGGCACTACTTCTGAAATCCAGTCGATACCAAACTAAACTCCTCAGATGCTAAGGCAAACCACTGACCTCTTCAAAGATATCCAGAAGAAGATTTTTGATAAACCAAGAGAATGCCCAATTATTGCAAGTCTCTTTTGCGATCAACCTAAACTAATATCCAAAGAAAACTGTACTCTCCTTATCAATCTGAACAGCTTAAACTTATCTAGCCAATCCATTGAAGAAATGGATTCACAAACTGCCTCTTAACTTCACCTCTGAAGAACTGCTGACAGATGACCTCCTCGCGTGCCGGTAGAACAATATGAGCTGCAACACTGCTACTGATGCCAAAAATTTCTTAATCCAAAATTCCTCGAAAAACTCAAGCCTCAAAACCAGACACTACATTCAGCTGAACTCAACCCCAAAACTAATGCAGACACGCTTCCTTATCCAAAGATCTTTGAGAACTTCTTCGGAAACAATCTATCGCTGCTGCATCTCAACTCACAACTACTACTTCTTGAGGTTCCAAAATAATATATATTCTAGCTTCTGCTCAACTGACAAAAATCCAAATTCTACTCATCCAAACTTGTACAACAAAATGGACTCCAAATCTTAACAGTTTCCTCAAGAGATTTGGTGAAATCTTTATACCACAAATTTACTCGAGACGGTATTCGGTCTACAGTCTCGTCAAATATACTTCCAACCACAGGTAGTCGTGTTACACACACCACTACTCAATCTGCCCTTATACTTATATTGGAAAACCCGAACATGTAATCCAACAAATAGATAAAAATTATATATTTCAAAATTACAAATACGCTCTCTCAGGAAAGAAATCACTTAAGAGCCTAGGTATTCACTCAACCTAGCGCTCTGATACCACTGTAACGACACAACTTCCTACGTCCAGGAAGAAGTATCATTTTAAGAAAGAAAGGGTGAGAAAATAGAAAAGATAGAGAAGAAAGAACAACAACATCAGAATCTCACAGCGGAACGAATAAAATATATTAATCGCATAAGTACTTACATAATATATAACATCAATCAGAGTGATACATATAGTACATCACATACTAGACAGTTATAAACACCTGTCTAGTTATACAACTCAATACACCATACATCACAGAGATATCACACAGCGGAAACTATATATATCTATAACGCCGAAGCCTCCTGCTCCATTTCTCCTCCAGAATTCGTCAAAGCTAAACCTGAATCCCTTGGCTACCCGTAAAAATTTGGGTACCCGAGAGTTTATGAAAAACAAAAATAAACTTCGGGTCAGACATGGGTCTGGTATGAGTAACAGGTTAAAGTTGCTTAATTTTGGAAAATCCTTTGAAAAACAAAAGGTATCACGTAAGACTTCCCACACATAAACATGGAAAAGTTTTTACCTTACGCTAACCAAAACATTTGATAGGAAATCCAGTGATATTATAATAGGTCTAGGGTTTTCAAGTAAATAGAAAATAGCCGAAATTGTTACATGATTAAATTCCAGCTACTAGCCACAAAAGTGGGTAATACAATCAAAACCGTTGGCCCTTATTGGATTGTGGATTCCATACAATGGCAGGGCTACTGGGGTACCGCCCGTCACAGTACGTGGCCTAGATCAACGTACCGAGGATCACTCCCGACCCCCTGCAACACAAGGCCGGAACCATTCCTTACTGAACAGTCCCGAACAAGATAAACCCCGCAGTTGGCTGCAGACCAACTGCCCACACAGCCGAATAAAAGGGACATCTAGACAGGGGAATATCCTTGTCCTTCTTGGGCATGACCCACCTAACCTTGCTGCACCTCCCCTGTTTTAGCCATTCCCGGTTGATGAGGCTTGAGGTTACGATTACCTTTATTGAACATATTTCTTAGAATGCTCATCGTCCGCCTGACGATGTGTTGAAAGCATTCAATCCATACAAGTTCGTTCCAGGTTCGAACGAAACCGAAGGCATCATCTCGTTACACTCGTTTTGGAATCACCCTCAGAGTTAACGACGATAACCCTTGCATTCAGAATCTTCATCTTCATTTCAGATTCACGACCTATCGTTAATTTGGAATCGATGTGGTTTTCGGATATTCCAAATAAGGAAAACCGATCCTGGTCTCATCGAAATCCAAAACGTGTCTTTTAAGGCCAAGTTGTCTATTTAGTCTTAACAATGGATTCAATATTATCAATATGCACAGATAGATAATTCACATCTCATAATAGATAATCACATCATCATCATAAACAGATAACTAATACCATCATCCAAACAGATAATTAAATATTATCATACTTAAACCATATATTCATATCACATAGACATTATCCATCTCATATCTGAGATCACAATCAACAATGAAATATCAATATCATCCATAAGCATGATTTATGAAACACAATCTATAATTAATTTAAAATGAATTAAATTAACTACTTCCATCTTTAATTAATTTAAAATAAATTAAATTTTTCATTCATTCCATAAATCCTGCTCTCACAATCATTAATTAAATATAAATCAAATTAATTAACCATTCTCAAATTACAAGAAGTAATTTAGTCTTTAATTAATTCTCAAATGAATTATTCTAAATCATTCATAATAGATTAACATTTTATTACTCCCTATTAGTTATTCTTTAATTAAACAATTCTTAATCGCATCATTAATTATATTAATTAATGGTCTTCAATTTATATTAAATTACCTATTTAAATTAATTAAGTGATTAATCTTTACTTAAACACAATTATTAATCACCCCTTGATTAATAACAAACCAGTAATTAACTACCCTTAATTACTTATTAATCATTCCATGATTAATTATTTCCATAAATCAATCCTTTGATTAAAAAGAAATTACTCAAGTTACTCTACTTACAAATCATCTTGTATGAATTTCATCAATTAATTATCATCTAATTACTATTCTAAGTAATTATACTTCATTAATTACACTAAGTAATTACGCATACCAAATCATCAAATGATTTCTTAAATTAATTAATATTAATTTACTTAATTTAAATCTTATTATCCATTACTTATATATTCAAATTAATTATCTTTGATTTAAATATCCCTTGCTACATTCTAGTAGTTTTCCTTAATTTATTTACAGAAATTAATCTTGAATAAATCCATTACATTAATTTCATTTATGTAGATTTATTACCATTTAATTATCTTGTTGATTTATTATTACCAAATAAATCAATTTCTTAATTCCATCATTAATTATATTAATTAATGATTTCTAATTACATTTTCATTTGTTAATTTATATTAAGAATACAAATCTTCAAATCACAAATATTAATCCTCTTGATTAATATATATACAGTAATTAATCATTCATAATTAATTACTTCTCAATAACACTCTTAATTAACCCTTTGATTAATTTCAAGTAATTATATTATAATTACTTCCATTAACAACATCTTCCAGTTGATTACCTCCAGCAATTATTCATCAATTACTTCTCTAAGTAATTTACTTCCAAAATATCAGTTAATTAAACTAAATTAATTAACTCAAATCAAATCAATTTACTCAATTAATAAGTAATTAATTTCTTAATTACTTTTCAAATAAATAATTTACATTTAAACTATTACAATGATTATTATTGAATTAATTAATCAAATTAATTTATTAAAAATCAATTACATTAATTAATTATAAATAATCTAGTTAATGATCTTCATTAACACTTATTTAATTATTTTCTTCTAAGATAATTAACTTAGTTAATCATTATTAATTATAAGTTTGATTAACCATTAAAATTTATTAATTTAAATAAATATCTAATCTGATCCTTAATCATATATTAGTTAATTAATTCATTAATTAACTTTAATTACTACTTTAAATTCATAACTATTAATTTAATTAATATCAATCATTAATTATTCTTACTTAATTAACTTAAAGGTTAATGCATACAAAATTCTAAAATCTTCATGAATTAAAGTAAACCATCCTTATTATTGATTATGTTTTCAATTCCAATATGTTTAAAACATTTATTCCGATTTACTTTCTAACTAAAACCCAATTTACCCTTCATAAAGTTTTAAAACTAATTTATTTTTCAAAACCCTTTGCAAACTCACATGTTTAATTACAATTAAAACTTATTTGAATAAATTTAAATTATAAAACTTGTTTAATTACAATTAAAACTTATTTGAATAAATTTAAGTTATAGAACTTTATTTTATTCCAAATCTAGAATTTCAAATCCAAACTCTGGATTCCAATTTTTGGAGTTAACTTGTCTAAAACTTTTCTTAACAATTTAGATTTTATTTATGAAATTCAACTCTTTGAATACACTTAAGCATTAAGCACTTTTAAGTTATTAAAATAATTTAAATTTTGAAAACTTTATTATTTCCAACCACATTTCAAAACTAACTTAAATTCATGTTTAAACTTGATTTAAAATTACACTTGGCTTTGAGTTAAATTTAAAACAAAAAAATCTCAAAATAGTTAAAACCTATTACAGGTTTTAAAACCTGAATACTAATAACCCGACCCCCCCCTTTGGTTTGCTTCAAGTAACATACGAGTTCCCCCTTATAGAACAACAGCAATTGCTTCGAGACTTCCCCCAGGGCGCGCGTGAATGAAAAAAAAAACCTGGAAAAAAAAACACAACCCCTCCTTCTTCAAACCTGTCACCGTCACGTACGCACAGCTCCGACCACCAGAGGCCACCAAACTCCTGCCGCGACATTGACCATCTCCCTCTACCTTCCTGCAAAACCACGCGACACTCGAACGCAAACACTGACGGCGGTGGCCAAAATTCAAATCACGGTAAAAATTAGGTTTAAAAACTTAATTCCATTGCCGACGCTTCCACGATCCATTGCGCCGCCATCCCCTATTTTTCCCAGATCCACGGCAGCCTCCTCCACCCCCAGTCAGAGGCTCGACCCCCCAGATCCACTTGATAGTCCACGGCCACTCAAAATGCCTCAAACAGAAAATCACTAGCTGCTCTCAAAATATGCCACTAAAAATTATGCTTTAACCTTTAAAAATCATGTCATGGTTCACTGATTCACTTTGTATACCTGAATCGATGATCGGTGAAGTTCGAAATTTTGCCAATCTTAAGTTTGTTCTAAATTTTGGGTTCCAGAGATAAATTTTTAAGTTGTTTTTATCTCAACTATATTTTTAAACTTAGTTTGAGATGATACAAACATAATTTGCTTGAAACTGAAGTGCAATCATAAATCAGGAAAGAAGTAAATAATTTATGATAGCAAGATTTTGTTTACAGAGAGTAACAGAGAACAAGCATATGCAAACACTGCTAGTTAGATTTTGGTTCTAGATAAAATTTCTCTTGTATTTTTAGTTAAATAAATTTTAAACTTAAATTTTAAATTTAAACAATCAAGTCTTGTTTAAATTCTATATACTATCAACCATCAGATCCAAAGGAATTGGATTCTTTGTTTAGAAACCAAGCCTGAAACTAAAACAGGCAAAACAAGTTTAACCACATCAATCCATCTATCCACCCATATATATACATGCATTCTCAAATACAAATACTTTAAACTTCATCTCAGATAAACTACATACAACCATAATTGAATATACTTAGGTATTTAGAAAAGAAGTTACTCACCAGAAGAAAAGAACAGAGACACTTTTGTTGAAGCAGGCTTGAATACAACTGAAACTTCTTTTTTCTTTGCTTCTCAGTATTGAATCTTGGTTGATGTTCAAGTAGAAGCTTATTTTAGTTTGAAATGAAGTTTATTTTAATTGTTGCTTAGTTCGAACTGAATCAGGGAAGCTGATTTATAAACAAATTTACAAGGTATATGCAGACAGGTTAATAATACAGACAGTGTATATTATTATGTTTCATACACTGAGACAATGTTTGCATACAAATCTTGTTTTGTACAGATTTTTGAAACAAAGATATTTTAGATGGAGGCTGAAATGAAATACTTTGTGTACTAAAAAGATTTTACATTAATGACTTTTGTTTGTTTGCTTAAAGATACTTAACAATGTCTTCCTTAGCAAGCTTCATATATACATATTTTTTTGTTACTGTCTTGCTTTCCAGATTACATTCCTGCATACTGATTTTACTTGTTTGTATAACATGTATATTCTTATTACTCTCCTTATTTTGTTTTACTTAGTTTGGCCTGCACACATATAATTTGTTCCTAGATTTTGTTTGTACAATCATATATTGTTCTTGATAACTTACACTTATATATATATGTACACACTCCAGTTCATTTGTGATAGTTTACAAACTTAAAAATTTATTTGTTTTCTAGTTTATTTGTTGTCTTGTGTCTAGTTTTATTATTGACCTGTTATTATATTTTTGAAATGTATGTGACTTGTTATTTCTTTTGTTTTGCTGTTTGAAAACTAATTGAACTTTATAGTTGTTATGTTATTGTAATTTAACTAATGTACTAACTTATATTTCTTTTCCAATTTATCTTGTAGTCTTGTATTTTATATGTATATTTTTATTTTATTTATTTTATAAGAAACACATTTATCACTTTGACATGGTAGATAAATTAAATCATCTTTTTATCTACATATTTTATAATATATGTTAATGTATTGTTTGACAAAATTATATTAAAACTCATATAAAATCTTAAATTCATATTTTTTATCAAGCTATACTAAAAAGAAAAATAAACAAATCTTTTTGTTAATAAATTAAAATTTAAACTTAAGTTAAAATAAGTATCAAACTATTTAAGCAATTATCTTATGTATTTAAAACCCTGTGTTTATTTATTAATTAACTTTGAAAAGTTTATATTAAATAAAGAATAATTTCTAATTCACTAAAATATATATTAGAATTCAAAACATAATTTATTAGTTGAACTTTAAAACAAATCTCATCTATTTGCAATGTATACAAATATATATACATTTATAAATAACAAACAATTAAGTTTTAACAGATATCATTTACTAATTAAATAATTATTAAAGAAAAGTATCAATCCAGATTTAATTAACAAAAATATATCAAATCAATTTAATATTTAATGCAGATTATTAAATTGATATTGATAGGAAATTCCGGGTTGTCACAGGAGTAAACACGGCTGCCTCTTTTGAAAGCAGATTTTACGTGCATGGTAGTTTATAGATACTACAACCTATCAATTTCTTTTGTTTTATACAGTGAGACAATGTTACATCTTTCGAAAGGTAAATTTGCATAGGACAGATTAGGTACACGGCTGCTCTTTTCTTTGAGCGGTGTCCGTAATCTACTGTCTTTTTCTGCAGACTTCCTTTCTATGTAGCGGGTCTCTTTCGGTAGATTTCATGTCACTATATTAAAATGCTACCATTATTATTTCATTATTGATGATTATTTCTTTTGAGATTTTTAGTACGGATATTCTGTATCCTTTTACGGCTATGAGGAATTTTGAATGGTTATCACCATACTTTGAGATGATAGTTTATTGAGACTTGATATTTATTTATGAAATGGTGATTTGTTAGATATGCCTTATTTGAGTATTTTTTTGGTCATATTTTAGTTTTGACTTAGTTGGTTATTGTTAAGTCAAAATTTTGAGATCTGTATTTATTGGTTTGGTATGCCTTTATGAATTTTTAGGTTTTAGGCATATTTTGAGATGACCTATTTTAGTGATAAGTCACTTATAGAATTATAAAGTAGGAAATTTAATTAATATGCCTTATTATGGTTGTTTATTTGTTTGGCATATTTTATATGACTTATTATTCTAAGTCATATAGTTATGATATTAATATCTCACCTTCTATTTAGATATAGTCTGACCCGTTTATTATTTTAATACTCAGGTCAATCTGAGACTTTATAGGTACATGGACCCATTGACCTTTGAATTTTTGGGAAAGGATTGAAGTAGACTATTTTGATAGTTTTAGTTTACTCAATATTTATATATATTGACAGTTAGGAATTTATGTCAATTATATTATATAGCAGTGACTTTGTATCTGACACAAGATTTTGGATATGATGTATACATTTATTTGGGTCTAATACTGATATTTTGTCGACTCATGTTCTATTATGTATATGATGATGTATATTATTCTGATGTGATCTGTGACACCAATTCTAATTTATATATATCATATACTGTTCTGAATATTTTAATCGGTGTGTTTATTACTTTGTATTAACACTGTATATGTCTAAATTTCAGTTCAGATCCCCAAAAAGGTAAACCAGACGTGTCAGTGTTTTTTTTTTGAAATGGTACTTTATATACAATATGTCACTGGGACTACATATCACATGTCAATAAACATTCGAAGCAAGTTTCGAACTTGTGACCTCTCGCACCAAAGCTAAGTTATTTAACCACTTGAACAATGGTGCTTGTCTTCCAAACATGTCAGTGTTAGTATAAAGATATATTCACATTCGATCGCCCTTAATCGGTCGTATTCTCTGGATTAGTAGATGACATTACTTATAATGTTCTTTGCTAAACTGGGTATAGTGGTGGGGTCGTCATAACATGGTATCAGAGCTATGTTCAGAACATTATAGAATATGAATAGTATAGAGTTGAGGTCTAAACCTAGATGACCTAGAATCTCGACCCTTGGGTGTGTACTAGCTAGTAATTTAATTAACTATTTAGGAATATGAATATAAATGATTAATAGGAATATTCATTGGGACGTTTTTGAATTTTTTTTTTGATAATACTATATAACTTATTGTTATGAAAATATTGGAACTTGCTTCTGTAAAAGGGTGAGAATTAATGGATATTATAAATAAGTAGATGACTTAGAATTAAATTGTTGTATCCTGATTTGTTAGTGATCAAAGCGCGCAGCGAAAACTGAAATAACCTTTGTGCTAAAGGTGATTGTTTGTTCGATTGATTGAAATAATGTTGTTTGCATTAATGTTTGTTTTGTTTATGCTTAGTCTAAAAATAGAATTAAATAAGACGTTATCATCCAAAGAATTTGTAAACCCATTTGAAATCTGGACGAACCCAATTATTAATAAAAGCCGGTGATTCCTCCAAAATAGAATAGCTAGGGAATAATAGAAATGTTTCAGCAATAAATAGTTACAAAATATAGATTGATAAATAAAATGTATCAAATTAAATTTGGAATTGGAAAATATACTTAATAAATAAAAATTGATTGGTTGATGAACTGGATGTATATATGAATTTTGAAATAAATGTTTTAATTTAAATAAGCATATGATTTAATAAATGTTTAAATAGTTATTTTAGTGTTAATTTGTCCGTTATTTAAGAATTTCAGTCGATGCGTCAAGCCAACGTTATCGATAGGGATTCCCAAATGCTAGGACGAGATAATTTGACATAATAATTTGGAAGGAAAATAATATTTGGAAAGAGAATACCATGTTTTGGAAAAATCATAAATACATAAATATATACATATTGAAGTGAAATATAAATGGCATTAGGTTTCAAATGTATAATTGTACGAGCTTTGAATGAATTTCTATCTTTGAATATAAGGATAGTTTGGGTATACCAATTTTTTAGTATAACAGTCTCGAACAAGTACAAGCTTCTAATACATTTGATTTCATTATATATGTATGATTCCGTATATATTCAGTTTGAGCATATGAGAGCTTCTAATATACATGTGTCAACATGATTTCCAAATATGTGTAGATTCATATATGAATTTTGGAAATACTTATTTTCAACACGACGGTTTAAAAATAAAGTTTTAAATATGTTGATCTACAAATAAATGTTTCAAATATATGCTAGTTTCAAATGCGAATATCATGTGTACGGTTTTGTACATATGTTATGAGATTTACATATAAATTTTAAAAAAGTTATAGTAAATTGTTTTCTATACATATCCACTTTCCAAACATATAATTTTATACATATACATGAATTTCAAAGGATACCAATCTTCGAAAGGAAAATATATATATATATAATTTCATATAATATGACTCCAAATATGTATATATATTTATTTTTGCCAACATAACTTCAAATTGTAAAGTTCTCTGATTTAGAGTTCTTATACTAATGAATTTTTGGTGACGTGTAAAGCTTTAATTCTTTAAAAAAAATTGTAATAGTGTGTTATAGTAGTATGTGCTCACTTTCTTTTATTTTCCTATACTTGCTTTTCAAATTGTACATGCTTTTATTTTGTAACTTTTCTATGAAACTTAAATTATTGCATGTACATGCTTCTCACTTTGTACAATCTTTTATTTTATTTTGTAGCCTAACTTGTACATGCATTTAGGAATATCTCCTTTTATGAAATGTCTTGTGATAAAATGCCATTTAAGTTTTAACTAATAAAATTATAACAAACAAGGTATATAATGAGTATTCAAGTAGTTTCAAATTAAATATAAGCTTTGTCTAGCTTCTTAAATTTGTTTATGAAATTGATATTACTTAAATCTTATGTATAAGTTTAGCTTCTAATGGTTAAAATTGTTGACATCTCCAAATTTGCAGTTATTACTGAAATTTTTTTGAAACTAATAATAACAAGAGTTAAAATGACAAATTCAAATTCATACTTGTCCACCAGTAAGAATAAATTCTCATACACATACACATTAATACCTTGTCTCTAATTTATTACAATCTCACAATTTATCTATTGTTATAATGTAACGATAATAATATCTTAGCACAGTTCACTCTTTCTCGGATGAACTCTTTTGCACAACTTTGGCGTTATCATCTATCTCACACTATGCAGTAGCGGTATTATTGAAGCAATTTCAAGCAAGAATGGGTAGTGGGTACTCCTTTTATTTCTTATTTTCCATGGAGTGTGTTGTCTTTTGTAATTCTCTTCTTGCGGATCTATTGATAGAATGCCATCATCTATTTTATTGATGTAATATTTCCAAATCATTCTCTAGTATTCTTGGGTGAGTGGCAAATTTAGTTTCTACAAATGTTATGAGAGTGCGACTGGTCTTGCTGATACTCTAGGTATATATAGTAATGTCATGTTTAGAGATAGGAAATTTGTATTATTATTTATTAGAGTTTCATTGAACAAATGAGTGTAATTCAAGTCAGATTTTGCATAACATACACTATCATTTATTTGTACATATAAATGTACAAATTTGTACAAGTTTCTTAAAAAAGAACTCTTTTGCCTAGTTTGATGAATTATACCTGTTATCAAATGTTATGCTAGGTGCTTCTCTCTTATTGTACTAATTACAACAACTACAGGCAACAATGATGATATGCAAACAAGCACCATTGTCTAAGTGGTTAAGTGATTCGGCATTGGTGCGAGAGGTCATCAGTTTGAAACTTGTGTAGTATGATTCGAATGTTTATTGATATGTGATATGTTATCCCAGTGACATGTTGTATATAAAGTACCATTTCAAAAAAAAACAATGATGATATGCATGTTAAAGGTAATCTGTACTTTGGCAAAAGTTCTTGAATGATCAGGAATAATATCTTAGGCAGTGTTGATTATTTGGAATATAAATTTTTGACATTTTTGAATCTAGCATAAAATGTTTGATTTTGAAAAGAAATGTTTACAAAATAAGTCATCTTGTCTTGCTTTGTTTTGGATAATACACACACACACACATAATGAAATCGTTGAGCAAATGAAATAATAATGAAAATCATGTTGTTGCGCATTGGATAGTAATGTTTATGCTTGCTTTGGAATTTAAAATATATTGCATGTGTTTTATTATTCCAGGAATAGGTATAAACCTGATTTTTCATTTTATATCGTTGTTTTGTTTCACTGTTATGGAAGTATTCTTGCTCCCTATAAAGATAAAGTCAGTACGCTAAGGTTTGTTCTTCATTGTTTCACTGTTGTGTTGTTATTGAAATTGATGCTTGGTGTTAACTTTCATTAGGTTGTGTCATAACTGTGGTTCCTTATGAAAAATGGTTCAACGATTCCTGTCCTGGGTCAGTGTGTATATGCATTTTGTGTGTGTGTGTGTGTGTGTGTGTGTGTGTGCATGTATGTGGGCACTTTGCATTTTTAGTAACTGGCTATGCTCTTGTGTGTTGTTTATTTTGCCACAACTTTTAAAAAGCTTACTTGATTTCGATGATTTTGCCAATCTCGGAAATCTAAGAACTTAAGCTACAACGTTTACTTTAATTGTTTGGCAAAATTTTGTTGTTTAGTATGCTAAAATTTCAGTAATAAATGGAGGGTCTACGTAATTTTGGCCATTTTAGATTTGACTAAACATAGAAAAATGGCTATAAAACTAGTTTTACTTGACATTTTTACAATCCGTAAGTTGTTTCGGGAAGTTAGCATACTATTTAACAATTGATTTTTTAAAACCATGATTTGGTTTTGTGTTTTGGCGCCTTAAAGTTGGTAGGAAAGCATCTAAAATAAAAATGCAACATGTTCTTTTGTTATATGAATGTCATACAACTCTATGTTATGAAATATGATCTTATATGTTTTATATAAGCTTGCCGTAGGTGCATGAAGCTGCTACGGATTGGATTTTGGAGCATGCACTGCTTTTATTCCTATAAAAGTTAAAGTAAATTTCTTTAAAATGCTAAAATAAGGGTACGCTTTCGGACTAATACAGAAATGATATAAATATTGACATTTATTATGTTTCCGACAATGTGATCGATTTATATATTGCTTATAATATAATTGTAAAGTTGCAAACGGTTCTTCGTACAAAGGAGACTCGGTCGAAATTTCCAAAATTTTTAAACTTTCGGAAAATCTTAAATAAATTTTCATATGCGAAGAAACGAAAATTAATAAATGAATCTATTTAAATTTATAACATATGATAAGTTTGATTCTATTGTTAACTGCTTAAGATTTTGAACGAATTTCAACTAAGTAGTAAAATTCGAAGAGATTTAATATTTGTATATGTTTTTGACGTCTTCCTAATAAGAATTTGTGAGGATGCAATTTTCATAAGGGGGAGGTCATTAACACCCTATTTTAAAGTTGTAGTAATAAGTAATTTAATTAAAATAAATGTCTTTGAATTCGATTTTTTTATAATTATTATTTTTGGAACCAAATTATTATTCAATTAAAGTCTATTTAATAAAGAATTTTGTTATAGTAAAATTTCATTAGCTAATAAATTTCATTTTTGATACTATATTAAAATTCAAATAAAATGTGTTACTGAATATGGAATGTTTTAAAAGTATAAATATATTTTTTTGTATAATTGAAATTGATGAAAAAAAAGATAAGTTCTATTCGATATTCGCTAAAATCGATGAATTGACGATGGTGAATAAATTTATTTATATCACTTCAATGGATAACTAAATAGAGTAAAATGATGCTGAATTGAATTATGTAGTTATTAAATTATATTTTGAGAGGAAGTGTAATTAGTTTCAAATCGAATTAAAGTATAATTTTAAAAAACAAAAAGAGAAGAAATAGAAATGAAAAGGAAAATACATTCCTTAGACAAGGCCCAAACACACTTAAGCCTAATATAACACCATATCCTAAACCCATATTCATTTCCCCTTTATTCAATATTGTTAGTTCATCTTATCCCTAAATGTCCTAGCCCTAAATTGGTTTACGAAAATTTAATAAAAGAAAAAAAACATGAACGAGGAGATGCTCTTCTAAGCTAGGATGACATTGACGTTCGCAAGGGGTTGGTGGCCATCGTCGACACAACCTGGGTTGGAGGTGTGGCCGCACGTGTTTTGAACTCGAAGGTTTTGGTCGTGATGGAAATATTGGCATGCGTGTTGAAGGTGGATGACAGCGATGCGTGACTTGCTTTCGGGCGAAGTGGTGATGACTTTTATTCTCATCTCGAGCTTTTGAGGATGTGGTGGCAGTCTCGTCAGGAATAAGGTGGAGAGGAGATGACTGATCATCAAAAGCAAACGTCAAGGCAGCTAGGCAGCAAATGTTGTTAGCTAGCAGATACCAATAGGAGTTTCAGCCAGAAATTTGTGAAGGTGAGTTATTTTTAACTCACGAACTCTATTTCTAAATGTTAGAATTCCTTTCGCATATTTTAGGTTGATTGTTTTATAATCTTTGGTTGTTAATGGTTGAATTACATAAGAGATGCTTGTAGGCATATGATTGATTGGTTATATGGTGAGTTATTTTATAACTCACACATCTATATCTATGTAAGTTTATTATTATATATATATATATATATATATATATGCTTTGTTTGAAATTTCGTTAATAAATTGATAGTGAATGATTGAATTGCTTATGAATTGCATTAAATTTTAATAGTGATTGGATGAAATTATTAGTATAAATTGCATGCTACAGTTCTGTTTGTTCGATGGATGAATTTGCTGAAAAATGAGTTTAAAATATTGGATTGAAGTGATAATTGAAAAATGAATTAAATGACTGAAATGAAGTTGCGTATTAAAATTATATTATTACTCCAAGTGGAGTCAATTGTTGAAATTGCATACATTGTTGTATGATCGGAGTTTGTTAAAAAGCATCTTAGATTGATAAATAAATCTATTTTATGAAATGATATTTTATAGAGCATCTTTGGCTCTAAAAGTTGCATTCTATTGGATTTCTTGTTCGAATGGTGTAAATGTTTTTAAAAGATTCTCGATATGAAATTTGTCTATCTTAATCTTCAATGGAATTTAATTTATAAAATATAGTTAAATTATACTATTTTTTATTTTCAGTAGTAATCAACTATTTTGAGTTGAAAATTATTTAAATGTTATTTTAAAGAAATATATCTACTTATAGATATAAAGCCTTGTTTTAAAAATGAATTTAAGTATGATTATCAATTTGACAAACAATATATGGTTTTAAAATGTTTAAGAAGTAATATTATAAACATATTTATATGGATTCTAAATAAAGTAAATTATTAATTATGAAAATATCATTTTGATTAAAAGTTATAATAAATGAATTTTATTTTAAAACCTATAGTGTCATAACTCTTTTTGTTTTATATATATAAGTTATAGGATTATAAAATGATAAGTTTGAAAGTAAACTATAGATAAAGCAATTTAAATATCAATTTCTTTATGATAAAAATCATATTAATTACTTTCAACCTATAAGCTATTGTTGAATTTTATTGTATCTAGCTTTTGACTATTTTACGCAAGTCTGAATTGGATTCTGATGAATTTCGTGCTTTTTTATGAAACAAAGAATTTTAATAAACGATTGAATTGTCGGGTGGTATGGGACACTTTGCACAATTCTTTCAGTTATTATTATAACTTGTTAAATAGAGTTTTAAGTGGAAATTACTAGCTTTTAGTAAATACTTGAATTTACTTTTTGGTATGGGGTAGCTAAATTCTTGTGATTACTGAAGCGACGGTAATTAATACTTAGAGTTGCAAATCTTAGGGTGTTTGAATTTCAAACTGATAGATCCCTTAGAAAAGATAACTTATTTTTCACCGATTTGAGAATCGATACGTTTTTTTAGATTTGGGCAGGCAGATCTCTTTCGGAAGATATGTTATGGTGTAAATACGGTTATCTCTTTCATAAGGCAGACTTTACATGCAGCGTAGTTGATTGATACTACAATCTATCAGTTTATTTTGTTTTATACAGTTAGACAATGTTTACCTCTTTCGGAAGGTAAATTTGCATTGGACAGATTAGGTACACAGCGACACTTTTCTTTGAGTGGTGTACCTAATCTGCAGTCTCTTTTCGAAGGCTTCCTTTCTATGTAGTGGTTTTTTTTGGTAGATTTCATGACACTGGATTAAACTGATAGATGACTATCATTATTATTTCCTTATTGATGATTAATTTTTCATAGATTTTTAATACGGGTATTCGGTATCCTTTTATGGCTCTAAGGAATTTTGAATTGGTTATCACCAAATATTGAGATGATAGTCTATTGAGACTTGATATGTGTTTATGAAATGGTGATTTGTTAGATATGTCTTATTTGAGTATTTGTTTTGGGCGTATTTTATTTTTGACTTGGTTGGTTTTTATTAAGTCAAATTTTTTAGATTTGTATTTATTGCTTTGGTATGCCTTTTTGAATTTTTGGGTTTTAGGCATACTGTGAGATGACTTATTTTAGAGATACGTCATTTATGGAATTATAAAGTAGTGAATTTAATTAATATGCCTTATTATGATTGTTTATTTGTTCGGCATATTTTATATGACTTATTATTCTAAGTCATGTAGAGATATTAATATCTCATCTTTTATTTAGATATAGTCTGACTCGTTTATTATTATGATACTCGGGTCAGTCCGAGACTTTACAGGGACCCATTGAACTTTGGTTTTTTGGGCTAGCATTGAAGTAGACTATTTTGATAGTTTTAGTTCACTTCATATTTGTAAATATTGGCAGTTAAAAATTTATGTCATTTATATTATATAGAAGTGATTTTGTACCTGATACAAGATTTTGGATATGATATATACATTTATGTGGGTCTATTACTAATATTTGTCGACTCACATTTTATTATGTATATGATGATGTATATTATTCTACAGTGATCTACCACTTTGATTATGATTTATCTATATTATATATTGATCTAAATATTTTAATCCGTGTGTCTATTACTTTGTATTAATACTGTACACGTCTAAATTTTAGTTCAGATCCTCGAAAAGTTAAACAAGATGTGTCAGTGTTAGTATAAAGACATATTCACATTCGATCGTCCTTAATCAACCGCATTCTTCGGATTAGCAGACGACATTACTTGAAATATTCTTTGCTAAATTGGGCATAGCGATGGGGTCATCACAAAATATGTGAAGTTCCACAACCTCGACTTTTGTGTTTATCAATTATGTATTTATGTAGCTTATAGTTGTGTCAATTATTATTGTTTAGCATAACTTATGGTTGCACAATTTTACTTTTCATGAGTGCAAAATTTATAGTTACACTTTCAGATTGATAGTTATAAACTATTGACATAACCGCTTTAAGTGGAAAAAAACAAGTCAATTTTGATAGTCTAATTTTAAACTATCTTTCTATCAAATTATTTTATCAATTATCCTATACAGAAAATTTGTACTTAATAATAACATAAAATCTATTATCTATTTGAAAAATGATACTACTCGATTGTAATATAAGTTTGGATTACTGGAAAGAGAATTACAAATGCACACCCTCCTCTCCTAGAATTTCAATTTCACTCTCAAAATTGATTTCTTTCTGTACTTTCTTACATTTAAATTTTAAGTCATTGTAAAACTATTATTTTATTTAGGACTAACCTACTGACTATCACAAAGTTAAAAGGTGAAGTATCACTGTGAAAGAATTCAAAAAAATTTCAATATCATTCATGAAGTATTCAAATCATATACATTTTGTATTTGTTCAAATGGTGAGTTTTGCAACATTATTGCTAAATTGTCATTTCTTTTGTTTTTTCCCCACTCCTTAATTTGACAAAGGGAATCATAAAGGGGGAATTATTATGGAAAAAAACACATAAATTATGTTTTCGTAAGTTTGTTATTTTTATACGTCGGAATCAAATTATTCGTCATCCCATTATTAAAATAAGGTAAAATTACTAGTTTACCCTTAGTATAGTTATCCTTCTCGTTGGCATGCATGTTAAAATTCAAATTTTAAGTGAAAATTCTCTTTCAAATCTAACAATTTTAAATTAGTTTGAAAATAGTATGTTAAATGTTGAAGACGGCAGTGAAGCACTAATATCACCCATCTAATTCAAAAATCATTGATTTAGTGCGGGGCTAAAGGCAATATTTTTTTGCGGAGGACACATGGTCGGTGGACTACTACTGGCACCTTCCTGACCCAACAGTACACTACAAGAAAACGTATAGTTTCCGACGGCTGGCGACCGTCAGCGGCCATCGGTAGCCGTCGAAAACCAACAAAAAAGCCGTCGTAAGCAAACCCATCGTCGTACAGATTTTCCGATGGCTTCAAACTGCCTTCGTCGTAATATTTCTGACGGCTACCAACAGAGGGTTCGATGGTTTTAAATGACCATTGAAGACACGTAGACGTTCAAGAGGGAGCGAAAAAACCGTCGAAAGCCATCGGAATTTTTTAACTTGACGACCGTCGCCAACTGTCGGAACCCATCGAAAATTTTCAACCTAGAGGTCGGTGCCACCTATCGAAAAAGCTGAAGCTATTTTCACATTTTTCTTCTGCATTCTAGCCTACTATACATAATCCAGAAATATAATATATTCACACACAAGCACATATCCAAATCAGATATTCAATATAATATCAAATCAAACAAATATAATCAAATCACATAAAGAAATAAGCCAAGCATAACTCGCATGAAATAAAATCAACACATCGTTAACATAATGTACATACATGTCATTGTACAAAATATACACAGTTGAACATCAACTCCCCTCCATCAACTCACAAATGTCAAAATTACCATCACCAAATATACCATCAAATAATACACACAACAATTCAAATTATCAAACTCCACCAACTCAATATAGCATCAAAAATTACTAAAAAATTACGCAAAAAAAATAACAACTACAATCACCTCCATCACCAGCTGAAGATGGAAAGCGACCACCATACTGCTACATGTACTCAACAATATGCTAGTCCAGCGGCTGTGTCATCTCAATGGCCAGCCGACGATTCTGCTTCTCCAGTTGTGCCACCCTGACTCTTAACTCTTCGATCTTTACTAGATCGATATGAGTTTTGGTTTGTCTGGCTCTCCTTTATCTACCCTACAATACTATTTAATTTAGTAAAACTTCAATTACTATAAACTTACTATTGAAGTTGCAGTATAATATGTTAATTGTTATATCTATAAACGTATTATTGAAACTAAAGTGATGTGAAGTTCTTTAGAACTGAAAGACTACTAAATTGTTATATCTTAATATACTACTCGTTACCACTTGATTGCCAAAACCGTAACGCTTGTTTCATGAAGGTGGATCCATGACTGACTCAAAAATGACATCCTCCTCGTCGTAGTCAGCTGCTCTCGGCCAGTTTTCTTCAGAAGTTTCTGTCGTTGTTCCATAAACCTTACCTGCATGAACAAATAAAAATACATTTGAAATTAATAGCATGATATTTTAATTTATTATACTTTGATAATCAAACAAGTACTAATAGTATATAAACTACAAAATGTGCTTACATGGCTCTTTCATGATTCATCGTCATGCCATGTATATGAAACAGTCCCGTCTGGATTTACATACTCGACGGCTTGAGGATGGGTAAATACATCCATGTACGATACGGGACCCTGCGCCTCAGCTTTCTGAAATTGATTATTACGTACTATTATTGTATATTCAAAATTATACAGCACAATAACTATTTACAACTGACATTTAATAAAATTTTCAACTCCTGGCGATATTGTTGGAACGACTTGTACCTTCCTCGATGGGCGATAGGATTTTTGTTCCTATTTGTAGAATTTCTTTACGACTCTGCTTATACATTTAAATGAACAATACATTATTTACTTACCAAATATTTGTTGATATTTACATATCAATCAAATAATTAATAAAAGATTAGCACAATTACCTTCGCTTCGTCACTATCTCAATGCGCTAGCCATCATTCCCACACACTCGCTCCCATCCAGTTCGGTTTCTCCCCTTTATGCTTCACAGCAGACATAAAATCCTGGTAATTCTTCCTCATCTTCTGCATCCAGGGAATCATCTGATTGTACGTCGACTGCGGCCTGCATTTCATGATAAACAAGTGACAATAGTTAAGCAATAAAAATGAATAAGTGACAAAAAAAATTAAGAATGGAAAACAGAAGATCATACTTACAATGAAATCCTGCCATACACACTCCATGATGTGGGAAGGGATATTATCCCACTTGGGCCAACAAGACGTCATCCTATTCTTGTACGAATCTCTCAAAACTGATAGAATTACAACTGACGGTTGTACGTCAAACCCCCTGATAGAGTTAGGGGTATGCTCTAGGGCAATTATGTAATTTGTTACATATATCTAACTCGTTGACCAATCTTGTTCGAAATAAAAGGTATTTTCTTCCTATTATATACTTGATATAATGTGCTTATATTAATTAATTAACATAATTAAAAGTATCTTTAATAGAAAAATCCATAAAATATATTTTGTGATCGTAATTACAAAGTGTTGACCATGAGTAATTTATCACAACGAAACAAATATACCATTTTAAATGTTCCTAGTCAAGATGCATCGAGACTAGATATCAATGTATCCGTTGAGACTGGAGTACATAACACTCTCCAAATGTTGGACAGTGTATTACTCATGAAGGTAGGGGCATCTAGGGGCTACGTACTAATAGTTATCGGATAACTATGAAACATGTAACGACCCGATATTTTCAACCATTCGCATCCGCACATGTCGGACTTGAATTGCTCAAAATACCGCGTTGTAAATAAAATTTGGCAAATCTCAGAATATACAGTAAATACATAGTCACGGATCACAGACACAGAGTAAATAATAATGCAGCGGAAATAAAAGAGATAGTAGTTCATGAAGCTACTATATAAAAATAAGATACATCAGAGTTAAACAAGATACAACAGAAGAGTAACAAGATACATCAGGTATAAATCAGAATACATCACTGAAATCACTGGATACAAAAAGCAAAATAGATGGCTAGATCTTCAAGGAAAGCTCCAGCTCCAAAGGTGAATCTTGAATGCTAACTCACTCAATCTGACTCGAGCGTAAAGCAAAACACAAAACACTCGAGTCAGGACATAAATACTTATGAACTGTAAATCAACTCAAGTGAACAGTAACAAAAATGCATCAGTAACTTAAAGGATGCTTGGGATCGCCCATCCTTTAAGGATCCGTTAAACTATTTACTATGTAGAAATATTGCGCTATTATAATAGTGTCTACAGTAAAATAAACATACTTTTCAATAGCGTTCCGGGCTACCCATATCACCCTTCACACATAATAGTCCCAGTAGTCCATCCAATATCATGCCATCACCACTCCGGGTGACTGTCAGAGGATACCACACGGGTTACGGGAGAAAAACAAACTCGTAGTAAAGGCTCGGTATGGTAGGTGACACGGCACACAAGGCAATGTCAGGGTAGATATACCAATTACGCACATGGGCTGGTGGTAACGCAGCAGCCACATACGCCCACCTCGGAACACACTCCCATATCAAAATCGGAGGATGGCCATCTAATCAATCACCAGTAAGAGTATAGTATCGAAGGAATGTGTTCGATAGGAGGAATGACCTCACTTGGCCCGAGATCGCTCCTGTTTTAGCCACCTTATGCCAACTCACGGGAGTTGGGTCCACGTAATATACCTCAAGAACGTCGCCACCATCCTACTTCATTCTGGAATCTCCACCGCGTACATGGTTGTTAAAGTGGTTTTCGGAGTTGGCAGAGAGTATGACAACTTCCGATCCCAGTCTCTTTAACAACCAAACGTTATTATAACGCCGTGGTCATTTCAAAATAGTTTATACTTTAAAAAGATCAAATCATTTCATTCAAACTATATTTCTTTCAAAATAGTTTATACTTCGAAACCAAAACCATTTTTATTTCAAAACTATTTATTCAATCAAAATAGTTTATACTTCAAAACCAAAAACATTTCAAACATATATTCATTTCAAAATCATAATATTTCAAAGTATAACTCTTTCGAAACCAAAAATACTTGAAACAATTACACTTTGAAAATCATAACATTTCAAAATCATACATTTGAAATCATCGGATATTCATTTAATTCTTTACATTTTACAATTCATTCAATTAATCCCAAATTTTCAATTTCCAACTTAATTCAATTCAAACCATCAGCTTCAATTAAATTTCCCAATAACCGTTTCAAATCATATCATTTTCAAATATAGATTTGATCCATAAATTAAACTATTCAATTTTTAATAAATTTCAAAGCTTTAATATCCCTCATTTCAAAACTAAATTTTATAATTTCATAGATCTCAAATCTAGTTTCATTATTACTTAGTTTTGAAATATTCATTTCATAAATCCAATACTATTTAAATAAACTCAATTTACAATTAAACTAAATATCCTTTCATACCAATATAAACTTCAAATATTCATTTATCAAAAGTACATATCATTCTAATTCATATTCTTTATCAAAATAAAGATCAAATCATTTCCAAACCTTATTTTCAAATCATTATTTGAATTCAAATTCAAATAATCAAATTTAAATATCATTTTTAAATCAAATAAGTCATTCATTTGTTATTTCAAGTATCATTACAAAATACATTAAAAATTCCATTCAAAATTCATTTATCTCATTACATTTCATTCCATTTAACACATAACCAAGTAAACCTTACTTAAATTCAAATTCAAATTTAAATTCCTTAAAAATTCAAATTTAAATATTAAAATATATTCAAAACTTATTAAATTTCACAATTAATCAATTTCCAAAATTTAAATCATTTAACACTTTAAAATATAACTCAAACAGTGTTAAAAACTATAACATTTTAAACATTGTCAAATTATAGCAACGACAGCATTTATAAAGTGCTATCGTAGCTTATAGCTTCCAAAAATGGTTTAGTTTAAGAATAACGGCATTTATAAAATGTCGTAATAGATATTTAGTTCTTTCAAACATTGTTAGATTCAAAACAATAGCATTTAAAAATGCTGTCAAAAGACTACAACATTTTGAAAATGCTATGAATTCCAGATTTCATTTTAGCTTTTCAAAACAAAAAAATAATAAAACTCCAAATTTTTATTATAACTTAAAAATCATATTTCTAGACTTCAAAATTTCACATTTAAAATCATTTTAACATATGATTTAACATAACAAAATTTTTAGATCAAATATCCAATTAAAAAAAAAACTCCATTCATTTATTAAGTCAAAATTCACTGTTTATTAACATATAAATTAAATAAAACTTAAAATTTTACTTCATATATAATTTTAAAATTTTAAATTTAATTTCCATTATTTATTTACGTTTTAAAATAAAATTTAAAGTCTAAAATCTCAATTATTTCACATTTACGTACTCAAATTCACAATTTCAAGACTTAATATTTAATTTTCTTAAAACCATAAAATATATATTTTTAAATCAAAATTTCATACTTTTAAAAATACATACTTTAATAAATATCATTTAAAAATATACCACGGGGTCTGTATATAATTTTCTAACCTAGGTCAAGTGATACGGATATATATCATTTCAATCCGCAGTTTACAAAGAAAACCCGGGTTCTATCATTTCAAACCCGCAATCCCAAGTCAAATAAAATACAATAAAAATCGCTCAGGCCGATCATTTCAGCCCATAACGATTTTTCCCTAATCTAAAGTCCGTTTGGGTATGTATCATTTCAACCCATAGTGATTCTATTCTAACAGGGAACTTGCAGTGTGAATATATGCATAAACAATATAAACAATGCCAGTGTCACAATATAATGTCATATATCACATGTCAGGTGATAATTAACAGTTTTAATATGGTAATAACATGGCATAGCATATCATATGATCATCATTAACTTGCATAATATTTTATATTACTAAACACTTGTCATCATTTCACTATTTCATAAGTATAAATGTCAGAGTGAGAAAGACTCACCTTTTACGAAGCTAGAGACAAACAACACACACAAGAGCGATTCCAAAGGCACGATAAGCACGATTTGATTTGAATTGATGGAGACCCTTGTAAACAACACAAAATATACCATACATAAGCACAAATATAGATATCGACATACAAATACAATCAACAACTTTAGTTTGCAGAACAGTTGCAAAACAAGAGAGATGACCAAACCTTAGAAGCAAAAGACTTGCACATGACAACATAAGCTTGTCACATGATCAAATGGGCTTGCTCTCATCATACTAGGCTCAGCCTAGATGCCAACATGGCTCAGGTTTGGGTCAATATGGGTTCATATGGCTCGGCCTAACTTGGATATGAAGGAGTGGAAGTTGTGACATGAGAAATACAAAAGTCAAGGCAATTAAGTGGATTTTTGGTGCAACTATAGGTTCGGCCTACCATGGCTTGGGCTTGGTCATGCAAGGGGATGGTCAGGTGGTGGATGGAGTGGTGGCCAGAGGTGGTGGAGGGACTGGCGGCGGCGGCCATGGAGGTGGTTTAGGTTAAAAATGAAGGCTATGGCCTTAAGGGTTTGGCTAGGCTAGTTTGGTGGAACTTTTGTGCAAATTTTGTGGTGCAACATCAACGGATGGTTATGGCTACTGTCTTGGTCAGAAGAGAGGCTTATGAGCTGCTGGAGATGATGGTGGAGAGGATGGTAGTGGTGGTGGTAGAGGCTAGGCCTAGCAAAACACAGGAAGGATCAATGCAAAATTCAATAGGAAAATCATAAAAACAAGAAGAAAGATGATAGAATTTACCAAATTTTTGTAAAACAAATGGCCATGATTTTTTTTCTCAAGAAAGATGATAAAATTTTCGTGAGAAAGAGTGAGGAATGTGGCTGAAAGATGGAGTAGGGTACGGCCAAAGCATTGATGAATGGAGTTTGGAAAGTGAAAGGTCGGAATGCAAAAGGAGGCATACAAAAGATCTCAAACTCTTCATATATTCATTATTTCTTTTTAAATTTTTATATAACTGAAAAACATATATAAATTCAGTTAAAATACGAAAATATATTAAATAAACAAAAATAAATTAATTAATTATTAATTATATATAGTTTAATTAAATAAAACAGCAAAATTTGCAACTACTCTTGAAAATATGAAAAATAAGTGCAATGAACTTGGGAAAAATTTTTATGTACTTAAAAATATTTATAAATAAAGATAATAACACAAAATAAAAAGGAAATCACAAAAATAAATAAATAAATTTTAATTTAAATATAGTTTAGATGAAGAAAATAGCAGAAAAAGGAAAACAGCCTTTTAAAAATAGGAAATCATCATAGTAAATTTTAGAAAAATTCTATTATCATTTCAAAAATATTTAAAAGTCAAAGTATACATAATATAACATATTAAAACATATTAAAATAAAATATGACAAAGAAAAATAAAATTTATACAATTTAAAATAACAAAATTGCAAAATAAACAATTTATACTCAAAATTGAAATGTACATATCTTTTGCAGTTTAACTCCGTTTTCCACGAAACAAAAAGCAATGTTCAAGTTATTAAATCTATTTTCATAATAAAATATAAAATTTAAAATTTCAAACTTTTAAATTTTTAAGTTAAAAGTCAAAGTTTGACTATTTTGACCAAAATCAACATTTTCTGGAAATATTCAATTTATGCATGTTTGAAATTCTAATCCACATCAAAATCAACATTTATATTTAAATTAACAAAATATATTAATTTTAGTAAATAAAATAAAGTTTTTAAATTAGGAATTTAAATTAAAATAATTAAAATATACAATTACAATAACTAGAAAATACAGGGTTGTTACACTCTCCCCCACTCAAAACTTTTCGTCCCCGAAAAGGAATGAGGTACGGGAAAGCGCAGAAAAAGATTGAATGAAATAGTATTAAGACAAGATGACAAGAAGATTAAAATTATACCTGATAACTGTTGCTATAGGTAAGTTTAACAAGGTGGAGATGATCTTTCCAAGATCTTCCAGAATCAAGAACACAAGCATGAAAAAAAATCTTTTAGAATCTGATTCACCCTTCCCATTTAACCGACGGTCTGTGGATGGCAAGCAGTGCTTAGATTCAAAGATGAGTACCAAAGATTATAGAAAGATTTCTAAACAGACTGGTATAAGCAATAACCTCTCATTCTGTAGCAAGACAAGGGAAATTAGGACAACCAAAAGATAGTTTGAAAAACAAAATAAGATAATAAATTTGAAACCATAAAATTTTAACTTAAACTAAAAATTAATTTTACATAAGTCAAATAAATCTTAAGCGTCTCTAATTTCATTATCTTATCATCCAATTATCTTAAATTAACAAATCCCTAAAATCATGTATTTGAAAAATCTTTTATTATACTCAAAATGTACCAAATAAAATTTAATTCTTCTTCACTACTAATTAAAATTAAATTTATTTCTCTCAATATATTTTATCACCTATGTTAAATATACTCACACTCATTGCAACTGCCTTAAATTTATTCTTAGTTCCTTTATCATCATTTTATATTGTAAATTATTCCATTACCCTTTTTCTTTATTTACCTCTGTTAATCCTTTTATAACTAAAATTTAAGTATATAACATTTATAATAACCACTCAAATTTTATTTATAAAAATCTTTTTTTTTATATTGTATATTATCCAACTACATATTCAACTTCTGAAAATTAAGGTAAGTTATATTGGAATGAAATTGTGTATTATACAAATAAAACTTTCTAATTCAATTATTCCAAGCTTGAATATTTATCCAAATCTTGAAATTATACTTAGAAATTATCTTTGAAGATAAAATTTAGGAAATAAATTTCCGATAAATTCCAAACTATTTAGAGATAAATAAATGCTCATATACTATATGTATATATCCATTCAAATTTAAATCAAATATCAGCATATGTTATAATCCATTCTTATTCTAGAAATTAAAATTAATTAAATTTTCACAAAACAAAACTGTAGCAAGACTACAGAATGGTCTCTTCACTTCGAAACTCGAAAATGAATGTCAATGATGCTGCAGTCATCACCGAAATTATTTTCCAGTGACAAAGAGAAGAGCACTAAATTTAAATTTAAAATTCTTTGGAAACAAATTTCTATTCGAAAATACTTTAAATAATATATCCCTTAAAACTTTAAACACAAAGTTTGAAATCCATCGGAAATTAAATTCTCAAATTCTTGTTTTACATTCATTTTGAATTTCCAAATAAATTTATAACCATGTTTTATAGTTCAATTAGATATATGAAACAATAGAAAATGATATATAAAATCAAATATTATTTCTTAACAACCAATTCAAATAAAATCCAGATAAAGATTTATAATATAGTTACAAAATTTATTTCACAAAATTTATTTCATTACTAAATTTTAAAAACATATTGTGTCAGTTTGCTCTGTTCAAGTGTTTTGGAAATCTTATCGATGGCGTTGATCAGACGAATCGATTAGAAACCCAAATCAACATCAACAACTCAAACAACACAATATATAAAACATTTTAAATATTAGTTTACAAATACACTTCAAGAATAATTTGAAGATAAGTTGGAAACAAAGATGAGATGATTAAATAACAGAATAGGGAGATGGATGAATTTATATAAATCGCGGGCAACCTTAACCGGGTCAACCGTGACTTAAAGAATAAGATCGATGTGGATTTCTTGGGTAAATCGACATTCGATCTCAAGATGTAGAGTTCGAAGTTATAAGAGATACTAGCATCTAAACCGAGGATATAGAATCTCTGGTGAATCGATGTTGTTGTAAAGGAGTTTTCCCCCTTTACAAATAAATTTGAGGTTGGCGAGACCGCCGACTCATTATGAAGATCTTTTGAAGTTGAGTTATGGGATACTCCAGAAACAAAAGAAGATAAATAGTGAGGGACACGAATGGATTTTGGAACCACAGGGAATGTTCCAAAAATTCAAAGGAATCGAGTCAAAAAGGAAGACGTTTAAACTCGAATGAAAGTGATTCTGTAAATACATTTACCCTATATACTGAGTTTTGCCTAGAGCTACCAAAGCTCTGATACCAACGGTAACGACCCGATATTTTCAACCATTCGCATCCGCACATGTCGGACTTGAATTGCTCAAAATACCGCGTTGTAAATAAAATTTGGCAAATCTCAGAATATACAGTAAATACATAGTCACAGATCACAGACACAGAGTAAATAATAATGCAGCGGAAATAAAAGAGATAGCAGTTCATGAAGCTACTATATAAAAATAAGATACATCAGAGTTAAACAAGATACAACAGAAGAGTAACAAGATACATCAGGTATAAATCAGAATACATCATTGAAATCACTGGATACAAAAAGCAAAATAGATGGCTAGATCTTCAAGGAAAGCTCCAGCTCCAAAGGTGAATCTTGAATGCTAACTCACTCAATCTGACTCGAGCGTAAAGCAAAACACAAAACACTCGAGTCAGGACATAAATACTTATGAACTGTAAATCAACTCAAGTGAACAGTAACAAAAATGCATCAGTAACTTAAAGGATGCTTGGGATCGCCCATCCTTTAAGGATCCGTTAAACTTTTTACTATGTAGTAATATTGCGCTATTATAATAGTGTCTACAGTAAAATAAACATACTTTTAAATAGCGTTCCGGGCTACCCATATCACCCTTCATACATAATAGTCCCAGTAGTCCATCCAATATCATGCCATCTCCACTCCGGGTGACTGTCAGAGGATACCACACGGGCTACGGGAGAAAAACAAACTCGTAGTAAAGGCTCGGTATGGTAGGTGACACGGCACACAAGGCAATGCCAGGGTAGATATACCAATTACGCACACGGGCTGGTGGTAACGCAGCAGCCACATACGCCCACCTCGGAACACACTCCCATATCAAAATCGGAGGATGGCCATCTAATCAATCACCAGTAAGAGTATAGTATCGAAGGAATGTGTCCGATAGGAGGAATGACCTCACTTGGCCCGAGATCGCTCCTGTTTTAGCCACCTTATGCCAACTCACGGGAGTTGGGTCCACGTAATATACCTCAAGAACGTCGCCACCATCCTACTTCATTCTGGAATCTCCACCGCGTACACGGTTGTTAAAGTGGTTTTCGGAGTTGGCAGAGAGTATGACAACTTCCGATCCCGGTCTCTTTAACAACCAAACGTTATTATAACGCCGTGGTCATTTCAAAATAGTTTATACTTAAAAAGATCAAATCATTTCATTTCAAACTATATTTCTTTCAAAATAGTTTATACTTCGAAACCAAAACCATTTTTATTTCAAAACTATTTATTCAATCAAAATAGTTTATACTTCAGAACCAAAAACATTTCAAACATATATTCATTTCAAAATCATAATATTTCAAAGTATAACTCTTTCGAAACCAAAAATACTTGAAACAATTACACTTTGAAAATCATAACATTTCAAAATCATACATTTGAAATCATCGGATATTCATTTAATTCTTTACATTTTACAATTCATTCAATTAATCCCAAATTTTCAATTTCTAACTTAATTCAATTCAAACCATCAGTTTCAATTAAATTTCCCAATAACCATTTCAAATCATATCATTTTCAAATATAGATTTGATCCACAAATTAAACTATTCAATTTTTAATAAATTTCAAAGCTTTAATATCCCGCATTTCAAAACTAAATTTTATAATTTCATACATCTCAAATCTAGTTTCATTATTACTTAGTTTTGAAATATTCATTTCATAAATCCAATACTATTTAAATAAACTCAATTTACAATTAAACTAAATATCCTTTCATACCAATATAAACTTCAAATATTCATTTATCAAAAGCACATATCATTCTAATTCATATTCTTTATCAAAATAAAGATCAAATCATTTCCAAACCTTATTATCAAATCATTATTTGAATTCAAATTCAAATACTCAAATTTAAATATCATTTTTAAATCAAATAAGTCATTCATTTGTTATTTCAAGTATCATTACAAAATACATTAAAAATTCCATTCAAAATTCATTTATCTCATTACATTTCATTCCATTTAACACATAACCAAATAAACCTTACTTAAATTCAAATTGAAATTTAAATTCCTTAAAAATTCAAATTTAAATATTAAAATATATTCAAAACTTCTTAAATTTCACAATTAATCCATTTCCAAAATTTAAATCATTTAACACTTTAAAATATAACTCAAACAGTGTTAAAAACTATAACATTTCAAACATTGTCAAATTATAGCAACGACAGCATTTATAAAGTGCTATCGTAGCTTATAGCTTCCAAAAATGGTTTAGTTCAAGAATAACGGCATTTATAAAATGTCGTAATAGATATTTAGTTGTTTCAAACATTGTTAGATTCAAAACAATAGCATTTAAAAATGCTGTTAAAAGACTACAACATTTTGAAAATGCTATGAATTCCAGATTTCATTTTAGCTTTTCAAAACAAAAAAATAATAAAACTCCAAATTTTTATTATAACTTAAAAATCATATTTCTAGACTTTAAAATTTCACATTTAAAATCATTTTAACATATGATTTAACACAACAAAATTTTTAGATCAAATATTCAATTTAAAAAAAAACTCCATTCATTTATTAAGTCAGAATTCACTGTTTATTAACATATAAATTAAATAAAACTTAAAATTTTACTTCATATATAATTTTAAAATTTTAAATTTAATTTCCATTATTTATTTACGTTTTAAAATAAAATTTAAAGTCTAAAATCTCAATTATTTCACGTTTACGTACTCAAATTCACAATTTCAAGACTTAATATTTAATTTTCTTAAAACCATAAAATATATATTTTTAAATCAAAATTTCATACTTTTAAAAATACATATTTTAATAAATATCATTTAAAAATATACCACGGGGTCTGTATATAATTTTCTAACCTAGGTCAAGTGATACGGATATATATCATTTCAATCCGCAGTTTACAAAGAAAACCCGGGTTCTATCATTTCAAACCCGCAATCCCAAGTCAAATAAAATACAATAAAAATCGTTCAGGCCTATCATTTCAGCCCATAACGATTTTTCCCTAATCTAAAGTCCGTTTGGGTATGTATCATTTCAACCCATAGTGATTCTATTCTAATAGGGAACTTGCAGTGTGAATATATGCATAAACAATATAAACAATGCCAGTGTCACAATATAATGTCATATATCACATGTCAGGTGATAATTAACAGTTTTAATATGGTAATAACATGGCATAGCATATCATATGATCATCATTAACTTGCATAACATTTTATATTACGAAACACTTGTCGTCAATTCACTATTTCATAAGTATAAATGTCAGAGTGAGAAAGACTCACCTTTTACGAAGCTAGAGACAAACAACACACACAAGAGCGATTCCAAAGGCACGACAAGCACGATTTGATTTGAATTGATGGAGACCCTTGTAAACAACACAAAATATAACATACATAAGCACAAATGTAGATATCGACATACAAATACAATCAACAACTTTAGTTTGCAGAACAGTTGCAAAACAAGAGAGATGACCAAACCTTAGAAGCAAAAGACTTGCACACGACAACATAAGCTTGTCACATGATCAAATGGGCTTGCTCTCATCATACTAGGCTCAGCCTAGATGCCAACATGGCTCAGGTTTGGGTCAATATGGGTTCATATGGCTCGACCTAACTTGGATATGAAGGAGTGGAAGTTATGACATGAGAAATACAAAAGTCAAGGCAATTAAGTGGATTTTTGGTGCAACTATAGGTTCGGCCTACCATGGCTTGGGCTTGGTCATGCAAGGGGATGGTCAGGTGGTGGATGGAGTGGTGGCCAGAGGTGGTGGAGGGACTGGTGGTGGCGGCCATGGAGGTGGTTTAGGTTAAAAATGAAGGCTATGGGCTTAAGGGTTTGGCTAGGCTAGTTTGGTGCAACTTTTGTGCAAATTTTATGGTGCAACATCAACGGATGGTCATGGCTACTGTCTTGGTCAGAGGAGAGGCTTATGAGCTACTGGAGATGATGGTGGAGAGGATGGTAGTGGTGGTGGTAGAGGCTAGGCCTAGCAAAACACAGGAAGGATCAATGCAAAATTCAATAGGAAAATCATAAAAACAAGAAGAAAGATGATAGAATTTACCAAATTTTTGTAAAACAAATGGCCATGAGTTTTTTTCTCAAGAAAGATGCTAAAATTTTCGTGAGAAAGAGTGAGGAATGTGGCTGAAAGATGGAGTAGGGTACGGCCAAAGCATTGATGAATGGAGTTTGGAAAGTGAAAGGTCGGAATGCAAAAGGACTAAGCATACAAAAGATCTCAAACTCTTCATATATTCATTATTTCTTTTTAAATTTTTATATAACTGAAAAACATATATAAATTCAGTTAAAATACGAAAATATAGTAAACAAACAAAAATAAATTAATTAATTATTAATTATATATAGTTTAATTAAATTAAACAGCAAAATTTGCAACTAGTCTTGAAAATATGAAAAATAAGTGCAATGAACTTGGGAAAATTTTTTATGTACTTAAAAATATTTATAAATAAAGATAAGAACACAAAATAAAAAGGAAATCACAAAAATAAATAAATAAATTTTAATTTAAATATAGTTTAGATGAAGAAAATAGCAGAAAAAGGAAAACAGCCTTTTAAAAATAGGAAATCATCATAGTAAATTTTAGAAAAATTCTATTATCATTTCAAAAATATTTAAAAGTCAAAATATACATAATATAACATATTAAAACATATTAAAATAAAATATGACAAAGAAAAATAAAATTTATACAATTTAAAATAACAAAATTGCAAAATAAACAATTTATACTCAAAATTGAAATGTACATATCTTTTGCAGTTTAACTCCGTTTTCCACGAAACAAAAAGCAATGTTCAAGTTATTAAATCTATTTTCATAATAAAAGATAAAATTTAAAATTTCAAACTTTTAAATTTTTAAGTTAAAAGTCAAAGTTTGACTATTTTGACCAAAATCAACATTTTCTGGAAATATTCAATTTATGCATGTTTGAAATTCTAATCCACATCAAAATCAACATTTATATTTAAATTAACAAAATATATTAATTTTAGTAAATAAAATAAAGTTTTTAAATTAGGAATTTAAATTAAAATAATTAAAATATACAATTACAATAATCAGAAAATACAGGGTTGTTACAAAACAACTCACTCGATAGTTTTCTGTTGGTTAATATAACTAAGGTCAAACAGAAAATATCGATGTGACTGATTTACACAGTTCTCTCAACTTGAGGATACATTGGATCTTCAATATAAAAGCTTCACTCTGATTATAGCCAAATCATGTCATGGCATCCATCGAGTGACTATAGTTGGGCCTAGTAGAAGTATTGGAAGTGAAGCACTATTCAAGAGGGGATTCGTCTTCACGATAATATGCATTTAGTATCACAGTCAACTCAAGTCAACTCAAAGTCAAAGTTTCTAGCCAAAGCATTTCGGTTAATAATAATTGTTACTATTGAACCAAGGACTTTGTATTTAGACTATAGAGTTGATGTGGATAAGGTTGAAATTTTGACCATTATCAAATTCCATAAGTCAAAAGTCATATGGTTCTGACGAAAGAATTGGTGTAAACAAATGTCACAAACGGGTAACGCTTATTAAAATAAAATTGGATTTTATCGAAAATGAGTAAGCGATAAATTTGGCCATAATGTCACACCACTTCTAAGTTATATGTGAACGTTAACATAAGAATAGTTCGATGTTAATCGCTGACCAAATTTACACCCAAAAGTTACTCAACCGAAATGATGACTTTCCTTAAGGCCGAACGATTTAATTAGTTTATAATTGTTATAAATTAATTAAATTAATTAATATTTATTAAATATTTATTATAAAATTTGAATATGAAATGAGAAATAAATACTGTTATACATATTTATAACAGTTATAAATATATCGATCGATATGCAATATCGACAAGTGATTAAATTAGGTTTAATTGCATAGTATTTTGGCTTAGGCTTAGATGAGTTTAAGGCCCATCATTAAGGCAGCAAAATTTTGGTTTTGAGAAGGTATAGGGGTGCATAAAACATAGGAAATTGGCTTGGAGATAATGGGTTGAGATAAAGTGAGAATGGGTAAAATGGTTTTCCTCATTTCTCTTTAATACAGCACTATTTGTAACGACCCAGAATTTATGTCATTTGAAATTCGTATATTTAATTAATTTTAAATATTAATAAGTAAAATTTGTAAGTCGAATAAATTTAATTTCGAATATCAAGATTTAATTGGATAATTAAATCAATAATTTAATATTTGAAATTACTGAAATAAATTGGAAATTGGGTTTAATATGATTAAAATTGATTTGTAAAGTTGTATTTAATCATATTGGAGTTAGAATGATGTTATTGAACTTTTAAAACGGAATTAAATGTTAATTTGCAGAAATTGAATATTTTAATATTTAATTGACAAGTAAAAATAGCCATTTTTTCGAACAGTCTCGGATTTCGACGAAACCAGTTTCATCGGATCCATAATTTTATATTATTGTATGGTTTCAAATTTCGTGTCAATCGGATTTACAGTTTGTCGGAGGCAAGCTAAAACGCGTAGAAATCGGTTTGAGTGAATTTTAAATTTAAATAATTCGATTTGAAAACTTATCTTTCAAATTTGATCGAATTGGCTCCTGATATATATTCCATTGCGTTTGGAATGGGGGTGAAACATTATAAACGCCAGCCGGTACGCTTAATTTGGAGTTCGGGAAAAATTCGGGTGAATAGTGTCGCGAGAATTTTCTATAAAAGGACCTTAAACATTCACATTTGCACAAACCCTAATTCTATAAACCCTAGCCGCCGCCTTTAGAAATAACGGCCAAAAATTTTCAATTCTTTCTCCTTTAATTTCTTTCAATCCGTGCAATATTTCAACAAACCTCCAGCTACAAAATTAAAGAGCTTCACGAGATCTATCCATCTATACGGTGATGATCGTCCTTAGAGCATCGTGGAGGCCAAAATTCAACCGTGAAGGCACGACGTTTGCGCATGTTTTTCGAGCACCACCTAAGGCCGAGCTCGTCATGGTTGCAGCCGAAGGTGGGAGGGGTTGTGGTCATTCGTTTGGTGCTTGCTGATCGTGGTGTAAGTGATGGATGGTGGCGCTTCAATTTGGGTTTAACGGGGGCAAGTGGGTTCGGTTGCGTTGTGTTTTACCTGATGGGTGAGAAGGAATAAGGGACGGGCGTGATCTGTTGTTTTGAAACGTGCGGCCTTGATTGAAGTTAGGTTTAAAAAATAAATAAAAGTGTAAACTTTTATATAATTAAATTGTATAAAACAACTGCATAACTTGTTCATACGAGGTAATAAAAGTGTAAACTTTTATATAATTAAATTGTATAAAACAGCTGCATAACTTGTTCATACGAGGTCGAAAATGGACGAAACGACTTGCGTTGGAATCATATTTGCGAATACTGTGCAATGGAGCTGGATTGGAGTTGATTTGAGCTAGTGTAAATTTTGGGTAAACTTAAATGTGCATTTAATTTTATTCGAAATAAACGCTGAAACCGCTATTGGAATCTGGTGAGAACTTCTCACTCAATCGAATCTGTTTCGATTTAAATTTTAAATAGTTAGATTTAAAATTGCTTAATTGTATGCTTGGATGATAAATTATTATCTATTGTATTGAAATAGACCCTATTACGCCGTATAATAGCGGATAATATTTTATATAAACCCATGTACCTTGATATTCCGTCTTGAAACGGGATTGGTATTGTGCTAACATCTGTGGATGCAGGGAAACGGGTTGGAGGGATCAAACTGGATTCCTCACCCGTATTGATTTATTTACAGATATTGTGATATATTCTGTTATCATATGATATATGATGTTTTGGATGCCGTGATTGTTATATTTAGTGCTGTTGCAGCATTGGGCCTATTTTGGAAAATTAAAAGTGTTAAAGTGATGATTTTCAAATTTTAAAAGGATTTTTAAAGTGATTTTTGAATATATACTTTTTATTAAATTTTTGAATTGATTCATTTTAAATAAATAAACGTTATAATTTTAATGTTGTAAAAATTATGATTGTTGAGAAATATAGTTGAAATGTGATTTTGAAATATGGAGTTAATGATTTTATAAAAATAGTTTAAATAGAGATTTTTGAATTTATTAGTTTATATATATAATTTATAAAATTGGATTTTATAAATCAAAGTGATGGAATTATAAAGGAGCTTTAAAGACATTTTAAAATGATGTCATAAATGGATTTTATAAAAGAATAGAATCTACGATTTTGAAGTTATAAAATGAATGAAATTTGTAAATAGAGAATTATAAGTAATTTTCTTATAATTTGGATTTTGGCGTGTAAATGGGATATGGATAGAATTGTTAATAAAGTGCTTTTATAAGTTGAAGTTGTTATAAAACATAAATGGGATTTATAAACATTGTTTTATAAATCCGAAAACGACTTATTTTGATAAGTTAATTATTATAGCTTATTAAAGGAGATATATCCACGATTTTGGACAATGGATAATCCTTTAGATAAAATGTGTAGAAAATGTTGAATTTGGTTAACGAAGTATATTCATGATTTTGGACAGTGAATAATATATTAAAGAAATGTTTTGGGGAAGTGATATTTTAAAATAGAATTAAAACGATTTGAAGATGTTTTAAAAAGTATTAAGTATCGAAACCATATATTTCGACATTCATTGTTGAAATAGACGTTTTCGAGAAATAAAAGGAAATAGTGGACTATAACACTGTTGTTATAGTAAATGATTTTCGAAAGGAAATGTTTTATACAGTATTGGGATTTATATATATCTATCTTAATTTCGAATCCCTATACTAGTGATTTTGGGTTGTCGTAACGATGTTTTACGCAACATTCATTTTGACTTAAATAAATGTGTTTAAGAGATTGTTTTCCTTAAAGAATAAAATATATACTTTATCGTGATTTAAGTATATTGAATATTTTCCAAATGTTGAAAATAAATAGATTTGTGAATTACTTATTATTAAATAAGTAAGGAAATGTTTTCCAATATGAAGTGAAATGTTTTGAGATAATATCTTTTAAAGATAAATTGAAAGTGAATATTTGAAATTGGTTTTCAAATGGTTGAAGTTTGAAAATATACCTTGTGAAGATATTTTGAAAATAAATAATTGTGAAAATTATTTAAATCTGGCGATGTTTTGCATATCTATTTTTTTTTTTGAGAGAACGGGTGTGTAGCATGAAGCTACACAGCCGATTAGCATAATATCATATAAATAAAGGTCGACCAACAAGCCTGGTCGGTGGCCAAAAAAAACTTGATCAGAGCATATAGTTGTAGTTCGCTGATTGATAACAAAAAGTAATAATTTAGCATTAGTACATTAAACATAACTTCACACAAAAACCTAAAATGGGACACAACATCTAAATGCCTTCGTGTGTTGCTGAGGAAGCACTGCCAACAGACTCATCAGAAGGGGATCGAGCTGCAGGCAGACGAAATCTGAATGGTGAAGAGGAAGACGCCCCTGTCCAATATGCAAAAATATAAGAAATTTTATTACGTAAACCGATGGCAGAACTGGATGGTTTGTCGAAAATGATGGCATTCCTTTCCTTCCAAATAACCCAGCTGAAGATAGCCAGGAGCGAATCCAGAAGACAATTCCGAAATCCATATTGCCAGTATTCAAAAAAATCATTTATCAAGTGAATTTGACCGAGATTGTGAGCACAAACTGAAACCCAAATATGGAAGGAGATGTCGCATTCAAAGAAGAGATGGTAAATAGATTCAGTTTCTGATTTACATAGGACACAGATCTGATCAGACGTGATATTCAAACGCATAAGCCGGTCTTTAGTGTTAATGTGCCCATGAATGAGGCACCATTGAAAAAATCTGATACGTGGAGGGATGTGACATTTCCAGACCCGAGCGAAGGTGAATAGGCGACCAGGATGATTAAGGAATGAGTAAAACTGAGAGACAGAGAAACCATGAATGGGCGAAAGAGACCAGGTGTGACAATCATTTGACAGAGGATCAAGCGTGATAGGTTGAAGCAATCGCACGAAAGAAAGAAGTTCCTCAAGGATATCAAAGGAAAATAGAGATGATGGTCAAAGGTACGTGAAGCCGTGGGAAACTGCGTCCGCCACAGTCAAAAGGGAAAGGTTGGAATGGGAGAAAAGGAGGGGGAAAGATCTGTAAAGAGGAGAAAGACTATGCCAGGCGTCGAACCAGAGGAGACAGTTAGCGTCGTTGCCGATATCCACCCGGATAAAGGTTTTGAAGCTGTCAGAAGAATCTAAGACACCAGACCAAAAGGGAGACGGTTTACGGAGAGGAGCGAAATGAGGAATAAGGAAGGGGTCTGAATTATAGTGCGAGGCTAGGATCCATTTCTTCCAGATGAATTGTTCCGGCTAGAGGAGTCGCCAGAACCACTTTACTAACAGTGCTTGATTGAAAGAGATCAGATTGGGGACACCAAGGCCCCCATGAGTTTCGTGCAAGCAGCGATCTTCCAACTAACAAGACATTTGATTTTTCCACCATTCCAGAGGAACGTCCGTCTAATGGCGTCGATTTTTTTAGATACCCAGATAGGAAGTTTGTGAAAAGAGAGCCAATAGGTGGGGAGAGCTGAAAGAACTGCTTTAACCAAAACAAGTCTTCCAGCTGATGATAGTGAGTTGGCCTTCCAACCGGCAAGTCTGGTTTCGAGTTTGGCTATAAGAGGATTCCAATCTGATCGGTGTAACTTAGTGGGACGCAAAGTGATACTGAGATATGATAAAGGGAATGAGTCAAGACGACAGTTGAGGGTAGAGGCAATAGATGGGCCTAGGTGGTTAGCATTGCCGAGCATAATAATAGAGCTTTTACTGAAATTGATAGATAAGCCAGAGATGAGTTCGAAAGAATAGAGAAGGACCATGAGGCAGTGAATATGATCAGGTGATGGTGAAACAAATAGGATGGTATCATCTGCATATTGAATATTAGTGATCATAGGGATGGGACCGGAATTATGAGTGGAGCTAGGAGGATGAATACCAGTTAGATTGTTGTTAGCAATAGCCAAGTTGATCATACGATTGAAGACATCAGCCACCAAGACAAAGAGGAGGGGCGAGAGAGGATCTCCCTGTCTAAGCCCCCGAGCTGATTTAATGTGTCCACCAGATATGCCTCCAACCTGAATGATTGAGAGGCCCGAAAAGAGGATACTCTGGATCCAATTACACCACAGGGAGGAAAGCCTCTGTGCTTGAGGAGATCTAAGATGAAATTCCAATTTACTGAGTCGAACGCCTTGGAGAAGTCAAGTTTAAGCAGAACACCTGGGATGTTATTCGAATGGCACGATGAGATAACTTCTTGTGTTGCAGCTACACAGTCAAGGATATTCCTACGTTGAATGAAGGCCGACTGCTCTGTTCCGACTAGCGCTTCCATGTAAGGTTGAAGACGGTTAGCTAGAACTTTAGTGATGATTTTAAAAGTGGTGTTAAGCAGGCTAATAGGACGGAAAGCTGAGAGGGAATTAGCCCCAGCTACTTTAGGGAGGAGAATAATATTAGCATAGTTAAGCCGGGCTATGGACTGGGGATTGGAACAAAACTCTGCACACATATCTAGAATATCTTCCTTAACCACACTCCAGAAGTGTTTGAAAAAGAATGGGCCAAAACCATCCGGCCCAGGGGATTTATTATCATCCATGTCTTTGAGAGCAGCCAAAATCTCGTTTTCGGAAAAAGGAGAGTCAATAGGGATAGACGATGAGTTGGGATATAAAAGATTCCAATCAATGGATGGGAGGGGAGCGGAGGGCGAGCCAAGGATGGATCGATAGTAGTTGCTAAAAAGGTTCGAGATATCTGCAGGGTTGGTGAATGGGACACTATCGTGGATAATTTCCGGGATAAAGAGGGATCTACGTCGACCATTGGCACATTTGTGAAAATAGGACGAGTTCTTGTCACCTTCTTTTAACCATTTGGCTTTAGATCTTTGTTTCCAGCCTATCTCTTCCTGCTTCAGTAATCTCTCAAGCTCCACCTCGAGTTCTAAGAGCTTAACTTTGTCTATATTGCTGAGGGAGACCGCTTCCTCCTGAATATTAAGGGCAAGGATGTCATTTTGAATGTCGGTTATACGTCTACGAAGGGAACCCCAGACAGACTTTTCCCAGGGCCTGAGTAGTTTTCTCAGTGATCTTAGTTTGCTAACTACACGCTCCGTTGCTGAGGTAGATCTGATAGGATAATCCCAGACCCTTTTGATATAATCTTCAAAGGATGGTTCCAGCAGCCAGAGCCTTTCGAATCTAAACGGACGTTTGGGTAAAGGGAGGGAGCCAGTATCAAGAACAATTGGGTAGTGATTAGATAGAATCGTGGCAAGACCCGAACAAATAGAAAGTGGATGGAGGTCCTCCCAAGAAGGGTTGAACAGAAAACGGTCTAATTTAGCAAAAGAAGGTGAAAGACGTTTATTGGTCCAGATGAAGTGTCGATTGTTGATTGGAGGCTCAATAAGAGAACAGGAGTTGATGAAGGCATTGAAGTCATCTGAATCAGCGGAGAGGTTTCCTGAGCTTCTTTCCTCCGGAAACCTGGTTGTTTTGAAATCACCACCAATAATCCAAGGGCCATGCAAAAAAGATGCGAATTCCGAGCAGCTATTCCAGAGATTTAACATATCTTGAGGCACGAGAGGATCATAAAGATTCGAAATAAAATAAATTGTGTCGGATTGCATGTGTTGTAAAGCTACATGAAGGACGGAGGGATACAAAATGATTTGACAGAGGGACCAAATGGATTCATTCCACATGGTAATTAGGCCACCTTTAGAACCTATAGAGTTGGAGTGGGCAAAGCCTGTCAGATTGGGGCCACCTAATTGTTTGATTTGAAAAGGACAAGGATCAGATAGCTTGGATTCTTGAATTAAAAGGATATCTAAATTAAGGGGAGACAGAGACAGATATATAGAGTGTCTCTTGGAAGGGTTCCCAAGCCCACGAACATTCCATGATACGATTTTCATTGGGATAAGGAGATTCTCTCCTTTTCTAGGGTTTGCATGGCCTCGTGTTGTTCGTCAGTTATGGTTACTCCCATGCAACATGCAAGTTTTCTGTTTAGATTAGAGTTAGCAGAAGAAAAACTACAGTTTTATAAAAACAACCTGTGTGGCCTAGCAAGGATCTGGAGTTTCTGGCACTCCTTCTGACCTGTGTGGTCAGATCTATTTGGATGTACGGGCAGCGGGGAGGAAGGTGGTGTCCAATTGGGGTTGAGAGATGTGTTAGAGCCCAAGATGGGAGATAGCGGGGGTAGAAAGTGGTGGTGTTTTGCAGGGTTGGGGGCAGCGGGGGAGGCTACAGGATGGACGGGCTCCTGAGCTTCATATTCCGGGTTGGACTGTGTTGGGGATTGGTATGGCGGTGAGGTGAGTTCGTAGTTCATGGCATCAAAGCGTTCGTCTGAGGAGAGATCCTCTGAAGGAATACCAAGGGGGTCATTGAAACACTTCATATCTCTCTCATAATCCAGCCCCAAAAGATAGTTCTCAGGTCTGGTACTTGGGTGGCTGTGATCCCATCTCGAAACTGTGATGAGGTATTCGACATTGTTAAGACGAACTCTATAGGATAAAGAGGAGGGGACACCCTCGAGAAATTGCATTTTGATATAGATCAGTTTATGGTCAAACTCCGACCAGTCACATCGATCATACTCCGTGAATCTGCCTACTGGGTTGATAGCCGTGCGCACAGCGTCTATGTTATACCTAAGAGTCTCTGGAATTCCTCTAACAGATGCCCAGGAGGGGGGTTCAAGGGTAATCTGAACCGGACGTTCATATTCTGGCCAAGCTTCCAGAAAAATAGTTCCACCAGCCTTGGAAATCATCTTTCTAGTAAGCGCCATTTTTCTGGCAGAGGAGGAGGGGCAAGCTACCAAGAACCGGTTGTTGTCCAGGAACCAGATCGGCCATTCTTCGTGATTAAAGGCTGTTTGCAGCACCCTGTTCAGCGTCTCAACTGACCAAGCGCCGTCAATAATGGTCGCTGTGATGTAGAGCGACATGTCAGACGTGGCGAAGTTTCGAGGAGGAAAAGAATGGGGAGTGGGAAATGTAGAAGAGTCTCGGTATGAGTGTGTGATGGGAGAGGGAGAGAAACGATTGGGTCTGGGGACTTTATCGGTGGGTCCAGTCTGAAGGGGAATAAATCGAGTAGGTGGCTTATCACGTGATGTTTCAATATCATAATCAATTGAAAGCGGATAAAAGTTATCACTACAGGGGGAATGATTATTTGGAGGATTCGAAGAGTTTTTGGTAGGTCCCGATGCAGCAAATCTGGAAGGACAGTGGGAGAAATTATGACCAAAAAAACCACAACAGAAGCAAATCTTCGGGTCCCTACATTTGGACGCCACGTGTCCCGCGCCAGCACATCGGAAACATCTTCTTTTATTTTTTAAAAATTCTACCGTTTGGCGGAAAGAAACGAACTCCGGGAGAGGGCTCCTACGGTTGAAATGCTGAGGAGTCGGAAGTATCGGCCTAGGGTTGGGAGTAGCAGCCACCTGCGCGTACGTGCGGGCCTTGCCAGAGCTAGCAAGACCAGGCGATCTGGCTGCAGAGGACTGAAGAGGAACAGTGAAGCTAGCGGATTTGGATAAAGGGGCCAAACTGGGCCGCGACTCTTGGGAAAGTTTCAAGGACTGACGACGATACTTTGGAGGCACGAAAGCGAAGTCGGAGAAAGAGAGAGAATGGGAACTGGACAGTGAAGCTTGAGAAGGTTTCGGGGACTGGCGACGATACTTGGGAGGCACGAAAGCGATGTCAGAGAACGAGAGAGAAGGGGAGAAGAGAGTTGAGGAACGAAGGGGATTGTCTATTGATAGTTAAATAACCGACTATCAATATTTACCTTTAAATAGGTATTTGTTGTGATTTGTTTGAATTTGAATGCTACACTTATTTTAAAATAAGCGCTCGTTATTCGGTTTAGCCGGGAGAGGACCTTTGGGTCATAAATCCTATTACGAATATTGATACGTCGTTTATGGATAGCATTGAAGACCAGTGGTGAAGACTGGGTATTTGCGAGAATGATAGGATGACCTATCGATTGTCTCCGCATCGATAGCTATGGTATGGAGATTTCCTTTGTGATGGGAAGTTCGATCGGGATTATGAATACCCGGATTGCAAAGGCTTCTTTGGATGTGCCTTCGGTTCTGTTCAAACCCAGAACAGACTTGTATGCATTGTATGTCTGACATTACATTTTGAGATATAAAGCAGATTTCTTTCAAATACATATCTGTTGGTGGCGGATAATTTATTCTCTTAGCTTAACACCCTTCTCTGAGACGTACGAGCTCAGAGGTTATGTAGTTGATGGTTATCAATGACATACTCCCAATTTGGTAATGTGGCATGCTGAGTGCTGCGGATCATTTATTGATCAAAGCGTGGCTTTTGTGAAAAGTGTAGCTTTTTGGACGAGACTTCGTCGAACCTCACAACTCGGTAATGGTCGAAACAGAAAAGATGCAGCAAGGTTTCAGGGGTAGCTATCCTAGGGTATGACCATTCCTTCTGGAAAAGGGTAGTATCATATTATGGAGCCCAGATACTTACTCATGTGGACACTGTATTTTATTACTTTGTGATGTTGTTGGTTTAGAGAGCTCTCGTATAAAGGTCCAAGAGGACCGGGGGTGGCATATCTGAGGTTTTATTCCCCGAGAAGGGGGTAGCTGGCCTTGTGTTGGCAGAGATCCAGTTAGGAGTCTCGGGGCGTCCTTCCAAAGGCGTACCCATGTGGCAATGGGAAGTTCCTTGGCCTGACCATTAGTTGGAAATCCAAAGAAACAATACGAGCCATGTATGGTTTTAGTTGTATAACCTGTCATGGAATGTTGCCGTAACCTGCTATTGAACATGGTAGCTATAGTAGGCGTAAGTGTGAAATGTCTATGCTGGCTAAGATTTATATTATACTTTCGAAATGTTTTCCTGCACTTGGCACTTATAATAATAATATTGAAAAGAAATTTGCGTATCAAGCATATTTAACTATCATAAGAAGAAATCTACTCCGATTCTACGTTTGCATTGTGTGTGTGTGCGGGAGGCCTTATGGTAGTCTCATTTTCTAAAAGCATTGCAGATCTATTTTAAAAATTATTAATTTCTTTGTTTGTTTTTAAAAGATAAACAGTTTAAGTTCTCACACCACTCCCATGACTGACTTGGAGTTTATTATTCCCTTTCTAAACTCTGGGTGCCCACCAATTTCCACACGGGCAGTCTAGAGTCAGGTTATCAGGTCATTCTGGAAATTCAGGAGTTGCTGTAGAGATCTAAAGGCAAGCTGGATGGCTTGGCGTATCAACTAGTATATAGTATTTCTTTCTCGCTATTTGTTGTTGTAAACTCTGATAATGTAATGTAATAAGATGTAATGTAAAAACGGATATAGTTTTTTGTTTTAAAGATATTCATTTATCTATTATATGTTGTTCCGCTGCGATTGTGAGATTCTGATATTGTTTCTGTTGTTTCTTCTTTCTTCTTCTATCTTCTACCTCTTCTTTAAACCTAACGGTTTGGTTTTCCGGCATTCGATTGCTCGGCAGTTGATACAGTGGACGTATTATTGTCGACTTTCATGAGTCGAAATTCCGTTCGTTACAATGTGGTATCAAAACATATGGTTAAGCGACAACCTTGGCTCTTTGGGAATTACTCATTAGAGATAGAGTCAGTAGTGCTCTAGAATGAGGTTGAGTGTAATAATAGCTATGGGAGCGTACTTGTTAGTGAATATAAATTGTTTTATATTGTGATGATTGGTTTGTTGAGTGGTATATGGATTCTGGTCGATATAGCCCATACAACTCTATCGATAGGATCTCTAAACACTCGTATAGAACAATTCGACACGATATAATTTTAAATTGGGTAAATGAAATAATTTTACCTTGATTATATTTTATATATAAAGGAATAATTTTTCAGAATTATTAAAGTGTATATAAATTGATTGTTTGGTTGTTGAAAATGTAAGAATATATATAGGTTAGTTAAAAAAATAAATTGCATAAGCGAAGAATTATTGAGTATGGAATTATAATTAATGTGATTTACAATTGTGAAATAATCTTATATATGAGAAGTGAAACCATATGAATATATGTATAAATATGAGTTGTAAATAAAAATGAATTTGAACTATGAAATGAAAATGTTGAATCCTGTTTATTTTGGAAATTATTTTCCAAAATTAAAAGTTAAATAGAATTTACTTTAGAATTGGATTTATAATGGAAATTTAAGTTAAGTTAAATAAATGATGTTTCAAATGGAATATGACTTAAGTGATGTTGAATGAAGTTGATTTTGGTATCGAAGTAAATTAATAAAATGAAGTCATTAAAGAATATGAACTTGAGTTATGTAATGAAATTCAACTTTTTTGGTTAAATGAATTTGCAATTGAAATAATGAATGAATTGAATGTAAATCAATCGAATGTAAATAAACTGATATGAAATAATGGATGTAAGTGTTAATTCATAAAAGCTAATTAAATGTGTTGAACCAAATTGAATGTAAAGTAAAGAAAATTGAATGAATTTGGTTGTATTGGATATATATTGATTTTTAGATTGTTGTTAGTTGATTTTATAGAAATCCATATGAAGTTGAATTAATGAAATTGAAAGCTAAAGTAATTGAAATCAAATTGGAAGTTAAGTGAATCTTAAATAGAATTGAATTTGATTTGGAAGTGAACCAACTTGAATATAAATTAGTGAATGTAAACTAATTGAATATGAATAAATGAATGTTAGTAAAGTCCAATGTTAATGAATCAAATGTGATTAATTGGAAAACCAATTCATTGAATATTAGTGAGAAGTGGATGTGTATTGATTTGGTTTTGGATGATAGTTGGTTAATGGTTGAATTTATTGCTTTTGATTGCATTTGCTATATTGGAATATATAGTTGCTGGTATATGTTGTATATTGATATTACTTGCATATATACATGTTCTCATTTGTTTGTTGAGTGTTTAGTAGGCATGGATTGCGCATTTCTTCGCATTTGGAGCTCACTCTCGCGCTATATTAGCCGTATATGCTCGCTAATAATATATAAGGTACATATCTCAGATTACATATCGTACTTTTACACTTTTTCCCTGCCGGATGCCTCATTACTTGATGAGATGTATATTTGTGATATATATATTTCCATTTTTTTCGGATCGAGCCGTGCAAAGGAGACTATAGCGAAATTTTCTGAAAATTTAAGGCGTTAGAAAAAATTTGGAAATTTTGGGAAAATTTGTGAAAACTATAACTTCGATTTTTGAGTGAAAAGTTAAACGATATTAGTACTTTTGAAAGGATAACTAAGTATGATTTGAAAACTTAGTAAAGTTATTGTAAGAAGTTTAACTATTGGATTTTGGGAGAGTTAAACACTTACGTGAATTTGAAATCTAAAGTTAATGGATTTTGTAGCTTTTTCTTACTTGATAATTTCGAGGACGAAATTATTTTAAGGGGGGAAGTTTGTAACGACCCAGAATTTCTATCATTTGAAATTCGTATATTTAATTAATTTTAAATATTAACAAGTAAAATTTGTAAGTCGAATAAATTTTATTTCAAATATCAAGATTTAATTGGATAATTAAATCGATAATTTAATATTTGAAATTACTAAAATAAATTGGAAATTGGATTTAATATGATTAAAATTGATTTGTAAAGTTGTATTTAATCATATTGGAGTTAGAATGATGTTATCGAACTTTTAAAATTGAATTAAAAGTTAATTTGCAGAAATTGAATATTTTAATATTTAATTGACGAGTAAAAATAGCCATTTTTTCAAACAGTCTCGGATTTTGATGAAACCAGTTTCATCGGATCTGTAATGTTATATTATTGTATGGTTTCAAATTTCATGTCAATCGGATTTACGATTTGTCCGGAGCAAGCTAAAACGCGTAGAAATCGGTTTGAGTGAATTTTAAATTTAAATAATTCAATTTGAAAACTTATCTGTCAAATTTGATCGAATTGGCTCAAGATATATATTCCATTGCGTTCGGAATGGGGGCAAAACATTATAAATGCCAGGCGGCACGCTTCGTTTGGAGTTCGGAAAAAATTCGGGTGAATAGTGTCGCGAGAATTTTCTATAAAAGGACCTTAAACATTCACATTCGCACAAACCCTAATTCTATAAACCCTAGCCGCCACCTTCAGAAATAATGGCCGAAATTTTTTAATTCTTTCTCCTTTAATTTCTTTCAATCCATGCAATATTTCAACAAACCTCCAACTACAAAATTAAAGAGCTTCACGAGATCTATCCATATATACGGTAATGATCATCTTTAGAGCATCATGGAAGCCAAAATTCAACCGTGAAGGCACGGCGTTTGCGCACAGTTTTCGAGCGCCGCCTAGGACCAAGCTTGTCGTGGTTGCAGCCGAAGGTGGGAGGGGTTGTGGCCATTCTTTTGGTGCTAGCTGATCGTGGTGTAAGTGATGGATGGTGGCGCGTCAATTTGGGTTTAACGGTGGCAAGTGGGTTCGGTTGCGTCGTGTTTTACCTAATAGGGGAGAAGGAATAAGGGACGGCCGTGATCTGTTGTTTTGAAACATGCGGCTTTGATTGAAGTTAGGTTTAAAAAATAAATAAAAGTGTAAATTTTTATATAATTAAATTGTATAAAACTTTAAAACTGCATAACTTGTTCATACGAGGTCAAAAATGGACGAAACGACTTGCATTGGAATCATATTCGCGAATACTACGTAATGGAGCTCGATTGGGGTTGATTTGAGCTAGTGTAAATTTTGGATAAAATTAAACGCGTGTTTAATTTTATTCGAAATAAACGCTGAAACCGCTATTGGAATCTGGTGAGAACTTCTCACTCAATCGAATCTGTTTTGATTTAAATTTTAAATAGTTAGATTTAAAATTGCTTAATTATATGCTTGGATGATAAATTATTATCTATTGTATTGAAATAGACCCTATTGCGCCGTATAATAGCGTATAATATTTTATATAAACCTATGTACCGCGATATTCCGTCTTGAAACGGGATTAGTACTGTGCTAACATCTGTGGATGCAGGGAAACAGGTTGGAGGGATCCAGCTAGATTCCTCACCCGTATTGATTTATTTACAGATATTGTGATATATTCTGTTATCTTATGATATATGATGTTTTGGATGTCGTGATTGTTATATTTAGTGCTGTTGCAGCATTGTGCCTATTTTGGAAAATTAAAAGTGTTAAAGTGATGACTTTCAAATTTTAAAAGGATTTTTGAAAATATACGTTTTATTAAATTTTTGAATTGATTCATTTTAGATAAATAAACGTTATAATTATAATTTTACAAAAATTATGATTTTTGAGAAATATAGTTGAAATGTGATTTGAAATATGGAGTTAATGATTTTATAAAAATAGTTTAAATAGAGATTTTGAATAATTATAAAAGCTTTATATATATAATTTATAAAATTGGATTTTATAAATCAAAGTGATGGAATTATAAAGGAGTTTTAAAGACGTTTTAAAATGATGTCATAAATGGATTTTATAAAAGAATAGAATCTACGATTTTGAAGTTAAAAAATGAATGAAATTTTGTAAATAGAGAATTATAAGTAATTTGCTTATAATTTGGATTTTTGGCGTGTAAATGGGATATGGATAGAATCTGTTAATAAAGTGCTTTTATAAGTTGAAGTTGTTATAAAATATAAATGGGATTTATAAACATTGTTTTATAAATCCGAAAACGACTTATTTTGATAAATTAATTGCTTATTAAAGGAGATATATCCATGATTTTGGACAATGGGTAATCCTTTAGATAAAATGTGTAGAAAATGTTGAATTTGGTTAACGAAGTATATTCACGATTTTGGACAGTGAATAATATATTAAAGAAATGTTTTGGGGAAGTGATATTTTTAAAATAGAATTAAAATGATTTGAAGATGTTTTAAAAAGTATTAAGTATTGAAACCATATATTTCGACATTCATTGTTGAAATAGACGTTTTCGAGAAATAAAAGGAAATAGTTGACTGTAACACTGTTGTTATAGTAAATGATTTTCGAAGGGAAATGTTTTATATAGTATTGGGATTTATATATATCTATCTTAATTTCGAATCCCTATACTAGTGATTTTGGGTTGTCGTAATGATGTTTTACGCAACATTCATTTTGACTCAAATAAATGTGTTCAAGAGAATGTTTTCCTTAAAGAATAAAATATATACTTAATCGTGATTTAAGTATATTGAATATTTTCCAAATGTTGAAATAAATAGATTTGTGAATTACTTATTATTAAATAAATGTGGAAATGTTTTCCAATATGAAGTGAAATGTTTTGAGATTATATCTTTTAAAGATAAATTGAAAGTGAATATTTTAAATTGGTTTTCAAATGGTTGAAGTGTGAAAATATATCTTGCGAAGATATTTTGAAAATAAATAATTGTGAAAATTATTTAAATCTGGCGATGTTGTGCATATCTATTGATAGTTAAATAACCGACTATCAATATTTAACTTTAAATAGGTATTTGTTGTGATCTGCTTGAATTTGAATGCTACACTTATTTTAAAATAAGCGCTCGTTATTCGGTTTAGCCGGGAGAGGACTTTTGGGTCATAAATCCTATTTCGAATATTGATACGTCGTTTATGGATAGCATTGAAGACCGGTGGTGAAGACCGGGTATTTGCGAGAATGATAGGTTGACCTATCGATTGTCTCTGCACCGATAGCTATGGTATGGAGATTTCCTTTGTGATGGAAAGTTCGATCAGGATTGTGAATACCCGGATTGCAAGGGCTTCTTTGGAAGTGCGTTCGGTTCTGTTCGAACCCATAACAGACTTGTATGGATTGTATGTCTGACATTACATTTTGAGATATAAAGCAGATTTCTTTCAAATACATATCTGTTGGTGGCGGAGAATATGTTCTCTTAGCTTAACACCCTTCTGTGAGATGTACGAGCTCAGAGGTTATGTAGTTGATGGTTATCAGTGATATACTCCCAATTTGGAAATGTGGCATGATGAGTGCTGCAGATCATTTGTTTATCAAAGCGTGGCTTTTGTGAAAATTGTAGCTTTGTGGACGAGACTTCGTCGAACCTCACAACTCGGTAATGGTCGAAACAGGAAAGATGCAACAAGGTTTCAGGGGTAGCTTCCCTAGTGTATGGCGATTCCTTCTGGAAAAGGGTAGTATCATGGTATGGAGCCCAGATACTTACTCATGTGGACACTGTATTTTATTACTTTGTGATGTTGTTGGTTTAGTGAGCTCTCGTATAAAGGTCCAAGAGGACCGGGGGTGGCATATCTGAGGTTTTATTCCCCGAGAAGGGGGTAGCCGGCCTTGTGTTGGCAGAGATCCAGTTAGGAGTCTCGGGGGGTCCTTCCAGAGGCGTGCCCATGTGGCAATGGGAAGTTCCTTGGCCTGACCATTAGTTGGAAATCCAAAGAAACAATACGAGCCCTGTACAGTTTTAGTTGTATAACCTGCCATGGAATGTGTCGGTAACCTGCTATTGAACATGGTAGCTATAGTAGGCGTAAGTGCGAAATGTCTATGCTGGCTAAGATTTATATTATACTTTCGAAGTATTTTCCTGCACTTTGCACTTACAATAATAATATTGAAAAGAAATTTGTGTATCAAGCATATTTAACTATCATTAAGAGAAATCTCCTCCGATTCTGCGTTTGCATTGTGTGCGTGTGCGGGACGCCTTATGGTAGTCTCATTTCTAAAAACATTGCGGATCTATTTTAAAAATTATTAATTTTGTTTGTTTGTTTTTAAAAGATAAACTATTTAAGTTCTCACACCAGTCCCATGACTGACTTGGAGTTTTATGTTCCCTTTCTAAACTCTAGGTGCCCACCAATTTCCACACGGGCAGTCTAGAGTCAGGTTATCAGGTCATTTTGGAAATTCAGGAGTTGTTGTAGAGATCTGGAGGCAAGCTGGATGGCTTGGCGTATCAACTAGTATATAGTATTTCTTTTCCGCTGTTTGTTATTGTAAACTCTGATAATGTAATGTAATGAGATGTAATGTAAAAACTGATATAGTTCTTTTGTTTTAATGATATTCATTGATCTATTATATGCTATTCCGCTATGATTGTGAGATTCTGATATGGTTTCTTCTTTCTTCTTCTATGTTCTACCTCTACTTTAACCCTAACGGTTCGGTTTCAGGCATTCGATTGCTCGGCAGTTGATACAGTGGACGTATTAATGTCAACTTTCGTGAGTCGAAGTTCCGTTCGTTACACTATGTATGTGTGTGTCTCTAAAAACAATAACTAACCTTTTGGGCCGCCATTACCTTATACATTGCTGGTTAAAACATAGCCCTCAAACCACTCCAAAATTCTTAAATATTTCAAATTAAAATAATACTATTTGATAGTTAGAGGTCGGTGATTCTGGACTTGCAATCTGACGAATCAAGAACAGTAAGCGGAAGGGAAGTCATTGATTCAACATGGATTCAAAGGCATCATTAAATTTGTAATTTTAATTCATATTACAGTAATTAAATTATATTAAGGTCTTATAATGAGCAATTTCATATCTGTTTAAATATATCGCTACCATATGTTTAGTTAGGTGCGATTTTGTAAGTAGATGTGGTTGTCGCAAATCAGTTTGGTTATATGCATAATTTGTTTATTATACTATTTGACTTAGTGGAAAATAGGTACAATGACAAACTTTGAAAAAAATTTAGCCTGAAGGACAACAAGTTTCATTTTTAGACCAAAGGACAAACTTTGAAAGTAATTAGGCTGAAGGACAATGCTAGTTAGAACTAGCATTTTGTATAGTGTAAAAACTAAATAAAATGCTAATTAGAACTAGCGTTTTGTATAGTGTAAAAACTAAATATAATGCTAGTTTGAACTATCATTGTCTTTCAACCTAATTTTTTCCAGAGTTTGTCCTTCGGCCAAAAAATAAATGTTGTTATCCATAAGACAAATTTTTTATCAAAGTTTGTCATATTCCCTAATTCCCTCTTTGATTTATGTATGGACAAATGTTATTTACTGTAAAAAATCAATTTTTGTCATTAATAATTGTTTTATAAATATTTATTAGTAAATTCATATATATATATATATATATTAGTGTATATTTCTCTCTCATAATAACGTATATGCATATATAAGATATATATATATATATGATTTAAATAATTTAGTACACTTATTTACATATAATATGAATTTAAAAATTCGAAAATTCATTATAATATATATTCATCTGTTTAAATTAAAATTTAATGAATTTTTGAATTGTTTATTATATATAAAATAGTTATTACATTAAAATTTCAATTTTATATTTTTAAAAATATTATATCATTTCAGAAATATATCGAAAAAATTTAGGAACTTTGTAATAAAGTTTATTATTTTGGAAAAACTGTTTATGTTTTATTAAAAATAATAATTTAATTGAAAATTTCTTTAAAAATTTTCGTAAACTTTCATTCTTGATCATAGAATTTTTGAAATTTTAAAATTTGAATTTTAATAATATATTATTTTATATTAAATAATTATTGCCAAAATCAATGTATTTGTTTTTAAAAATAAAAACAACTTTGAGAAATCTCCAGATTTTTCCTAAGCTCTATTTTATGATCTTGAATTTTTGAAAATTGTAAAATTTTAATTTTCTTCAATATATTATTTTATGTTGATTATTTATGGATGAAAACATTATTTTATTTATAATATATATAAATTAAAATACAAAATTATTATGTTTGCAAAACTAAGTTAATTTTGAATTATAAATAATTTTTAATAATTGTTCTCTCTCTTTCTATATATATATATATATATATATATATATATATATATATATATTGAAACACATGTACATGCACATATTTGGACAACATACATGACATATATAATGAGCTAATATGTCCGTTGCGATGTAAATCCCAACATCTACATATATGCATATTACACCTTTCACGGATTATTATGTTACACATGCACTAACACATATATGTATACGATACATCTATGTATAAACTAAATCAAATAAAATTAATTTCATATCTTAATATATTTGAATTTAAATAAAATAATGATTTTTATTTAAATGAAATTTAGAAATATTCTAATTCAGTTAGACTTCATATGCCCAATAAAAGATCCAACAAGGTAAAATTTTTGAAATTCACCGATAACTTCCGCTGTGGATTGTCCAGTTCCAACAATGGTATCGGTGCCGAATAGCCTATGCGGTTTAAATTAGCTATATTTGAAAGTGACTGAGCTATAGGATCGTGCAATATGGAATATAATAAATAATTAGTGAAGAAAATAATCATAGTAAAAAGCAGTAAAGTAAAACGACACCAGGATTTTTATACTTGTTCGAACCCCCGTTCTATGTCTAGTCCCAGACTCCTTCTGGAATTTAACTATCAACCCTCTCTTAGCCCAGAGGAATGGGAATTACACCACCTGAGCAACCGAACAGGACTTCTACCACCTAGATAACCGAATAGGACTTCTACCACCTGAGCAACCAAACATGACTTCCAATACAAATAGTAAAGTTATTTTTGACTAAGTATGCTCTTGAATAGCACAGATAAGTCAATAATGTACACCCTTCCTATAATATTTTCCTCAGAAGTAATGTATATGATTGTGCGTGTATGATGAGTAGGATGATTAGAATTGATTATATGATATGGAAGTGAGAATGTAAGCAATGAATATGAACTTGTGTAAGCAATAAGTTTGAAGAATGTTATTCACGTTAGATCAAGTGAGATAAGAAAATTAAGTTATTTGATCATTAGAAAACAAACATATATATATAGTAGTTAAGGAGTTGCAACTGCTGGTGAAGAGATCTTTGCTAACGGCAATAGCTGCAACTCTTAAGGCTGTTCATAAAAGGAAGGGTCTATTCAGAAAATATGGCAGTTATACAGTGATCAGTTGACTGTCTTAGAAGATTCAATCGACTTAATTTAAATCGTGCATGTGCATTTGAAAGTGCGTAGATTCAGTTGACTGACTAAATGTATTTAGTCGAGTTAATTCTATTGATAAACAAAAATCACCATAGCTCATTTTTCTAGAGCACTTGCCTTCTAAACTAGTGACCCGGGTTTAAGCTCTGCTTCATGCATTTTTTGAAAACTTGATTTTACATTTAAAATATGATTTTAACTATGACCCAAGTTCATGCAATGCTTCATATATTATTATTGTTATTATTTTATTCTGTTTTTTTAAATAAAACTTTTATTATTTTTATAGAATGTTTCCAATGTGTATGTTTGTGAACTGCTGGAGGATAGATTTTAACAAAGTTAAAATGGACTTTGACTCTAACAACACACACACACACACACACATATACACACACACACACACACACACATATATATATATAAACAAACCATGCTTTATATTGTTGAGTCCGGTCTTCATAGTCCTTTGTCGTAGATTCATGAATCTTCACGTCGGTTGAATTTCTTATCAGCAATCAAAACATAAGATCCAACATATTCCCCTTTTTTAAAGATGACAACTCCATTTGATATGAACGAATCTCGACAAACCTCGTTGATCTATATCTCCCCCTGAATCTATGCTTCTATTTCCCGCTGCAAATAGTGTTAGAGCAATATCTTTCTTCCCTTTTATCATCGACTAAAAAGAGAGTTTATATGACGACATAATATATGAAGCATCCTTTACAACTCAAAAATCTATCATTTTTCTTTTGTTTCTCCAAGTACCTGCAATAAATAATAATCATTTTAGTACCCTGTTATGTTTGGGTCCTGAGGTTTATGTCTTGGGAAACCATACCCATTTGGGTGTGGTTGAACCTTTGTAAATATAATTTTCAATATTAACTACCATACCAAAATAATCATCAATGTATTTTTCTCTATTCTTTCAATTAGCGGGAACCCAAATACTTAGATAATTTTTATTCATATTTCCGGTTTATGATTTTGTACTTCTATAGATATGATAAACATTATTGGTCACAGCAGTATTTGAATTTCTATGAAAACTGGATTTAGACTTTACGTGAAATCTAGTACTAGCACTAACATTTTTACTATACATGAAAGCATATCTAGTGTTATTTCTACGGTTTGTTTTATTATATCCTACACCAATTTTCTCATGTAAAGGCCTAGAACTAGATAAAATCATGTTTAAATCATTTTGACCTTTGTTAAATTTTGTGACTTCAGTGTTAAGTTTATCAAATTTAGCTTTAAAGTCACAATTATTATTTTCAATAGAAATATTTCTGTTTTTCAAAATATCAATTTGCTTGTTGAATTCAGAATTCTCCTTTTCTAACGTACAGCTCTCATTTTCGAGAAGAAAAATTCAAGATTTTGAATTATCTAAAGATGATTGTAATAAATCATTTTGTCTTTTCAAATCCGTAATTTTCTTTTGAACAAATTTCTTTTTCTTTTTCAAACTCGGTATTTCGTTCATCTAAAAATCTTTAAGAGCCTCAAAATTACTTTTCAAAACACCATGTTGATGTTCTAAATCTAATTTCTCATTTTTCAATTTCTCATTTTCAATTTTGATTGATTTCATCTTTTCTAAAATAAGAAAATTATGCTTTGAGATTTTATCGCATATACTAACTAACTCAATATTACCATTTACTGATATTTGTAAATCAGAAAGCGCCTTTTTTATAGTCCTCATTGGTGGCTTTGATAGGGATTTTTCTTGTTGTATTTCGATTGGATCTTTTTCTGGCTATTATTCTATGATGTTGTGACAATCGATAGAATTCTAGGCTCTGATACCAAATGAAAGTGACTGAGCTAAAGGATCGTGCAATATGGAATATAATAAATAACTAGTGTGGAAAATAGTAACAGTAAAAAGCAGTAAAGTAAAATGGCCTAGGAATTTTTATGCTGGTTTGAACTCCCATTCTATGTCCTGTCCCAGACTCCTTCTGGAATTTAGCTATCAACCCTCTCTTTTATCGAAGGAACAGGTATTACACCGCCTAAGACAACCGAATAGGACTTCTACCGCCTAGACAGCCGAATAGGACTTCTACCGCCTAGACAGCCGAATAGGACTTCCACCGCCTGAGCAACCGTACAGGACTTCCAATACAAATAGTAAACTTGTTTCTGACTGAGTATGCTCTTGAATAGCACAGATAATTCAATAATGTACGACTTTTCTGTAATCTTTTCCTCAAGAGTAATGTTTATGATTGTGCATGTATGAGGAATAAGAAGAATAGAATTGCTTATATGATATTGAAGTAAGATTGTTAGCAATGAATATATGTAAGCAATAGATTCGAAGAATGTTATTCACGTTAGATCAAGAGAGATAAGAAAATTTATTTATTTGATCATTCAAAAACAAACATATATATAGTAGTTAAGGAGTTGCAACTGTTGGTGAAGAGATCTCTACGAACAACAATGGCTGTAACTCTTCACGTAGGAAAAGGCTGTTCACGAAAGAAAGTGTCTATTCGAAAAATATGGAAGTTATACAATGGTCAGTCGACTGCCTTAGAAGATTCAGTCGACTGAACTTACATTATGCATGTGCATTTGAAAGTGCACAAGTTCAGTCAACTGACTTAGTGTATTCAGTCGACTGAATTTTGTTGATAAACAAAAATCACCATAGCTCACTCGGTTAGAGCACTTGCCTTCTAAACTAGTGACCCGGGTTTGATCCCTACTTCTTGCATTTTTTGAAAACTTGATTTACATTTAAAATATGATTTTAACAATGACCCAAGTTCAAGTAATGCTTCATATATTATTATTGTTATTATTTTGTTTTGTTTTTTAAAAAAAAAAACTTTGTTATTTTATAGAATGTTTCGAATGTGCATGTTTGTGAACTACTTGAAGATAGATTTTAACATAGCTAAAAATGGACTTTGACTCTAAATACAACACACAGATGCACGCATATATATATATATATATATATGTGTGTGTGTGTGTGTGTGTGTGAACCATACTTTATATTGTTGAGTCCGGTCTTTGCAGTTCTTTGTCGTAGATTCATGAATCTTCGTGTCGGTAGAATTTCTTGTCAGCAATCAAAACTTAAGATCCAACGATATTAGGGCTAACTAATTTAGCTTGTTCACTTAGTATGGTGTCTAGAAAGGTAATGTCTAGGACTGGAATTGGGTAATCAAGCACCGTGTCCTACTTGATTACCGGCTTAACCCGAAAGGTGAAGTGAGCCCAAAGGTTGCTCCTAATAGAAAAGGCCCAACTTAATTTGGGTCTTGGGCTAATCTTCAAAATCGTTTGAAAATTAATGTTAAAGATTTTAAATTTAATAGTTAAATTTAAAATAAAAGATGTTTATTATTAAAATTATAATACTACATAAGTTTTCAAAATGTTTGAAAGGATAATGATATTTTCAAAATGTTTGAAATTATTTATATAATAATTTCAAAATTTAAATTTATTAATAATATTAATAAAATAAATTAATTAAATATGTTAATTAATTAATACATATATGATGTATTACATATGTCGATATATGTTATGTTATTTTAAAATGCTTAAGATAACATAAGTATACATGTATGTATACAAGAAAATTTTCGGAATTAATAAATTTTAATAAAAATTGTTTAATTAAATAAATTATTAAAGGCTAATTAATTAAATAAAATACGCATATATATGATATATATGTGTTACACAATAAAAGCTATAGTATACACTATAAATGCTATAGTAAATATGTCCAATATAAAAGTTATATTGGAATACTAATTTAAAATTAAATGAAGAGTTAATTGATTAAAATTAATTAGATAAGATTTAATTAATGATATATTATACGTAAGACTATCATATAAGTAATATGAAATATAAAAGTTATATAACAATAAAACTTATATATGTATAAACTAAATATGGAACATTAAAGAAACCCAAATAGACTTGTGAAATAAATACATATGTAAATGTACATATACCATGATTTCTGATGTGTCTGACACTTGAACCGCTGGGGTATTTCATAAGAAATATATTATACTATAAGTCGATATCACTCAATATATAATGAAGATTATGAATCTTCAATATAATGTTGTCCTCTACCGTATATATATTAATAAATTACTTACATGCTCCTTAGTTGTTGAGCAAACTCAAGCTAGGGATGTTATGCATAGTATTATTAATATATTAAATAAATGAGGTAAGATAACTATATGTATTTGTTAAGCAAACTGATGGTACATATACTATACTTAAGCCATCACGATATAGTAGATATGAGAAAATAATCTCTTTCGATTTATTGAACAAATTCAAGGTTGTAATGAGATTAGAACAAGGAAAAATGGGTTAGGAGTTTTATATGATAAATTGAAAAGGAGTTATCCATCATTTGTAGGGCTATGATTTGTTGAGCAAAATCAAGGTCAGAATACCAAAACAAACGAGTCCTAACACCCATTAGTGAAGTTGTAAGACTTCTATGTTTCGTCTTAGGGTTTGGAGAAATATAAAAGACTAGTGGGAACCTTATTAGAAAAATGAAATGGTAACATTTAACCTTTCTAATATTGTAAGAACATATGTTATATAATGTTATAATTATCTACAATGATAAATTTATGCATTTTAAATGATTGATAAAACGTTTGTCAATTAACATATATAAACAAACTAAATTGAAATTTGACAAAAAGAAATATTATATACTTACTAATAATTCTAATTGCATGTTATATAATGTTTCTATACCTATGCAAGTGCCCAATTTCAACTACTTAATACATTCGTAAGTTGGCCACTTATATATTTATTTGGTTTAGACCGTGTATTGAATTTTATGATTTTTTGAACTCTAAATGCAATTCAAGACTATGGATATTTGATCCATGTACTTTCACATATAAATGTTATATGGTAAACAGTCATAGTTTGTGGGGTACAATATTTCGATGAAGCTGGTTCATTCGAAGTAAGCCAATAAACAGTATGTTAAGATCATGTATTCAACTTGAATGATTTCAAAAGGATCGTATTGTTTTAAGGTAACACAAGACCATAAACTACGAGATACATCTAAGAACTCGATCGTTGAAATGTCATCTTGATCGGTTTACATAAAATGCAACATATTCAAGATCTTAAATGTTAAGAATAATCGAATGCGCTTTTGTAAAAGGTTTGTTATGATATTGCAGTAGGGTTTGCTTTTGAATAGTGTGACCATTTGAAAGAAATACGAATGTATAAGAATAGATGTAATTTAAGGTAAAATTGGAATGAAGAGAATGAAGAGTCACTTCTGCTTCATAGAGAAATATTGAAAACAAGAATTGTAATAATAATTAATACTTAATATTGGAATAAAATATGATTTTTGTTCTAAAATGTATTTCCATATAGAAAATTGTTTTGTATTACATTTATTTCTTTGAGTTCAAGATATTTGATCAAAGAACTCTCCTCTATAAAACTAGTTGCAGCATATGAAATAAGTAAATGATATTAACAATATTAAGTGAATGGTGAACCTCTAAATTTAGTACTCTACTATAGTAATGGCGGAAATAGTGGAAACTTGCCATATAGCACCTAATGATTGCATCAAATTACGAAAATTATTTTCGTAAAATGTACCGAACACTATTTGTGAAATAGTGTTTATTGTTTGGTATTGGCTGAAAATAAGATAAAACAATATTTCAATATGAGTATTACGAATATTCATTATGAAATGAACTATATTATGGAATTTGTTTTCAAACTAAAACTGATGCAACAAAAATACATACGTATCTAATATTATTTACAATTGTTTTGGAATTATAGACTAAGCCGTAGTTTTGGGAAATAATTTTATTATATGATTATAAATCATATGACGATGGGTAATTATAACTCAAACAATTAATGGTTATGCACCTATTCAGTGGGAGTATCATAAGAGTTGATGAACTTTTTGAATTAATACCTTTGATGTATGCAATCACAAGTCCATTTATATCAAAAAGGTTCTGTAACAACCCATAGTTTCGCTACTTCGAAAATGAGAAATTCCATTTATTTTTAAATTTAAAAGGAATTAAAACTTAAATAAATATATTATATAATAAATAATTATCTATTCTTATAGTTAATAAACTAAAAAACACAAATTTGGATTTTAGAACAAATTGACAAAAGTTAAGTTTTGTTAAAAATAAATAAGGGTTTAAATAAATAGGTTTAAATATTTATTTGATAAGCTAAATCTTATTTAAAATATCTAATAAGTATAATAAAAGTATATTAATACATTTAAAAGTATGTTAATAATCATTTTGCAAAATTAACTAAAATTTGTTGTATTTTGTCAGTTTTGCATACACTATAAAATTAGAGATTTTGATATTAATTAAATAAGATTTTAAAATATAAAGAGATATGTTTTATTTTATTTAAAGAAGTAAAAAGTTCATTTTAAATTTTGGTTTACATCAACATATAGCTTAACAAAAAGTCAAATTTTGACTGTAAAATTTGTCGACAAAAACACTGTTTTCAACCAAAACAAGTTGTCGCAACGTTGACTGTTCATATGCACTTTATAACTTATATATTACCACTTTACAAACTATACAACACTTTTCATTTACATCTTATAAAAATCAAAATATCACTTTTTATAAATCAATAAAAGAAAATTGATAAAAATAATGTTAATACATGATTTGACAAAAGAGTGCAAAATTAAACAAATAAAACACCATCATTACATATATTTCTTTTCTCTTATACATGATATAACTTATACACATAGAATTTAAGCAAAATAAAGTATGAAGAGATAACTAACTAAAGGAATTAATGACACATATGCTTACCATTAATGAAAATCAAATCAAAGCAAAGTCTTCTTTTTAAAAAAGTTTAAAATTTAGGAAAGGAAAAGTAAGTAATCATTCTTATCTTTACCATCGCCATTGATGCATATCAAATCTCTCCTTTCACATAAAAGAAAATGTATATTTAAATTTAAAAATGAAGTGGGTATTAATGTCATTTACCACCGAAATCTCCACTTATAAATACAACCTCAAACCCCTTTATTTTCACTTCATTTTCATTTCACAAAATTTTCAAAATCCTTCTCTACTTCCTCCATTTCTCTTCTACCTTCAAATATCACCTCTATATTACCAAAACTTAACCATACCACCACCCAAACCTCCTGTAACACACGCACAAGCCCTCCTCCTCACATACCCGAGCCAAATATCTCACACACCCACCTAAAACACCACACGACCAAGCCCTACAAGCCAAGCCGAGCCTCCAAACCTACCTACCCTCGGCCACACCACATACCCGAGCCCATACTCCACTACCCCAAGCCGTACCCCCTCCTACAAAGATGTACCCTCCTCCACACTCACATACCCAAGGCCATTCCCCCTAAAAGCTCACGGCCAAATAAATAAAATTAAAAAAAATGAAAGAAAAGAAAAGAGAGAGGAAAACAAAAGCAATTCGGAAGGAAAATAAGTTAAGGCGAGAATTAAAGACGTTCGAAAAAGGCGCATTGTTCGAAAAGCACGTTAGCCTACAAAAAAGATTGACGGAGTGGATATGAAGGTGAGAAATTCTCGTCTCTTTTAAAATTATATATTGGTTATGTTAAAATTATCACATCTATACTCTTATGACATATGAATGTTTACACCAAATTGATTGTTAATATGGATGTTTGATTGTTGGCTAGATAATTGAATTGTGATAATATATTCCGTTATGGTATTAATAGTGAATATTGGATTTGAATCATATGTTATGTGATTGGTTGAATGGATGTTAAGATGGTGATGAATATGGACATTGGTTATGTTCATTTCGATTTAATAACCTCTTTATTAATGAGACCATATTTTAGTAAAATGAGATATTTTGGAAAAATAAGTCTCTTTTCATTTAGAAGTGAAATTAAAGTAAAAATAAAAGAGAATTTGAAATATGAAGTAAAACGGACTTGAAAAGGATAGTTAAATTGAAATTGAAATTGAGATGAATAGTTAAATTGAAACCTATTTTGAAAAACTGAAATTGAGATTAAGGTTGAAATTGAGTTTAAACTGAAATTACATTTTAAATATAAGTTTTAAATGTGTTTAATTTGAAGTTAGAATTGAAACTGGATTGAAATTGGAAATTAAAATTTAATATTAAAATAATAGGAATATAATAATATTTTAATATGAAATAGTGATAATATATTTTAAATACTTTGAAAAGTGAAAATATTGATTTAAAATGATTTGTAATGATTTTATAAGTGATAAAATCCAATTTGAATAAATTATTTCAAGTATTGAAAAATAAGTTAAAAATAGACGCGTCGCGCAACGGTAGTTCGCAATTTCGCATCGAAAAGTTCAAATGAATATGTAGAGTGGAATATAGCTCGGAATTCTTCGAGATAAGAAAATTCCGGACTATTATATCCATATCTTTGAAACTAAGAAAGAAAATAAAATTTTGTGGAGTATATTTTGAATTAAGTCCAAAAACAATTCCAGAAAATCGCGCTAGTGAAGTTAAGTGACCATAACAGAAAATTTGTTTAAATGAACATTTTGGTTATGAAAAAATATGATATAAATTGGATAAATCTATTTAAATGATTTGAAAGAGATTTGGATTGAAAAATATGAATTATCAAATTTTTAAAAGTTGACTTAATCAATTAAGTTTATATAGCACTTTCCGTAGCACTTTTATGCTGCGAATTGTATAACTTTTTAAAGAGGAGTTTAAACGTAATGATTTTTCTCAGAATCAATTGTGAATGTTTTAAAAGGGATAATTTAGTGTTTTGAAAGATAATTTGGAATATTTATAAGTAATTCCAAAATAAAGTTGAAAATCTAAGTATGCGGAAACGACTAGTACATTTGTCCTGCATGTGAGATCTAGGAAGATAAAACAATGTGTTTAACTAAGGTTAAGGATGGAGCAACCAGTGCCCAGAAATAACCTGGCCTGTGTTTTCTTTTCTAAGGCGAGGGGCGGAATAGATCGAAAGGAAAGCCCGGGTGCTATGAAAAGGTTATATTCCAAAATAAAAGAGATTGGTATTATCCAAAATTTAAGCAATCTCCAGAATGAATGATTTCTATTTACTCAAAAATGTTTGCTAAGATTTATCTTAGGGTTTATCGTAAATGATATCTTGACTAACGTTATTTTTGACCCGCCTAAAAAGATACGGAATTTGGATCAAGGGTTAAGTGAGGAAATTTGAGATATTATTCGAAGTGAAAGAATGAATTACTTAGAATTACTCTAAGTCAGAAGAAAGAGATTTCGAAATCATCCGAAAAGAATTAAAGTGAAAAGAGACTTAATAAATCATGTATACTCATATTCATTTTTTATGGATAATTGGATTTTGAAGGAACCAGGGTCGGATTTGGGTGATTCCTATCCGAAAATCACTTCGAACCAATGTAAATGTTCGAAGTGAAGACCATGTTGAAGATGATGATTTTTGAAAACCGTGCGTAAAGACTGCTTGTTAACTTGCTCTGAGTCGCACCCATAATAGAGTTATACATAGGAGTGGTCTCCTCGTTGTGGAGATTTTTCATTTTTTATCGATAATTGGACTTCGAAGGAACCGGGGTCGGATTTGGGTTATTTCTATCTGAAAACCACTTCGAACCAATGTAAACGTTCGAAGTGAAGACCATGTTGAAGATGATGATTTTTGAAAACCGTGCATAAAGACTGCTTGTTAACTTGCCCTGGGTCGCACCCATTACAGAGTTATACATAGGAGTGGTCTCCTCGTTGTGGAGATTTTTTGGATTACAAGGACTACTCGCTACTAGTGGTAGTAGGAGAGTGCCTTCGGTTTGTCATGTTCCTAGACAACTTGTATGGACATTTATCTAACATTGCATTTCTAAATACGTTGGTTTTTACAAACGTACATCAGTCGTGGCGGAGAAAACAACTTCTCTTAGCTTAACATCCTCCTTGAGACGTACGAGCTCAACGGTTGTATTTTTGTGGAAGGGAATTAGTAATTAATGGAAATGACAATGTGGCATTCAAAGATGTGATATATGCTATGTGAAAAGGTAATCGTTGCCTCAAGCCTCATCAAACCGAAAATGACCAAAACTGGATTAGATGCGGCAAGGCAAAGTTGGTCATTCTCAAGTAGGGTATGGTCATTCCCTTCTAGATGTATTTATTCCCGCTATGACGTTCGGGATGTAAATTAATATGGTTTGTATGCTATGAGGGCCCTTGGATAAAGGTCGGTAACAGCCGGGGGATGACATATTTGGTACTATCTAGTTATAGAGGTAGGCCGGACTTGTGTTGGAAGAGGTTCCATTGTGATGTTCCTCGAGGCATCCATCTAGAGGTGTACCCATTTCGAAAAGGTAGATCATTTACCTGGTCATTTGTACGGAAATCCATTCTCCAATAAGAACCTACGTTTTTTTAGAGCCTATTATGCTGGAATTTAATAATGGTAACAATTTCGGCTAAGATTGATATGTTCATTTGCAAATGTTTTCAAAGAGATGTAATTGGAAATAATATCAAACGTTTTGATATAAAAGTGTTTTAGTTATTAAAAGATAAAAACTCGTACTTGTTTAAGTGTGGGCGTGGTCTTATGAGATACTCTTTATTTTCAAAGGGTTTTATCCAAAGGCTGTTATATGACACTGTCATCTATTATTGACTTTTTCTCACGCTGGTTTATCAACCAAATCTGGGTATTTTCAATACTCGGGTCAGATCGAGTAGTTTCAGGTTTTGTCGAAGACGTTCAAGTTTCCAGAGGAGAGCTGGAGATATTCATCTACGTACGGACATATTCTATTATCCGCTGTGCTTTATTATTTTTAGTTTGATGTTGGACAGATGCTTATAACCATCCAAGATGAATTTAGGTTAGACTCTGATATATGTATTTAAAAGTTTTTCTCTATAAAGATATTTGTTCAATATTATATGTTGTTCCGTTCATGTGAGATTCTGTTCTGTCTGTTTTTCTTTATTACCCTTCATGTTTCGTATTTTCGTGCAATTTGAGTTGGACATGTCTGGTTTATTGTCAATTCAAATGTCACGGAAAAACGGATCGTGAGTCAAAGGGTACGGAAAAATGGATCGTGGCACATTCCACATACTTTGTTATATTCAACGATGATTTATTACTAACATGAACATGTGTATTAGACTACACATGTGTAAGTTTATGATAAAATCATAGAATATAAAAGAAAAGTTAATAAAATAACATGCAATAGAATAAAATGATTTGATTTGGTCGAATAAGTAAATATATTGGAAAGAGTTTCAAATGTACCTAAAAATGATTATATAGATTCAATCTCAAAATCATTCCTCCATGTGATACATAATGATGCATTGACAAGGAGTAATCAGACATTGTTGGACAATTTACGATTAATTGTGAGTGAAGTTAAGTTGGTCTCTTTCTATAAGGTCATGTAATTAAGACTAATATATAAGGTTGATGTTATTTCATCTAAACAACAGTTTACAAAATCATACAAGATAACGGTTTGTAAGAAATCCCAACATATCCTACGCGAGTCAAAATATTACACTTAATAATTGTTTATGAGGGATCCTGTATAAATCTCCAAAAGGTTTTTTGGAAAGATCTGTCATCAAATGACATATTTATGCTTTGAACATAATTTTGTGAACAAAAATCGATTTTATAAATAAAAAGGTTCATAAAGCCTTTATGAATCCCTATATCTTATTTGCACTAAGAAACAATTGTTGTTTCAAGATATATCAACTTCATTGTGAAGGGATTTCTTTGAGAAATTTTTGGTAGTTAAATGGAATTGGATCCGATCCACAGATAGAACTGATTATATAAGATGAAGTGAAATTAACTAATCAAAATGAACACATAGCATTAGAATGTCTAATAAGTATTCTCGTACATCGAAGAAAAACTATGAGTTTCTTATTAATGTCGAAAATATACATTACTCTCGGTTGTTCAATTAAACCATTAAATTGTTGATTCTATATGGTATGATGCGCAGATTTGAAAAAATTCCAAGTATGCTATCAAAATATGATTTCGAGGGTCGTAACCAAAGAGATGTGATCCATCGGTTGAGATTGTATCTTTATTGGAAGGAGTATTGTGGTTGGAATTAAATAAGCAATGTTGATAAGAATAATCTCGCAAATTTCAATTGTTGAAATTAGCATAACGATTTGGTATTTGACATGCTCAAGATAATTCAAATTTACTCACAAATTATCGCTCGAGAAGACTTAGTGTTTGGTACTTATGTACAGAAATAGAAAATTTCAAATAATGATTTAGAGTAAGCCGTTTACATATATTAACCAAAAATACCTCGAAGTCAGTGGAAGCAATATTTGTGAGCCTTTGGATATGATCCAAGAAATGATACGAATGTACCATTTTATAAGCATCAAGATTGAATAAGTATTTTGATAGAAATATAAAATAGTTTGATTTTCAATCAAAGCGCAAAGGAAGCGTGTGTTCAAAAGAAAGAACGTTAAAAGGTACATTGATATTTCTAAACTATAAGTAAACGACACGTTGTTGATTTTAACAATATGTTTGTATTAAAATCAACTTAGTTGTTTTAATACTCAATTTTGGATTCTAAATATTGTCTTTTATGGTGAGTACAAAAGATATAGGGATTGTACCAAAATAATATACAAGAGCACCCTATTAAAAAAAAATCATGTAAGTTTGATTCTTTATGCATTAGCAACAGGAATTATCATATAGGTTATGTTGCGTATGATATTATGTTCTATTTATGTATTTGATACATAGAGCAAATATAAAATCCAAATTGATATCACTAAATGGTTGTTTGAGGTGTTCTACATATTTATGAAATACTAGAGAATCGTTTAACAAAACAACGAACTCATTATGATGGAACGTTTGGACAAACTTTGATAATTGATATTGAACATAACATGTCAATGATAAAATTCAAGTTGAAATCTTTAATCTGAAAATGTTTTAAAATAAAAGTGATAATGGTCGATTCAACGAAATGTTGAGAACATTAGCTTGAATAGCACTACAATAACCATTGTATATAGATATAAATGCACAAATTTATAATTGAGCCAAAGGTGATTCAAAATGTTGAGAATCCCATAATATTCTTATAAGATAACAATGTCATGAAATTGGTCATGATAGAACTTAAAGCTTACTAGAAGTTGAAAGACATACTTCAAATAGTTCCACATGATAAAGGCAGTTTATCAGTGTTAGAGAGAGTTAATTGACAAAGTAGATAATTAAAGCATAATAGCATATGTAACACCCCATCCTAAGACCCACATTAACAAAGAGTATTACTGGATAACACAGTCCGCTAATGCAGAGAATCGGGCTGGAGAGGAGCGACTATCTATAGCCTTGTCTTAAATAATTATTGAATACATCGTCAATGCCATTTTTTTATGGATCGAAATATCCAATAAATACTTAATACAAAGCCATAGGTGGCTGTATGATCTATCAGAACAAAATACAACTACTCACATGCAAAACACATCACAGAACAACAGATAATCGCATATATACACACATATACAGATATATCAGAGAGTATACAAAATGATACATCACATATGTGGTATGACAACCACAATACAAACACGAGTCAAAAGAATATACATATCAGAGTAGCAAACCAAAAAGGACTACACAAAAAGCTATAACAAAAAGAGATAGCAGAATGTCCATGCAGAAGCAGAATAAGGTAAGTCCAAATGTACCTAACCTGAAACACCTGGTCTGACCCGAGTATAAAATACACAGGTCAGTCTAGCTAAACAAATCAGTTAACAAGGATAAGCGATAATATGGCATAAGGATAATGTGATAATATTCCCTAATAGGAAGGAACAACCTAAAGTGTAATATTACATCGAGTGATAATATGGTATCACTACACAAACATATAATCTCAAAAGAGATAAAATAACCCATAAAATGCTAAAAGTAGCGAGCCTCATGTCATCTGCATTCATAAAACATCAAATATGGTTTAGGGGAAAACCTAAACCTGCCATCTTCGCAAACCCTAAACATGCATAAAGAGATCCCATCTCAAACATGCCATAAGGCAAATATATCTCCAAAGAGGAGAATAAAATTTCAAGTAAACGCCAAAAGGAAAATCTCATATAACGCGAGTGTAGGCAATTCAAATCTCAAAATTAGAACTTCCAAAAGTTCAAATTCCCAAAAGGTAATTACCACAAAGACATATCGAATGGTTCAAAGGACCAATTCCGAAAAAGGGCGATACACTAGGGAAATAGGAAAAGAAACACTCTCAAAAGTGTTTGCACGTGCATGTGGCTAAAGCCTTACCAAGAACTGTTATCTCAAATAGGTACCTTGCTAGAAGGCAAAACGTCACAATGACAAATACACCGCAATGGCAAATTCCACAATGGCAATGACCCGAAGGTCCAGTACTGGCACGCCGTAATGGCAAATGTATTACAAACTCTCGAATAGGAACCCGAATAGTGTTAACGTGCGTCCCATACCACACGTTCGCACTAAACGGTTTACAAACCGCTAGTAAATTTCACACACAAAGTAGTAAAAAGTTTACCTCGTCTCATCGGTAAACTCGACTTGAAGGTCAAAACGATCAAACGGACAAGTTAGGAATTAACCGATAAGATAAATGCACGTGTTCCATACCATGTGTTTTACCAAACCGTTTAATTCTTCTTCTCATTCACTCGAATAGTGAAAAAACGTGTACTTTATAGAAATAATTTACCTTGAAAATAAGCTTTGAAAAACCGATTTCGAAAACCATTTGGAAACCATATTTGAAAATTTCCTTTATTATAATGGATAAATAGGTTTTATACTAGAAAATACTTTAAAATATTATATAATAATTATTTTTAAATCCTCTAAATTTTAAAAATCATTTCAAAAAGATTTGGAGAAAACCGTGCTCGAAAACGACAAAAAACAAGCAAAATTCCATTCAAATCGAAATTCAAATTAAATTCAAATAATTCAAAGTTTGAATTCCAGATTCATCAAAACTGGACTAACATATTGATAGGCATCATAGCCCTCAAAATACTTCAGAAATATCATAAAAAATGAAGTAAAAGTCAAAAATCGAATGGAAAATGAACATAAAAACACTTGGACAAAATATTACCCAGCTTTGAAATCTTCTCTGGGTTCAACTTTCGGACATAAAACAGGTGGCCGAACAACCTTTGATTGATTAAAAATTTGTGTGCATAAAGTAAAAAACTTCATCTTTCAAACAAAAAAGAATCAATGTATTCTAAAATAAAATGGAAAAGTTACGCTGTCTCAAACATGGACTCAGACCATGTTTGTAATAGTTCAACAAGAATGTGCCTATGCCTAAAATCCATTCTGGGTTCAACTTTGAGGCAAAACCAGAGCAACAAATGGCATCGGATTAAGCTCAAAACTGGTATGCATATAGTAGATGACATTATATTTAAAACAAAAAAGAATCATGCAATTTGGATAAAGTATAAAGAAGTTATGATGTATCAAAGTTCAACCCAGACAGTGTTTTCACTGTAAAAATATGGGTAAAAACACGCTCCGAGTCAGAGTTCGGCAGCATATTTCTATATGCTATATAGGTCAAAACGATCTGACATTTTGTATGCTTATAGTAGAAAACACTATCTTTCAAACAAAAAATAATCACGCAATTAAAGAAATAAACAAAAGAGATATGCTGTCTCAAACATGTAATCAGGCCATGTTTGTAGCAACTCAGAAAACAATGTGTATAGGAAATTTACAGGTTGTGCATTGATTTCACAGTGCAGTTTTCAGGCATCAAATGAATATGTTTTGCAATGAAATTTGGCATACATATACTAAAACACACATGCTTTCAACCAAAGAAAATTAGGCAACATTTCAGTGCTGGAATTGGGAGAAAATGACGCACAAAGTGACACACCTACTTAGTTTTCACAGAAACAATATGAACATAAAATCAATATATTGAAGCTATTTTTGGTTAGAATTGGCATTTGGAAGCATGGCTTTAGCTAGCGTTTGTGAGTTTTGATACTCACTTTTGCAAATCGAAGGGCAAACTTGAATTAACCTAAGAAAGTTGCGAGCTTTGTATTGGAATTTGCTTCAATAACCTATAAAATAGAAGAACAAAGACATGCAAAGAAGAATATCCCAATTACAAACAAAAATCTTCAAATTTGGAATTTGATGAAATATTTAGGTTTAGAGATAGATTACCTGAAATAAACTAACTTTAACTTGTTAATTACAGCAAGAGATTTGATAAAGGTTGGAGTTTGCAATTTTGTTTGGGAAGAAGAAGGTGGGTTTCTCAATTTCTCTAAGCTTCTGAAAGAAACTATTTTACTATACGTACAACAAAATGGGAAAGAGATGTTTCTCAAATATCTGGTTAAGTTTTCTAAATGGGCTAAGACCCAATATCCATATTAATTAACCTAAAATAAATTAACACTAAATTCACTAATACACTAATATACACAAGTTATACAATGTATTTATGCAATGTTTTAACTTCTATAAAATCACACAATCAATTTTTATGTTCTAAAAATTATTTTATATCAAAATAAAAGACAAATTTGCATTAAAGTTTTATTTTCATTAGTAAAACTCTTATTTTAATTTAAATGTACAAATTGCACAATTAGTACTTAAAACTCCATTTTTAGCTCCAAAAATTTCATAAAAAATTATTTCCTGTGTAATAAAATATAACAAATCATTTTTTCTTCATTTCTTCATTTTAAAATTATTTTTAACCCAAATTTCTCCTTTTTATTTATAATATACCACATTCTAAATCAAATGCTTCTTTTAAAAATATATAAAACAAACATTTGGCAACAGTTATCAAATTATTGCATTTCTTTAAATTAAAATCATGTTTTGCTCATTTTTAACACAAATCAAAAATAAAGTTTCAAAACTTTATTTTCACAGTTTAAACCCATTTTTTATTTAAATAAACCATTTTATTCTCCAATCTATTTTATTTTACAATATTAAATTATAACCACCGTTGTAATTTAATATTATAGGTAATCATCAAAACCAGGGTTGTTACAGACTCCCCCCTTAACAAAATTTTATCCTCGCAATTTCTAGAGAAGATTTATATTCAACACAATTTACTTCATCAAGAAAAGAAAATAATTAGCTTGAGTCTAGAAAATTTCACCAGTGTCATGAGAAGATAGGAATCTAGGGTATGATTGCTCGATAGATTTTCTGGTTTTCTAAGTACGGTCGTTGGGATTAGCAGACCATTGAACCTTCACGAGCGGGATGTCATTGTTTCGAAGGTGTCTCACCTCTGAAGCGAGAACACGAATAGGATGCTACTTGATAGATTAGGCTGGTGAGATCTCAAGCTCTTGTAAATCAGGAGAATCGATAATAGAATTCGACTCTCAAAGACACTTCCAAAGCTGAGGGACGTGAAACATGTCGTGAATGCTAGATAGATGAGTTGGAAGTGAAACTCTATAAGCCACGGGGCCAATACGTTCAGTAATAGAAAATGGTCCTATAAAGCGAGGAGTCAATTTTCCAGTCGTACTAAAATGCATAACCCCCTTCAAAGGAGAAACACAAATAAAGACAAGATCACCAATAGAGAACTCGATAGGCTTCCTACGGTTGTCCACGTAGGATTTCTGGCGGCTCTGTGCCTCTTTCATTCTCTGCTGAATAAGAATAATCTTCTCAGAAGAATCACAAATAGAATTGGGGGCCTAGAATAAGCTTCTCCTCGGATTCCAACCAACATGAAGGTAATCGACGTGGCCTTCCGTATAAGGCTTTGAAAGGAGCCATACCGATACTACACTGAAAGCTATTATTATAGGAGAATTCCATAAGAGGTAGGTGATCCTCCCAACTACCACCAAAATCTAAGATGCAAGCACGGAGCAAATCCTCAAGAATACGGTTCACCTGTACACTTTGTCCGTTAGACTGTGGATGATAAGTTGTGCTGAAGTTAAGCTTAGTCCCTAAAGCTTACTGAAGGCTGGACCAGAAATCACTCGTGAATAAAGGATCACAATCGCAGACAATAGAAGTAGGAACACCGTGAAGTCTCACGATTTCTTTGATATATAACTTAGCCAGATGAGAAGCACTCCTATTAGACTTAATAGGAATGAAGTGAGCAAACTTAGTGAGGCGGTCAACAATAACCCAAATGCTAGAGTGGCCCAATCTTGAACGAGGTAGGCCGTCAATGAAATCCATCAAAATCTAATCCCATTTCCACAATGGAATCTCTAGAAGCTAAAGGAGACCAGAAGGGCACTGATGTTCAACTTTGATACGTTGACAAGCCATGCGATTACTCACATAAATTTCCACATCGCGCTTCATGCCTTCCCAATAATAAAGGCGATGCATATCGGCATACATCTTACTACTGTCAGGATGAATGGTATACTTAGAACGATGACAGTCATCAAGAATGCCATGCCTAAGTGCAGAATCAAAAGGAACAACAAGGCAGTTCTTCTGGCGAAGACACCCCTGAGAATCAATGCTGAAATCATTCAACTCCTCGTCACGGGACTCAGAATCACAAATTTGGATAAGGTGCATAAGTTCGGGATCACGCCCCTGAGCATCGGCAATACGATCCAATAAGCTGGGTCGAGTTTTCAAACTAAATAATAAGATATGAGAATCAAAAGATGGAGCTCGATCACGAATATCACAAAGGGATAAGGTCTTTAGAACATCCTACTCGGCTAGCATCTTAGAAACAACCGTCGAATGTTTGCGACTAAGCGCATCAGCAACACGATTACCCTTACCAGGGGTATACAAGATATCGAAGTCATAGGAGGCAAGGAACTCGAGCCAATTAAAATTGTTGCCTCATGTTGAGCTCCTTCTGTGTGAACAGATATTTCAATGACTTATGATTGGTGTATAGAATGAAGTGCTCGCCTAATAGATAATGGCGTCAAATCTTTAAGGCGAAGAGGATAGCGGCTAATTTGAGGTCATGAGTGGCATAGTGGACTTCATTCGGACGCAATTGCCTAGAAGCATAAGCAACTACTTGATCCTTCAACATAAGCACCGCACTAAGGCCACACCTATTAGCATCAGTGTAGAAAACAAGATCTTGATTCCCTTCGGAAACCACTAGAATAGGAGCATTAGTGAGAAGCTCCTTCAACTGCTGAAAAGAAGCTTCACACTTGTCGAACCAAATAAATCGAATGCCTTTCCGAGTAAGGCTGGTGAGAGGAAGAACAATACGAGAAAAATCCTTAATAAATCGACGGTAATAACCTGCCAATCCAAGGAAGCTATGAATCTCATGAACATTCTCAGGCCTCTTCCAATTTTGGATGGATTCGATCTTTGACGGATCGACCGAAATGCCTTCAGAAGAAACAACGTGGCCTAAGAACTTAACCTTATTCTCTCAGAAATGGCACTTGGAGAATTTGTCTTTAAGTCGATGGTGACAACGAGTACTCAATACAATTCTCAAGTGATTAGAATGCTCGGCTTCAGACTTCAAATAAACAACGATGTCGTCGATGAACACAAGGACAAACTTATCGAGATATTCTCAAAATACTGGATTCATACGAACGACAAAGAAAGCAGGAGCGTTTGTCAAACTGAACGACATAATGAGCCACTCGTAAGATCCATATCGAGTGTGGAAAGCTGTAAGAGGAGTGCTATCTTCCGCAACTCGAAGCTGATGTAAACCAGTGGCAAGGTCGAGTTGAGAAAAGACCTTAACGCCACTCAATTAATCGAACATATCATCGATCCTAGGTAACGGATACCTATTCTTGATGGTCAACTCGTTAAGCTTACGATAGTCAATGCAAATTCTAAGAGTTCCATCAGACTTCTTCACGAAGACAATTGCGGCCACCCACGGTGAAGAACTTGACTGAACCAACTTCTTAGAATTAAGCCCTAAAAGCTACTTCTTGAGTTCCTCATTTTCTTTTATAGACATCCTCGTGAGAGGATGACTAACTGGCTGCCTGCCTGGAATGAGATCAATGTGGAACTCAATCGCCTGCTTGGGTGGAAAACCCAAAATAGGCTCAAATACATCAGAGAAGTCACAAACAATAGGAATACGAGATATATCATCATCATCTCGTGAGTCTAGATAATATAAATCTACTTCGGAATTATCCACATTCCAAAGAACAAGTGATAGTTGAGTAGACGAACCTAGATGTCGAATATATAAAATTCTCTCAGAACAAATAATCTTGGCAATGTATTGCACTAGCCAGTCCATACCTAAAATCATATCAAATCCCAAATAAAAAATAACGTGCAGATTCACACGAAAAGAAAAGCCACATAAAGCAATCTCAACATCATCACAAAGCATGCTAAGGGTTGCGGATCCCCCGATTGGATTCGCAATCCTCAATTAAGTAACCATACAAGAAACATCCAAAGACAAATCATCGATGAGCTTCTTCGATACGAATGAATGTGATGCACCTGTATCAAAGAGGACTCGAATAGAACGATCACAAAACAACAATGAACTTTCAAGAATAGAAGGAGAAGTACCTCTGCGCTGAGAAGAATCTCCAGAAGCATCCGCTAGATTCAGCTTTCTTCAGATTTAGAATTATTCAGAGCAATAAGACAAGTGGAAATACGATGGCTTTCCTTTCTGCAATAGCAGCATAAGAGAGGCTTAGGACAATCTCGAATCATATAGTTAGGAGAACCACAATTGAAACACCCCTTACGATTAGGAGGTGCTCCACTAGGCTTGGAATTAGAATAAGATCCAACAAGCTTCTTCTTCTTGGAAGGGAAAAACTTTGGCTTATGAGATAGAAACTTCTTCTTATTAGGGTTCGTGCGAACCTCGGCCTCATCACCACTATAACACTCCTTCTCGATGGCTTCGAGATGAAGCGCCAAGTCAACCAACTCCATGAAAGAAAGCTTGAGCTGGAGCATCAAATACTTCTTCATATACTTCTTAAAACCAGATACAAACTTCAGATTTTTCTTATAAGAAGTGCTAATGTATTCAAGACCATACTTAGATAAGGCCTCGAATGATGAAACATGATCAGAGACGTAAGATTTCCCCTGCTTCAGCTCGAGGAAGCAACGGGCTAATAAAGCTTTCTCAGATTCAGGGATGAATTTGAGCTCGAATCGTTCCCGAAACTGAGTCCAAGAAAGTGTAGACTCATCGAGCTCGGCTATGAGAAGCTTGTAACAATCAAGGACATACTCTTGCAATAGGCTAGATGCTACAAGAACTCTATCATGATCAGAAAGATCCATGCGAGAGAAGATGCGCTCGCACGTATGAATCCAAGCTTAGACCTGAAGAATGGACTTGGAGCCTTGAACGGCTTTCCTCCGAGATGGGACAAATCATTACATAAGCGCGCAAAGACAGACTTGCGTGGAGGAGATGCTCGAGTAAGAGCCGGAGGCTGAATGCTCCTAAATAACTTCATAAACTGATCGGTAGACATATAAACGCCGTCTGGATACGAGCCGCTGGATTGACCAGCATTTGAGCATCGTCCTCTGCCTCTTCCAGCCATTAGGTGAAAGTTAAGATAAGATAAAGATTACTCACATGGTAGATATCATTGATTCAAATATGGAATACTATGGAATTAAAATACATTCCTAGACGTATTCCCAAATTTCTATCTACCCCAAAGGACACGAAAAGAACAAAGGCACGATGATTTAGGGATTTGTAACATTTGCATTACATTTTGATGTACCGTAATACGTGTTTCTATTACGTGTTTATCATATTTTGTTCTAAACTCAGCTCTGATCCCACCCTGAGACCCACATTAACAAAGAGTATTACTGGATAATACAGTCTGCTAATGCAGAGAATATGGCTGGAGAGAAATGACCATCTATAGTCTTGTCTTAAATAATTATTGAATACGTCAGCAATGCCATATTTTTTTATGGATCGACATATCCAATAAATACTTAATACAAAGTCATAGGTGGCTACAGAATCTATCCGAACAAAATACAAAAACTCAAATGCAAAACATATCACAGAACAGCAGACAATCCCATATACACCCACATATATAGATACATCACAAAGTATACAAAATGATACATCACATATGTGGTACGACGACCGCAATACAAACACGAGTCAAAAGAATATACATCTCAGAGTAGCAAACCAAAGAGGACTCCATAGAAAGCTATAACAAAAAGAGCTAGCAGAATAGTCCATGCAGAAGCAGAATATGCTAAGTCCAAATGTACCTAACCCGAAACACCTTGATCTGACCCGAGTATAAAATACACGGGTCAGTCTAGCCAAACAAATCAGTTAATAAGGATAAGCGACAATATGAGCATACGGACAATGTGATAATATTCTCGAATAGGAAGGAACAACCTAAAGTGTAAGATTACATCAAGTGATAATATGCTATCACTACACAAACATATAATCTCAAAAGAGATAAAATAACCAATAAAACGCTAAAGTTAGCGAGCCTCGTATCATCGACATTCATAAAAAATCAAATATGTTTTAGGGGAAAATATAAACCTTCCATCTTGGCAAACCCAAAACATGCATAAAGAGATCCCGTCTCAAACATGCCATAAGGAAAATATATCTCCAAAGAGGAGAATAAAGTCTCAAGTAAACGCCAAAAGGAAAATCTCACATAATGCCGGTGTAGGCAATTCAAATCTCAAAAATAGAACTTCCAAAAGTTCAAATTCCCAAAGGGTAATCGCCACAAAGATATATCGAATGGTTCAAAGGACCAATTTCGAAAAGGGGCGATACACTAGGGAAAATAGTTAAAGAAACCATCTCAAAAGTGTTTGCACATGCATGTGGACGAAGCCTTACCAAGTATTGTTATCTCAAATAGGTACCATACCCGAAGGCAAAACGTCACAATGATAAATACGCCGCGATGGCAAATACGCCGCAATGACAATGATCCGAAGGTCCAGTACTGGCACGCAATGGAAAATGTGTTATAAACTCTCGAATAGAAATCCGAATAGTGTTAACGTGCGTCCCATACCACACGTTCTCACTAAATGGTTTACTTACCACTAGTAAATTTCACACTCAAAGCAATAAAAAGTTTACCTCATCTCATCGATAAACTCGACCTGAAGGTCAAAACAATCAAACCGTTTAATTCTCCTTCTCATTCGCTCAAATAGTGCAAAAATGTGTACTTTATAGAAAATAATTTACCTTGAAAATAAGATTTGAAAAACCGATTTCGAAAACCATTTGGAAACCATATTTGAAAATTTGCCTTATTATAAAGGATAAATAGGTTTTATACTAGAAAATACTTTAAAATATTATATAATAATTATTTTTAAATCCACTAAATTTTGAAAATCATTTCAAAAAGATTCGCAGAAAACTGTGCTCGAAAAACGACCAAAACAAGAAAAATTACACTCAAATCGAAATTCAAATTAAATTCAAATAATTCAAAATTTGAATTCCAAATTCATCAAAACTAGACTAACTTATTGATAGGAATCATAGCCCTCAAAATACTTCAGAAATATCACAAAAACTGAAGTAAAAGTCAAAAATCGGACGGAAAACGAACATAAAAACACTCGGGCAAAATAATACTCAGGTCTGAAATCTTCTCTAGGTTCACCTTTCGGACATAAAACAGGTGGCCGAACGACCTTTCATTGAACTGAAAATTAGTATGCATAAAGTAGAAAACTTTATATTTCAAACAAAAAAAGAATTAATGAATTATAAAATAAAATGGAAAAGTTACGCTGTCTCAGATATGAACTCAGACCATGTTTGTAACAGTTCAACAAGAATGTGCCCAGGCCTAAAAATCCATTTTGGGTTCAACTTTCAGGCATAAAACAGAGCACCAAATGGCATTGGATTAAGCTCAAAACTGGTGTGAATATTATAGAAGACTTTTTCTTTCAAAATGAAAATGAGTCATGCAATTTAGATAAAGTATTAAGAAGTTATGATGTCTCAAAGTTGAACCCAGGCAGTGTTTTCATTGTAAAAAGCTGGGCAAAATCATGCTCCGAGTAAAAGTTCGGCAGCATGTTTCTATAAGCTTTATAGATCAAAACGATCTGAAATTTCGTATTCTTATAGTAGAAAACACTATCTTTCAAAAAAAATCACGCAATTAGAGCAAGAAAGAAAGAGATATGTTGTCTCAAACATGAACTCGGGCCATGTTTGCAGCAACTCAGAAAACAATGTATACAGGTACTTTACAGGCTGTGCATTGATTTTGCAGTGCGGTTTTCAGGCATCAAACGAATATGTTTTGCAATGAAATTTGGCATACGTATAGTGCATCACACAAGCTAACAACTGAAGAAAATCTGGCAGGTTGTCGAAATTGGGAGAAAATGACGCGCAAAGTGACACACAAACTCTGTTTTTACAGAAACAATATGAACATAAAATCAATATATTGAAGCTATTTTTGGTTAGATTTGGCATTTTGAAGCATGGATTTAGCTAGCGTTTGTGAGTTTTGATAATCACCTTTGCAAATCGAAGGGAAAACTTGAATTAACCTAAGAAAGTTGCGAGCTTTGTGTTGGAATTTGCCTCAACAACCTATAAAATAGAATAACAAAGACATGCAAAGAAGAATATCTCAATTACAAACAAACATCTTCAAATTTGGAATTTGATGAAGTATTTAGGTTTAGAGATGGATTATCTGAAATAAATAACTTTAATTTGTTAATTACAGCAAGATATTTGATAAATATTGGAGTTTGCAATTTTGTTTGAGAAGAATAAGGTGGGTTTCTCAATTTCTCTTAGCTTCTGGAAGAAACAATTTTGTTGTACGTACAACAAAATGGAAAAGAGATGTTTCTTGAGTTTCTGGTTAGGTTTTCTAAATGGGCTAAGACCCAATATCCGTATTAATTAACCTAAAAGAAATTAACACTAAATTCACTAATACACTAGTATACACAAGTTATACTATGTATTTATGCAAATGTTTTTACTTCTATAAAATCACACAATCAATTTTTATGTTCTAAAAATTATTTTATATCAAAGTAAAAGACAATTTTTCATAAAAAATTTATTTTCATTAATAAAACTCTTATTTTAATTTAAATGCACAAATTGCACAATTAGTACTTAAAACTCCGTTTTTAGCTCCAAAAAATTACATAATAATTTATTTCCTGTGTAATAAAATATAACAAATCATATTTTCATCATTTCTTCATTATAAAATTATTTTTAACCCAAATTTCTCCTTTTTATTTATAATATACCACATTTTAAATCAAATGCTTCTTTAAAAATATATAAAAGAAGCATCTAGCAACGACTATCAATATTATTGCATTTCTTTAAATTAAAATCATGTTTTGCTCTTTTTTAACATAAATATCCAAAGTAAAGTTTCAAAACTTTATTTTCATATTTTAAACCCATTGTTTATTTAAATAAACCATTTTAATAGTCTAATCTATTTTATTTTACAATATTAAATTATAACCACCGTTATAATTTAATATTACAGGTAATCATCAAAACCAGGGTTATTACAGCGTACCCTTTCACTAAGGGACTAACCTAATTGGTTTAGAGAAGACTAATTGAAGAAGTTGGAATTAGAGTCCATAATTGACCTCAAGTGCAAGTGGGAGGTTGATAGAGTTAGGGGTATGCCCCATGGGCAATTATGTAATTTGTTACATATATCTAACTCGTTGATCAATCTTGTTCGAAATAAAAGGTATTTTCTTCCTATTATATACTTGATATAATATGATTATATTAATTAATTAACTTAATTAAAAGTATATTTAATAGAAAAATCGGTAAATGGTATATTTTGTGATAGTAGTTACAAAGTGTTATACCGTGAGTAATTTATCACAACGAAACAAATATATCATTTTAAATGTTCCTAATCAAGATGCATCGAGACTGGATATCGATGTATCCATTGAGACTAGAGTACGTAACGCTCTTCAAATATTGGACAGTGTATTGCTCATAACTAGTAGGGGCACCTAGGGGTTATGTACTAATAGTTATTAGATAACTATGGAACGACACACTCGATAGTTTTCAGTTGGTTAATATAACTAAGGTCAAACAGAAAATATCGATGTGAATGATTTACATAGTTCTCTCAACTTGAGAATATTATGGATCATCAATATGAAATCTTCGCTTTGATTATAGCCAAATCATGGCATGGCGTCCAACGAGTGACTATAGTTGGGTCTAATGGAAGTACTGGAAGTGAAACATTATTCAAGAGAGGATTTGTCTCCTCAGTTATATGCGGTTAGTATCACAGTCAACTCAATGTCAAAGTCTCTTGCTAGAGCATTTAGGTTAATAATAATTGTTACTGTTGAACCAAGGACTTTGTATTTAGACTATAAAGTTGTATGTGGATAAGGTGAGAATTTTGACCGTTACCAATTCCATAAGTCCAAAGTGATATAGTTGGACAAAGAGAAATGGTGTAAACAAATATCACAACTGGGTAACGCTTATTAAACTAAAATTGGATTTTACCGAAAATGAGTAAGCGGTAAATATGGTCATAATGTCACACCACCTTCTAAGTTACGTATAAACGTTAACACTAGAATAGTTCGATGTTAATCGCTGACCAAATTTACACCCAAGAGTTACACAACCAAAATGATGAATTCCCTTAAGACCGAACGATTTATTTAGTTTATAATTGCTATAAATTAATTGAATTGATTAACATTTATGAAATATTAATTATAAAATTTGAATATGATTTGAGAAATAAATAATGTTACATATATATTTATAACAGTTATAAATATATCGATCGATACACAATATCGACAAGTGATTAAATTATATTTAATTGCATAGTGTATATATATGGCTTGGGCTTAGTTGGGTTTAAGGCCCATCATTAGGGCTGCCAAATTTCGGTTCGGGAAGGTCCAGGGGTGGCTAAAACATAAGGAATTGGCTTGGAGATAATAGGTTGAGATAAAGTGTGATTGGGTAAAAAGGTTTTCCTCGTCTCTCTCTAATACAACACCTATATATATATATATATATATATATATATATATATATAGACACATACACACACATACATATATATATATATATATCTGTGTGTGTGTGTGTTTATGAATGTATGTATCTCTAAAAACAATAACTAACCTTTTTGGCCGCCAATACATTCTACATTGTTGGTTAAAACATCTCTCTCAATCCACTCCAAAATTCTCAAATATATTTCAAATTAAAATAATATTATTCGATAGTTAGAGGTCCGTGATTTTGGACTTGCAATCTGATGAATCAAGAACAGTAAAAGAAAGGGAAATCACTGCTTCAACGTGGATTCAAAGGCATCACTAAATTGGTAATTTTAATTCATGTTATAGTAATTAAATTATATTCTATGATCCTATAATAAGCAATTTCACATCTGTTTAAATATATTGCTACTATATGTTTAGTTAGGTGAGATTTTGTAAGTAGATGTGGTTGTCACAAATCAATTTAATTATGTGCATAATTTGTTTATTATATTATTTGATTTGCATATAGACAAATGTTTTTTATTGTACAAAATCAATTTTTGTGATTAATAATAGTTATATATATATTTATTAATAAATTCATATGTATATATATTAGTGTATATTTCTCTCTCATAATAACATATATGCATATATAAGATATATATATATATATATATAATCTAAAAAATAATACACTTATTTATATATAATATGAATTTACAAATTCGAAAATTAATTATAATACATATATTCATATTTTTAAATTAACATTTGTTGAAGTTTTGAATTGTTTATTATATAAAATAATTATTGCATTAAAAATTAAATTTTACATTTTTAAAAATATTATATCATTTCAACAACATATATAAAAATTTAGGAATTTTTCAATAAATTTTATTATTTTAAGTAATTAATATTATTTTGAAAAAACTGTTCATGATTTATTAAAAATAATAATTTAATTGAAAATTTATATAAAAAATTTCATAACCTTTTATTCATTTCCTAGAATTTTTGAAATTTTAAAATTTTAATTTTTAATAGTATATTATTTCATATTAAATAATTGTTGCCGAAATCAATGTATTTGTTCTTAAAAATAATAATTCAACTTTGAAAAATCTTCAGATTTTTCCTAAGCTCTATTTATGATCCAAGATTTTCGAAATTTTGAAATGTTAATTTTCATCAATGGATTATTTTATGTTATTTATTTATGGATGAAAACATTATTTTATTCATAATATATACAAATTAAAATACTAAAATTATTATGTTGCAAAACTAAGTAAATTTTGAATTATAAATAATTTTTAATAATTGTTCTCTCTCTTTCTACATATATATTTATCTATATATAAATGTTTTATGTTCATATATTATATATAATATATTTATACAAACATATGTGTGTGTATAATATACAAACACACACACACACACACACACACACACACACACACACACACACACACACACATATATATATATATATATATATATACATATTGTAACACATATACATGCACATATTTGGACAACATACATGACATACAAAATGAGCTAATGTGTCTGTTGCGATGTAAATCCCAACACCTATATATGGGCATATTATACATTTCATAGATTATTGTGTTACAAATGCACTCACACATATATGTACATGATACATTTATATGTAAACTAAATCAAATAAAATTAATTTCATATCTTAATATATTTGAATTTAAATAAAATAAACGATTTTATTTAAATGAAATTTAGAAATATTTTAATTCAGTTAGACTTCATAGGCCTAATAACAGATCCAATATGGTAAAAAAATTAAAATTCACCCATAACTTCCGCTGCAGGCTTATCCAGTTCCAACACCCCCTGTGTTAAATATGATACAGATTATTATATCATACACAAAATATTTAAGAAGCTGAAAAAAATTAATACTTACCCCTCCGCTCTAGGTACCAGAAACACAGCTGGACGTTGTGGCAGCTGCGATAGGTCGCTGTCATCGCCTCCTGATGAATAAGAAGAGCTCCTTATAACGACCCGAAAATTTTCGATAATTAAAATAGCTAATTTAAAAGACTTCGTGTTTTAGTGTTAGAAAAAAATTGAAATAATATGTAGTCAAAGGTAATTGAATGAATTTGTATTGTATAGGTAATTGTGACGCTTGTTTGTAAATAATAAACTTATAAGTAATTAAAAGTTAAAGGTGATAATTATTTAAGTTACCTATTCATTTAGTTAGTCGAATTGAATTTGTGAACCAAGTGCCATTGAACTGAAAGTTTATATATTAGTTGAGTGCATTATCTCTAACTGTGGTTAAATAATAATGTGGAATACATTTGATGTAATATAGTAAATCGACTGATAATGAAATTTTTTATTTAAAAATCCAGTATTGAAATCCGTTAAATATTGAACAATTAAATTGTTTAAATTTAATATTTGGAATTTATTGAATAATTGAATAACGGGAATTGAATAACTGTTTTAATGAAAATGGTTGTTCTATAATTTGACTTTGTTAAATTTTATAAGTTCGTTTTGAATATTTCAAAAGATAGTGATTTAAGAATAATCAAATTTGTTTAAGTTTAATATTACAAATGTTTGAATAATTAAATTCCGAATTTGATATGATTAATTTGATATTGAAATTCAATATATGAACATGGAGCGAATAATTGAAATTTTATTTAGTATGATTCAAATTGGTTTCCAAAGTGAATGTAAGTTATTTTGGGATTATAATGGAGTTAATAAGATTTTAAAATTGGAAATTATTGGATAATTGAATAACGGGTTTAATATGATTAAAGATGATTTATAAAATTTTATTTTATCATATTAAAGTTAGAATGAGGTTATAGAACTTTTAAAATCGAATTAAAAGTAAATCTGTAAAAATTGAATATTTTAATATTTAATTATCGACTGAAAAATAGCGAATTTTCGAACAGTCACAGAATTGGACGAAACTAGTTCCATTGGATCCGTAATAGTTTGTAATTATCGGAATTCAATTTTCGTAGCAATCGGAGTTTTCGTTTGACCGTGGCAACTCGAAACGCATCGAAATTGTTTTAATATTAATTTGACGAGTTAAAATAGTCATTTTTCAAACAGCCTCGGATTTTGACGAAACTAGTTTCATCGGATCCGTAATATGATATTATTGTAAGATTTCAAATTTCGTATCAATCGGATTTACCATTTGTCCGGGGAGAGCCAAAACGCCTAGAAATTTGATTTACCGATTTAATTTTAAATCGAACGTCCATTGCCATAACTTGCACATATGATCGAATTAGCTTTCGAAACCTATTCCATTGTGTTCGGAACGCGGGGTAAACCCTAGAAATGCCGGTCACCGTGCGTAAATCGGAGTTTGGAAAAGCCGGATGAATAGTATTCGTCGTTTTCTATAAATAGCCCCTGTATTCACAATTTAAAAATAAAAAGGGCTAGGGTTTTATACAGCCGCCGCCCCTTATACCAATCAATGGCCGAAAATCTCCTTCCTTCCTCCTTAAATTTCTTCAAATCCGCTAACCGATTCGCGAAACCTTCAACATGGAAGTTGTAGAGCACGTTGAGATCTTCGATCTCAACGGTGGAGATCGTCGTAGGCGAAGTAAATCAGCGGGAAATCGCTCGTGAAGGCCGTTCGCACGCAAATCGAGGGGCTTAGGGACAGCCGAGCTTCACTATCTCATGGCTGATGGTGGCTCGTGAGGAGGGCTTCGATTTGGCGGTAGTGTGATGGAGTTCCGTGTAGCGAGGTGGTTGCGGCATTCAACCCTAAATGTCACGACATGGGTTCTTCGTGCGTGAGCTTTCTGGAGCGAACGAACGCGTATGGAAGAAAGAAGCATGCGGCCCTGATCTGCAAATTTAAATCGTGCGGTCCAAAATGGATGAAGGTTTAAACTAAAAGAAATTATAGTTTATTATATTTATAATTCGTTCAAATGTTTAAAAATGCTTATCTCCTTCGTACGAGGTCAGAATTCGATAAAACTTGTTGCGTTGAAATCGTATGGACGAGCTGTGACGACCCAGAATTTTTGTATATTTGAAATTGGAATATTTAATTTATTTTAAATATTCAAGGGTTAATTTTTAACTTGAATTTCAAATATCAATTTTATTGGAAAATTAATGGTTAAATTTAATTATCGGAATTGAGAAATTTATTGAATCTGGAATTTTAAGCTGGTTAAAAATAATGTGAAGGCCTATAAAATTTATATTGATAATACTGACGATAATAGAAGTGTTAAAATTAAATTTAACACTGATTTGATCAGTTTTGAAATTTATATCGTTTAAATTGAATTTAAAAATAGTCGTCCGAGGCATAGTCTTGGAATCCGACGAAACTAGTTCCATTGGATCCATAATATTATATTATTGCCAGATTTCAATTTCCATAGCAATTGGAGTTGTTATGTGAGTGTGCGGTATATAAACGCTTAGGCTAAAATTAATCGATCTAAATTAAAAATAAATGTCAGCTTCTTCAATACGCCAATACTCAACCTTATCACGTTATTTGTTTCTTCCCCTTTTATCATTCAAACGAGACAAATAAATCAATGGCCGAACTTAAAAAAAAACCTCTCTAATTTGAATCGCAACTTCAAGTTAATCTTGAGCCGATGTCAAGCTCGATACTTCGAGAGTACACGGCGTATGGTGGATCACGACAGAGGGGTGGGGCCTGTCCATCGGGTTGTGGCGACGTTTGATTTGGGGCATCGTTCGAGTTGAAGGGTCGCAGTTCAGTGAGAGAGTGCGAATTGAAGCACGCGAGCTTGGCCGAGGTCATGACAGCAAGAGCGATGGGTGGAGGCTCGTGTCGTGGTTGCTCGCTAGGGCACAGGAGACTGAGACTAGGGTTTTCGTGGATGACGCGAGGGTAGAGGCTGATCGTGGTAGCAGGGGGAGGCGACTCAGTTGATGGCGATGGCGGCGCGTGCGTTGAGTTTGGGCCTCGCGATTTCGGCAGGCGGTAAGGTATCGATCAATCAATTTATTTAATTAAATTTAATATTTATTGAATCGTATGTATGCAGAAAATAATAATAAAAAAATATTAGATCTGTAAACAGTAATGAGTAAAAATATATGGGAACATGATTTTTAAAAAGGAGGATTTGAATAAAAATAAATGTTTGAAATTTATATGAATTGAATTTTTATGAAGTCTATATAGATTAGTTACGAATATAGGGTTCATAAATAAAATAAATATTTTCACAAGAATAATATATTTTATAATAACATATTTTATAAATTAAATCGTTTAATTGACTTCTTTAAACCATTTTTGTTACAAAAGGGTTTAATAAAAGAAAATTAGTTCAAAATTTAATTGAATGGTAATTAAAGGTTCGATTTTATTTCGAATATTTATAAATCATAAATTGTTTATTCAATGTCAAAAATCGAGAAACCAAGGCAATATTGGAATGGATTGCAAAACTAAAAGCAAAGGTGAGTTAATCTCACTCAGTTAATTTAAATTTAAATTTAAATGATTAAATTTAAATAATTGTTTGAATGGTTGAAATTGATTGAAGTGCTATAGTATGGTATATTCTGGAATTGGCATATTATTGTGCTAACGTCTGTGGATGCAGGGAAACAGGTTGGAGGGATCCAACTGGATCCCTCAACATTTATTATTTAATATTCTCTGTTGTGATTACTTGATATTCTATGATGAATATATATTGGAATATTGAATGTTATGAATTGATTGGATATTTTTGGGTATAATGAATAAAAAAATAATAATATATAAATTGGGTTCTGGAAAGAAAATAAAGGAAGTAAAGTTGTAAACAAAATAATCTTAGGAACTCTAATAAAATTAGTATGAATTGAAAAAGAAATAGAAGTATGTTAAATACTAATAAATAACTTCGAGTATGAAAAGAAAGGGGTTTGAATAAACAGTAATTAATGAATTGTAAAATCAAGTGATATTATTTTAAAGGAATAAAGGATTATTTTTAAACTTAAAGTTTTAAATTTATCTAAAGGATTAAGAAGTAAATTGAGAAATCTAGATTGGTATTTCAAATAAAGGTATTTCAAATAATAAATAAGAAATAAAATCTGAAATTAATGGATTTTGAGATAAATAGAGTAAATTTGAAATCAATTTGGAAATTGATTCAAGAGTTTGAAATTGGAATTTCAAGAAAATGTGAAGTGAAGTATATTTTCCTAGATAGCCAAGTACGTTTTTAAAGAAAATTTTAAATATAAGATAAAAGTTTTAATGAGGTTTTAAAAAGCATATTTTAAGAAAATTTAATATTTCTAAATGTTTAAAATTCTTAAGTTAACAATTTTTTTTAAATCTATTATTGTAATAACAATTTAAATGTGACTTAGTGTTTTATTTTTAAGAGTGAAAACTTGGTTTTATATATTTTTCTTTTTAAGTAACCTTATTTTCAAGTATTTATATAGTATGTATATTTTACAAATTATTGAGGTAGTTTTTAACTTAAATGTTTGAAAGTATATTTCAAAGTAAAACGTTTTTAAATTATTTTAAAAATCTAAAAGTTTTGTGCTTGGTGATTTCATAGGAAATAGAAACTATTTGGGAAATTTATTCTGAGAAAGGAAAACATTTGAAACTGTTTTCAAAATGGGTTTTGAAAGTGAAAATATATCTTGTGAAGATATTTTTGGTCTTAATAAATAATTCGGGAAAATTATTTATTGGTTGATGGTTGATTGTGAATATTAATTGATAGTTAAATAACTGACTATCAATATTGGACAACCGCGTTGATCGTTTCGAAGAGACCGGGATCGAGATTTATTTCTCGAAAACCACTTCGATCCGGTTTGTACGTTTCGTGCGAAAAACGTGTTCGGGGTCGAAGATGGAGCAGTGTAGTGCAAGGGCTAGTCGCTACTAATCCTGAGGATATTTCCAAAATGGATGTAGTAGGAATAGTGTCTTCGGTTCCGTTCGAACCCGGGATGGACTTGTATGGATGAATGCTTGCGAAACATCGTCAGGTGGGCGATGGGCATTCTAAGTGAAACGTGCAAAAGGTAACGCTTAGCCTCAAGCCTCATCAACCGGGAATGACTGAAAATCAAGGGATATGCAGCAAGGCTAGGTGGGTAGCACCCAAGCAGGGTGAGGTCATTCCAGTCTAGATGTCCCTTTTTATTTTTCGTCTTAGTGGGCGGTTGCTGATCCCAACTGCGGGGTGATCTCACTCGGGACTGTCCAGTAAGGGATGGTTCCGGCCTTGTGTTGCAGGGGATGAAGGGAGTAATCCTCGGTACGGCGATCTAGGCCCCGTACTGTGACAGGTTGTACCCCAGTGCCTAGTCATTAGTTGGAAATCCATTCTCCCTACGAGCCTTGTACGAGTTTTGTTTGTATTACCCACTCTGTGGCTAGTAGCTGGAATTTAATAATGTAACAATTTCGGCTATTTTATAAGTATTTGTATATAAACCCTATTATAATATCAGAGGATTTCTATAAAAATCGTTTTAGCTATCGTAAGGTAAAAACCCGACATGTTTATTTGTGGCATGGTCTTACGAGATGCTTTTGTTTTTCAAATGATTTTTGAAACTTTAATAATCAATTGGGTGTGATTTTCTCACGCTGGTATTCCAGACTGACTCGGGTGTTATTTAACTGTAATGCTCGGGTCAGACCGAGTATTATAGGATACAGGAAATGCCATGGAGCTCAGGAGACGAGCTGGATTGACGATACGTACATTCGTACTTGTTTATATATATATATATATATATATATATATATATATATATATATATATTCCGCTGTTGAGTTGTTGTGTATCTATTGTATGTTATTGATGTGAGTTGTGACTGATGTACTCTGATGATGTAATGTATGTAAACAGATATATTTGATTTTGAGTAAAGATTATTTATTATCTATTATATTTTGTTCCGCTGCGAAGGTTAGATTCTGATGTTGATTTTATTTTCTCTTCTTCTACCTCTTCTTCTTAAACCCAAATGGTTCGTATTTCTGTGCAACTTGAGTTGATTGTTGTAGAATAGTGTTCACTCAAGGGGTACGGATTTGCGGGCTGTTACACTTGGTATCAGAGCTTAGGTTGGTGATAACCTTGGCTCTGGTGGGAATTACTCATTAAATAGAGTCTATAGTACTCTGGAATGAGTTTGAGTGTAATAATAGTATGAGCGCGTATTTGTTAGTGAATATAAAATTGTTTTATATTGGGTTGATTTATTAGTTGAGTGTTTATGAATTCTGGTCGATATATGGGACGCCATGTTATCGATAGGGATTTCTAAACTCTTAAACAAGATAAACTGACACAGTATTGTTTTAAATGGGGTAAATGAAATAATTTTACCCAAATTATTTTTTGTATATAAATGAAATAATTTTTCTTAAATCATTATAGTATATCTGGATGCTTGGTTGATAGAAAGTGATAATATTTAATTATTGTCATTATGGTATGAGAATTGAATAAGAAATTGAAATAATAACCAAAGAATTAAGGAATAAATTAATAAAATAAATGGAATTTGTAAATGTGATTCATAATTTAATAAAGGATTGAAATCATAATTAAGAACTTAAGAAACAAATTCATAAAACTAATGAGATTTGTAAATATAAACTATAAATGTGAATTATAGTATGATTAATAATTTAAACAAGATAAAATTCCAAAGTAATGTGTGAATATAAATTTAAAGAGTTTGGGAAACAAATTGGAAATTTAAATTTCCTTTGAATTTGAAAATGTATCTGGAAGTTCCAGAGTAATGCTTTGGATGGATTTCGAATTTGGAGTTTGGGAAAATTTTTGAGTTAGATTTGAACTCTGGAGAGTTTGGAATTTTTGAAAGGATTTTAGAAAGAGAATAAAAGCATTGAACTCTTTTGGTCGCTAGAAAATAACTTCGGTGATGACTGCAGCATCATCGATGTTCATTTTCGAGTTTCCAGAAGAGAAATTGCTACCAAATTGTTTTGAATCGAAATTGTTTGCAAAGGATAAATTTGGTTTTTAGAAATGCAAGGAATTTAGGATATATGTGATTTCAAAGGGAAGTTTGAAATGTTAAAAGACTGCTTAAACCCCGGAATCTTAACTAAGAATGTTGATGGCATATAATTAGTTTGATAACTTGCAAATTTGGGATTAGTTGAAATAAAATTCAACTTGAAAGAGATGTATTAAAAGAAGTAGGAATCAAAATAAGATAGTAAACCAATATAATGGACTGAATTAAAAAGAATTGTGAATGGAATGTAATTAAATCTTGTACAAAGTAAATTTACAGGGAAGTAAGTTGTGGGAGGACAAGTTTAATCAAATTTGTAAAAGTAAAGTGGAACTGAGCACTGGAATTTAAAATTGAATTGTGTGAAGTGAGGTTGAATGAGAAAGTTAGTCAAGATGGACTAAAAATAATTAATGTTTGGAAATAAAATTCATTGATTGAACAATGAATTGGTGAATGAATAAATGGATCGACTATTGTACTTATAAAGTGAAGTTGATACTAATAAAAAGAAATTGGAAAATTTTAATCCGGGATTAAAATTTAACTTAAGTGAATGAAAGTGAGAAAATATATTTGAATCTAACCTGAAATAAGTTATATAAAATTGAAATTGAATTAAATTGGATTGAAATAAAATTTAGCCGAGTATAGGTAATATTGAATGGAATAAAATTCTACTCAAACAAATGAATGTAAAAATCTAAAATTGGAATATAACATAAGGTTGAACCTAAGGAAATCAAGAATGAGATTATAAATTGGAAATGTTGTTGAATAAAAAACGAATTGGATTAAATTGGATATGGTGTGAAATATAAACAAATCCAATTCAAGCCTAAATTGAATTGCCTTATTATTAATAAGTTCAACAATGAATTGTTGATGTAAATTAAAATTTACAATTGATAAAAGAATAAACCAATTGAATAAAATAGTGGTTAGGATTTGATCAAAGGAAAATCAAATCAAAGATTGTGAATGGGTAATAAAGTTTGGAAATAAAGCTTGAATTGTATGGAATTGGATTAAAATAAAAATGATTGGAGATGAAAATAAATCCAATTATAGTATGAATAAATTAAAAATTAGAATGAACTTAAGTTATGAAATGGTAGTGAATTGAAGTAAATTAACTTAAGTTTAAAATTAATAGAAGTTGGTTGAACAGAATAAACTTAAGTCATTAGGTGTAATAGTTGAAGAAATAAATAACTTAAGTAAATTATAAGATGGTTATTAGATGTCAAGTTTAATAAAATGGTTAGGAATCAAACTTTTTGGATATGAATGCAAATGCAATGGAAAAGTTTGTGAATAAATTAAAACGGAAATGCAACTATGGTTTGTAAATAAGCTAGATTGGAATGGAAATTATATACATTGAGTTGGAATCAATGTAAATTGGTTGTAAAGCTTATGTTATTATTTATTCACATAAATATTGTCGAATTGCTTTAGAAAATTTGTCGTTCGTCGTAGACGGAAGTAAACAAATTATATGAATCAATAGCAGTTAATAAATTGATGTAGGCATCAATTGGAATGAGTATGGGTTTGTTTTGCTTAGAACGAATTAAATATAGGCGAATAAATTGTAAATCGCTTAAACTGAATGAAATGATTTGGAAATTGATTGTAATCAATTGTAGCAAGTGTCGGAACCTTGCATATATGCTTATGGAAATTATATAACATGCTTTGTATTAAATCTATGTGTTTGCTATTGAAAGAAAATTGAAATGTTAATAAATTGCATATATTTAGTACTTACATTTTCAAATTTGAGTAAGTACAGGTTCAGGGAAGCCATATGGATGGATTTGATCACGCTAAATGCAAATTAAATAAGCCGCTTGCTTAACAATGCTTAATAAGGTACGCTTACGCAAAAGAATTCAAAATAGGAAATATGAACTGCATATATTGGTATATATTGTGATTTCCGGCCTGAGGCCGATGTATATATATATTTGTGTATCCTGCGATATCGCAGAAGTCCCTCCGTACAAAGGAGACTCTGCCAAAAAATTTCGAAAATTTTGGGAGTTAGAATTATTTTTAAAACTTCCACTAACGACTAAGAATTTAAAATTTGTAAGCAAATAAATATGAAGCTGAATGTCGAAATTTAATTTAAAAACGAGCAAGTAAAGTAAAGAGAAACCGAAGAAGTTGTTTGAAGAAACTAAAGGAAGAAAAAGTTGCAAGTAAACTTTTATTTGAAATTTTAAATAAATTAGTAAGCGGAACTAATAAAAGAAAATGGTTAATTACATATGGATTGAGATAAGACAGATATGATTCAAAACTTAAAGTTTGAAGACAAAATTGAATTCAAGTAAAAAAAATTGGAAGATGGAAATCTAAACGGAAATTTGAAGGAAAAAAAAACGTATTTGGATTTGAAAGTAAATAGTAAATTGAAAACCAATTGAACTCAAATTGGATTGTTAAGGCATAGTGAATGGAAGTGGATATAAACTCCAATAGTGAAGTGAAGATCAATAAAGAAGCATATTAAATGCTTATACTAAACTTAGAAGAAGAAAAACGGTGAATTCTTAGTTGGAAATTGATTCTGCAAATATATTCTAAGTTTTTGAATGAATAGATGTTGACATTTGGTAGGGAAGTCAATAAAATGTTTTGTAACAAACGGAAATTTTCGACTTTCGAAAATTCAACATCGATACTCACTTTATCGACTGCCGAGAAATCGAAGGCCAAAAACCCGAAATGTTATGGTTTTAAGAAAAAGAATTTGCTTCGATTTTTCGTTGCCAAAAAACCGAATAGTTATGGGTTTTAGAAAAAGAAAAGAAGAAGAAGAGAGAAGAAGGTAGAAAATAGGGAGGAGAGAAGATAGAAAATTTTAAAATAGAGGAAGAAGAGAGAATAGAGAACATAGAATAGGACGGAAAAGAAAGCAACAGAACAACATCAGAATCTCACAATTCGCAGCGGAACAACATATAATAATAAATGAATAATCTTTAAACAAAGAACCATATCAGTTATTACATTACATCACATTTCATTACATCATATCATCAGAGTGTACAACAACAACAACAAACAGTGCAGCGGAAAAAGAAATACTATATAAACTAGTAATACGCCATGCCATCCAGCTTGCCTCCAGCAACTTCAGAATATCCAGAATATCCTGATAAACCTTAACTCTTGACTGCCCGTGTGGAAATTGGTGGGCACCCAGAGTTTAGGAAGGAAAACAATAAACTCCAAGTCAGTCATGTGACTGGTGTGAGAACTCAAAACAGTTTATTTATCTTTAAAATCAAAATAGAGGAATATTTTTAAATTCAATTCGCAATGCTTTTAAAAATGAGACTACCATAAGGCCTCCCGCACACACACACACAATGCAAACGCAGAATCGGAGGAGATTTCTCCTTATGATAGTCAAAGATGCTTGATACGCATTTAAAAATAACATTTGATATTATTACTAGTGCATAGTGTAGGGGAAAAATTCATTTTGAAAGTAGAATATAAATCTTAGCCAACATAGACATTTCGAACTATGCCTACTATAGCTACCATCCAAACAGTGTTGCGACACCATAAGTGAATGATAGGTTCTACAACTAAAACCGTACAAGATTCGTATTGAGAATTGGATTTCCAACAAATGACCAGGCCAAGGAACTTCCCATTGCCACATGAGAATGCCTCTGGAAAGACATCCCCGAGAACCAAACCGGAACTCTGCCAACACAAGGCCGGGTTACCCCTAACTGGGTAACTACTGACACGAGCACGCCATTCCCCGATCGTAAACGACCTTTCTCACGGGATCCCGAAAACCAACAACCACAAAGTAATAAATTCGTAGTAACCACATAGGTTAAATATCTGGGCTCCATACCATGATACCACCTCTATCCAGAAGGAAATGTACATACCCTAAAGGGTGCTACGCCTCATAACCTTGCCGCATCTTTCCTGTTTTGACCATTTCCGGGGTGTGAGGTTCGACGAAGTCACGTCCACAAAAACATACTTTATACAAAAGCCATGCTTTGGGTCAACAAATGATCAACACAATGATCACTAAGATAGACGATCAAATAAATGATCCTATCACAATAATCAACACAATGATCATTTACAGCAACACTCAGCATGTCACATTACCAAATTGGGAATATATCGCTGATAACTTCAACTATATAACCTCTGAGCTCGTACGTCTCAGAGAAGGGTGTTAAGCTAAAGAATAAATTCTTCGCCACCAACAGAAATATATTTGAAAGAAATCGGCTTTATATCTCAACTTGTAATGTCAGACACACAATCCATACAAGTCTGTTCCGGGCTCGAACAAAACCGAAGGCACTTACAAAGAAGTCCTTGCAATCCGGATATTCACAATCCTGATCGGATTCACCATCACATATGGAGAACTCAATACCGTAGCTACTCGGTGCAGAGTAAATCGACAGGTCATCCTATCGCTCTCGCAAATACCGGGTCTTCAACACCGATCTTCAATGCAATTCACAACGACGTATCACATATTCGGAATGGGTTATACGACCCCATGGTCCTTTCCCGGTTAACCCGAATAGTGAGCGCTTATTCAAAAATAAGTGTGGCATTCACATTCAAACAAATCACATCAATTACCCATTCAAAGGGAAATATTGATAGTCGATTATTGAACTATCAATGGATATGCACACATCACCAGTTTCCAAATAATTTTCCAAATTATTTATTTTCCAAAAATATCTTTACTAGATATAAAATTTTCACACTTTAAAAATAAATCAATATTTATTTTCATACAAATTCCACTTCCTTTATAAATTCCTTAGTGAATTTATAATTCCAAAATATCAATGAATATTCGATTTCAATTATTCATTTCAATTTATCTTCAAAAAGATAAATTCTCTAAACGTTTCATTTCACATTGGAAAAACATTTCCATACTTATTTATTCATAAGTAATTCACAAATTTTATTTATTTTCAACACTTGGAAAATATTCAATATACTTAAATCAAAATTAAGTATATATTTCATTCTTTAAGGAAATCATTCTCTTAAACATATTTATTTGGGCCAAAACGAATGTTGCGTAAAACATCGTTACGACAACCCAAATTCACTAGTATAGGGATTCGAAATTAAAATAGATATATAAATCCCAATACTATACAAAACATTTCCTTTCGGAAATCATTTACTATAACAACAGTGTTAAAGTCCATCATCTCCTTCTATTTCTCGAAAACGTCTATTTCAACAATAAATGTTGAAATCTATGGTTTCGAATCTCAACACATGTTAAAACATCGTTAGATCGTTTTAATTCTATTTGAAATATCACATTCAAAACAATTTCTTTAACATCTTATTCACTATTCAAAAACGTGAATATACTTCATTAACAATTTCATCCTTTTATTCATTTTATTTTAAAGTATTATTCACAGTCAAAAACGTGAATATAACTCCATAAATAAATCATAACAATTTACTTATCAAAATAAGTCGTTTGTGAATTTATAAAACAACGTTTATAAATTCCATTTCTATTTATTTATAAAAACTTCCTTTTTATAAATCCTTTTATTAACCTATTCCAGTTTATAACTCAATTATAAACTAAAAGTTCATATTATAAGTTAAATACTTATAAATTTATTCGTTTGCAAAATCGTTCCTTTAAACTTCATAATTATAAATCTTATAACTTATAAGATTCAATTATTCATCCAAATACATTCTTTAATAATTTCACAAAATTTATAAATCTTACTATTTATAAATTTCATTTATAACTTCACCATTTATAATTTTATAAATCCCATTCACATATGCAATCCATTTTCACTTCATTCAAACACTTATAAAAACTCGTTTTATAATGTCAAATTTCAATTTATAAATATCCATTTATAAATCTCTTAATATCAATCAATTTATATTATTCTTTAAAAACGTCTTTAAACTCCTTTATAATTTCATCATTTTTATTTATAAAATAATCAAATTTTATAAATCCTATATTTAAACTTTTCACAATAAATTCTAAAATTCCGATTTAACTATTTTATGAAATCATTAGCATCATATTCTCAAAAATCAGTTTTTAACTATATTTCTCAAAAATCATAATTTTTATAACATTAAAAATTATAACGTTTATTTATTTAAAATGGATCAATTCCAAAATTATTTTATAAAACGTATACTTTCTAAAATCACTTTAAAATCATTTTAAAATCCCAAAATTTGGGTCCAATGATGCTACACACCAAATAGTCAATCACGACAACAACGATATCATATATCAATATGATAATCCATCAAATATCAAAATATCTGAAATCAAATAAATACTGTTGAGGAATCCAGTTGGATCCCTCCAACCTGTTTCCTGCATCCACAAACATTAGCACAATACCAATTCCGTTCCAGTACGAAATTATCGCGGTACATGTTCTTATTAAATATTATCCGCTTAATAACGACGTAATAGGGTCTCATCCGCTAAAAAATGCGGGAAATCAACAACTGCAATATATACATATGCCAATATATATATATATTGATATTATTTATAATACCAATTTCACTGTTTATGAAATATTCGCGGTATATGTTTTTAATAAATAACATCCGCTTACTAACGGCGTATAATGTCTATTTTAACAATCAATAGATATCAATCAACATTCAAACATGCATTCAAATATTTTAAATCTAACTATTTAAAATAAAATCGAAACTGATTCAATTGAGTGAGAAGTTCTCACCTTGATTTTATTTTCCGTTTTAGCGATTTATTTCGAATAAAATTAAACGGACGTTTAATTTTACCCAAAATTCTCACTAACTCCAAACAACTCCAAACCAACTCCATCGCGTAGTGCTCGTCCATACGATTCCAACGCAACTGAGTTTGCATTTTTTCGACCTCGTATGAAAAAGTTATTGATTTTACAAGTTTGTACACGATTTAAACTAAAAATTTACAACATAAATTTTCTATATTTTTAACCTATATTATTCTGGGCCGTCAGATCTCAATCCCATAGCATCTCCACCATGCGCATCTTCTTCCCAATTCACGCGACTTGCCTCCAGGAACAAACAAAGCCGTTCGAACCCATAATAGCAAACTAGGGTTTGAATTTTCATCAACAACACTCAACTATACTCGATCAAACTACCGCCATTTCGAAGCACTCAACACTAGCTACACTCGGCCCCAAGCACACGAAGCTCGGCCCCCTCTACATGCGCGCGCACGAGGGTGAACACGGCACGCACGCGACCCCCTATCTCCCCCATCGTCGCTCCAAACACGATCTCCACCGTTGAACTTGTAGATATCACCATGCTCTTCGATTCTCTAGTTGAAACTTTCTTGAATCGTTGAGTGGATTTGAAGATTCGGAGGAAAAATGGTTGGCAATTTTCGGCCATTGGTAGCTTGAACTGGCGGCTGGCTTATAGATTAGGGTTTAGAATTTTATTTTTAATTTTTGTGAATTTTTGAGCTATTTATAGAAGAAAATCGAACACTATTCATCCGGAAATTCCGAACTCCGATTTACGCGCCGTAACCAGCGTTTCTAAGGTTTACCCCGCGTTCCGGACACAATGGAACAGGTTTCGGAAGCTAATTCGGACATCTGTGCGAGTTATGGCTGTAAACGCTCAATTTAAATTAAACCGATTTAAATCGATTTCTAGGCGTTTTAATTCGTACCGGACAAACCATAAATCCAATTGACTTGAAATTTGAAACCTTACAATAATATCACATTACGGATCCGATGAAACTGGTTTCGTTGAAATCCGAGACTTTTTGAAAAATGGCTATTTTAACTCGCCAAATTAAAATTAAAAATAAATCGATGTGTTTCGAGCTGCCACGATCAAACGATAACTCCGATTGACACGAAAATTGAAATCCGGTAATAACTAACTATTACGGATCCAATGGAACTGGTTTCGTTCAATTCTGAGACTGTTCAAAAATTGACTATTTTCACTAGTCGATTTAAATATTAAAATATTCAATTTTCACAAATTAACTTTTAATTCGATTTTAAAAGTTCTAAAATATCATTCTAACTTCCATATGATAAAATAAAATTTTACAAATCATTTTCAATCATATTTAACTCAATTTTCAATTATTTCCATAATTTAACGTATTAAATTATCGATTTAATTATTCAATTAAATCCAAAAATTCAAATAAAAATTTATTTGACTTATAAATTTCTCTTATTAATATTTAAAATTAATTAAATATTCAAATTTTAATTAATAAAAATCCTGGGTCGTTACAATCTTCCCCACTTAAAAGAATTTCGTCCTCGAAATTAACAAGTAAGAAAAGTTACAGAATTTATTAATTTTCCCAAAATTCATAGTTAAACTTCTTATAATAACTTTACTAAGTTTCAAATCATACTTAGTTATCTTTTCAAAAACAAGTACTATTGTTTAACTTCAATTCCAAAATCAAAGTTTATAGTTTTCAAAATTTTCCAACTTTTTCAAAAAATTTCTAACGCCTTAAATTTTCGGAAAAATTCGCCATAGTCTCCTTTGCGCGGCTCGATCCGAAAAAAAAATGACAGTATATATATCACAAATATACATCTCATCAAGTAATGAGGCATCCCGAAGGGAAAAATTTGTAAAAGTACGGTATATAATCCGAGATATGTACCTTATATTTTATTAGCAAGCATATACGGCTAATATAGCGCAAAAGCGAGCTCCAAATGCGAAGCAAACGCGATCCGCACCTACTAATCACTCAACAAACAACATGAGAATCATGTATATAGACAATAGTATCAATATACATCATATAGCAACTGAAACAAAAGCAACAAATGCAAACATCAACCAACTATCATCCAACTAACATCCATAACCAATAAATATTCATTTATATTCTCATTAATATTCATGAATTGGGTTTTCAATTTAATCACATTTGATTCATATACAGTGGATGTTCTTTACTAACATTCATTCTCAATTAGTTTATATTCACTAATTCATATTCAAGTTGGTTCACTTCCAATTCAAATTCAATTCTATTCAAATTTATTTACTTCTAATTTGAATTCAATTACTTTAGCTTTCAATTTCATTAATTCAATTTCATTAACACTTAATGAATTATATACAATCAACTAACAATCATATGACAATCAATGTTTATTAATTACAACCAAATTCTTTTGCTTATCAATTGGTTTAATTAATTGATTTTCATTCAATTATTCAACTTTCTAATAACATTAGATTTTAATGAATTAACACTTACATTCATTATTTCATATCAATTATTTACATTTAATTGATTAATATTCAATCCATTCATTCAATTCTGTTACAAAAGTTGAATTTCATTTATATAACTCAAGTTCGTATCTATCACTTAATTTTATTAATTTACTTTGATACTAATATCAACTTCATTCAATATCACTTAAGTTATATTCCATTTAACTTTAAATTCATTTTTATTTACAACTCATATTTATAAATATATTCATATAGTTTCACTTCTTATATATATAAGTTTATTTCACAATTGTAAATCACTTTAATTATAATTCAATTCTTATAATTCTTTTGCTTATACAATTATTCTTTTATTTAGATTATTCAAACAACTAAACAATCAACTTATATATACTTTAATAATTTCTGAAGAATTATTCTTTTATATATAAAAATAAAATCAAGGTAAAATTATTTCATTTACCCATTTTTAAAACCATATCGTGTCGGTTTATCTTGTTTAAGAGTTTAGAAACCCCTTTCTACGATAGTTAGCTAGACTACATCGACCGAAATCTATAAACAATCAACCGATAAGTCAACACAATATAAAACAATTTATATTCACTAACAAATACGCTCTCATAGCTATTATTACTCTCAAATTCATTCTAGAGTACTACTGACTCTATCTCTAATGAATTATACCCAACAGAACCATGGTTGTCGCTTAACCATAAGCTCTGATACCAAATGTAACAAACGGAATTTTTCGACTTTCGAAAATTCAACATCGATACTCACTTTATCGACTGCCGAGAAATCGAAGGCCAAAAACCCGAAATGTTATGGTTTTAAGAAAAAGAATTTGCTTCGATTTTTCGTTGCCGAAAAACCGAATAGTTATGGGTTTTAGAAAAAGAAAAGAAGAAGAAGAGAGAAGAAGGTAGAAAATAGGGAGGAGAGAAGATAGAAAATTTTAAAATAGAGGAAGAAGAGAGAATAGAGAACATAGAATAGGACGGAAAAGAAAGCAACAGAACAACATCAGAATCTCACAATTCGCAGCGGAACAACATATAATAATAAATGAATAATCTTTAAACAAAGAACCATATCAGTTATTACATTACATCACATTTCATTACATCATATCATCAGAGTGTACAACAACAACAACAACAAACAGTGCAGCGGAAAAAGAAATACTATATAAACTAGTAATACGCCATGCCATCCAGCTTGCCTCCAGCAACTTCAGAATATCCAAAATATCCTGATAAACCTTAACTCTTGACTGCCCGTGTGGAAATTGGTGGGCACCCAGAGTTTAGGAAGGAAAACAATAAACTCCAAGTCAGTCATGTGACTGGTGTGAGAACTCAAAACAGTTTATTTATCTTTAAAATCAAAATAGAGGAATATTTTTAAATTCAATTCGCAATGCTTTTAAAAATGAGACTACCATAAGGCCTCCCGCACACACACACAATGCAAACGCAGAATCGGAGGAGATTTCTCCTTATGATAGTCAAAGATGCTTGATACGCATTTAAAAATAACATTTGATATTATTACTAGTGCATAGTGTAGGGGGAAAATTCATTTTGAAAGTAGAATATAAATCGTAGCCAACATAGACATTTCGAACTATGCCTACTATAGCTACCATCCAAACAGTGTTGCGACACCATAAGTGAATGATAGGTTCTACAATTAAAACCGTACAAGATTCGTATTGGGAATTGGATTTCCAACAAATGATTAGGCCAAGGAACTTCCCATTGCCACATGAGAATGCCTCTGGAAAGACATCCCCGAGAACCAAACCGGAACTCTGCCAACACAAGGCCGGGTTACCCCTAACTGGGTAACTACTGACACGAGCACGCCATTCCCCGATCGTAAACGACCTTTCTCACGGGATCCCGAAAACCAACAACCACAAAGTAATAAATTCGTAGTAACCACATAGGTTAAATATCTGGGCTCCATACCATGATACCACCTCTATCCAGAAGGAAATGTACATACCCTAAAGGGTGCTACCCCTCATAACCTTGCCGCATCTTTCCTGTTTTGACCATTTCCGGGGTGTGAGGTTCGACGAAGTCACGTCCACAAAAACATACTTTATACAAAAGCCATGCTTTGGGTCAACAAATGATCAACACAATGATCACTAAGATAGACGATCAAATAAATGATCCTATCACAATAATCAACACAATGATCATTTACAGCAACACTCAGCATGTCACATTACCAAATTGGGAATATATCGCTGATAACTTCAACTATATAACCTCTGAGCTCGTACGTCTCAGAGAAGGGTGTTAAGCTAAAGAATAAATTCTTCGCCACCAACAGAAATATATTTGAAAGAAATCGGCTTTATATCTCAACTTGTAATGTCAGACACACAATCCATACAAGTCTGTTCCGGGCTCGAACAAAACCGAAGGCACTTACAAAGAAGTCCTTGCAATCCGGATATTCACAATCCTGATCGGATTCACCATCACATATGGAGAACTCAATACCGTAGCTACTCGGTGCAGAGTAAATCGACAGGTCATCCTATCGCTCTCGCAAATACCGGGTCTTCAACACCGATCTTCAATGCAATTCACAACGACGTATCACATATTCGGAATGGGTTATACGACCCCATGGTCCTTTCCCGGTTAACCCGAATAGTGAGCGCTTATTCAAAAATAAGTGTGGCATTCACATTCAAACAAATCACATCAATTACCCATTCAAAGGGAAATATTGATAGTCGATTATTGAACTATCAATGGATATGCACACATCACCAGTTTCCAAATAATTTTCCAAATTATTTATTTTCCAAAAATATCTTTACTAGATATAAAATTTTCACACTTTAAAAATAAATCAATATTTATTTTCATACAAATTCCACTTCCTTTATAAATTCCTTAGTGAATTTATAATTCCAAAATATCAATGAATATTCGATTTCAATTATTCATTTCAATTTATCTTCAAAAAGATAAATTCTCTAAACGTTTCATTTCACATTGGAAAAACATTTCCATACTTATTTATTCATAAGTAATTCACAAATTTTATTTATTTTCAACACTTGGAAAATATTCAATATACTTAAATCAAAATTAAGTATATATTTCATTCTTTAAGGAAATCATTCTCTTAAACATATTTATTTGGGCCAAAACGAATGTTGCGTAAAACATCGTTACGACAACCCAAATTCACTAGTATAGGGATTCGAAATTAAAATAGATATATAAATCCCAATACTATACAAAACATTTCCTTTCGGAAATCATTTACTATAACAACAGTGTTAAAGTCCATCATCTCCTTCTATTTCTCGAAAACGTCTATTTCAACAATAAATGTTGAAATCTATGGTTTCGAATCTCAACACATGTTAAAACATCGTTAGATCGTTTTAATTCTATTTGAAATATCACATTCAAAACAATTTCTTTAACATCTTATTCACTATTCAAAAACGTGAATATACTTCATTAACAATTTCATCCTTTTATTCATTTTATTTTAAAGTATTATTCACAGTCAAAAACGTGAATATAACTCCATAAATAAATCATAACAATTTACTTATCAAAATAAGTCGTTTGTGAATTTATAAAACAACGTTTATAAATTCCATTTCTATTTATTTATAAAAACTTCCTTTTTATAAATCCTTTTATTAACCTATTCCAGTTTATAACTCAATTATAAACTAAAAGTTCATATTATAAGTTAAATACTTATAAATTTATTCGTTTGCAAAATCGTTCCTTTAAACTTCATAATTATAAACCTTATAACTTATAAGATTCAATTATTCATCCAAATATATTCTTTAATAATTTCACAAAATTTATAAATCTTACTATTTATAAATTTCATTTATAACTTCACCATTTATAATTTTATAAATCCCATTCACATATGCAATCCATTTTCACTTCATTCAAACACTTATAAAAACTCGTTTTATAATGTCAAATTTCAATTTATAAATATCCATTTATAAATCTCTTAATATCAATCAATTTATATTATTCTTTAAAAACGTCTTTAAACTCCTTTATAATTTCATCATTTTTATTTATGAAATAATCAAATTTTATAAATCCTATATTTAAACTTTTCACAATAAATTCTAAAATTCCGATTTAACTATTTTATGAAATCATTAGCATCATATTCTCAAAAATCAGTTTTTAACTATATTTCTCAAAAATCATAATTTTTATAACATTAAAAATTATAACGTTTATTTATTTAAAATGGATCAATTCCAAAATTATTTTATAAAACGTATACTTTCTAAAATCACTTTAAAATCATTTTAAAATCCCAAAATTTGGGTCCAATGATGCTACACACCAAATAGTCAATCACGACAACAACGATATCATATATCAATATGATAATCCATCAAATATCAAAATATCTGAAATCAAATAAATACTGTTGAGGAATCCAGTTGGATCCCTCCAACCTGTTTCCTGCATCCACAAACATTAGCACAATACCAATTCCGTTCCAGTACGAAATTATCGCGGTACATGTTCTTATTAAATATTATCCGCTTAATAACGGCGTAATAGGGTCTCATCCGCTAAAAAATGCGGGAAATCAACAACTGCAATATATACATATGCCAATATATATATATATATATATTGATATTATTTATAATACCAATTTCACTGTTTATGAAATATTCGCGGTATATGTTTTTAATAAATAACATCCGCTTACTAACGGCGTATAATGTCTATTTTAACAATCAATAGATATCAATCAACATTCAAACATGCATTCAAATATTTTAAATCTAACTATTTGAAATAAAATCGAAACTGATTCGATTGAGCGAGAAGTTCTCACCTTGATTTTATTTTCCATTTTAGCGATTTATTTCGAATAAAATTAAACAGACGTTTAATTTTATCCAAAATTCTCACTAACTCCAAACGACTCCAAACCAACTCCATCGCGTAGTGCTCGTCCATACGATTCCAACGCAACCGAGTTTGTATTTTTTCGACCTCGTATGAAAAAGTTATTGATTTTACAAGTTTGTACACGATTTAAACTAAAAATTTACAACATAAATTTTCTATATTTTTAACCTATATTATTCTGGGCCGTCAGATCTCAATCCCATAGCATCTCCACCGTGCGCATCTTCTTCCCAATTCACGCGACTTGCCTCCAGGAACAAACAAAGCCGTTCGAACCCATAATAGCAAACTAGGGTTTGAATTTTCATCAACAACACTCAACTATACTCGATCAAACTACCACCATTTCGAAGCACTCAACACTAGCTACACTCGGCCCCAGGCACACGAAGCTCGGCCCCCTCTACATGCGCGCGCACGAGGGTGAACACGGCACGCACGCGACCCTCTATCTTCCCATCGTCGCTCCAAACACGATCTCCACCGTTGAACTTGTAGATATCACCATGCTCTTCGATTCTCTAGTTGAAACTTTCTTGAATCGTTGAGTGGATTTGAAGATTCGGAGGGGAAATGGTTGGCAATTTTCGGCCATTGGTTGCTTGAACTGGCGGCTGGCTTATAGATTAGGGTTTAGAATTTTATTTTTAATTTTTGTGAATTTTTGAGCTATTTATAGAAGAAAATCGAACACTATTCATCCGGAAATTCCGAACTCCGATTTACGCGCCGTAACCAGCGTTTCTAAGGTTTACCCCACGTTCCGGACACAATGGAACAGGTTTCGGAAGCTAATTCGGACATCTGTGCGAGTTATGGCTGTAAACGCTCAATTTAAATTAAACCGATTTAAATCGATTTCTAGGCGTTTTAATTCGTACCGGACAAACCGTAAATCCAATTGACTTGAAATTTGAAACTTTACAATAATATCACATTACGGATCCGATGAAACTGGTTTCGTCGAAATCCGAGACTTTTTGAAAAATGGCTATTTTAACTCGCCAAATTAAAATTAAAAATAAATCGATGCGTTTCGAGCTGCCACGATCAAACGATAACTCCGATTGACACAAAAATTGAAATCCGGTAATAACTAACTATTACGGATCCAATGGAACTGGTTTCGTTCAATTCTGAGACTGTTCAAAAATTGACTATTTTCACTAGTCGATTTAAATATTAAAATATTCAATTTTCACAAATTAACTTTTAATTCGATTTTAAAAGTTCTAAAATATCATTCTAACTTCCATATGATAAAATAAAATTTTACAAATCATTTTCAATCATATTTAACTCAATTTTCAATTATTTCCATAATTTAACGTATTAAATTATCGATTTAATTATTCAATTAAATCCAAAAATTCAAATAAAAATTTATTTGACTTATAAATTTCTCTTATTAATATTTAAAATTAATTAAATATTCAAATTTTAATTAATAAAAATCCTGGGTCGTTACATGTTTTGAAAGTTGTGACTGGATATTATTACTAAGTAAAATATGCAGGTGTTTTAAAGGGGAAAGAAAATTGATATTTTTGATTCCAGAAGATAAATTGAATTGCCGACAAAAAGATATGTGTTTAAATTTCTATATGAAATTGATTGAGTTTTTGGATCGAGCCACTTGGCCTCTTTGTTTTCTTTTTGGATTTGGGAGGCCGTAGAGCCATTTTGTAGTTGTACCGAGCTAACCGCGCAAAGGAGACGCTGGCGAAATTTTTCGAAAATTTAGGGAGTTAGAAAATTTTTAAGAAATTTTGAGAATTTAAAATTCGGTATTAAATTGAAATTGAATGGTTGGGTATATGATATTGATGAGAACCTAATGAGGAAAGTTTGGGAAGTTGATAAGAATGATATGAGTCTTTTACAATAAGATAATTGGTAGGACGTTGGAATGTTAGTTATGGGAAAATAGTTAATGGGAATTGGATCATTATTCCTAACTAGTAATTTCGGGGACGAAATTCTTTTAAGGGGGGAGGAATGTGACGACCCAAAATTTTTGTATATTTGAAATTGGAATATTTAATTTATTTTAAATATTCAAGGGTTAATTTTTAACTTGAATTTCAAATATCAATATTTATTGGAAAATTAATGGTTAAATTTAATTATCGGAATTGAGAAATTTATTGAATCTGGAATTTTAAGCTGGTTAAAAATAATGTGAAGGCCTATAAAATTTATATTGATAAACTGACGATAATAGAAGTGTTAAAATTAAATTTAACACTGATTTGATCAGTTTTGAAATTTATGTCATTTAAATTGAATTTAAAAATAGTCGTCAGAGGCACAGTCTTGGAATCCGACGAAACCAGTTCCATTGGATCCATAATATTATATTATTGCCAGATTTCAATTTCCATAGCAATTGGAGTTGTTATGTGAGCGTGCGGTATATAAACGCTTAGGCTAAAATTAATCGATCTAAATTAAAAATAAATGTCAGCTTCTCCAATACGCCAATACTCAACCTTATCACGTTATTTGTTTCTACCCCTTTTATCATTCAAACGAGACAAATAAATCAATGGTCGAACTTTAAAAAAAACAAAAAAAAACCTCTCTAATTTGAATCGCAACTTCAAGTTAATCTCGAGCCAATGTCAAGCTCGATACTTCGAGGGTACACGGCGTATGGTGGATCACGACAGAGGGGTGGGGCCTGTCCATCGGGTTGTGGCGACGTTTGATTTGGGGCATCGTTCGAGTTGAAGGGTCGCAGTTCAGTGAGGGAGTGCGAATTGAAGCACGCGATCTTGGTCGAGGTCATGACAGCAAGAGCGATGGTGGAGGCTCGTGTCGTGGTTGCTCGCTAGGGCACAGGGGACTGAGACTAGGGTTTTCGTGGATGACGCGTGGGTAGAGGCAGATCGTGGCAGCAAGGGGAGGCGACTCAGTTGATGGCGATGGCGGCGCGTGCGTTGAGTTTGGGCCTCGCGATTTCGGCAGGCAGTAAGGTATCGATCAATCAATTTATTTAATTAAATTTAATATTTATGGAATCGTATGTATGCAGAAAATAATAATAAAAAAATATTAGATCTGTAAACAGTAATGAGTAAAAATATATGGGAACATGATTTTTAAAAAGGAGGATGTGAATAAAAATAAATGTTTGAAATTTATATGAATTGAATTTTTATGAAGTCTATATAGATTAGTTACGAATATAGGGTTCATAAATAAAATAAATATTTTCACAAGAATAATATATTTTATAATAACATATTTTATAAATTAAATCGTTTAATTGACTTCTTTAAACCATTTTTGTTACAAAAGGGTTTAATAAAAGAAAATTAGTTCAAAATTTAACTGAATGGTAATTAAAGGTTCGATTTTATTTCTAATATTTATAAATCATAAATTGTTTATTCAAGGTCCAAAATCGAGAAACCAAGGCAATATTAGAATGGATTGCAAAACTAAAAGCAAAGGTGAGTTAATCTCACTCAGTTAATTTAAATTTAAATTTAAATGATTAAATTTAAATAATTGTTTGAATGGTTGAAATTGATTGAAATGTTATAGTATGGTATATTCTGGAATTGGCATATTATTGTGCTAACGTCTGCGGATGCAGGGAAACAGGTTGGAGGGATCCAACTGGATCCCTCAACATTTATTATTTAATATTCTCTGTTGTGATTACTTGATATTCTATGATGAATATATATTGGAATATTGAATGTTATGAATTGATTGGATAATTTTTGGGTATAATGAATAAAAAAAAATATAAATTGGGTTTTGGAAAGAAAATAAAGGAAGTAAAGTTGTAAACAAAATAATCTTAGGAACTCTAATAAAATTAGTATGAATTGAAAAAGAAATAGAAGTATGTTAAATACTAATAAATAACTTCGAGTATGAAAAGAAAGGGGTTTGAATAAACAGTAATTAATGAATTGTAAAATCAAGTGATATTATTTTAAAGGAATAAAGGATTATTTTTAAACTTAAAGTTTTAAATTTATCTAAAGGATTAAGAAGTAAATTGAGAAATCTAGATTGGTATTCCAAATAAAGGTATTTCAAATAATAATTAAGAAATAAAATCTGAAATTAATGGATTTTGAGATAAATAGAGTAAATTTGAAATCAATTTGGAAATTGATTCAAGAGCTTGAAATTGGAATTTCAAGAAAATGTGAAGTGAAGTATATTTTCCTAGATAGCCAAGTACGTTTTTAAAGAAAATTTTAAATATAAGATAAAAGTTTTAATGAGGTTTTAAAAAGCATATTTTAAGAAAATTTATTATTTCTAAATGTTTAAAATTCTTAAGTGAACAATTTTTTTTTAAATCTATTATTGTAATAACAATTTAAATGTGACTTAGTGTTTTATTTTTAAGAGTGAAAACTTGATTTTATATATTTTTCCTTTTAAGTAACCTTATTTTCAAATATTTATATAGTATGTATATTTTACAAATTATTGAGGTAGTTTTTAACTTAAATGTTTGAAAGTATATTTCAAAGTAAAACGTTTTTAAATTATTTTAAAAATCTAAAAGTTTTGTGCTTGGTGATTTCAGAGGAAATAGAAACTATTTGGGAAATTTATTCTGAGAAAGGAAAACATTTGAAACTGTTTTCAAAATGGGTTTTGAAAGTGAAAATATATCTTGTGAAGATATTTTTGGTCTTAATAAATAATTCGGGAAAATTATTTATTGGTTGATGGTTGATTGTGAATATTAATTGATAGTTAAATAACCGACTATCAATATTGGACAACCGCGTTGATCGTTTCGAAGAGACCGGGATCGAGATTTATTTCTCGAAAACCACTTCGATCCGGTTTGTACGTTTCCTGCGAAATACGTGTTCGGGGTCGAAGATGGAGCAGTGTAGTGCAAGGGCTAGTCGCTACTAATCCTGAGGATATTTCCAAAATGGATGTAGTAGGAATAGTGCCTTCGGTTCCGTTCGAACCCGGGACGGACTTGTATGGATGAATGCTTGCGAAACATTGTCAGGTGGGCGATGGGTATTCTAAGTGAAACGTTCAAAAGGTAACGCTTAGCCTCAAGCCTCATCAACCGGGAATGACTGAAAATCAGGGGATATGCAGCAAGGCTAGGTGGGTAGCACCCAAGCAGGGTGAGGTCATTCCAGTCTAGATGTCCCTTTTTATTTTTCGGCTTAGTGGGCGGTTGCTGATCCCAACCGCGGGGTGATCTCACTTGGGACTATCCAGTAAGGGATGGTTCCGGACTTGTGTTGCAGGGGATGAAGGGAGTAATCCTCGGTACGGTGATCTAGGCCCCGTACTGTGACAGGTGGTACCCCAGTGCCTAGTCATTAGTTGGAAATCCATTCTCCCTACAAGCCTTGTACGAGTTTTGTTTGTATTACTCACTCTGTGGCTAGTAGCTGGAATTTAATAATGTAACAATTTTGGCTATTTTATAAGTATTTGTATATAGACCTTATTATAATATCAGACGATTTCTATGAAAATCGTTTTAGCTATCGTAAGGTAAAAACCCAACATGTTTATTTGTGGCGTGGTCTTACGAGATGCTTTTGTTTTTCAAAGGATTTTTGAAACTTTAATAATCAATTGGGTGTGATTTTCTCACGCTGGTATTCCAGACTGACTCGGGTGTTATTTAACTGTAATGCTCGGGTCAGACCGAGTATTATAGGATACAGGAAATGCCATGGAGCTCAGGAGACGAGCTGGATTGACGATACGTACATTCGTACTTGTTTATATATATATATATATATATATATATATTCCGCTGTTGAGTTGTTGTGTATCCATTGTATGTTATTGATGTGAGCTGTGACTGATGTACTCTGATGATGTAATGTATGTAAACTGATATATTTGATTTTGAGTAAAGATTATTTATTATCTATTATATTTTATTTCGCTGTGAAGGTTAGATTCTGATGTTGATTTTGTTTTCTCTTCTTCTACCTCTTCTTCTTAAACCCAATTGGTTCGTATTTCTGTGCAACTTGATTTGATTGTTGTAGAATAGTGTTGACTCAAGGGGTACGGATTTTCGGGCTGTTACACGAGCACTACGCTATGGAACTGGATTGGAATCATTTGGAGCTAGAGAAAATTTTGAGTTAAATCGAACGTCGTTCGATTTGATTTAAAATCATAAAAAAATCAAGGTGAGTGTTTTATATCGCTCACAACGTACTAAATATCTTTATGCTCGTTAAATTTGATATTATGAAGTGATATGAATTTTAGTAGTCGTTGTTTGATAGAATTTAATTATCATATAGATTGTCATTTGAATTAACTGTTGAAAATTAAATTGACAGTTAAATTGGAATTGAAATTGAATTGCGATTAAATTACCTGACATTGATAACTATGAAATTGCCATGAATTGTATTGCTTATTGGATGATGTATGTCGATGGATGTTATTGGTTGATAGTTAAATGTTAGGATGTTTATTTGCTTATATATACTGTTATGCATACATATGAAACTGTGATTTGATTTAAGTGATATATATTCATCCCTGACATTTAATTGAAATAAAAAAAATTACTTGGCCATAGGATAGAAAATTATATACGGACACCGAATTGGCTAAATTAATAAGTTTTAAAATCGTCAATTTGAAATTTATTTAAATGTTTTGATTTAAAAGTTATAAATAGAAATCAATTTATAGAAATCGAATTTATCAAAAAATTGAGTTTGGAATGTTGAAATAAATTTTGGTTAAAAGAAATTGTTAAATAATTAAAGTGGAGACTTTGGAATTTAAAATTGGGATATGATTGAATTTCGAAAAGTGATTTGTTTAAAGATTTAACCTTAATTTGAGCTTTGAATATTACTAAGTAAAAGTGATATAAAAATGATATTTTGAAATCGAGCTTGAAATTGAATCATGTTTGAAATTTGGATTATATTTGAATATTGAAGGATAATTTTGTTAAGTGTTATAAATTGGTATTTTGAACATCAAGCTCCAAATCGATATAAATTGAAATTGAATAAATTAAAGGTGAAAGTAAAATTGAAATAAATTTGAAGTCAAAGTTGACATTGATTTGAATTGAATCGAAATTGAATCGGTAGAATGGAAATTGAAATTGATTTGAATTGGGAAGTTATAATTGAAATGGATTGGTTTTGAAGCTGTTTTATTTTGTTTTCCAAATTACTTTGTTATATAAATCATTTTGAATACTTAAACTATTTTAATCTATTTTAAATCTACTTAACCCAATTTAAATTATTTTAAACTAATTTATCTATTTCAAATCCATTTTAAGATTTTAAGTATTTTTAACTATTTTAATTATTTAAACTACTTTTAAACTACTTAAAACTATTTTCTAAAAATTTCAAGCTAGTCAATAAGGTGAAATGTTTATGTCTAAATCTTGAATTTGAATACGAATTGGATTAAATGAAGTTGCAACCTAAATTGAAATTCGAAATGATTTTGAAATCGAAATGAGATATTGATGCGAAAAATTATTTTTGAAACGGAATTTTTCGTTTGAATAGATACGATGATATTTGAAATGGATTTGAATTTGAAGCGAATATGATATTTTGATATCAATTATGAATCGATTTGAAATGTAAAAGAGCCAACGGTGTAATAATACGTAGTTATTAAAGAGACCGGGATCGGATATGGACATACTCTCTGTCGATACCGAAAACCACTTTAATAACTATTATACGCGGAGTGTTGATCCAGAATGAAGTGGATGGTTTGGTGAAAGCGTTGACTGAAGAAAGAGAACGATTATTGGATGACCCCTGACATGACTAAAACAGGAGCCGCGGCGGGCCATTGAGGTTCGCCATCTCTAGCGGACACACTTCTTCGATACCATATCTATTACATTTGTGATTCGATTTGGGTGCACCCCTTGATTTGGGAGTGTTGTTTCGCGGTGTCGGGGTAGCTGCTGGCTATGCTCAACATCAGTCCGGATCACGCAACTACTAGCATCCTAGTTGGTATCGCCTCATGTACCTTGTCATACTGATTATCCTATTCACGACCACTACGTTTTGTTTTGTGTTATACCTATGGGGTACCCTCTGATAACCACTAGTTTACGGTGGGGATTACGGTGCTGTATAGACTATGACATTATAAAAATGTGTTAAGGGGGATTATGGTAACGCCTTAACGCTATTTTGATACTTCATATTACTGATAGGCATTATCTACTTAGCGTACATTACGACATAGTAGATAGTTTAACGGATCCTTAAGAGATGAAAAATCCCGTAACATCTCTTAAGTTATTGCACGCACGTTGACACTGGATATGAGATGTCAAACCCCGTAAACATCTCTGACGCCGTTACACTCGTATTTATTTACAATTGATTTAACTTTCATAAGGATATTTTAGTCCTGACTCGATGTTTTGTCTTTTCATTACACCGGGTCAGTCCTGAGTTTTTCAGATTTTGAAGATCCATTCTGGAGGATGAAGACGAAGATTTGGTATACTATTACTATTATTACCCCTGCATCATGCTATCTGCTGCATTATTTTAATTGTCTGTTGTATATGTATAACTCTGATAAATGTTGTATAAATAATTGTCAAAGTATAGTAAACAGCTTCATGAACTGTTTATTTGACTATTATATTTTATCGTTCCGCTTCGAGATTCTGTGTTGTTTCATTTCCTTTATTTCTCTTTCTTTTCTTTTCTTTTCTTATTTACCCCAATAACCATCTGCCCTTTTGAATGGTTTGGAATCAACATGTGTATTTGATCGTCGGTTTAAACTGTCCAAAAAGGCGGGTCGTTACAGTTGGTATCAGAGCTTTGGTTTAGCTATAACCTTAGCTTTGTGGGGTCTGACTCTTTATAAATAGGGTAGTAATACCCTATGATGAGTCGTTGAGTGTATATATACGAGAGAGCGTATTTGTTTGTGATATAAAATGTTTTATATTGTGTCGGTTGATTTGTTGAGTGGCTTATGGATTCTGGTCAATACGAGTAATTAACGTCATTGATAGGGATCTCCAAACACTTAAACAGAACAATTTGACATAGTATTGTTTTGAAATTGGGTAAATGAAATAATTATGCTATAATTATATTTTGAATATAAAGAAAATTTCAGAAATTATTGTGACTTATCTAGCTTACCTGGTTGTTAGAAATGATATATTGGTTATTATCATTAATTGGACATTGTAATTTAATAAATAAGCTGAATTACAAAATGAACAATGATAAAACACTTGTGGAATGTTTTAAGAAAGAAAATCCTATAAGAATATTTTATAAAGGTGACTTATAAATTAAAATAGATTTAAATTGGAAAATATTGAATTTAAGACCCGGAGATTTTGAAAAATGGTTCTCAAAGTTTTGAAGAAATATATAGTAATATTAGTTGTAAAATATTTATGAGAAATATTTTGAAAGGATTTTAAGAAGGAGTGAATTCAGTACCCCTCTCTTATGTCGCTGGAAAATAATTTCGGTGATGATTGCGCAGCATCATCGACGTTCATTTTCGAGTCTCAAAGTGGGGGAGACTTCTAAGAAGCTTTGCTTTTCTTCAAAATTATTTTGGGTAAATGGGTTTTGGTTTAAAATCCAAAGGTATGATTTGATATCTATAAAAAAAAGGATATAAGTATATATGTTTATTTCAAATGATTTAGAAAAGAACCGGGCATTTAAAATTCTAAGTTATGTTAATTAGAAAATTTCAAATTATTTGAATGAAATGTGAATAACCAAAATTTATAAAATAAGAGGATTAAGATATCTAAGCTTATGTTTGGGAAAACTTTAGAGTTGTAGTGTACCGAAAGGTAAAGAGGATTTTAACAAATTAAATTTGTGAACATTCTAATTAAGTAAAATGAAATTCTATAAATTTGTATAATACCAAATTTGCATTCTAATAACATATAATATGACTTACCAAATATTAAGAAGTTGAAATGATGTTTTGGATATGTAATGAGATGTTGTACAAATAAACAGAACCTGAAAATAATTGAAGTATACAAGTAAGGAAAACTCAAAAGGAATTAAAATGTATATAAATGAAAAAAATTGGTGGGGAAACAAATTTATATATACTTAAATATAGCATGAAATGATGAATGGATAAATGAAACAAGTAAGTGAACTTAAGAAAGAAGACAAATGAATTGTATAATATCTTTTGTAAATTGGTTATAGAAAATAAATATAAATTGCATAGAAAAAAAAAGATTTTGAATTTGTAACCTTTAAGATAACTGTAAACTAAGAAAAGTCATTTATGAGAGGTTAGATTTTTATAGGATGATTAATAAACTAAAGTGCTGGTTAATAAAATGTTCCATAAATAAATTTGTTGTTAACTAAAATTATGAAATTGAAGTAAATGTAAACAAAAGAATTTGGTATAGCTAAGAATCAATTGGAAATGAAATTGAGTTTAATTAAATTATATAGAATGTTTAAAATGAACTTGAGTAAGCAAATTCTTTGATATGATGTTTGAGAAAAGATAATGATAAAGAACATGCTATGTAAAGAAATGAATATACTAACTGAATAATAGATTGTGAATAATTAACTGGAAAAAAAAAGAAGTCAATAAAATAATTTAGTATAGATAAATTGGATAGAAATCCATTGGAAGGTAATACATGAGATTGTACGTATATTATTTTATTTGCATAACGATTTGATCCAAATTCGAGCACAAAATTTCGAGATGATTTATATCGATCCAAGTTAGGATTTTTCACTCGATTTTCGACGGCGAACCCTGGATATGGATTTTTAATTTGATTCTGGAATTCTCTATCATAGTATATGGCTATGCAAGGAGAGTAACAGTTTCCAATCAAGGAACCAAATCTGAGTCCGCACTAGAGAGTCGTGTGAACGATACTAATTTGGAAGTGAAATTGTGTGATCGAATAAGCGATTAGATTGATATTGCTCACGGATGATATATGTACGGCTTGCGGACTTAATTAAAGTTAATATTGGAAATTTAAGATGCCGAATGTAAAATGATTCTTTTAAAATTATATAACAGGATATATATATAAAAGAGATAAACCAAATTGAATGTAAAATTAATAATTTGGTTATGTTGGGTATGATTTGGTTGTTAGATGATTGTTGGTTGATTGTATATAATTCGTTAAGTGTTAATGAAATTGAAAGCTATAAATCATTGAAATCAAATTGGAAGTTAAATGAATTTAAATAGAATTTAATTTGATTCAAATTGGAAGTAAACTAATGTAAATATAAAATAGTGAGTGTTAACTAATTGAATTGAGAATGAATGTTAATAAAATCCAACGTTAATGAATCAACTGTGATTAAAATTGAAAACCAAGTGAATAAATATTAATGAGAAGTGAATTTATATTGATTGGTTATGGATTCGTTGGATGATAGTTGGATGATAGTTGATTGATGGTTGCATTTGTTGCTTTTGTTGCATTGCTATGTTGGCACATGTAGTTGTTATGTTGCTGTATGATGTATATTGATATTATTTTCATATATGCATGTTTCTCATGGTTTGTTGAGTGTTTAGTAGGTGCAGATTGCGCTTGCTTCGCATTTGGAGCTCGCTTTCGTGCTATATTAGCCGTATATGCTCGCTAATAATATATAAGGTACATATCTCGAATTACATACCGTACTTTTACACTTTTTCCCTGCGGGATGCCTTATCACTTGATGAGATATATATTTGTGATATATATACTGTCATTTTTTTTTTCCGATCGAGCCGCGCAAAGGAGACTCTGCCGAAATTTTCCATAAATCCGGTGTTAGAAAAAATTTCAAGTTTTAAATTTTTTTTTTATATAACTTGTTTTGATAACTAACTTTTAAAGTTAGAAAGCCGTTTGGAGTAACTTAGTGAAAGCGCAGTTATGACTTTATAAATGGAATTTCATTGTTTATAAGTTGGTAACTTTGAATAAAATATATCTAATGTTGAATTCTATACTTAGTTCCTTTTCCCTTCTTTTTCCTTTTCGGAGACGAAAAGTTTTGAGTAGGGGAGAGTGCAACGACCCGAAAATTTTCGATAATTAAAATAGCTAATTCAAAAGACTTCGTGTTTTAGTGTTAGAAAAAAATTGAAATAATATGTAGTCAAAGTTAATTGAATGAATTTGTATGGTATAGGTAATTGTGACGCTTGTTTGTAAATAATAAACTTATAAGTAATTAAAAGTTAACGATGATAACTATTTAAGTTACCTATTCATTTAGTTAGTCGAATTGAATTTGTGAACCAATTGCCATTGAACTGAAAGTTTATATATTAGTTGAGTGCATTATCTCTAACTGTGGTTAAATAATAATGTGGAATACATTTGATGTAATATAGTAAATCGACTGATAATGAAAATTTTTATTTAAAAATCCAATACTGAAATCCGTTAAATATTGAATAATTAAATTGTTTAAATTTAATATTTGGAATTTATTGAATAATTGAATAACGGGAATTGAATAATTGTTTTAATGAAAATGGTTGTTCTATAATTTGAATTTGTTAAATTTTATAAGTTCGTTTTGAATATTTCAAAAGATAGTGATTTAAGAATAATCAAATTTGTTTAAGTTTAATATTACAAATGTTTGAATAATTAAATTCCGAATTTGATATGATTAATTTGATATTGAAATTCAATATATGAAAATAGAGTGAATAATTGAAATTTGATTTAATATGATTCAAATTGGTTTTCAAAGTGAATGTAAGTTATTTTGGGATTATAATGGAGTTAATAAGATTTTAAAATTGGAAATTATTGGATAATTGAATAACGGGTTTAATATGATTAAAGATGATTTGTAAAATTTTATTTTATCATATTAAAGTTAGAATGAGGTTATAGAACTTTTAAAATCGAATTAAAAGTAAATCTGTAAAAATTGAATATTTTAATATTTAATTATCGATTGAAAAATAGCCAATTTTCGAACAGTCTCAGAATTGGACGAAACTAGTTCCATTGGATCCATAATAGTTTGTTATTGTCGGAATTCAATTTTCGTAGCAATCGGAGTTTTCGCTTGACCGTGGCAGCTCGAAACGCATCGAAATTGTTTTAATATTAATTTGACGAGTTAAAATAGTCATTTTTCAAAAAGTCTCGGATTCCGACGAAACCAGTTTCATCGAATCCATAATATGATATTATTGTAAGATTTCAAATTTCGTGTCAATCGGATTTACCGTTTGTCCGGGGCGAGCCAAAACGCCTAGAAATTTGATTTACCGATTTAATTTTAAATCGAACGTTTATTTCCATAACTTACACAGATGATCGAATTAGCTTCCGAAACCTATTCCATTGTGTTCATAACGCGGGGTAAATCCTAGAAACCCCGGTCACCGCGCGTAAATCGAAGTTTGGAAAAGCCGGATGAATGGTATTCGTCGTTTCCTATAAATAGCCCCTTTATTCACAATTTAAAAATAAAAAGGGCTAGGGTTTTGTACAGCCGCCGCCCCTTATACCAACCAATGGCCGAAAATCTCCTTCCTTCCTCCTTAAATTTCTTCAAATCCGCTAACCGATTCGCGAAACCTTCAACATGGAAGTTGTAGAGCACGTTTAGATCTTCGATCTCAAAGGTGGAGATCGTCGTAGGCGAAGTAAATCAGCGGGAAATCGCTCGTGAAGGCCGTTCGCACGTAAATCGAGGGGCCTAGGGACAACCAAGCTTCACTATCTCCTGACTGATGGTGGCTCGCGAGGAGGGCTTCGATTTGGCGGTAGTGTGATGGAGTTTCGTGTAGCGAGGTGGTTGCGGCATTCAACCCTAAATGTCACGACATGGGTTCTTCGTGCGTAAGCTTCCTGGAGCGAACGAACGCGTATGGAAGAAAGAAGCATGCGGCCCTAATATGCAAATTCAAATTATGCGGCCCAATATGGATGAAGGTTTAAACTAAAAGAAATTATGGTTTATTATATTTATAATTCGTTCCAATGTTTAAAAATGCTTATCTCGTTCGTACGAGGTCAGAATTCGACGAAACTTGTTGCGTTGGAATCGTATGGACGAGCACTGCGCTATGGAACTGGATTGGAATCATTTGGAGCTAGAGAAAATTTTGAGTTAAATCGAACGTCGTTCGATTTGATTTAAAATCGTAAAAAAATCAAGGTGAGTGTTTTATAACGCTCACAACGTACTAAATATCTTTATGCTAGTTAAATTTGATATTATAAAGTGATATGAATTTTAGTAGTCGTTGTTTGATAGAATTTAATTGTCATATAGATTGACATTTGAATTAACCGTTGAAAATTAAATTGACAGTTAAATTGGAACTGAAATTGAATTGCGATTAAATTACCTGACATTGATAACTATGAAATTGCCATGAATTGTATTGCCTATTGGATGATGTATGTCGATGGATGTTATTGGTTGATAGTTAAATGTTTGGATGTTTATTTGCTTATATATACTTTTATGCATACATATGAAACTGTGATTTGATTTAAGTGATATATATTCATCCCTGACATTTAATTGAAATAAAAAGAATTACTTGGCCATAGGATAGAAAATTATATACGGACACCGAATTGGCTAAATTAATAATTTTTAAAATCGTCAATTTGAAATTTATTTAAATGTTTTGATTTAAAAGTTATAAATAGAAATCAATTTATAGAAATCGAATTTATCGAAAAATTGAGTTTGGAATGTTGAAATAAATTTTGGTTAAAAGAAAATGTTAAATAATTAAAGTGGAGACTTTGGAATTTAAAATCGGGATATGATTGAATTTCGAAAAGTGATTTGTTTAAAGATTTAAACTTAATTTGAGCTTTGAATATTACTAAGTAAAAGTGATATAAAAATGATATTTTGAAATCGAGCTTGAAATTGAATCATGTTTGAAATTTGGATTTAAATTTGAATATTGAAGGATAATTTTGTTAAGTGTTATAAATTGGTATTTTGAACATCAAGCTCCAAATCGATATAAATTGAAATTGAATAAATTAAAGGTGAATGTAAAATTGAAATAAATTTGAAGTCAAAGTTGACATTGATTTGAATTGAGATCGAAATTGAATCGGTAGAATGGAAATTGAAATTGATTTGAATTGGGAAGTTATAATTGAAATGGATTGGTTTTGAAGCTGTTTTATTTTGTTTTCCAAATTACTCTGTTATATAAACCATTTTGAATACTTAAACTATTTTAATCTATTTTAAATCTACTTAACCCAATTTAAATTATTTTAAACTAATTTATCTATTTCAAATCCATTTTAAGATTTTAAGTATTTTTAACTATTTAAATTATTTAAACTACTTTTAAACTACTTAAAACTATTTTCTAAAAATTTCAAGCTAGTCAATAAGGTGAAATGTTTATGTTTAAATCTTGAATTTGAATACGAATTGGATTAAATGAAGTTGCAACCTAAATTGAAATTCGAAATGATTTTGAAATCGAAATGAGATATTGATGCGAAAAATGATTTTTGAAACGGAATTTTTCGTTTGAATAGATACGATGATATTTGAAATGGATTTGAATTTGAAGCGAATATGATATTTTGATATCAATTATGAATCGATTTGAAATGTAAAAGAGCCAACGGTGTAATAATACGTAGTTATTAAAGAGACCGGGATCAGATATGGACATACTCTCTGTCGATACCGAAAACCACTTTAATAACTATTATACGCGGAGTGTTGATCCAGAATGAAGTGGATGGTTTGGTGAACGCGTTGACTGAAGAAAGAGAACGATTATTGGATGACCCCTGACATGACTAAAACAGGAGCCGCGCCGGGCCATTGAGGTTCGCCATCTCTAGCGGACACACTTCTTCGATACCATATCTATTACATTTGTGATTCGATTTGGGTGCACCCCTTGATTTGGGAGTGTTGTTTCGCGGTGTTGGGGTAGCTGCTGGCTATGCTCAACATCTGTCCGGATCACGCAACTACTAGCATCCTAGTTGGTATCGCCTCATGTACCTTGTCATACTGATTATCCTATTCGCGACCACTACCTTTTGTTTTGTGTTATACCTATGGGGTACCCTCTGATAACCACTAATTTACGGTGGGGCTTACGGTGCTGTATAGACTATGAAATTATAAAAATGTGTTAAGGGGGATTATGGTAACGCCTTAACGCTATTTTGATACTTTATATTACTGATAGGCATTATCTACTTAGCGTACATTACTACATAGTAGATAGTTTAACGGATCCTTAAGAGATGGAAAATCCCGTAACATCTCTTGAGTTATTGCACGCACGTTGACACTGGATATGAGATGTCAAACCCTGTAAACATCTATGACACCGTTACACTCATATTTATTTACGGTTGATTTAACTTTCATAAGGATATTTTAGTCCTGACTCGAGTGTTTTGTCTTTTCATTACGCTCGGGTCAGTCCTGAGTTTTTCAGATTTTGAAGATCCATTCTGGAGGATGAAGATGAAGATTTGGTATACTATTACTATTATTACCCCTGCATCATGCTATCTACTGCATTATTTTAATTGTCTATTGTATATGTATAACTCTGATAAATGTTGTATAAATAATTGTCAAAGTATAGTAAACAGCTTCATGAACTGTTTATTTGACTATTATATTTTATCGTTCCGCTGCGAGATTCTGTGTTGTTTCATTTCCTTTATTTCTCTTTCTTTTCTTTTCTTTTCTTATTTACCCCAATAACCATCTTCCCTTTTGAATGGTTTGGAATCGACATGTGTATTTGATCGTCGGTTTAAACTGTCCAAAAAGGCGGGTCGTTACCCTCCTCGTTTTGGACGACATGATACCTGTTATAGACACATCATTTTATAAGAGAATAATGGCATAATAATAAAATGTATTGTACAATAATGACATAAATGACATAAAGTACACAAAGTGCAAAATATACCTGATTCAGATTCGATCTCATATTCCGATGATAAGTAGAATACATCGCATTTTTCACATAAATGGCTAAATAAATGACAGAAACGGTAATGAAATAAATGACGTAAATGATGATAAGCAGATTCGGTTTCATAAATGACATAAATTACATAACTTGCAAAATAAATCTCATCAATTGCGTAAATTACATAATACATCAGAATTCAATATAATATTTACATCAATTCTCATCGTCTTCTGATTCAGATTCGGTCTCATATTCTACGTTATTTTCCTCTTTACTCGTAAATGCTTCTACAAAAACATTTGATTTATCGTTTAAAGGTCCAAAATTAGTACAATCGTCCATTGTTATTATTTCGTTTCTTTGCTCAAGATATGCCTGATAAGCTTGTTTATCTGAAATATTCTTCCCATTAAACGTAAATCTTACCTTTGTTTTAAAAACTACCGACCAATCTGGTTTATCTCTTTTTGGGTATGGATAAGTAGCATAATAAACTTGCACATGGTCACTTGGTCACTGAAATATTACATGGAACACTTTCAAATAATATGTTCACATGGTCACTGAAATAATGGAAGAAAAAGAATGAAGCTTCTTCTTCGATATAAGATTTACATATCGAACCTTCATGTGATATCCCGGAAATTTTGACAATAACAATTTAATAATTTATGTCAAAATTTAATTGATTTTATCATATTGTTAATAATATATTTGAATTAAATTTAATAATCCTCTTTAAAATAAATATTTAAACTGATAATCTATCTTTAAAGGCTAATAAATTGTTTTATATTTGTAATGTATACATATCTGTATATATTATAACTAGATAAATCTTTGTTTTAAATTTAATATACATAGGCATGTTTTCTTATTCTAATATTTTTGATAAATTAAAAATTGGATTTAATTTGATATTAAGCTACTAAATAAATAACCATATGATTTTAATACTCAAGCAAAAAACTTAACTATTTAAAATTGGTTTCAGCTTAAGTTTAAATTTAAATAAAAAGGTTTGTTTTGTTTTTTTATATAAGTAATTTATTAAATAAGAAGACAAATTCTTTTGTGAATTATTTTAATTTAATAATGAGTTATATTTAAACTATATTGATGATATAATATTTTTACAAATGGATTTTTAATAAAAATAAAAATTGTTATCTTAAATCTATGTATGTGTATTTGATAGAAAAAATATGATTGTAAATTTGAAATAGCATCTTTCAAATATGTTTAAAATAAAACAAGTCCTAAATATATTAAGTATAAATCTGATGTATGATATTAGCATAAGTATAAAAATAGATAGTAAGTAAATTAAGTGTCGATAGTTAAGTTTAAAAATAAAAGTGAAAATAAAGTACAACCAGAAAAAATAAAAATATGTATATAACCTGTAGAATAAGCAAGCAAAAGAAAATCTATCAACATCAAAATACATATCTACATACCAGACAAAAGTGTATAGGTAAGTACAAATAAAAAGATACTAACCAGGCATGTAATATTTATTGCCTGCAAAATAACAAAGTAAAATGAAATAACTAAAAGCAAAGAGCAAAGCAAGATTTGCAGGCAAGTGAAACTAATATATATATACAAGATAAAATAAATCATAACCAGACAAAGTCATAATAAAATTGTTAAGTACATGAAATAAACACAAAGCAGGCAAGAATAAGACAAGTAAGAAATAGGTAAGAATCTTATATAGGAAGTTTAGATTATCTGCATAGTTAAGTTTCAACATGTACTAAATAGATAAAGAGTAAACATAAAGTACTATTTCAATTAATACAAGCACACCTTTTTGTCAGCCGAATTGTAAAAAAATATCTCTGACTAAAAAAAAAAAAATTGAACAAACTACATCTTCCTGTACAAGCTTGTCTGGCTTATATTTATGTGCAATACTCTCTGTTCATTATCTTTCAAAACTTAGCAAACCAGAAAATATAAGTAAATTTTCATTTTTACAAACTTAAACTACTTCTATAATCTAAAGAAAGATGTTAGCAGGAAATCAAAACAAAAAGCATGTTTTTTCCAGTTTTAAAGAACAGTGCTCTGTGCATTCTCAAAGCAAAGTGAGTAACATAACAAAAAATTTATAGTTTAAGTATATAACTCTGAGGCATGCCTATCTAGTGTTTGTAAGTATGTGCTTAAGTATATCTCTGTAAATATATGAATATTTGGTTGTGTGCTTTTGCTATGTGTTTGAATGTTTTGTCTGATTTAAGTTTCCAGGTTCAAAGCTTAAATCATGAATCAATCTCTTGATCAAATCTTTATTAGTATTTAGTTTTAAATCAAATATTTTTGTTATAGTATGGGTTTTGGTTTAAAATTTTGTTTTAAGTTGAAATAGTTTGTATTTACTCTGGAAATTTATAAAACAACAGTGCAAATTAAATAAGTCAAATTTCAATTTAAATGTTTCACGAATTCAGGTGTATAAATTAAATGTTCAAACTAAAACTTGATTTATAAAACTAAAATTACAAATTTTAGTGATGGGATTAGAGTGCATTTCTGGTTTGACCAGAAATGGGAATTTAAGAGATTTCTGGTGATTTCGAGAATCTGGGAGTTCGGGTTTTCCTCTGGCATTAGTAGGATTAGCATTGGTGAGGGAAAAATTGTCGGAGTAATGGATAGATCACCGTGGTGGCCATAGGAGGTCGGAGTTGTTTGTAAACCTAGTTTCGGTAAGGTTGAATTGCTTTGATCATCACGAGCTCTCTGGACGATCGAGTTTAACAAGGCCTTGGGGATCGAATATTTGGACACCGACGAAGGTCTGGCTGGAGGAGCTCACGCTCCGGTGATCGGAGAACGAGATTGAGGGATTTTCCAGGTTTGGGTGTTTCCACTTTTTATTTTTTTCCAGGTTCGGTTCTAAAGCCTCGAATTTGATTTCGAGTTTTTGGAGATGATCTGTAGGTTGTAGGTGAGTGAGAAGAAGGTTGCCGATGTGAAGCGACCATCGGAGATGGTCGGAGATGGATAATGTTATTGTGCACGTGCACGGTGAGTTGGTTCTGGTGAAGGTTGTTGGGTCTGTTGCAAGCTTGTGTGGTCTCGAGTGTTTACGCGAGTTGTTGGGGGTTTTACTCGAAGCACGTTCGTATTTGACTCGGAGTAATGTAGGGGGGACCTGGGTAAGTTACAACAAGTTTTAAAAACCTGTAAAGTTTAAATTTTCTTTAAACTGGGGTTTTAAAATGAGAAATAAATGTTTAACATAGGTATTTAAATAAAAGATGAGTTTGGATTTCAATGAAGTTTGAATCTCAGTTTAAAATAAAATAAAGTTTTAAAGTTTTAAACTATTTGTAACCACTTTAAAAGGGGGGATTGTTGCTCGAGTTTCACTCGAGTGATTCGAGTGTCGGACTCGAAGAAATCTGGGGTTTTGCTCGAAGGAATATTGTTTATCTCGGGTATTTTAGTTACAGGGTTTAGAACCTGTAAGTGTTATAAAACTTTTAAAACCGAGTTTTTAAATGAAAAAAATAGGTATTTAAACAAAGTTTAAATCAAGTTAAGTTTGGTTTCAAAAGTAGTTTGAATCTCGGTTTTTAAATAAATAAAGTTTTTTTAAATTAAAATTGTTTTAAACAAATTTGAATGATAAAGAGAATTTTTAAATTTGATTTGAATTCAAAATGAAACCGTGTGTAAATTCTTTTAATCTTCTATTTAAAGATAAATACTCTTTAAGTTGTAAAATAAAACGAAGTTTGGAATTGTTAAGATAAATTTGATTTCATTTTGAATCTTAAATTTAAAATGAAATTTAAAAGTAAATTTAAATTAAATTGTTTAAAATACCTTATTAATGATAAATTGATCATTAAATAGGAAAAGGTTTTAAAAACTTAAGGCTTTGTAATTATCAAGTTAACTAAATGGATAATTAATGACTAGAATTAATTAACTTAGAAATTAAGAGTTAAATTTATTTAAATAAGGTATAAGTTAATTAATTTAAGGTAAATCAATTTGTAATTAAGAATCATTGATTAAATATGGATTGATTTACAATTAATGATTAGTAATCAATTAATGAATTAATAAAGGATTAATTAATGAGTTATTAAGACTAATTTAAATGTAATTGAAATAAATCTTAGTTAATTACTTTAGGAAAAGTAATTAAAGAATTATAAATAGTTAATGAAGGTCATTAACTAAGATTATGAAATAATCAATTAATGGGATTATTTTTAATAATTAATTAAATTAATTATTTAAGATAAGCAATTGTGAATTGTTAAGTATAATTACTTAACGGAAGTAATTAAGGAATTAATTACTCATTGTAATTAATTCTATGAATTGTTTAAGTTAGTTAATCAGGTTTAATTAATTTAAATAATCATATAATGATGAGATAAGTATAATTATTTAGGGAAGTAATTGATGATAATTACTGGATGTAATTAACTGAGGGTGATTTAATAATGAAAGTAATTGGAATATAATTACTTTGTATAATTAATCAGGGAATTAATTAGAGAAAATTAATTAAGGAGTAATTAATTTATTTGATGAGTAATTAAAAATAGTTAATTACTGAATGGTATTAATCAGAGGTGATTAATAGATGTGGTTTAATTGAAGATTAATTGCTTAAGGTAATTAATTTAAATAGGGAATTAATTAAAATGTAATTAGAAATCATTAATTGATATAATTAATGATGGGATGTTAAATTTAGATTAATTAATCAATAATAAGTAATTAAAGAGTAATTAATTAGTGTAATTAAGAAGTAATGTAATGTTTGTAATTTAAGGTTAATTTCTATTTTTGGATAAGATAATTAATTTGTGAAAATAATTTAAGGATGATTATTTGTATATAATTAAATGTTAATTAATCAAGTGTGATTAATTGAAACGAATAATTAGTGAATGATTTACTAACTGATTGATAATTGATTAATAATTATATAAGCAAGGCTTAAAATGATGAAGTAACTAATTTAATTTACTTTAAATTAATTAGAGATGATATAATTAATTTAATTCATTTTAAATTAATTATAGCTTATATGATTGCTTATATATGGATGGATGAAATTGTTTACCTTGAATGATTTAATATCTCAGATATGAGAAATTGATGCTATGTGATATGGATGCTTTGATTTAAATATGATGATAATATGAATTATCTGTTATGATGATAATATGCATTATCTGTTTGTAGTGATAATATTGATTATCTGTTTATGTTGATGTTGACTATCTGTTATGATATTGTAAATTATCTATATGTGTGTAAATGGATAATTGAATTAAATTGTATTAAACTATAAAACAACTTGGCCTTAAAAGAAATGTTTGGATTTCGATGAGACTGGGATCGGGTTGCTACATTACAGCGTGATAGGGGGTTCTCGCTTTGCGTTAGGTGGCGAACGGGAGACTCTTACCCCTACATGCCCCCGGGGGTAGTATAAGGCCTTGCGGGGTTGGTTGCGAGTCGAGAGGCTGGCCGTAAAAGCAAACCCGAGGTATCACTGTGAGCCACAGCGGGGCTGGGATGGTTGAAAAGTCTACCGGTCGTGAGCCGTTGCTGATGGTTGAAAAGCATAGGACATCACAGTTGGTGTCAGAGCGCTAGGTTGAGTGAATACCTAGGCTCTTGAGTGATTTCTATCTTGAGAGAACGTATTTGTAATTTTGTAATATATAGTTATATTTATTTCTACCTATTTGTTGGGTTACCTGTCCGGGTTATCCAATATAAGTTATAAAGGTAGATAGGGTAGTGGTGTGTGTAACACAACTACCAATGGTTGGAGTATGAATATTTGAGGTTGAAAGTGTATATGTCGAGACTGTAGACCTATTACCGTCTCGAGCGAGCTTTGAATAGTGTAAGGATTTCATCTATCTCTGAAGGAAACCTGTTAAGGTTCGGAGTTCATTTTTTAAGTGTAAGTTTGGATGAGCTAGAGTTTGGATCTGTTGGTTGGACAGAAGTAAGTCATGATATCTTATCCCAGGATATTGTAGCTGTGCGATGGGACACAGTGATTATGGATGTCTCCGAAGATGTTTCTTTGGAATCAGTTGAGGAAGTGTATTTGTTTCGGTGTTGGGGCTGAGTTCAGTAGAATGTTTCTGTTGGTTTGAGGTCCGAGTTTCTCGAAGAGCTCTGCGTTAAGAATTTCTTGGCATTGGTGTTGGCAAGGAAGTTTTTTACTTCTGCATCAGAAGTGGAGTTCAGAAACAGCAGTGTGGTTCCGTTTCTTTGATGAATTGGCTAATTAAGTGTAGGCTGATCTGTTTGGTAAAGAAAGAACAGTTTTTCTTCGGTATTGGGCTTGATTGATCGCAAAAGTGACTTGCGATTGTTGAGTGTTCTTTTGGGTTATCTGATTTTTCTGGATGTCTCCAGGAAGTTAGAATTTTGTCCGTATCTAGAGATTGAATTTGGTATCGACTGGATTCCAGGAGTAGTACCGATGGTTCAGCTCAGTAGTAGGATGGTTTCTGAGAATGAGTTGGTGAAGCAGCTAGAGTTTTGGAGGAACTTCTGAGTATCTTTAGAGGATCTGTTGAACCATAGTTCTAAGATATGTTGTCCAGTTTGTCCTCGAGATCATCATCAGCATTTTCATCTGCTCTGATTAGAGTAGCGCAGAGGAAGCATGGTGGCAGCTGTTTGGTGTGGGAACAACTAGAATTTGCAGTGTTTTGGATTAGAGAGTTTCTACTAGAAAATTTTCAAGATCTTAAGACCAGATTGGAATGCATCTGTATTATCTTTCCATATAAGAAGAAGTAAGATCAGTCTGCTGATTTTGGAATTGAGTTTGTGTTCTGAGTTTTAGTCAATCTTGGAAAGATCATTTTGTTTGATTGTTTTTGGTCCAGTTTGTTTCTAAGGAGAATCAACAAGGGTTGAGCTGATCAGTAGGCAGCCCAGAATCGTCCGAAGAGTTTTGTGGATTAGAGACAAAGAAATTTGGAGTCCGTAATCAGAGATTCGATTTTGGATAAGTGTTTAGTTTCGGGATTGAATTGTCAGTTTGGATAACTGGAATTCGGTGTGTTTCACGTATCTCTGAGAGAGTACGTGTATGAGCTATCTTTGATTGTAGAGTCAGCAGTTCAGAGAGTTTTTGTTGTTGAGTCAGACTTATCTGTATTCTGATATCCTGTTTTGTTTTGTAGATCCAGATGAGTAGAAACTCAGTAGCTTAGTAATATTGATTGTTTGGATTCTGCAGAGCGAGTATCCCAGTATTTATACTTGGGGAAACTCGAGAAAATTCTATTTAGAATTCTATCTGGACAATTAGATTTGTAGATTGGATGAATTGGTTGCTATGATTGTTAGCATTTGATTGATATATGCTTGTGTTTTAAAATTAAATCTTTAATTAAATTATTAAATAACCTTTTTTTTAAATTTCGGGGACGAAATTCTTTTAAGGAGGGAGGAATGTGATATCCCGGAAATTTTGACAATAACAATTTAATAATTTATGTCAAAATTTAATTGATTTGATCATATTGTTAATAATAAATTTGAATTAAATTTAATAATCCTCTTTAAAATAAATATTTAAACTGATAATCTATCTTTAAAGGCTAATAAATTGTTTTATATTTGTAATATATACATATCTGTATATATTATAACTAGATAAATCTTTGTTTTAAATTTAATATACATAGGCATGTTTTCTTATTCTAATATTTTTGATAAATTAAAAATTGGATTTAATTTGATATTAAGCTACTAAATAAATAACCATATGATTTTAATACTCAAGCTAAAAACTTAACTATTTAAAATTGATTTCAGCTTAAGTTTAAATTTAAATAAAAAGGTTTGTTTTGTTTTTTATATAAGTAATTTGTTAAATAAGAAGACAAATTCTTTTGTGAATTATTTTAATTTAATAATGAGTTATATTTAAACTATATTGATGATATAATATTTTTACAAATGGATTTTTAATATAAATAAAAATTGTTATCTTAAATCTATGTATGTGTATTTGATAGAAAAAATGTGATTGTAAATTTGAAATAGCATCTTTCAAATATGTTTAAAATAAAACAAGTCTTAAATATATTAAGTATAAATCCGATGTATGATATTAGCATAAGTATAAAAATAGATAGTAAGTAAATTAAGTGTCTATAGTTAAGTTAAAAATAAAAGTGAAAATAAAGTACAACCAGAAAAAAATAAAATATGTATATAACCTGTAGAATAAGCAAGCAAAAGAAAATCTATCAACATCAAAATACATATCTACATACCATACAAAAGTATATAGGTAAGTACAAATAAAAAGATACTAACCAGGCTTATAATATTTTCTGCCCGCAAAATAACAGAGTAAAATGAAATAACTAAAAGCAAAGAGCAAAGCAAGATTTGCAGGCAAGTGAAACTAATATATATATACAAGATAAAATAAATCATAACCAGACAAAGTCATAATAAAATTGTTAAGTACATGAAATAAACACAAACCAGGCAAGAATAAGACAAGTAAGAAATAGGTAAGAATCTTATATAGGAAGTTTAGATTATCTGCATAGTTAAGCTTCAACCTGTACTAAATAGATAAAGAGTAAACATAAAGTACTATTTCAATTAATACTAGCACACCTTTTTGTCAGCCGAAATGTAAAAAAATATCTCTGACTAAAAAAAAAAATCTGAACAAACTACATCTTCCTGTACAAGCTTGTCTGGCTTATATTTATATGCAATACTCTCTGTTCATTATCTTTCAAAACTTAGCAAACCAGAAAACATAAGTAAATTTTCATTTTTACAAACTTAAACTACTTCTATAATCTAAAGCAAGATGTTCACAGGAAATCTAAACAAAAAGCATGTTTTTTCCTGTTTTAAAGAACAGTGCTCTGTGCATTCTCAAAGCAAAGTGAGTAACATAACAAAATTTTTATAGTTTAAGTATATAACTCTGAGGAATGCTTATCTAGTGTTTGTGAGTATGTGCTTAAGTATATCTCTGTAAATATATGAATATTTGGTTGTGTGCTTTTGCTATGTGTTTGAATGTTTTGTCTGATTTAAGTTTCCAGGGTCAAAGCTTAAATCATGAATCAATCTCTTGATAAAATCTTTATTAGTATTTAGTTTTAAATCAAATATGTTTGTTATAGTATGGGTTTTGGTTTAAAATTTTGTTTTAAGTTGAAATAATCTGTATTTACTCTGGAAATTTATAAAACAACAGTGCAAATTAAATAAGTCAAATTTCAATTTAAATGTTTCATGAATTCATGTGTATAAATTAAATGTTCGAACTAAAACTTGATTTATAAAATTAAAATTACAAATTTTAGTGATGGGATTAGAGTGCATTTCTGGTTTGACCAGAAATGGGAATTTAAGAGATTTCTGGTGATTTCGAGAATCTGGGAGTTCGGGTTTTCCTCTGGCATTAGTAGGATTAGCAGTGGTGAGGGCAAAATTGTCGGAGTAATGGATAGATCACCGTGGTGGCCATAGGAGGTCGGAGTTGTTTGTAAACCTAGTTTCGGTAAGGTTGAGTTGCTTTGATCATCACGAGCTCTCTGGACGATCGAGTTTAACAAGGCCTTGGGGATCGAATGTTTGGACACTGACGAAGGTCTGGCTGGAGGAGCTGACGCTCCGGTGATCGGAGAACGAGATTGAGGGATTTTCCAGGTTTGGGTGTTTCCAGTTTTTATTTTTTTCCAGGTTCAGTTCTAAAGCCTCGAATTTGATTTCGAGTTTTTGGAGATGATCTGTAGGTTGTAGGTGAGTGAGAAGAAGGTTGCTGATGTGAAGCGACCATCGGAGATGGTCGGAGGTGGATAATGTTACTGTGCACGTGCACGGTGAGTTGGTTCTGGTGAAGGTTGTTGGGTCTGTTGCAAGCTTGTGTGGTCTCGAGTGTTTACGCGAGTTGTTGGGGGTTTTACTCGAAGCACGTTCGTATTTGACTCGGAGTAATGTAGGGGGGGCCTGGGTAAGTTAGAACAAGTTTTAAAAACCTGTAAAGTTTAAATTTTCTTTATACTGGGGTTTTAAAATGAGAAATAAATGTTTAACATAGGTATTTAAATAAAAGATGAGTTTGGATTTCAATGAATCTCAGTTTAAAATAAAATAAAGTTTTAAAGTTTTAAATTATTTGTAACCACTTTAAAAAGGGGGATTGTTGCTCGAGTTTCACTCGAGTGATTCGAGTGTCGGACTCGAAGAAATCTGGGGTTTTGCTCGAAGGAATGTTGTTTATCTCGGGTATTTTAGTTACAGGGTTTAGAACCTGTAAGTGTTATAAAACTTTTAAAACCGAGTTTTTAAATGAAAAAAATAGGTATTTAAACAAAGTTTAAATCAAGTTAAGTTTGGTTTCAAAAGTAGTTTGAATCTCGGTTTTTAAATAAATAAAGTTTTTTTAAATTTAAAATTGTTTTAAACTAATTTGAATGATAAAGAGAATTTTTAAATTTGATTTGAATTCAAAATGAAACCGTGTGTAAATTCTTTTAATCTTCTATTTTAAGATAATTACTCTTTAAGTTGTAAAATAAAAAGAAGTTTGGAATTGTTAAGATAAATTTGATTTCATTTTAAATCTTAAATTTAAAATGAAATTTAAAAGTAAATTTAAATTAAATTGTTTAAAATACCTTATTAATGATAAATTGATCATTAAATAGAAAAAGGTTTTAAAAACTTAAGGCTTTGTAATTATCAAGTTAACTAAATGGATAATTAATGACTAGAATTAATTAACTTAGAAATTAAGAGTTAAATTTATTTAAATAAGGTATAATTTGATTAATTTAAGGTAAATCAATTTGTAATTAAGAATCATTAATTAAATATGGATTGATTTACAATTAATGATTGGTAATCAATTAATGAATTAATAAAGGATTAATTAATGAGTTATTAAGATTAATTTAAATGTAATTGAAATAAATCTTAGTTAATTACTTTAAGAAAAGTAATTAAAGAATTATAAATAGTTAATGAAGGTCATTAACTAAGATTATGAAATAATCAATTAATGGGATTATTTTTAATAATTAATTAAATTATTTATTTAAGATAAGCAATTGTGAATTGTTAAGTATAATTACTTAACGGAAGTAATTAAGGAATTAATTACTCATTGTAATTAATTCTATGAATTGTTTAACTTAGTTAATCAGGTTTAATTAATTTAAATAATCATATAATGATGAGATAAGTATAATTATTTAGGGAAGTAATTGATGATAATTACTGGATGTAATTAACTGAGGGTGATTTAATAATGAAAGTAATTGAAGTATAATTACTTTGTATAATTAATCAGGGAATTAATTAGAGAAAATTAATTAAGGAGTAATTAATTTATTTGTTGAGTAATTAAAAATAGTTAATTACTGAATGGTATTAATCAGAGGTGTTTAATAAATGTGGTTTAATTGAAGATTAATTGCTTAAGGTAATTAATTTAAATAGGGAATTAATTAAAATGTAATTAGAAATCATTAATTGATATAATTAATGATGGGATGTTAAATTTAGATTAATTAATCAATAATAAGTAATTAAAGAGTAATTAATTAGTGTAATTAAGAAGTAATGTAATGTTTGTAATTTAAGGTTAATTTCTATTTTTGGATAAGATAATTAATTTGTGAAAATAATTTAAGGATGATTATTTGTATATAATTAAATGTTAATTAATCAAGTGTGATTAATTGAAACGAATAATTAGTGAATGATTTATTAACTGATTGATAATTGATTAATAATTATATAAGCAAGGCTTAAAATGATGAAGTAACTAATTTAATTTGCTTTAAATTAATTAGAGATGATATAATTAATTTAATTCATTTTAAATTAATTATAGCTTATATGATTGCTTATATATGGATGGATGAAATTGTTTACCTTGAATGATTTAAGATCTCAGATATGAGAAATTGATGCTATGTGATATGGATGCTTTGATTTAAATATGATGATAATATGAATTATCTATTATGATGATAATATGCATTATCTGTTTGTAGTGATAATATTGATTATCTGTTTATGTTGATGTTGACTATCTGTTATGATATTGTAATTATCTATCTGTGTGTAAATGGATAATTGAATTGAATTGTATTAAACTTTAAAACAACTTGGCCTTAAAAGACACGTTTGGATTTCGATGAGACTGGGATCGGGTTGCTACATTACAGCGTGATAGGGGGTTCTCGCTTTGCGTTAGGTGGCGAACGAGAGACTCTCAACCCTACATGTCCCGGGGGGTAGTATAAGGCCTTGCGGGGTTGGTTGCGAGTCGAGAGGCTGGCCGTAAAAGCAAACCCGAGGTATCACTGTGAGCCACAGCGGGGCAGGGATGGTTGAAAAGCCTACCGGTCGTGAGCCGTTGCTGATGGTTGAATAGCATAGGACGTCACAGTTGGTATCAGAGCGCTAGGTTGAGTGAATACCTAGGCTCTTGAGTGATTTCTATCTTGAGAGAACGTATTTGTAATTTTGTAATATATAGTTATATTTATTTCTACCTATTTGTTGGGTTACCTGTCCGGGTTATCCAATATAAGTTATAAAGGTAGATAGGGTAGTGGTGTGTGTAACACGACTACCAATGGTTGGAGTATGAATATTTAAGGTTGAAAGTGTATATGTCGAGACTGTAGACCTATTACCATCTCGAGTGAGCTTTGAATAGTGTAAGGATTTCATCGATCTCTGAAGGAAACCTATTAAGGTTCGGAGTTCATTTTTTAAGTGTAAGTTTGGATGAGCTAGAGTTTGGATCTGTTGGTTGGACAGAAGTGAGTCATGATATCTTATCCCAGGATATTGTAGCTGTGCGATGGGACACAGTGATTATGGATATCTCCGAAGATGTTTCTTTGGAATCAGTTGAGGAAGTGTATTTGTTTCGGTGTTGGGGCTGAGTTCAGTAGAATGTTTCTGTTGGTTTGAGGTCCGAGTTTCTCGAAGAGCTCTGGGTTAGGAATTTCTTGGCATTGGTGTTGGCAAGGAAGTTTTTGACTTCTGCATCAGTAGTGGAGTTCAGAAAAAGTAGTGTGGTTCCGTTTCTTTGATGAATTGGCTAATTAAGTGTAGGCTGATCTGTTTGGTAAAGAAAGAACAGTTTTTCTTTGGTATTGGGCTTGATTGATCGCAAAAGTGACTTGCGATTGCTGAGTGTTCTTTTGGGTTATCTGATTTTTCTGGATGTCTCCACGAAGTTAGAATTTTGTCCGTATCTAGAGATTGAATTTGGTATCGACTGGATTCCAGGAGTAGTACCGATGGTTCAGCTCAGTAGTAGGATGGTTTCTGAGAATGAGTTGGTGAAGCAGCTAGAGTTTTGGAGGAACTTCTGAGTATCTTTAGAGGATCTGTTGAACCATAGTTCTAAGATATGTTGTCCAGTTTGTCCTCGAGATCATCATCTGCTCTGATTAGAGTAGCGCAGTGGAAGCATGGTGGCAGCTGTTCGGTGTGGGAACAACTAGAATTTGCAGTGTTTTGGATTAGAGAGTTTCTACTAGAAATTTTTTAGGATCTTAAGACCAGATTGGAATGCATCTGTGTTATCTTTCCATATAAGAAGAAGTAAGATCAGTCTGTTGATTTTGGAATTGAGTTTGTGTTCTGAGTTTTAGTCAATCTTGGAAAGATCATTTTGTTTGATTGTTTTTGGTCCAGTTTGTTTCTAAGGAGAATCAGCAAGGGTTGAGCTGATCAGTAGGCAGCCCAGAATCGTCCGAAGAGTTTTTTGGATAAGAGACAAAGAAATTTGGAGTCCGTAATCAGAGATTCGATTTTGGATAAGTGTTTAGTTTCGGGATTGAATTGTCGGTTTGGAAAACTGGAATTCGGTGTGTTTCACGTAACTCTGAGAGAGTACGTGTATGAGCTGTGTTTGATTGTAGAGTCAGCAGTTCAGAGAGTTTTTGTTGTTGAGTCAGACCTATCTGTATTCTGATATCCTGTTTTGTTTTGTAGATCCAGATGAATAGAAACTCAGTAGCTTAGTAATATTGATTGTTTGGATTCTGTAGAGTGAGTATCCCAGTATTTATACTTGGGGAAACTTGAGAAAATTCTATTTAGAACTCTATCTGGACAATTAGATTTGTAGATTGGATGAATTGGTTGCTATGATTGTTAGCATTTGATTGATATATGCTTGTGTTTTAAAATTAAATCTTTAATAAAATTATTAAATAACCTTTTCTTTTAAATTTCGGGGACGAAATTATTTTAAGGGGGGAGGAATGTGATATCCCGGAAATTTTGACAATAACAATTTAATAATTTATGTCAAAATTTAATTGATTTGATCATATTGTTAATAATAAATTTGAATTAAATTTAATAATCCTCTTTAAAATAAATATTTAAACTTATAATCTATCTTTAAAGGCTAATAAATTGTTTTATATTTGTAATGTATACATATCGGTATATATTATAACTAGATAAATCTTTGTTTTAAATTTAATATACATAGGCATGTTTTCTTATTCTAATATTTTTGATAAACTAAAAATTGGATTTAATTTGATATTAAGCTACTAAATAAATAACCATATGATTTTAATACTCAAGCTAAAAACTTAACTATTTAAAATTGATTTCAGCTTAAGTTTAAATTTAAATAAAAAGGTTTGTTTTGTTTTTTTATATAAGTAATTTATTAAATAAGAAGACAAATTCTTTTGTGAATTATTTTAATTTAATAATGAGTTATATTTAAACTATATTGATGATATAATATATTACAAATGGATTTTTAATACAAATAAAAATTGTTATCTTAAATCTATGTATGTGTATTTGATAGAAAAAATGTGATTGTAAATTTGAAATAGCATCTTTCAAATATGTTTAAAATAAAACAAGTCTTAAATATATTAATATAAATACGATGTATAATATTAGCATAAGTATAAAAATAGATAGTAAGTAAATTAAGTGTCGATAGTTAAGTTTAAAAAGAAAAGTGAAAATAAAGTACAACCAGAAAAAAATAAAATATGTATATAACCTGTAGAACAAGTAAGAAAAAGAAAATCTATCAACATCAAAATACATATCTACATACCAGACAAAAGTATATAGGTAAGTACAAATAAAAAGATACCAACCAGGCTTGTAATATTTGTTGCCTGCAAAATAACAAAGTAAAACGAAATAACTAAAAGCAAAAAGCAAAGCAAGATTTGCAGGCAAGTGAAACTAATATATATATACAAGATAAAATAAATCATAACCAGACAAAGTCATAATAAAATTGTTAAGTACATGAAATAAACACAAACCAGGCAAGAATAAGACAAGTAAGAAATAGGTAAGAATCTTATATAGGAAGTTTAGATTATCTGCATAGTTAAGCTTCAACATGTACTAAATAGATAAAGAGTAAACATAAAGTACTATTTTAATTAATACTAGCACACCTTTTTGTCAGCTGAAATGTAAAAAAATATCTCTGACTAAAAAAAAAAAATCTGAACAAACTACATCTTCCTGTACAAGCTTGTCTGGCTTATATTTATATGCAATACTCTCTGTTCATTATCTTTCAAAACTTAGCAAACCAGAAAACATAAGTAAATTTTCATTTTTACAAACTTAACTACTTCTATAATCTAAAGCAAGATGTTAGCAGGAAATCAAAACAAAAAGCAAGTTTTTTCCAGTTTTAAAGAACAGTGCTCTGTGCATTCTCAAAGCAAAGTGAGTAACATAACAAATTTTTTATAGTTTAAGTATATAACTTTGAGGCATGCTTATCTAGTGTTTGTGAGTATGTGCTTAAGTATATCTCTGTAAATATATGAATATTTGGTTGTGTTCTTTTGCTATGTGTTTGAATGTTTTGTCTGATTTAAGTTTCCAGGTTCAAACCTTAAATCATGAATCAATCTCTTGATCAAATCTTTATTAGTATTTAGTTTTAAATCAAATATGTTTGTTGTAGTATGGGTTTTGGTTTAAAATTTTGTTTTAACTTGAAATAATCTGTATTTGCTCTGAAATTTATAAAACAATAGTGCAAATTAAATAAGTCAAATTTCAATTTAAACGTTTCATGAATTCTTGTGTATAAATTAAATGTTCGAACTAAAACTTGAATTATAAAACTAAAATTACAATTTAGTGATGGGATTAGAGTGCATTTCTGGTTTGACCAAAAATGGGAATTTAAGAGATTTCTGGTGATTTCGAGAATCTGGGAGTTCGGGTTTTCCTCTGGCATTAGTAGGATTAGCAGTGGTGAGGGCAAAATTGTCGGAGTAATGGATAGATCACCGTGGTGGCCATAGGAGGTCGGAGTTGTTTGTAAACCTAGTTTCGATAAGGTTGAGTTGCTTTGATCATCACGAGCTCTCTGGACAATCGAGTTTAACAAGGCCTTGGGGATCGAATGTTTGGACACTGACGAAGGTCTGGTTGGAGGAGCTGACGCTCCGGTGATCGGAGAACGAGATTGAGGGATTTTCCAGGTTTGGGTGTTTCCAGTTTTTATTTTTTTTCAGGTTCGGTTCTAAAGCCTTGAATTTGATTTCGAGTTTTTGGAGATGATCTGTAGGTTGTAGGTGAGTGAGAAGAAGGTTGCCGATGTGAAGCGACCATCGGAGATGGTCGGAGGTGGATAATGTTACTGTGCACGTGCACGGTGAGTTGGTTCTGGTGAAGGTTGTTGGGTCTGTTGCAAGCTTGTGTGGTCTCGAGTGTTTACGCGAGTTGTTGGGGGTTTTACTCGAAGCACGTTCGTATTTGACTCGGAGTAATGTAGGGGGGACCTGGGTAAGTTACAACAAGTTTTAAAAACCTGTAAAGTTTAAATTTTCTTTAAACTGGGGTTTTAAAATGAGAAATAAATGTTTAACATAGGTATTTAAATAAAAGATGAGTTTGGATTTCAATGAATCTCAGTTTAAAATAAAATAAAGTTTTAAAGTTTTAAATTATTTGTAACCACTTTAAAAAGGGGGATTGTTGCTCGAGTTTCACTCGAGTGATTCGAGTGTCGGACTCGAAGAAATCTGGGGTTTTGCTCGAAGGAATGTTGTTTATCTCGGGTATTTTAGTTACAGGGTTTAGAACCTGTAAGTGTTATAAAACTTTTAAAACCGAGTTTTTAAATGAAAAAAATAGGTATTTAAACAAAGTTTAAATCAAGTTAAGTTTGGTTTCAAAAGTAGTTTGAATCTCGGTTTTTAAATAAATAAAGTTTTTTAAATTTAAAATTGTTTTAAACTAATTTGAATGATAAAGATAATTTTTAAATTTGATTTGAATTCAAAATGAAACCGTGTGTAAATTCTTTTAATCTTCTATTTTAAGATAATTACTCTTTAAGTTGTAAAATAAAAAGAAGTTTGGAATTGTTAAGATAAATTTGATTTCATTTTAAATCTTAAATTTAAAATGAAATTTAAAAGTAAATTTAAATTAAATTGTTTAAAATACCTTATTAATGATAAATTGATCATTAAATAGAAAAAGGTTTTAAAAACTTAAGGCTTTGTAATTATCAAGTTAACTAAATGGATAATTAATGACTAGAATTAATTAACTTAGAAATTAAGAGTTAAATTTATTTAAATAAGGTATAATTTGATTAATTTAAGGTAAATCAATTTGTAATTAAGAATCATTAATTAAATATGGATTGATTTACAATTAATGATTGGTAATCAATTAATGAATTAATAAAGGATTAATTAATGAGTTATTAAGATTAATTTAAATGTAATTGAAATAAATCTTAGTTAATTACTTTAGGAAAAGTAATTAAAGAATTATAAATAGTTAATGAAGGTCATTAACTAAGATTATGAAATAATCAATTAATGGGATTATTTTTAATAATTAATTAAATTATTTATTTAAGATAAGCAATTGTGAATTGTTAAGTATAATTTCTTAACGGAAGCAATTAAGGAATTAATTACTCATTGTAATTAATTCTATGAATTGTTTAAGTTAGTTAATCAGGTTTAATTAATTTAAATAATCATAGAATGATGAGATAAGTATAATTATTTAGGGAAGTAATTGATGATAATTACTGGATGTAATTAACTGAGGGTGATTTAATAATGAAAGTAATTGAAATATAATTACTTTGTATAATTAATCTGGGAATTAATTAGAGAAAATTAATTAAGGAGTAATTAATTTATTTGATGAGTAATTAAAAATAGTTAATTACTGAATGGTATTAATCAGAGGTGTTTAATAAATGTGGTTTAATTGAAGATTAATTGCTTAAGGTAATTAATTTAAATAGGGAATTAATTAAAATGTAATTAGAAATCATTAATTGATATAATTAATGATGGGATGTTAAATTTAGATTAATTGATCAATAATAAGTAATTAAAGAGTAATTAATTAGTGTAATTAAGAACTAATGTAATGTTTGTAATTTAAGGTTAATTTCTATTTTTGGACAAGATAATTAATTTGTGAAAATAATTTAAGGATGATTATTTGTATATAATTAAATGTTAATTAATCAAGTGTGATTAATTGAAACGAATAATTAGTGAATGATTTATTAACTGATTGATAATTGATTAATAATTATATAAGCAAGGCTTAAAATGATGAAGTAACTAATTTAGTTTGCTTTAAATTAATTAGAGATGATATAATTAATTTAATTCATTTTAAATTAATTATAGCTTATATGATTGCTTATATATGGATGGATGAAATTGTTTACCTTGAATGATTTAAGATCTCAGATATGAGAAATTGATGCTATGTGATATGGATGCTTTGATTTAAATATGATGATAATATGAATTATCTGTTATGATGATAATATGCATTATCTGTTTGTAGTGATAATATTGATTATCTGTTTATGTTGATGTTGACTATCTGTTATGATATTGTAAATTATCTATCTGTGTGTAAATGGATAATTGAATTGAATTGTATTAAACTTTAAAACAACTTGGCCTTAAAAGACACGTTTGGATTTCGATGAGACTGGGATCGGGTTGCTACATTACAGCGTGATAGGGGGTTCTCGCTTTGCGTTAGGTGGCGAACGGGAGACTCTTACCCCTACATGCCCCCGGGGGTAGTATAAGGCCTTGCGGGGTTGGTTGCGAGTCGAGAGGCTGGCCGTAAAAGCAAACCCGAGGTATCACTGTGAGCCACAGCGGGGCAGGGATGGTTGAAAAGCCTACCGGTCGTGAGCCGTTGCTGATGGTTGAAAAGCATAGGACGTCACAGTTGGTATCAGAGCGCTAGGTTGAGTGAATACCTAGGCTCTTGAGTGATTTCTATCTTGAGAGAACGTATTTGTAATTTTGTAATATATAGTTATATTTATTTCTACCTATTTGTTGGGTTACCTGTCCGGGTTATCCAATATAAGTTATAAAGGTAGATAGGGTGGTGGTGTGTGTAACACGACTACCAATGGTTGGAGTATGAATATTTAAGGTTGAAAGTGTATATGTCGAGACTGTAGACCTATTACCGTCTCGAGTGAGCTTTGAATAGTGTAAGGATTTCATCGATCTCTGAAGGAAACCTATTAAGGTTCGGAGTTCATTTTTTAAGTGTAAGTTTGTATGAGCTAGAGTTTGGATCTGTTGGTTGGACAGAAGTGAGTCATGATATCTTATCCCAGGATATTGTAGCTGCGCGATGGGAGACAGTGATTATGGATATCTCCGAAGATGTTTCTTTGGAATCAGTTGAGGAAGTGTATTTGTTTCGGTGTTGGGGCTGAGTTCAGTAGAATGTTTCTGTTGGTTTGAGGTCCGAGTTTCTCGAAGAGCTCTGGGTTAGGAATTTCTTGGCATTGGTGTTGTCAAGGAAGTTTTTGACTTCTGCATCAGCAGTGGAGTTCAGAAACAGTAGTGTGGTTCTGTTTCTTTGATGAATTGGCTAATTAAGTGTAGGCTGATCTGTTTGGTAAAGAAAGAACAGTTTTTCTTTGGTATTGGGCTTGATTGATCGCAAAAGTGACTTGCGATTGCTGAGTGTTCTTTTGGGTTATCTGATTTTTCTGGATGTCTCCACGAAGTTAGAATTTTGTCCGTATCTAGAGATTGAATTTGGTATCGACTGGATTCCAGGAGTAGTACCGATGGTTCAGCTCAGTAGTAGGATGGTTTCTGAGAATGAGTTGGTGAAGCAGCTAGAGTTTTGGAGGAACTTCTGAGTATCTTTGGAGGATCTGTTGAACCATAGTTCTAAGATATGTTGTCCAGTTTGTCCTCGAGATCATCATCAGCATTTTCATCTGCTCTGATTAGAGTAGCGCAGTGGAAGCATGGTGGCAGCTGTTTGGTGTGGGAACAACTAGAATTTGCAGTGTTTTGGATTAGAGAGTTTCTACTAGAAATTTTTCAGGATCTTAAGACCAGATTGGAATGCATCTGTGTTATCTTTCCATATAAGAAGAAGTAAGATCAGTCTGCTGATTTTGGAATTGAGTTTGTGTTCTGAGTTTTAGTCAATCTTGGAAAGATCATTTTGTTTGATTGTTTTTGGTCCAGTTTATTTCTAAGGAGAATCAGCAAGGGTTGAGCTGATCAGTAGGCAGCCCAGAATCGTCCGAAGAGTTTTTTGCATAAGAGACAAAGAAATTTGGAGTCCGTAATCAGAGATTCGATTTTGGATAAGTGTTTAGTTTCGGGATTGAATTGTCATTTTGGAAAACTGGAATTCGGTGTGTTTCACGTAACTCTGAGAGAGTACGTGTATGAGCTGTGTTTGATTGTAGAGTCAGCAGTTCAGAGAGTTTTTGTTGTTGAGTCAGACTTATCTGTATTCTGATATCCTGTTTTGTTTTGTAGATCCAGATGAGTAGAAACTCAGTAGCTTAGTAATATTGATTGTTTGGATTCTATAGAGTGAGTATCCCAGTATTTATACTTGGGGAAACTCGAGAAAATTCTATTTAGAAATCTATCTGGACAATTAGATTTGTAGATTGGATGAATTGGTTGCTATGATTGTTAGCATTTGATTGATATATGCTTGTGTTTTAAAATTAAATCTTTAATAAAATTATTAAATAACCTTTTCTTTTAAATTTCGGGGACGAAATTATTTTAAGGGGGGAGGAATGTGATATCCCGGAAATTTTGACAATAACAATTTAATAATTTATGTCAAAATTTAATTGATTTGATCATATTGTTAATAATAAATTTGAATTAAATTTAATAATCCTCTTTAAAATAAATATTTAAACTGATAATCTATCTTTAAAGGCTAATAAATTGTTTTATATTTGTAATGTATACATATCTGTATATATTATAACTAGATAAATCTTTGTTTTAAATTTAATATACATAGGCATGTTTTCTTATTCTAATATTTTTGATAAACTAAAAATTGGATTTAATTTGATATTAAGCTACTAAATAAATAACCATATGATTTTAATACTCAAGCTAAAAACTTAACTATTTAAAATCGATTTCAGCTTAAGTTTAAATTTAAATAAAAAGGTTTGTTTTGTTTTTTTATATAAGTAATTTATTAAATAAGAAGACAAATTCTTTTGTGAATTATTTTAATTTAATAATGAGTTATATTTAAACTATATTGATGATATAATATTTTTACAAATGGATTTTTAATACAAATAAAATTGTTATCTTAAATCTATGTATGTGTATTTGATAGAAAAAATGTGATTGTAAATTTGAAATAGCATCTTTAAAATTTGTTTAAAATAAAACAAGTCTTAAATATATTAATATAAATCCGATGTATGATATTAGCATAAGTATAAAAATAGATAGTAAGTAAATTAAGTGTCGATGGTTAAGTTTAAAAAGAAAAGTGAAAATAAAGTACAACCAGAAAAAAATAAAATATGTATATAACCTGTAGAATAAGTAAGCAAAAGAAAATCTATCAACATCAAAATACATATCTACATACCAGACAAAAGTATATAGGTAAGTACAAATAAAAAGATACCAACCAGGCTTGTAATATTTGTTGCCTGCAAAATAACAAAGTAAAATGAAATAACTAAAAGCAAAGAGCAAAGCAAGATTTGCAGGCAAGTGAAACTAATATATATATACAAGATAAAATAAATCATAACCAGACAAAGTCATAATAAAATTGTTAAGTACATGAAATAAACACAAACCAGGCAAGAATAAGACAAGTAAGAAATAGGTAAGAATCTTATATAGGAAGTTTAGATTATCTGCATAGTTAAGCTTCAACATGTACTAAATAGATAAAGAGTAAACATAAAGTACTATTTCAATTAATACTAGCACACCTTTTTGTCAGCTGAAATGTAAAAAAATATCTCTGACTAAAAAAAAAAAAAAAATCTGAACAAACTACATCTTCCTGTATAAGCTTGTCTGGCTTATATTTATATGCAATACTCTCTGTTCATTATCTTTCAAAACTTAGCAAACCAGAAAACATAAGTAAATTTTCATTTTTACAAACTTAAACTACTTCTATAATCTAAAGCAAGATGTTAGCAGGAAATCAAAACAGAAAGCATGTTTTTTCCAGTTTTAAAGAACAGTGCTCTGTGCATTCTCAAAGCAAAGTGAGTAACATAACAAATTTTTTATAGTTTAAGTATATAACTTTGAGGCATGCTTATCTAGTGTTTGTGAGTATGTGCTTAAGTATATCTCTGTAAATATATGAATATTTGGTTGTGTGCTTTTGCTATGTGTTTGAATGTTTTGTCTGATTTAAGTTTCCAGGTTCAAAGCTTAAATCATGAATCAATCTCTTGATCAAATCTTTATTAGTATTTAATTTTAAATCAAATATGTTTGTTGTAGTATGGGTTTTGTTTTAAAATTTTGTTTTAACTTGAAATAATCTGTATTTGCTCTGAAATTTATAAAACAATAGTGCAAATTAAATAAGTCAAATTTCAATTTAAATGTTTCATGAATTCATGTGTATAAATTAAATGTTCGAACTAAAACTTGAATTATAAAACTAAAATTACAATTTAGTGATGGGATTAGAGTGCATTTCTGGTTTGACCAAAAATGGGAATTTAAGAGATTTCTGGTGATTTCGAGAATCTGGGAGTTCGGGTTTTCCTCTGGCATTAGTAGGATTAGCAGCGGTGAGGGCAAAATTGTCGGAGTAATGGATAGATCACCGTGGTGGCCATAGGAGGTGGAGTTGTTTGTAAACCTAGTTTCGATAAGGTTGAGTTGCTTTGATCATCACGAGCTCTCTGGACAATCGAGTTTAACAAGGCCTTGGGGATCGAATGTTTGGACACTGACGAAGGTCTGGTTGGAGGAGCTGACGCTCCGGTGATCGGAGAACGAGATTGAGGGATTTTCCAGGTTTGGGTGTTTCCAGTTTTTATTTTTTTCCAGGTTCGGTTCTAAAGCCTTGAATTTGATTTCGAGTTTTTGGAGATGATCTGTAGGTTGTAGGTGAGTGAGAAGAAGGTTGCCGATGTGAAGCGACCATCGGAGATGGTCGGAGGTGGATAATGTTACTGTGCACGTGCACGGTGAGTTGGTTCTGGTGAAGGTTGTTGGGTCTGTTGCAAGCTTGTGTGGTCTCTAGTGTTTACGCGAGTTGTTGGGGGTTTTACTCGAAGCACGTTCGTATTTGACTCGGAGTAATGTAGGGGGGGCCTGGGTAAGTTAGAACAAGTTTTAAAAACCTGTAAAGTTTAAATTTTCTTTATACTGGGGTTTTAAAATGAGAAATAAATGTTTAACATAGGTATTTAAATAAAAGATGAGTTTGGATTTCAATGAATCTCAGTTTAAAATAAAATAAAGTTTTAAAGTTTTAAATTATTTGTAACCACTTTAAAAAGGGGGATTGTTGCTCGAGTTTCACTCGAGTGATTCGAGTGTCGGACTCGAAGAAATCTGGGGTTTTGCTCGAAGGAATGTTGTTTATCTCGGGTATTTTAGTTACAGGGTTTAGAACCTGTAAGTGTTATAAAACTTTTAAAACCGAGTTTTTAAATGAAAAAAATAGGTATTTAAACAAAGTTTAAATCAAGTTAAGTTTGGTTTCAAAAGTAGTTTGAATCTCGGTTTTTAAATAAATAAAGTTTTTTTAAATTTAAAATTGTTTTAAACTAATTTGAATGATAAAGAGAATTTTTAAATTTGATTTGAATTCAAAATGAAACCGTGTGTAAATTCTTTTAATCTTCTATTTTAAGATAATTACTCTTTAAGTTGTAAAATAAAAAGAAGTTTGGAATTGTTAAGATAAATTTGATTTCATTTTAAATCTTAAATTTAAAATGAAATTTAAAAGTAAATTTAAATTAAATTGTTTAAAATACCTTATTAATGATAAATTGATCATTAAATAGAAAAAGGTTTTAAAAACTTAAGGCTTTGTAATTATCAAGTTAACTAAATGGATAATTAATGACTAGAATTAATTAACTTAGAAATTAAGAGTTAAATTTATTTAAATAAGGTATAATTTGATTAATTAAGGTAAATCAATTTGTAATTAAGAATCATTAATTAAATATGGATTGATTTACAATTAATGATTGGTAATCAATTAATGAATTAATAAAGGATTAATTAATGAGTTATTAAGACTAATTTAAATGTAATTGAAATAAATCTTAGTTAATTACTTTAGGAAAAGTAATTAAAGAATTATAAATAGTTAATGAAGGTCATTAACTAAGATTATGAAATAATCAATTAATGGGATTATTTTTAATAATTAATTAAATTATTTATTTAAGATAAGCAATTGTGAATTGTTAAGTATAATTACTTAACGGAAGTAATTAAGGAATTAATTACTCATTGTAATTAATTCTATGAATTGTTTAAGTTAGTTAATCAGGTTTAATTAATTTAAATAATCATATGATGATGAGATAAGTATAATTATTTAGGGAAGTAATTGATGATAATTACTGGATGTAATTAACTGAGGGTGATTTAATAATGAAAGTAATTGGAATATAATTACTTTGTATAATTAATCAGAGAATTAATTAGAGAAAATTAATTAAGGAGTAATTAATTTATTTGATGAGTAATTAAAAATAGTTAATTGCTGAATGGTATTAATCAGAGGTGATTAATAGATGTGGTTTAATTTAAGATTAATTGCTTAAGGTAATTAATTTAAATAGGGAATTAATTAAAACGTAATTACAAATCATTAATTGATATAATTAATGATGGGATGTTAAATTTAGATTAATTAATCAATAATAAGTAATTAAAGAGTAATTAATTAGTGTAATTAAGAAGTAATGTAATGTTTGTAATTTAAGGTTAATTTCTATTTTTGGATAAGATAATTAATTTGTGAAAATAATTTAAGGATGGTTATTTGTATATAATTAAATGTTAATTAATCAAGTGTGATTAATTGAAACGAATAAATAGTGAATGATTTATTAACTGATTGATAATTGATTAATAATTATATAAGCAAGGCTTAAAATGATGAAGTTACTAATTTAATTTAAATTAAATTAATTAGAGATGATATAATTAATTTAATTCATTTTAAATTAATTATAGCTTATATGATTGCTTATATATGGATGGATGAAATTGTTTACCTTGAATGATTTAAGGTCTCAGATATGAGAAATTAATGCTATGTGATATGGATGCTTTGATTTAAATATGATGATAATATGAATTATCTGTTATGATGATAATATGCATTATCTGTTTGTAGTGATAATATTGATTATCTGTTTATGTTATTGTTGACTATCTGTTATGATATTGTAAATTATCTATCTGTGTGTAAATGGATAATTAAATTGAATTGTATTAAACTTTAAAACAACTTGGCCTTAAAAGACACGTTTGGATTTCGATGAGACTGGGATCGGGTTGCTACAATACAGCGTGATAGGGGGTTCTCGCTTTGCGTTAGGTGGCGAACGGGAGACTCTTACCCCTACATGCCCCCGGGGGTAGTATAAGGCCTTGCGGGGTTGGTTGCGAGTCGAGAGGCTGGCCGTAAAAGCAAACCCGAGGTATCACTGTGAGCCACAGCGGGGCTGGGATGGTTGAAAAGCCTACCGGTCGTGAGCCGTTGCTGATGGTTGAAAAGCATAGGACGTCACAGTTGGTATCAGAGCGCTAGGTTGAGTGAATACCTAGGCTCTTGAGTGATTTCTATCTTGAGAGAACGTATTTTTAATTTTGTAATATATAGTTATATTTATTTCTACCTATTTGTTGGGTTACCTGTCCGGGTTATCCAATATAAGTTATAAAGGTAGATAGGGTAGTGGTGTGTGTAACACGACAACCAATGGTTGGAGTATGAATATTTGAGGTTGAAAGTGTATATGTCGAGACTGTAGACCTATTACTGTCTCGAGTGAGCTTTGAATAGTGTAAGGATTTCATCGATCTCTGAAGGAAACCTGTTAAGGTTCGGAGTTCATTTTTTAAGTGTAAGTTTGGATGAGCTAGAGTTTGGATCTGTTGGTTGGACAGAAGTGAGTCATGATATCTTATCCCATGATATTGTAGCTGTGCGATGGGACACAGTGATTATGGATGTCTCCGAAGTTGTTTCTTTGGAATCAGTTGAAGAAGTGTATTTGTTTCGGTGTTGGGGCTGAGTTCAGTAGAATGTTTCTGTTGGTTTGAGGTCCGAGTTTCTCGAAGAGCTCTGGGTTAGGAATTTCTTGGCATTGGTGTTGGCAAGGAAGTTTTTGACTTCTGCATCAGCAGTGGAGTTCAGAAACAGCAGTGTGGTTCTGTATCTTTGATGAATTGGCTAATTAAGTGTAGGCTGATCTGTTTGGTAAAGAAAGAACAGTTTTTCTTTGGTATTGGGCTTGATTGATCGCAAAAGTGACTTGCGATTGCTGAGTGTTCTTTTGGGTTATCTGATTTTTCTGGATGTCTCCAGGAAGTTAGAATTTTGTCCGTATCTAGAGATTGAATTTGGTATCGACTGGATTCCAGGAGTAGTACCGATGGTTCAGCTCAGTAGTAGGATGGTTTTTGAGAATGAGTTGGTGAAGCAGCTAGAGTTTTGGAGGAACTTCTGTGTATCTTTAGAGGATCTGTTGAACCATAGTTCTAAGATATGTTGTCCATTTTGTCCTCGAGATCATCATCAGCATTTTCATCTGCTCTGATTAGAGTAGCGCAGTGAAAGCATGGTGGCAGCTGTTTGGTGTGGGAACAACTAGAATTTGCAGTGTTTTGAATTAGAGAGTTTCTACTAGAAATTTTTCAGGATCTTAAGACCAGATTGGAATGCATCTGTGTTATCTTTCCATATAAGAAGAAGTAAGATCAGTCTGCTGATTTTGGAATTGAGTTTGTGTTCTGAGTTTTAGTCAATCTTGGAAAGATCATTTTGTTTGATTGTTTTTGGTCCAGTTTGTTTCTAAGGATAATCAGCAAGGGTTGAGCTGATCAGTAGGCAGCCCAGAATCGTCCGAAGAGTTTTGTCGATAAGAGACAAAGAAATTTGGAGTCCGTAATCAGAGATTCGATTTTGGATAAGCGTTTAGTTTCGGGATTGAATTGTCATTTTGGATAATTGGAATTCGGTGTGTTTCACGTATCTCTGAGAGAGTACGTGTATGAGCTATCCTTGATTGTAGAGTCAGCAGTTCAGAGAGTTTTTGTTATTGAGTCAGACTTATCTGTATTCTGATATCCTGTTTTGTTTTGTAGATCCAGATGAGTAGAAACTCAGTAGCTTAGTAATATTGATTGTTTGGATCCTGTAGAGCGAGTATCCCAGTATTTGTACTTGGGGAAACTCGAGAAAATTCTATTTAGAATTCTATCTGGACAATTAGATTTGTAGATTGGATGAATTGGTTGCTATGATTGTTAGCATTTGATTGATATATGCTTGTGTTTTAAAATTAAATCTTTAATTAAATTATTAAATAACCTTTTTTTTAAATTTCGGGGACGAAATTCTTTTAAGGGGGGAGGAATGTGATATCCCGGAAATTTTGACAATAACAATTTAATAATTTATGTCAAAATTTAATTGATTTGATCATATTGTTAATAATAAATTTGAACTAAATTTAATAATCCTCTTTAAAATAAATATTTAAACTGATAATCTATCTTTAAAGGCTAATAAATTGTTTTATATTTGTAATGTATACATATCTGTATATATTATAACTAGATAAATCTTTGTTTTAAATTTAATATACATAGGCATGTTTTCTTATTCTAATATTTTTGATAAATTAAAATTTGGATTTAATTTGATATTAAGCTACTAAATAAATAACCATATGATTTTAATACTCAAGCTAAAAACTTAACTATTTAAAATTGATTTCAGCTTAAGTTTAAATTTAAATAAAAAGGTTTGTTTTGTTTTTTTATATAAGTAATTTATTAAATAAGAAGACAAATTCTTTTGTGAATTATTTTAATTTAATAATGAGTTATATTTAAACTATATTGATGATATAATATTTTTACAAATGGATTTTTAATACAAATAAAAATTGTTATCTTAAATCTATGTATGTGTATTAGATAGAAAAAATGTGATTGTAAATTTGAAATAGCATCTTTCAAATATGTTTAGAATAAAACAAGTCTTAAATATATTAAGTATAAATTCGATGTATGATATTAGCATAAGTATAAAAATAGATAGTAAGTAAATTAAGTGTCGATAGTTAAGTTTAAAAATAAAAGTGAAAATAAAGTACAACCAAAAAAAAAAAATATGTATATAACCTGTAGAATAAGCAAGCAAAAGAAAATCTATCAAGATCAAAATACATATCTACATACCAGACAAAAGTATATAGGTAAGTACAAATAAAAAGATACTAACCAGGCTTGTAATATTTGTTGCCTGCAAAATAACAAAGTAAAATGAAATAACTAAAAGCAAAGAGCAAAGCAAGATTTGCAGGCAAGTGAAACTAATATATATATATAATAGATAAAATAAATCATAACCTGACAAATTCATAGTAAAATTGTTAAGTACATGAAATAAACACAAACCAGGCAAGAATAAGACAAGTAAGAAATAGGTAAGAATCTTATATAGGAAGTTTAGATTATCTGTATAGTTAAGCTTCAACATGTACTAAATAGATAAAGAGTAAACATAAAGTACTATTTCAATTAATACTAGCACACCTTTTTGTCAGCCGAAATGTAAAAAAATATCTCTGACTAAAAAAAAAATATAATCTGAACAAACTACATCTTCCTGTACAAGCTTGTCTGGCTTATATTTATATGCAATACTCTCTGTTCATTATCTTTCAAAACTTAGCAATCCAGAAAACATAAGTAAATTTTCATTTTTACAAACTTAAACTACTTCTATAATCTAAAGCAAGATGTTAGCAGGAAATCAAAACAAAAAGCATGTTTTTTCCAGTTTTAAAGAACAGTGCTCTGTGCATTCTCAAAGCAAAGTGAGTAACATAACAAAATTTTTATAGTTTAAGTATATAACTCTGAGGCATGCTTATCTAGTGTTTGTGAGTATGTGCTTAAGTATATCTCTGTAAATATATGAATATTTGGTTGTGTGCTTTTGCTATGTGTTTGAATATTTTGTCTGATTTAAGTTTCCAGGTTCAAAGCTTAAATCATGAATCAATCTCTTGATCAAATCTTTATTAGTATTTAGTTTTAAATCAAATATGTTTGTTATAGTATGGGTTTTGGTTTAAAATTTTGTTTTAAGTTGAAATAATCTGTATTTACTCTGGAAATTTATAAAACAACAGTGCAATTTAAATAAGTCAAATTTCAATTTAAATGTTTCATGAATTCATGTGTATAAATTAAATTTTCGAACTAAAACTTGATTTATAAAACTAAAATTACAAATTTTAGTGATGGGATTAGAGTGCATTTCTGGTTTGACCAGAAATGGGACTTTAAGAGATTTCTGGTGATTTCGAGAATCTGGGAGTTCGGGTTTTCCTCTGGCATTAGTAGGATTAGCAGTGGTGAGGGCAAAATTGTCGGAGTAATGGATAGATCACCGTGGTGGCCATAGGAGGTCGGAGTTGTTTGTAAACCTAGTTTCGGTAAGGTTGAGTTGCTTTGATCATCACGAGCTCTCTGGGCGATCGAGTTTAACAAGGCCTTGGGGATCGAATGTTTGGACACCGACGAAGGTCTGGCTGGAGGAGCTGACGCTCCGGTGATCGGAGAACGAGATTGAGGGATTTTCCAGGTTTGGGTGTTTCCAGTTTTTATTTTTTTCCAGGTTTGGTTCTAAAGCCTCGAATTTGATTTCGAGTTTTTGGAGATGATTTGTAGGTTGTAGGTGAGTGAGAAGAAGGTTGTCGATGTGAAGCGACCATCGGAGATGGTCGGAGGTGGATAATGTTACTGTGCACATGCACGGTGAGTTGGTTCTGGTGAAGGTTGTTGGGTCTGTTGCAAGCTTGTGTGGTCTCGAGTGTTTACGCGAGTTGTTGGGGGTTTTACTCGAAGCACGTTCGTATTTGACTCGGAGTAATGTAGGGGGGACCTGGGTAAGTTACAACAAGTTTTAAAAACCTGTAAAGTTTAAATTTTATTTAAACTGGGGTTTTAAAATGAGAAATAAATGTTTAACATAGGTATTTAAATAAAAGATGAGTTTGGATTTCAATGAATCTCAGTTTAAAATAAAATAAAGTTTTAAAGTTTTAAATTTTTTGTAACCACTTTAAAAACGGGGATTGTTGCTCGAGTTTCACTCGAGTGATTCGAGTGTCGGACTCGAAGAAATCTGGGGTTTTGCTCGAAGGAATGTTGTTTATCTCGGGTATTTTAGTTACAGGGTTTAGAACCTGTAAGTGTTATAAAACTTTTAAAACCGAGTTTTTAAATGAAAAAAATAGGTATTTAAACAAAGTTTAAATCAAGTTAAGTTTGGTTTCAAAAGTAGTTTGAATCTCGGTTTTTAAATAAATAAAGTTTTTTTAAATTTAAAATTGTTTTAAACTAATTTGAATGATAAAGAGAATTTTTAAATTTGATTTGAATTCAAAATGAAACCGTGTGTAAATTCTTTTAATCTTCTATTTTAAGATAATTACTCTTTAAGTTGTAAATTAAAAAGAAGCTTGGAATTGTTAAGATAAATTTGATTTCATTTTAAATCTTAAATTTAAAATGAAATTTAAAAGTAAATTTAAATTAAATTGTTTAAAATACCTTATTAATGATAAATTGATCATTAAATAGAAAAAGGTTCTAAAAACTTAAGGCTTTGTAATTATCAAGTTAACTAAATGGATAATTAATGACTAGAATTAATTAACTTAGAAATTAAGAGTTAAATTTATTTAAATAAGGTATAAGTTAATTAATTTAAGGTAAATCAATTTGTAATTAAGAATCATTAATTAAATATGGATTGATTTACAATTAATGATTAGTAATCAATTAATGAATTAATAAAGGATTAATTAATGAGTTATTAAGACTAATTTAAATGTAATTGAAATAAATCTTAGTTAATTACTTTAGGAAAAGTAATTAAAGAATTATAAATAGTTAATGAAGGTCATTAACTAAGATTATGAAATAATCAATTAATGGGATTATTTTTAATAATTAATTAAATTATTTATTTAAGATAAGCAATTGTGAATTGTTAAGTATAATTACCTAACGGAAGTAATTAAGGAATTGATTACTCATTGTAATTAATTCTATGAATTGTTTAAGTTAGTTAATTAGGTTTAATTAATTTAAATAATCATATGATGATGAGATAAGTATAATTATTTAGGGAAGTAATTGATGATAATTACTGGATGTAATTAACTGAGGGTGATTTAATAATGAAAGTAATTAGAATATAATTACTTTTTATAATTAATCAGGGAATTAATTAGAGAAAATTAATTAAGGAGTAATTAATTTATTTGATGAGTAATTAAAAATAGTTAATTACTGAATGGTATTAATCAGAGGTGATTAATAGATGTGGTTTAATTGAAGATTAATTGCTTAAGGTAATTAATTTAAATAGAGAATTAATTAAAACATAATTACAAATCATTAATTGATATAATTAATGATGGGATGTTAAATTTAGATTAATTAATCAATAATAAGTAATTAAAGAGTAATTAATTAGTGTAATTAAGAAGTAATGTAATGTTTGTAATTTAAGGTTAATTTCTATTTTTGGATAAGATAATTAATTTGTGAAAATAATTTAAGGATGATTATTTGTATATAATTAAATGTTAATTAATCAAGTGTGATTAATTGAAACGAATAATTAGTGAATGATTTATTAACTGATTGATAATTGATTAATAATTATATAAGCAAGGCTTAAAATGATGAAGTAATTAATTTAATTTACTTTAAATTAATTAAAGATGATATAATTTATTTAATTCATTTTAAATTAATTATAGCTTATATGATTGCTTATATATGGATGGATGAAATTGTTTACCTTGAATGATTTAATGTAACGACCCAGAATTTTTATTGATTAAAATTTGAATATTTAATTAATTTTAAATATTAATAAGTGAAATTTATAAGTGAATGAATTTTATTTCGAATAATTGGATTTAATTGGATAATTAAATCAATAATTTAGTATGTTAAATTACGGAAATAAGTGAAAATTGAGTTAAATATGATTGAAAATGATTTGTAAAATTTTATTTTATCATATTGGAGTTAGAATGATATTATAGAACTTTTAAAATCTAATTTGAAGTTTATTTGTGAAAATTGAATATTTTAATATTTAATCGACTAGTGAAATTAACCAATTTTCGAACAGTCTCAGAATTTGACGAAACTAGTTTCATTGGATCCGTAATAGTTAGTTATTACCGGATTTCAATTTTTGTAGAAATCGGAGTTATCGTTTGATCGTGGCAGCTCGAAACGCATCGAATTGTTTTTAATATTAATTTGGCGAGTTAAAATAGCCATTTTTCAAACAGTCTCGGATTCCGACGAAACTAGTTTCATCGGATCCGTAATGTGATATTATTGTATGGTTTTAAATTTCGTGTCAATTGGATTTACCATTTGTCCGGTACAAATTAAAACGCCTAGAAAATCGTTTAAATCGGTTTAATTTAAATTGAACGTTTATTGCCATAACTCGCACAGATGACCGAATTAGCTTCCGAAACTTGTTCCATTGTGTCCGGAACACGGGGTAAACCCTAGAAACGCTGGTTACGGCGCGTGAATCGGAGTTCGGAATTTCCAGAATGAATAGTGTTTCGTCGGTTCCCTATAAATAGCCTTCATTCACAAATAAAAAAAAAAAAAAAACTAGCCCTAATATTCTACAGCCGCCACCCTTAGCCATCAATGGCCGAAAAACAACAGTCTTCTTCCTCATTTATCTCCCAATCCTTGCATCGTTTTGTGAAATCTCCAACTACAATATTGTAGAGCATCGAGTGATCGACATATTCAACGGATATGATCGCGAATGGAGCTGTATTTTGTGAGATAGGAAGCCGCGTTCTCTGCAGTTTGCGCACGCATTTCGAGGAGGAGGGGGAAGCCGAGTGCCACCATGTCTTGGCCGAGTGTTTCTCGTGTCGTGCTCTTCGAGGTGGAAGCTCCTGATCGATGTGAAGTGGCTTGTGGTGGTTGCAAATTGAAGCCCTAGTTAGTGATTGGTGGGTTCGGTTTGTTCCTGTACGTGAGTTTGGGGGAGAAAGTGCGCACGGTTCTGATGCAAGGGGTTTAGATCCAAGGGCCCAGATTCTCTTAGGTTTAAAATTTTAAAAATTATGTTGTAATTATTTATATAAAATTCGTATAAAACTTGTAAAATGCATATCTTTTTCATACGAGGTCGAAAACGCGCGAAACCAGTGGCATTGGAATCGTATGGACGAGCACTACGCTATGGAATTGGATTGGAGTCGTTTGGAGTTAGTGAGAATTTCGGATAAAATTAAACGTCCGTTTAATTTTATTCGAAATAAATCGCTAAAACGAAATTGAAATCAAGGTGAGAACTTCTCACTCAATCGAATCGGTTTCGATTTTATTTTAAATAGTTAGATTTAAAATATTTGAATGCATGTTTGAATAATGATTGATATCTATTGATTGTTAAAATAGACATTATGCGTCGTTAGTAAGCGGATGTTATTTATTAAAAACATATACCGCGAATATTTCATAAACAGTGAAATTGGTATTATATATAATAGCACTATATATATATTGGCATATGTATATATTGCAGTTATTGATTTCCCGCATTTGTATAGCGGATGAGACCCTATTGTGTCGTCTATTAAGCGGATAATATTTTAAATACCATATACCGCGATAACTCCGTACTGGAGCGGAATTGGTATTGTGCTAATGTTTGTGGATGCAGGAAAACAGGTTGGAGGGATCCAACTGGATTCCTCAACAGTATTTATTTGATTATGGATATTTTGATATTTGATGGACTTTCATATACGATATATGATGTCGTTGTTGTCGTGATTGGCTATTTGGTATGTAGCATCATTGGACCAAATTTTGGAATTTTAAAAGGATTTCAAAGAGATTTTTGAAAGTATACGTTTATAAAATATTTTTGGAATTGATTCATTTTAAATAAATAAACGTTATAATTTTTAATGTTATAAAAATTATGATTTTTGAGAAATATAGTAAAAGGCTGATTTTTGAAAATATGAGGCTAATGATTTTGTAAAATAGTTTAATCGGGATTTTTGAATTTATTATAAAAGTTTAAATATAGGGTTTATAAATTTGATTGTTTTATAAATCAAAATGGTGAAATTATAAAGGGGATTAAAGATGTTTTAAAAGAATAATAATATAAATTGATTTATATAAAAGATTTATAAAATTGATAATTTATAAATGAAAATATTTGAATTATAAAACGAGTTTTTATAAATGTTAGAATGAATTATGAATGGATTTCATAAATGAATGAAATTTATAGAATTATAAACTGTGAAATAGAAATGGAATTTTATAAGCAGTAGCTTTATAGAATTTGTAAAGTTATTAAAAGAATGGTTTTGGATAAATAAATGAATCTTATAAGTTATAAGATTTATAATTTGGGAAGTTTAAAAGAACGATTTTGTAAAATAATCGTTTTATAAGCATTTTACTTATAACATGAACTTTTGTTTTATAATTGAGTTATAAATTGAATAGGTTAATAAAGGAATTTATAAAAGGAAGTTGTTATAAAATAAATAGAAATGGAGTTTATAAACGTTGTTTTATAAATTCGCAAACGACTTATTTTGATAAGAAAATTGTTGTAACTATTAATGGAGTTATATTCACGTTTTAGGCAGTGAATAATCCCTTAAAATAGAATGAATAGAAATGATGAAGTTGGTTAACGAAGTATATTCACGATTTTGAATAGTGAATAATATGTTAAAGAAAATGTTTAGAAGGTGATATTTTAAATAGAATTAAAACAAGCTAACGATGTTTTAAAATATGTTGACATTCGAAACCATAGATTTCAACATTCATTGTTGAAATAGATGTTTTCGAGAAATAAAAAGGAAATGGTGGACTATAACACTATTGTTATAGTAAATGATTTCCGAAAGGAAATGTTTTGTATAGTATTGGGATTTATATATCTATTTTAATTTCGAACCCCTATACTAGTGATTTTGGGTTGTCGTAACGATGTTTTACGTAACATTCGTTTTGGCCCAAATAAATATGTTTAAGAGAATGATTTCCTTAAAGAATGAAATATATACTTAATCTCGATTTAAGTATATTGAATATTTTCCAAGTGTTGAAAATAAATAAAATTTGTGAATTACTTATGAATAAATAAGTATGGAAATGTTTTCCAGTATAAAGTGAATATTTTGAGAATTTATCTTTTTGAAGATAAATTGCAATGAAAAATTGAAATCGTATATGCATGGATATTGTGAAATATAAATTCACTAAGGAATTTATAAAAGAAAGTGGAATTTGTTTAAAAATAAATATTGATTTATTTTTGAGGAATTGAAATTATATATCTTGTAAAGATATGAATTTTGGGAAATAAATAATTTGGAAAATTATTTGGAATCTGGTGATGTTGTGCATATTCATTGATAGTTCAATAACCGACTATCAATATTTACCTTTGAAAGGTATTTGTTGGGATTTGTTGAATTTGAATGCTACACTTGTTTTTAAATTATTGCGCTCGTTATTCGGATTACCCATTCCGAATAGTGATACGACGTAATGGATAGCATTGAAGATCGGTGTTGAAGACCCGGTATTTGCGAGAGCGATAGGATGACCTGTCGATTGACTCTGCACCGAGTTGCTCCGGTATAGAGTTCTCCATATGTGATGGAAAATCCGATCAGGATTGTGGATATCCGGATTGCAAGGACTTATTTGTAAGTGCCTTCGGTTCTGTTCGAGCCCGGAACAGACTTGTATGGATTGTATGTCTGACATTACAAATTGAGATATAAAGCAGATTTCTTTCAAATATATTTCTGTTGGTGGCGGAGAATTTATTCTTTTAGCTTAACACCCTTCTCTGAGACGTATGAGCTCAGAGGTTATGTAGTTGAAGGTTATCAGCAATATATTCCTAATTTGGTAATGCGACATGCTGAGTGTTGCTGTTAAATGATCATTGTGTTGATTATTTGTGATAGGATCATTTATTTGATCGTCTATCCTGGTGATCATTTCTATGATCATTTGTTGACCCAAAGCATGGCTTTTGTATAAAGTATGTTTTTGTGGACGTGACTTCGTCGAGCCTCACACCCCGGAATGGTCAAAACAGGAAAGATGCGGCAAGGTTATGAGGGGTAGCGCCCTTTAGGGTATGTGCGTTTCCTTCTGGAAAAGGGTGGTATCATGGTATGGAGCCCAGATACTTACTCATGTTGAAAACACTTTATGATTGTGTGATGATGGTGACGAGCGCCCGGTTAAAGGTCCCAAAGGACCGGGGGATGGCATATTCGGTCAGTTGTTACTCAGTTAGGGGTAACCCGGCCTTGTGTTGGTAGAGATCCGGTTTGGTTCTCGGGGATGTCCTTCCAGAGGCATTCTCATATGGCAATGGGAAGTTCCTTGGCCTGATCATTCGTTGGAAATCCAATTCCCAATACGAAACCCTGTACGGTTTTAGTTGTAGAACCTGCCATTTACTTATGGTGGTCACCACTGTTTAGATGGTAGCTATAGTAGGCATAGTTCGAAATGTCTATGCTGGCTAAGATTTATATCTTTATTTTCGAAATGAATTTTTCTCTACACTATGCACTAGTAATAATATCAAATGTTCTTTTAAATGCGTATCAAGCATCTTTGACTATCATAAGGAGAAATCTCCTCCGATTCTGCGTTTGCATTGTGTGTGTGTGCGGGAGGCCTTATGGTAGTCTCATTTTTAAAAGCATTGCGAATTGACTTTAAAAATATTCTTCTATTTTGTTTTCAAAGATAAATAAACTGTTTTGAGTTCTCACACCAGTCACATGACTGACTTGGAGTTTATTGTTTTCCTTCCTAAACTCTGGGTGCCCACCAATTTCCACACGGGCAGTCAAGAGTTAAGGTTTATCAGGATATTCTGGATATTCTGGAGTTGCTGGAGGCAAGCTGGATGGCATGGCGTATTACTAGTATATAGTATTTCTTTTTCCGCTGCACTGTTTGTTGTTGTACACTCTGATGATGATGTAATGTAATGTATAAAATGTAATAACTGATATAATTCTTTGTTTAAAGATTATTCATTTATTATTATATGTTGTTCCGCTGCGAATTGTGAGATTCTGATATTGTTCTGTTGTTTTCTTTCCGTTCTATTTTCTTTCCTCTCCATTTTTCTATCTTTCTCTCTCTTTTCTCCCTTCTTCTTTTTTCTTAAACCCTCAGTGTTCGGTTTTCCGGCATCCGACTGATTGGCATTCGATACAGTGGACGTATTAATGTCGATATTCGGGAGTCGAAGAATCGGGTCCTGACATTTAAGATCTCAGATATGAGAAATTGATGCAATGTGATATGGATGCTTTGATTTAAATATGATGATAATATGAATTATCTGTTATGATGATAATATGCATTATCTGTTTGTAGTGATAATATTGATTATCTGTTTATGTTGATGTTGACTATCTATTATGATATTGTAAATTATCTATCTGTGTGTAAATGGATAATTGAATTGAATTGTTTTAAACTTTAAAACAACTTGGCCTTAAAAGACACGTTTGGATTTCGATGAGACCGGGATCGGGTTTTCCATATTTGGAAGTCCGAAAACCACATCGATTCCAAATTAACGATAGGTCGTGAATTTGAAGTGAAGATGAAGATTCAGAATGCAAGGGTTATCGTCGTTAACTCTGAAGGTAATTCCAAAATAAGTGTAACGAGATAATGCCTTCGGTTTCATTCGAACCCGGAACGAACTTGTATGGATTGAATGCTTACAAACCATCGTCAGGTGGGCGATGAGTATTCTAAGAAATGTGTTCTCTAAAGGTAATCGTAGCCTCAAGCCTCATCAACCGGGAATGGCTAAAACAGGGGAGGTGCAGCAATGTTAGGTGGGTCATGCCCAAGCAGGACAAGATTTTCCTCTGTCTAGATGTCCCTTTTTATTCGGCTGTGTGGACAGTTGTGAGCTCCAACTGTCGGGGTTGTCTTGTTCGGGACTGTTCAGTAAGAAATGGTTCCGGCCTTGTGTTGCAGGGGGTCGGGAGTGATCCTCGGTACGTTGATCTAGGCCACGTACTGTGACGGGCGTTACCCCACTAGCCCTGCCATTGTATGGAATCCAAAATCCAATAAGTGCCAACGGTTTTGATTGTATTACCCACTTTTGTGGCTAGTAGCTGGAATTTAATGAATGTAACAATTTCGGGTATTTTCTATTTACTTGAAAATCCTAGACCTATTATAATATCACTGAATTTCCTATCAAATGTTTTGGTTAGCGTAAGGTAAAAACTTACCCGTGTTTATTTGTGGGGAGTCTTACGTGATACCTTTTATTTTCAAATGTTTTTCAAAGTTAAGTAACTTTAACCTGTTACTCATACCAGAACCATGTCTGACCCGGAGTTTATTTTTTTTTTCATCATAAACTCTCGGGTACCCAAATTTTTACGGGTAGCTAAGGGATTCAGGTTAGCTTTGACGAACTCTGGAGGAGCAATGGAGCAGGAGGCTTCAGCGCTGTAGATATAAGTATAGTTCCGCTGTGTTGGTATCTTTGGGTTATTTTTTTGAGTTGTGTTGTATTAACTAGATAGGTGTTTATAACTGTCTAGTATGTGATGTATTATCTGTATAACTTTGATGGATGTTGTATATTATGTAAATACTTATGTGATTATTATAATTTATTCGTTCCGCTGTGAGATTCTGATGTTGTTGTTCTTTCTTCTCTATCTTTTCGATTTTCTCATCCCTTTCTTTCTTCAAGACGAACCGGATTTCTGGAGTCAGGAACCCGGGTCGTTACACTTCAACTCATGTTTTTTTCCTCACTTTTTTCTTTAGATGATTCAAGTATCTATGAAAAATTAATTTACATTAACTTTTACTTTCGAATATATTAAATTAATAGCTAACATATTTCACACCTCTCGAATGGATACATCCATCTATATTGCACAGGACCTTGAAGTCGTGCTTCAGATGGGTGATGAATAGGTAAATGTTCAAGTACATTGAAAAAAACTGGTGGAAATATTTTCTCTACTTTGCAGAGAAATATTGGAATATCTTCTTCAAGTTTACATAAACGTTGCACTTTTAACGTAGTTGAGCAAAGCTCTTTGTAAAACAGACTAAGTTCCATTATTACCTTTCAAAGTTTTAAGGGCAATAGTTCTTTAAATACAACAGGTAATAAATTTTCCATCATTATGTGATAGTCGCGGTTTTTATTCCACTCAATCTACCACTTTTAAATTCCACAAATCTACGAAGATTTGATGGAATCCCATTAGTATACTTAATCCTTCCACCCATTTTAGTACAACGTTAACTTGATTATTATCTAACTCATAACGCGCTTTGGATTTTTCTTATTGTCGTTTGGTTTCGTATAAAGCTCAGGACGTTTGCATAATTCATGTATTTCGCATATTGATTTCAAATTATTCTTAGTCTTTCCTTAACATTCAAAATTGTGTTAAAAACATTATCAAATACATTTTTCTCGTTGTGCGTCACATCAATATTATGACGAAGCATAAGATTTTTCCAATAAGGTAACTCTCAAAATATACTTTGTTTGCACCAATTATGAATAGTCGATTTACCTGTAATTTATGTTTGCACTCCAGTTTCATGTTTCTTCGGATTGTCCCTTACAAGTTCATATATGTCTTCGCTTGATCATATCTTTGGTGGTTGTCTGGTTTGTATTCCAATAGCTAAAGATTTTTTTCTATCTTCTCTGAAGGGACCACTAACATGGAGAAAACATCGATGACAGTCAAACCATGAAATTTTCGTACCATTTGGCAAAGAAAATGCCCATGTTTCTTCCATGCAATAAGGATAAGCTAGATGATCGGATGTACTCCATCATGAAAGCATTGCATAAGTAGGAAAATCAGTTATAGTCCACAACAAAGAAGCAAACATATGAAATTTTTTTCCTTTGAAACGTCGTATGTTTCTACTCCTTCGTTTCATAGTGATTTTAACTCCTCAATCAACAGTTGTAAATAAACATTGATTCCTTCTGTTGGATTGTCGGGGCCAAGAAAGACAACAGTAAAAAACATATACTGCATTTTTAAACACATCCGCGGAGGTAAATTATAAGGTGTGATGATATTGGGCCAAGATGAATATTTAGCATCAAATTGAGAAAATGATGAAAATCCATCCGTACATAATCCAAGTCTAACATTACGACTCTCCGCTGCAAATTAGGATAAGTTTTGTCGAAATGCTTCCATGCTTCTCCATCGGCTGGATGTGTCAACGTATCTTCTTCCTCTGTCCTCACACTATATCATCTCATATGAGGTGTAGTTATAGAAGATGCGTATAATCTTTGAAATCTAGAAGTGATGGGCAAATAATGCATACGTTTGTATGGAAATTCATTTCCCTTCGTTTTTCTTAGTTTGTACCATTCCTCGTTACATTTCTACACTTCAAGAGTGATGTCCTCTTTTCAAAACATGTATCCATTTAAACATATATCTATTTTTTGATAAGGTAAACCAAAAGCCGACATAAGTTTTTAAACTTCATTATGATTTTCACACATTAAATTATCGGACGGCATGTGTCATTTTACAGTTTGTAAAACAGTTGTAAATTCGGCTTCGGTGATGTTATGTTTTGACTTCATCGTAATGTATTACGTAGTTACTGATAGATGAGTACCGCTTTTACAACCATCCAAAAGAGGTTTCTTAGCAGCATCCAATAAATTGTAATTCTTTTTTGTTTCAATATTTGGTTCTTCAACATTTACATCGTCGTCATCAACTTCGACCGTAGGAAACATTGATCGTGCTGCATCTTCAACCATATTTTCTATACAGTTCATTATAACAATTTCATTACCAGCAATCTCTAATTCAGACTCTATAGGAGTATGTACTACAACTTCTCCATGACGATCCTAAATATAATACTCCGATACGAAACCGTATGTGCACAAATGAACTTTCACAATCTCTGGTAACAAAAACTTCAAATGTTTGCATCTACTACACGGACAACGAATTTCTACATCATTTTCGTTATTACTTAAAACGAATTCAATAAATACATTTATACCATTATAAAAATCTTCCTTTACTAAGCCTCTCAATCCTCTTCTTTGATACATCTATCTCCTCCGATTAACAAAATAATCGGTAATTTTTCCAATTTAAAAATATATATCATAAATTAAAAAAAATGGCCATTTTGCGAAGTGACATTTTATTTTTCAATGCATTGATACATAATCTTATATGTGTCAATTTTACCCCACTTAAGAATACAATATTGAAATGTTGGTTTATGGTTTTATTTTTTGCTGGTCAGTCATCCTACTTCCCATTACAAACATAGTAAACACTTACATTTCATACTTTATTTATTTTAAACGATTCAACAAAATTTCAACAGCACTTTTCCTTTCTTTCGTGCATTGCACACAAATGCTTGTACATAGAAAACAAAAAAGAAAAGTGACGGCAAAATTTTGTGAACCGTTTAAAACAAAATAATGTACGAAATGAAATTGTTTACTGTGTTTATAACTTGTCTAATATAGGGACAAATCCAACAAGTATTGTACCAGATGAATATAAATATCTGTTTTATGACAAAAACAAATATTTATATAAAAATCATGTACAACACTTGTCGGATGGGGCCAAAAACTCTTTAAGGGACATAATAAAAAAGTAATTTATACAAAAATTGAAAGTTTTATAGTTATTCTTCTTATTTATTATATAATATATTATTGTTTATAAATGGTTGAAAATTTATTAATTTTATATGTTTCAAAGAATTATTGATTTACCACATTATTCCACGTATTTTCTTGAATAAGGTTGCTTCGATATTGTTGTCATTTACCAATGCAGTCAATTTCATTTTGAGACTTATTCATTTAGTTTTATACAAGTCAAGATGTTTAGAAGCAATGGACATGGATGATTCTAACTCCGACCGAAGTTGAAAGTATCTCTCTTTTTCGATAAGTAACTTTTTTTCAAGTTCTATGGCTTTTAGTTTGAGTACAGAGGGAGAATAGACCAATTAACATAAGACAATGCTAGAAATAACACATATAATGGTTTCACACATACACAAATTCACAAATCACACCTACTCTTTACAATTTCATGCTAACAAATGAAATAGTTATACTATGTGATATTATAAATCATTATTAGCTATTAGAAACAATTAGAATCACTAAATAGCCCTAATTTATCAACTTATGCAAATCTAGATTTAGGGTAAAAATTTGGTTTTTCAGGAAAATAAGATATTATACCTGAGACTGGAAGCAACAGAGAGTGATTAAGCAGCCGTGGAGGATCCGAAAACTTGAATTTGGGGATTGGAATCAAGAAATTGGGTTTTAAGGTTTATCCCTTTTTTCGTACATTGAAATGAGGAAGAAGGTCTTGACTAAGACCTGTAATTCGTGAATTTGCAACGGTTTTCGACGGTCCGTCGAAAGCCGTCGGAAAAAGGCCCTCGGAAGCCGTCGCCAGTTGCTGTCGGCATTTCAGCATTTTCTAGTAGTGGTAGTCCCATCAACCGATGTTAAAATAACCCAGGATACCCTAAAACCACTGAGGGATGTGCTTTTAGCTTCGCACTTTAATTTATATAAAAGCATGTCAGAGACTAAGAATAATAGAGAAGAGCATCTGGTTCTTCGTCTTTATCTTAATCCTCGTATAAATTTCCCCGTACAATATATTCAATTGAATATCAGTAATTTTTTTAATGTTAACATATTTTGAAAAAAAATTATAACCTAAATTTGAGGGAACAACAGTGGATTAAAATATTGATGATGGAATGAAATTTGGTTTGGAAATGACGGTACTTGTTAAAGCCGTAAATAATGAACTGGAATAAGGAGGGGGTGTTTTGGGAAGATTAGAGAATATATCTTTAATTTAAAATAACTATGTTCTAAGAGCATCTCTAAAAAGAGTATATATTACAAAATGTATTACGTAACCCCAACTCTCCAACGTGGGGTAAATTTTATGATCGATTACATATTCAAGCCATTTGGTTTAGAATTTGTAATCAATTGGTGCTTATTTAACAAGCATCCAAATTTCTCCTCACTTCTATATAACCGCACACAAACTTTAATTTTTCGCTACAACAATCAATTACAAAAAATTCTCTCTAGCCTAAATTCTATTTCGCAAAATGTTTTGTGATTTCGGCGTTAATGCTACAAGATGCAGTTTCAAGGGGCTTAATATTGAAGAAAACACAATTCCAATTGGACGGGTGTTCACTACTTCTTGTTAGACAATGAACGTAAGGTTTTGATTCATGCTATTTTGGTGTACACTTTCAACCGTTTTGACCCATGGTACTGACCAAAGTGCTTGAAACATCCCACGTTTATACCCATATTATTCAAGAGTATTACTGAGTAACACTATTAGATAATATGGTGAATGAGTCGATATGAGATACACATGTGAATATTCATTTGGGCTAACACTGGTATGTATTTTAAACAATGAACAAATAGCTCACATATACGTACACAATATCGGTACAAAATAATAAACACATGTGTTTCTAGGATGGAATAATTTATAAAGTATAGTAAGTCACATAGAATACAAAGTCAGAATCGCAACGATAACATGTAATATATATAATATATTAGACTATATGGATACAAAACATCTCAAATGCCAATCGGTACAATGCTATATAGAAAATAATAAATATATAACCCAATATCATATATATGTATGTATGTATATATATATATATATATATATATATATTAAATCAATGTCATACAAATATGATACAGCGAACTTAAGGTAAGTCTCCTCTAAGCCCATTAAATACATATTGGTCACGTCATCCCTATGCATGAAATGCCTCCGACTGACCCAAGTATTACATAAATAACACACGGATCAAACTATGTCTAATTAAGAATCTATAATATAGAAAATACAGTATAACAGGGAATAGTAATATATTACACTACTAGGGATTCTCAAGTCGACAATTAATGTGTCAATATGTGTGTTTGTGTGTATGTTTATATATATATATATATATATATATATATATATATATATATGATATGGAGATATACATAAGGAATATGATTAAAATACCATAGATAATCATCAATGCATTGCATCACATGAGTATCTCAAAACTGAGAATAAAGATGCGATCATCTATATAGAAGCAAATCAGAAATCATAGAATCAATAACAATTGGATGAATCATTCATATCCAGAGATCATCATCAAAATCCATAAATTCAACAGAAAGAGTTTGTGCTAGCATATGGCATTGCCCAAATAAATCAATAATGAGTAAGCCATCTGCCTAAAGATAATAGACAGTCTATCCATCAATCACATAAAAATAAGATACGGGGATTTACTATATCCTGGACATAGTCTCAGTTAAGAATACAAATAGTATATGTCTATCTACCACACACATTGGAACCATATGGGAGACAGATAGCAAGTCTTCCAACTTCAGAAGCTTCCTACGTGTCCATCTGACACTGCTCCGACGGTCGTCGGTTGCCTTTCCCTCGGTATTATGATAATATCCACCGCATGTCATAGCATGCTACAGGATCACGCTCTACATCAATCACAACCTAGTACTTTTCCCCTATAGGTAACTGACTACTAGCCTAAGTGGCATAGGGGAAAACACATATATGCCGACACACAACTAAATGTATGAAATGGTGTCGTAGATCCAGGGCAAAACCACGTGATCAGGCTGCCAGGGTGGATATTGGCCAATCTGGTTCACTACCGAAATATGAACGGAGTTGGAAAAAATAGGTAGACACATAGTATCTATATTCGATAGCTAACACATATCTGCTAATAAATTGTAACACATGGTCGTTTATATTTTTACCATACAGCTTGATATTATTGTCGATACACGGCTATATACGATTGCTTACACATGGCAATACGCAAAATCGCTACCACACAGCTTGATACCGTTGTTGACACATGGCTCTATATATTGCTGCCACACAGCTTGATACTCATGGCTTACTGCAGCGAGTCTCCATAGATTCTCATCATAAGAGTGTCATCTACTTACAATGAACAACCGAATAAATATCATAACGGTGTCTCATACCACCGTGTGATGCTCAAAATTTTATTCACTGCTTATAAACCCCACTTAATCATCATAATATTCTATATAACGAGTCTAAAAAATAATAGGAGAAACATTACCGAATGTCACATTCCAAACGGTATTATACCTCTGTGTATTCAGATTTCTCCCTGGAGAATTAAATAACAAAATAAATATAAAATATCATAAATCCATTCAGAAGGAAGTCATTGCCGTATCATATTAAATCACTAAGAAATATCCACATCAATGATGAATCATTCATACAATCCAATTCAATAAACATGAACAGAATTATCAGAATAGAAGCAAAAAAATAGTATATTCAAATAAATATATAGCAATGAATCATTCACAACATATAACTTCTACCAGTTTGTATAAATACGTTAGATAATTTGTAGATATAATAATCTATTTAGGTTCCTATTTAATTACACTATAAACTTCACTTCATTTGTTTAATAAACTTCAAATTATATTTACATTTATATTTACATTCATATATAATATATCAGTATCTATTTTTATTAGTGTTTTGAGTATTTTATGTATAATTATTTTAGTTTATTTTATCTTTTAATATATATGTATGTATGTATATTTCAATTTAAATACACATACACACACATTTGATGATTGCACACAAATACACATAAAATCATGCACCAGACACACGTAATTTCACAAACACATGCATAGAAATACAAACTCACATAGGATTTCACACAAATGCACACACCTATGTAGTGCCTCATACAAAAGTGCCACAATTCTTTATCACGTTCAGTTCCCAAAATGTGCGTGTGTGTTTGTTGCAAAAACATCTTATACTTTATTGTGTACTTTCGACCTGCTTATATACATGCATGCACAAACTCAGATTTACACAGGCACGAACACAGGCACACAAGATCACATACCCAACACACAGGAATACACACGCACATCATATATTAACACGCACAGCACACATTAACATAGGCACATCATAAATTAACATCCACCGCATACATTATCACACGCACAGCACCCATTAACACACACAGCACACTCATGCATAGGCTTACTCATACAGGTTGCACTCACACACTCGCCGCAGCATGCACTTGCCTTTACACCGCATTTACAGAATTCCACTCGGCGGTGCATAGAACAATGAATTACATGATACAATAGTGCCACATTTTTCATCTTCATCAGTTCCACATTAAATATATTTATAACTATTGTACGATATCTTAAAATTTAAATATACATGCACTCACTATGGCAAAAAAACGCATCAGACGACAGATATGGCTTATTGTACGAAAGCATATCTATAGCATATCATACCATAGATATGCCCCGTCGTCTCACTACTAAAAAGGCTTCGTAAAGCGATAGAGACTAGCAATGATTAAAAAAAAACGGTCGTCGCTAGCCGTCGCTTATCTCGATTATACAGATCTGCAAGTCGAGAGAAACAATTCATTTGCAGTCACCCCCAATTTTGCTCAGCTCCGTCTCCCCTTGCAATCAGCCGCCACCATCCGTCACCATAAGCCGTCGCAACCTCGCATCGCTAATTTCAACCCCTCCAAACTTGTCGGTATCTCCTATTTTCCATTATCTTTGTTTAATTTAGATTTAAATTAAATTAGTTGATGATTTAGGGATTTGAAATTGGATGATTTACGGGTTTGGAATTGATGAATATATGTTATTAGTTTATGATATATAGTTTATTATTTGAATTGGGTATATAATGTTAAACCTAATTTAGAATATTAGTTGACTATATGTTTGAAAATGGTGATTATTGTGTATTAGGTGATGATAATTAGTGTTGATTTGGTGGTATTAATTAGTGAATTTATTGTTCACTATGTTGTTAAAAATTATGGCTAATTTAAAATCCAAAAAATAGTCCATGATTATTGAATAATATGTTTATTGATAAGTTTACGAGAATATTTGTTATATTGTTATAAGTGCTAACTACTTATTTAGTTCACAAAATCGTTAATTAAAATTTATGTAGTTAAACAAAAGTTAAAATACGTTTTAAAATTTTAGATTTAATTAATAAATATTTAAATAGTTAAATGAAATATAAAATAGTTTTTGTAGTTGTTAAAATGGTAACTCATAGTTCCCATTTGTGAGATAAGCAATATTTTCCGAATTACTGATTGTTCCCATGGATTTTGATTCATAATTAAACGAATTCTATTTGGATACATTACTAAAAAACTTAAGATCATTATTTCACTATAGACCACTAATACTTCAATATTAATATTTTTTAATTTTTGCTTTATTTATGTGAACCCCTTAGAGAATTTTTGGCCCCGTCTGACAAGTGTTGTATATGATCGTTATATGGATATTCATTTTTCCACAGAACGGACATCTATATTCATCTGATACAACATTTGTTGGATTTGTCCTAGTACTTGGACAAGTTACAAATACAATAAAGTAATCATATTTTATAAATCATTTCAGTTTAAACGGTTCAGAAAATTTCGATGGCACTTCCTTTTTTCCCTGTGTACATGCATTTTTGTACAATATAGGGACTAAAGGGAAGTGCTGCCGAAATTTTTTAGAATCGTTTAACCTAAAATGATTTATAAAATATGATTGCGTTATTGTATTTGTAATAGAAAGTAGGATAACCGACCGTCAAAGTAAAAAAACAATAAACTTAAGAATTGAAACTTTGAATGCAGTATTTATATGAATTTGTTAAAATAGTAAAGGGTTATATATGAATTTTTACATTACTTTAATATGAAGTGTGTTATTCAATCTTCTAACCTACATTTTACAAATCAGGAAATATGTTCGATTATTTTCTCAATCGTAGTTGGATGTATGAACCTCGAAAAGATATGAAAGGATCAATAAAAGAACGTTTCCGTAACGGTGTACACGTATTTATTAGATTTGCTCAATCTAATAATCGAAATAACGTAGACATTCATTGTCCGTGTAGTAAGTGCAAACATTTGAAACCTTGGAAACCAGATATAGTAGAAGTACATTTGTACAAATTTGGTTTTGCGCCGAATTATTACTTATGGGATCGTCATGGAGAACTTGTTCAAGCTACACCTAATCCTGTAGTGTTAGAGGACGATAATACTATGACCAATCCTATAGAAAGCATGGTGCATGATGTTGCACGATCAATGTTTCCTACCTTTGACCAAGGTGGTGATGGGAATGAATACGTTGACGAAGAGCCGATCGCGGAAGCTAAAAAAATTTATGATTTATTGGATTCTGCTAGAGGCCATTATGGGATGGATGTACAAGCGGAACCGAATTATCTGTAACCGCCGAATACATCACTATGAAATCGAAATTTAATCTTACAGAAGCTGCATTTACAGCAGTTGTCCAAACTACAAAACGACACATGCCACCTAATAATTTGATGTGTGGTAGTCATTATAAAGTAAAAAAAACTTATGTTTGCTTTTGGATTGCCGTACCAGAAGATAGACACATGTGTAAAAGGTTGCATGCTGCATTGGAAAGAAGACGCTCATCTTACTAAATGCAAAATATGTAACAAGGAAAGATACAAACCAAGAAAAAAGAAAGGAAAAAAAGTTCCATATAAGAGGATGCATTATTTACCCATCACTCCCAGACTTCAACGGTTATATGCATCTTCTGATACAGCATATCATACGTGATGGCACAGTGTGAGAACACCAGAAGAAGGAACTTTGATACATCCATATGATGGAGAAGCATGGAAACATTTCGATAAGACTTATTCTGAATTTGCGGCAGAGAGCCGTAATGTTAGATTTGGCTTACTTACGGATGGATTTTTGCCATTTTCTCAGTTTGGTAGTAAATATTCATCATGGCCTATTATTATTACTCCTTATAATTTACCTCCATGGATGTGTATGAAAAACTCCATATATGTTTCTAACGATTGTCGTCTCCGGTCCCAATGATCCGATACAAGGAATTGATGTTTATTTACAACCACTAATCGACGAGTTGAAAACACTATGACATGAAGGAGTTAAAACGTACGGCATTTCGAAAAAAAGGAATTTTCATATGTTTTCTTCTTTATTATGTACTATTAGTGATTTTCCCGTGTATGGCATGCTTTCAGGTTGGAGCACATCTGGACGTCTAGCTTGTCCTAATTGTATGGATGAAACACGAGCATTTTCATTAAAGTATGAAAAGAAAATTTCTTGGTTTGACTATCATCGGTCTTTTCTATATATCAATCATAAATTTAGAACGGATAAAAAGAATTTTAAAGCAAACAGAGTAGAGAGTATGCTACCACCTAAGGTTTGAACAAATGAAGAGGTATATGAAATTGTAAAAGACTACCCAAAGATACATGAAACTGGGGTACAGGTTGAAATTCCAGGTAAATCGGACATTCATAACCGGTGCAAGCAAAGTATATTCTGGGAGTTACCGTACTGGAAAAATCTTCTACTCCGACAAAACATTGACGTCATGCACAACGAAAAAAACATGTTTGACAACGTGTTTAATACAATTCTGAATGTGAAGGGGAAAACCAAGGACGATGCGAATTCAAGACGTGATATATTACACTTTTGTAAGCGGCCCGAACTTCAATCATACGATGATAATAAGAAACCCAAAGCATGCTATGAGCTAGACAATAAGCAAGTAAAATTCGTTCTAAAGTGGGTGGAAGGACTTAGATGTCCTGATGGGATTTCTTCTAACCTCCGTAGATGTATTGACTTTAAAAACAGCAAATTGAGTGGGATGAAAAGTCACGATTGCCACATTATGATGGAGTATTTTTTTTCCCGTGATTTTCAAAGAACTGCTGCCTGCAAAAATATGGAGTGTTATAACAGAATTAAGTATGTTTTATAAACAGCTTTGTTCTTAGACGTTAAAGGTAGATCGTATACATAAACTTGAAGCAGAATCCCTGTACTTCTACGCAAACTGGAGAAACTATTTCCACCTGGTTTTTTTAATGTAATGGAGCATTTACTTGTTCATCGTCCATCTGAAGCACTCCCTCGTGGCTCTCTGTAATATGGATGGATGTATCCATTTGAGAGGTAATTTATTTAATTTCGGTTTTTGTACCACCATATAAATTTAATTAATTTTGTTATAGGTACCTGAATCATTTGAAGTAAAAAAAATTAGACAAAAAACACGAGTAGAAGGTTCGATTTGCAAATCGTACCTTGAAGAAGAAGCTTCATTTTTTTTCTCACTTTACTTTAGTAACGATGTGAATTTATCGTTCGTAAGTGTTTCCCGTAATGAAGAAACTATTGAGCAAGATTTTTCTCAAAAAATGTTATCTATTTTTAGACAACATGGAAGACCTGCTGGAAAATTTATGGAAATATGGTTAGATGATAGAGATTACCATGTGGCACACACATATGTACTTCAAAATTGTGCTGAAGTTGCATCATTCGTCAGGTAATTATGAATTCATATATAATTCAATTATACATGTATATATTAATTATAAAGGAATATAATACATATTTGTAGCATATTCGAATCACAACATCCATCTGGCGATCTCAGTAAACAATTTGCTGGATGGTTTTCAAACTACGTTCATGATACAGAAAATTGTGTTGTTGACGAAGGATTACGATATCTTGCTATTGGACCAAAACGAAATGTCAAGACTTATCCAATATTCTTCGTCAATGGATTTAAATTCAACATCAAAGATTACGGAGCTGAAAAATTAACATATAACAGTGGTGTATTTGTCAAGGGAAGTGATGATCCAGAGAAGCATATAAAAGATTTCTACGGCGTCTTAATACAAGTTTTAGAGTTGACATATTATATACAACCTGTAGAGAAAGTTTTTTTATTCAAATGCAACTGGTTTAGCAATGTTCCTGGCTCTGGAATTAACATGCACAAAGATTATAAGCTAATTGAAATAAGGCATACGTTGCATTACTATAAGTATGATCCTTTTGTATTAGCTAAGCAAGCTTTACAAGTTTATTCGCTCCATATCCGTCCTTAAAAAAAGATAAAGCAGACTGGTGGGCTATTTTTAAAACGAAGGCAAGATATACATTTGATGGAAATAATATTCCAGATGAAGCACCGTATCAAGCGAATCTCGAGCCAAATACTGAAATAGTGATAATCGATGACATTGATGTAGGGTCGTTGACTGTTGAATCGAATGTTTTAATAGATGCATCTGTAAGTACCGAAGAAAATGATATAGAGTACGAAACCGAGTCTGAATCATAATATGACGAAGACTGATCATAGATGGCATCGCTTGTTGTATAATTGTGAGCTATGTATTAACAATAATGACTATGTTCTATAATATTCTGAGCTATGTAATAATAATGATGACTATATATGATCTGTATCATTCTGAGTTATGCATTATTCTTTTCATGTACGCTTTTTTCAATGATTATGTGCAGAGTATGCTTATGTGATGATTATCACTTGATTAATAATTATGAGATGAATATGCAATGATTAATGATTATGTGATATTGATTCATGATTATTTGATGCTTATGTTATCAGTACTCTTTTCTAAGCAGTGTATGATATTATATATATGTTTGTCAGTTATGTCTGATAGACGACGTGATCGACGTAGTACATCTCAGTCCCCTTCACTTAGAGCATATCTGAGTAGCTCTGTGCCAAATCTCCGTCGAGTTGCGGAGATAGTTTCGAAAAGTGCTGGGTATGTATCAAACTTATTTGAATTATATTATATGAAATATATTGAATATATACATCAACATTTCTACATAGGGTTCGAGGTGGAGCCGTCCGATTTCATTTTACAAGTATCGATGTCCGGGTGTTGGCCTCAATGGGATAACATCCCAACACATATAAAAAAAGCAATATGGGCTGATCTTATGGTAAATACAACTTTGTAATATATAATTAGGCCTTATATGAAACTACAAACAATATGCCATCATGCCTTATGATATCAGTTTTACGTATTATGTTCTGCTGATTGGTTTTTAATTATATAATCTCTTTTACATAACACGTATGATAACTCAATATGCAGGTAGCTATACGTGTGGATCCGTAGGACATGAATGTTTTTGTAAATCATTGGAATAAAAAGATGCAGTAAAATTACAGAGAGACTCTGTCAAGGGCTAAGAGTTTAGGGAAAAAGCCAAGGTGGATGGGGGATGATATTTGGGCTGGATTCCAACAATATTGGGAATCTGAAGCATTCAAAGTAAGTTATATTGTGACTATATTTTTACCTTTAAATGTGTTTAATTATTTTACTTAATAGTGTTGTAGGATCGATTTCACCCTAGAGGGGGGGGGTGAATAGGGTGATAGTGTAAATTATTAAAAATTAATCGCGGAAGCTTATAAATTAATTTCAATTCAGATCACAGAATAGCAGCACAGATATCGCAGAATATAAATAACAGAATAAAACAGAACAACACAGAATTTACCCAGCTTCGGCAAAAACCTGCCTACGTGCTGCCCCCAAGGTTTCTACTAGAAATTAGATAGTCCCTCGCTTACACACGTAAACTCGCTATACACCGCTATTGACTAATCTAACTCTACGCTCAAAACCTTGACCACAACTCAACTACCGAGTTGCAAATTCCCAAACTACACACCGTAGTTTGCACCCTAGTCACACGACTAGAAAATAAAAACGGTTTAAAAAGAAATACAAACTAAAAACAATTTAAAGTAAAATAACCCTATCTACAAATTTAAAACCCTTAATAATAAAACAATAAAAGTAAATAGGCCGGCCCCTTTTATTATTCAACCCGTCTCCTTTCTTTTCTATTCCCTTCGTTGTAATGGCGGCCGTTCCTCTTTAGGGCTTTGTTCTCTTTGCTTGGCTCTGAGATTTAGGGCTATTTCGAAGCTCCGATTCTAAGTTGATCGAATCAGTGGTTAATTGCCTGAAGCCTTGTTCGATCGAATCGCTGTTGCTCACTTCGGTTGCTTCGAATTTGTTCGAGTTCGAGATGGCTTCTGTAAGTGATTTTTTGCTCTTTTAATTCTCTGATTGAATGCTTGAACTCGATGATGATTTTGCCGATGATGATTAGGGTTTTATACGCGTTCGATTTCCTTAATTTGCGTACGTCTGATATTTTCAAAATTGTTGATTTGGCCGTTCGATATTGTATGGATGTTGATGATTTCCTCTGACTAGTTCATAATCGTATATTTGTTACTTGGTATTCACGGCATTGAATTGTGACTTGGTCATTATACTTGATATCACGGTTTTGATTTATTTCGTGAATTTCTCTATGGCTTTGAATTTTGATCTGGTTCAACATTGACTTCGGCTTGGTCTTTGATGTTGAGTCCATTGTTGCTGTAGCATGTAGTTATATCTTCATGTAGCTTGCTGTTGGCACTGGACCGTGCATAGTTGTGGCATGATCATTTGTCTGCACTTTCACTTTTGTAGCCTTGGTCTTTGTTGTTGTACCATCCACGACCATGATGCATATTGGATATTTGCAGTTGTATTCCAGTGTGCTTCAATCTAGTTCATGTATATACATACATACATGTGTGTATATATGTGTGTGTGGTCTACATTGCATACTTGCATTTGCTCTCTGTACTGGTGGTTCATATTGTTGCTGCCTTGTACTTTATTTGAGGTTGACTTGTTCATCTGGGGTCGTGGCATTCATACTTGGATATTGAGATGCTGGTGACATTCATGTTGCATTGACATTACTTCCATTTTTGCTTCATGTAGCTTGTTCTCTATATACACTCGAATGTTGCAGTCATTGTACTGCTTCTGCCTTGTTGACTGCATCACCATACTCGCTGTTTTGAACTGCATTGGTTTTGTGGTCGTTATATTGTGCTCTCTGGTTGCTTTATTCTTGAGCTCGAGTTGTGGTGTTGGTCCAGACTTGTTTCATATTACCACATATGTGCACTGTCACTTGTGTTGGTGTTGCATTGTTCATGCCATGTTGTTCATGTGATCTGCTGTCCACTGCTCTAATTTGCATTGTCTTACTGAACTTGATTCACTTCATGTTGCAGCTGGATATTGTTTCATCTGACTTTGGTCTGATGCTTGTTGTACTTGTAGTTGATAGCAGTTGTCTCTATTGCATTGTTGTACTTGTGCACAAACTTCCATTTGTGTACTGTCATGTACACTTGTGTTCAAGCTTGCATTTTGTATCTGTACTACTCTGTGGTTTTGGTCTGGAGTGTATGTTGGCAACTTGTTCGGTGCATTTGCTGGCAGTTGGTCTTTATTGCATTCATGTCATATTTGAACATAGTTGCATTATATTGGTCGAGCTTTGACTCTTTGTTGGCACTTGCTTGAACTTGATTTGTTTATCTGCACTGTTGTATATTCGAACTGCACCTGTGTTGAATCCAGTTTTATTTGAATTTGACCTTGTGCTGAAGTCGTGATATATTGCATGTTTCACCTGAGTTGAATCCTGTATTTTTATTTGGGTTTGACCGGTGCTCACCTGTCCCTGTAACTCAATCAAGTGTATATATCGGTGTGCACGGCCTTGTGGCATATACAGTGATACACTGTGTATGTCACAGGTTGTTCGTGTATGATGAATTCAAATTTAAATTATGACGAACAACCCAAATAACTGAGGCAAATCAATGTTTTCAAAATCATCTTTTATTTTGAATTGCAAAAATATTTTATTTTCAATTTTACTGCGTTAGTGAATATTTTTGCAGATTTCTCAGATGCTGGATTCAAATTGGAATGCAGTTGAAGATAAATATGAGTGTGAGTGATATGTAGTGAGGTTGTGATGTAAATGTGAAATGTCGTGTATTGTAATCAAAGTTGTATAGTTATAGTGAGAGCTTGAAATTGTACTATCAAAATTGTAATAAATATTTATTTGAATAAAATATTCGTTTGAATTCAAATTCTGTGTCATTTATTTTATTCAGCAAATATTTATTTAATCTGTGAAAATAAATAGTATATTAACAAATACATTTAAACGAATGTATATATGTTTATTATCATCAAACAAAAATCATATAAGCGCATATTCAACAATCTCCCCCTTTTGATGATAACAAACATATATTTAAGATTTTGAATATATTAAATGTATTTGATAATTTCAATTGCTCCCCCTATTTGAATGCTTCCTTTCTATATGATACTCCCCCTACATATATGACTCCCCCTACATATATGCATACAAATAAAATGTGCAAATGAGTCTATATGCATATTGAAAACTTCTTTGACCTTTTCTCTCCCTTTTTACAAAATCTTAACTTTTCTCTCCCCCTTTTGTTATCAGCAAAAGAATAATAGTAATAGAAAAGTAGAGATATAGTGATCGACATTAATTCAACATTAAAACTCAATTGAATATAAAAATTAAATTTCGATAAAAAATCAAACAAAAATCATAAATCCTTTAATTGACGCATATTCCACTTTAGAATGGTATGAATGATTTCATCAAATAAAACTATATAGTCGTGTCTATTTGTGGTATATTTATTTCAGGAAATTTGAATATCTACTAACCATGCATAACCGTTAGGACTTTTAAATGAGATTAGTAGTATTCACAATTTTTATTTTTATTTTAAAAAATGAATTCAAGTATCTTCTAACCACGCATAACCGTGAGGACTTTTAAATGGGATTAGAATCAACTTGTCTATTTAACCAATTAATTTTGATATGCGTTCCATACATGCATAACCATGAGGACTTTTAAATGAGCATGGAAGCACATAATCAAAAATCCAAGTAATTTACCCATGCATAACCGTGAGGACTTTTAAATGAGAGTGAATACTTTGGATATTTTTTTTTTTTTTTTTTTATTGCTAAAGATATAAATTGAAGCACAAATGATTTCCCGTTTTAAAATACCACATATTGACCTACCATATTGAATTTTGATGAGTGATGGTCGAAAGAAAAATGAAAGAAATAGAAATGGTCATGGAATATTTATCAACAAAAAAATTTTATAACTCTCGTTTAAATTTCTAAAGAAATTTACTAATTATACCGTCTTGAGTTATAATATATAATTAATATCAACACTCATCTTATTTTCAATCACTATATATCTTCTCGATAATTTTTAGGGGAATCAGATTAGTTAATATAGTTATTTAAAATCGATTTATAAAATCAAGTTTACTTAAATAACTAATCCGATACAAGATCAAAAATGTTTTTTTCTAGAAGGGGTTTTATAAGAAAATTTTCTGCTATTAAAAAAATATTTCAAATGAAAAATATGCAGACATTTTCTTTGAAAAACGATGCAGCAAATGAATGTGTCAAGTAATAATCACATTCCACTAGTAATTTTTCTACAACTATATTACCAGTGTAATCTGCATCTGAATTTCAATTTCACTCAATATTCACTCGTTGAATTTGATAGACCAAACCATGAATTGTGCATCAAAAAATTTCAACAAATTATCTCATGATTATTATCAACAAATTTTGAATGAAATTTTCTTGGATTTGAAATGAAGACTGTGTCAACAATCAAACATATATCAAAGTGTCAATTTTACAATCCATCAAACTTCATTTTTATTCCAAGCAATTTCTTGAATTTCAAAAAAAATTCCTTAAAATCCTTTTTATAATTTTAAACAGAATTCATTAGGATTTTAAATTTAGGCCGAGTCAAACCATGAATTTAGATTTAGCCAAAAATATTATAACAAAAAGTATTATCCAATCAAAACACTATTTTTATCCCAAACCTATATATCAAGTTATTCTAGAGAATTTTATAGTGTTTTTGGCATAAGAATATAATTGGCTAACTATTTTGAATAAAGTCAGAATCAAAATCATCATTAAATCATCATCATATTATCATTGCATAATTGGCTGATTTTATTCAGAAAATGGTACAGATTATCACATTTAATATATCGTACAAATAAATATACTTTTACCTGTCTTTACCTTTACGATATTTCTCGTCGTTGTTCATTGTGATTCTGTCACCCTTATACTAGGCTAAGGAACTTTGCTTTGTCGCCCATTGTGTTTCTGGAACAGCCAAAATCCAGAGAACGCTATTGTTGTTCCTTAGCCTGCCACCACACCTACACGGGAGAAGATTTATGTGACCTATTTGTTTTTATAGGTCCATGATTGTTAGTGGCAGAATAATTATAAGAATAATTTTGTGGAGACCCAAAACTATTTATAATTGTTCCCTTCGGCACCCAAATTCGTTTAACTTTAAGAGATTTTATATTTGTGCCTTTTGGAACCCAAATCGGTATAGTTTTCACATGTTTGGGTCTATACCAACAATTATTGTGATCGTGTCCAAATTTTTTACAAATTGTGCACATAGAATTAACTTGATTAATCTTGTTTTCAACAATTTTCGAATTATTAAATCCAAGTCCTTGTCTAACCGTATTAACAGTTTGCTTTCCTAATAGCATATTCAACGATTTTTCACTTTTTGAAAATTTATCTAAAGTCGTAGACAATTGTTGGACTTTTGATTTGAGAAATTCATTTTCGTTTAACAACTGTGTGCACTTTTTAATAGAATTCTCTCTCCTAGTATTTTCATTCTCCTTTAAAATCAGAATTTCATTTTCAAGCGATTTTATTTTAATTTCTGATTTTTTAATTTCCTTATCAAATGTTGGACACTTATCACACTTAGGGATCCTACTTTGATAGGTTTTAACTAATTGATCAAGTTGTTTATTACATTCTATCAAAGTATCTTTTTGAGATTCAAGTTTGGCGTATTTTTCCCTAAGTCGTTCAAAACAACCGTTTACTTCATGAAAATATATAAGCAACTCAGAATGGGTAAGTTTTGATACCTCACTTGGCTCGTCATCGTCACTGTCAGTTGTATCACCTCGAAGACACAATTCTGCCTTTTCGCTTTCACTGCCAGTGCTTTGATCATTCTCGTCTATTTCATCCCAAGTGGCTGCAAAACTTTTCTTTTTCTGTTTCTTTCCGTGGCTGGATTTAATTTGTGGACAATCGGGCTTGATATGGCCGGGTTTGTTGCAATTATAACAAATAAACTTTTGTTCTTCTGAGTAGTCTAGTGCTTTGGCTATTCTGCTTTTTGCCTTTTGAATTCGAGCTGAATTTCCATGTTTTTGATTCCATTTTTTGAATTTCCTTATTAACAGCTCCAATTCTGCTGCTCCATCATCTTCATCGTTATCATCATCACTTTCGGTTGTTCCTTTGAGAGCTATTGATTTCTTTTGAGTGTCACCTCCTTCACGCTCTTCTTTGAATTTCATTTCAAGCTCATAAGTGGTGAGATTTCCGATGAGTTCCTCAACTTTAAGTTGTTTTAAATCTTTCGATTCTTGTATGGCAGTAACTTTTGCTTCAAAGCTTCGTGGAAGGACTCTGAGGATTTTCCGGACTATTTCCAATTCGGTGTATGTTTTTCCGAGAGCTTTTGATTTGTATACGATATTGGAAAGTCGACCGTACATCTCTTTGACATTTTTTTCCTTTGCCATTGTAAAGTTCTCGTATTCGCTGCTTAGCATGGCAAGGCGAGATTCTTTGACTTGAGATGTTCCTTCGTGAGTCACTTCTAGTATGTGCCATATTTCCTGCGCAGTTAGACAATGTGAGACACGATTAAATTCAAATTGATCTAATGAACAGATAATAGAATTCATAGCTCTAGCATTAGTATTTTGTAATCTATTTTCTAGTTCTGTCCATTGATCCTTTGGTTTCTCTATTTCCTGATTATCTACAGTTATAGTTGGTATTCTATAACCTGTCTCAACAATATTCCATGCGTCAATGGTTTTCAGAAAAATTTCCATCCTATTTTTCCAATAAGCATATTCACCATTGAACATTGGTGGTCTAACTATCGACTGCCCCTCTGCAAAAGCGTTATTAAAAGAAGCCATTTTAAAAATTCAAATTTTTTAAACAAAAACTGGTTTTTGAAAAATCAAATTTTTAAAACAAAAAACTGACTTTTGAAAGATTGAATTTTTTTTTTTTTTTTTTTTTTTTAAAACAAAACTGATTTTTGAAAAATCGAATTTTTTCAAAATAAATTGGCTTCTAATCCTAGCTCTGATACCACTTGTAGGATCGATTTCACCCTAGAGGGGGGGGGTGAATAGGGTGATAGTGTAAATTATTAAAAATTAATCGCGGAAGCTTATAAATTAATTTCAATTCAGATCACAGAATAGCAGCACAGATATCGCAGAATATAAATAACAGAATAAAACAGAACAACACAGAATTTACCCAGCTTCGGCAAAAACCTGCCTACGTGCTGCCCCCAAGGTTTCTACTAGAAATTAGATAGTCCCTCGCTTACACACGTAAACTCGCTATACACCGCTATTGACTAATCTAACTCTACGCTCAAAACCTTGACCACAACTCAACTACCGAGTTGCAAATTCCCAAACTACACACCGTAGTTTGCACCCTAGTCACACGACTAGAAAATAAAAACGGTTTAAAAAGAAATACAAACTAAAAACAATTTAAAGTAAAATAACCCTATCTACAAATTTAAAACCCTTAATAATAAAACAATAAAAGTAAATAGGCCGGCCCCTTTTATTATTCAACCCGTCTCCTTTCTTTTCTATTCCCTTCGTTGTAATGGCGGCCGTTCCTCTTTAGGGCTTTGTTCTCTTTGCTTGGCTCTGAGATTTAGGGCTATTTCGAAGCTCCGATTCTAAGTTGATCGAATCAGTGGTTAATTGCCTGAAGCCTTGTTCGATCGAATCGCTGTTGCTCACTTCGGTTGCTTCGAATTTGTTCGAGTTCGAGATGGCTTCTGTAAGTGATTTTTTGCTCTTTTAATTCTCTGATTGAATGCTTGAACTCGATGATGATTTTGCCGATGATGATTAGGGTTTTATACGCGTTCGATTTCCTTAATTTGCGTACGTCTGATATTTTCAAAATTGTTGATTTGGCCGTTCGATATTGTATGGATGTTGATGATTTCCTCTGACTAGTTCATAATCGTATATTTGTTACTTGGTATTCACGGCATTGAATTGTGACTTGGTCATTATACTTGATATCACGGTTTTGATTTATTTCGTGAATTTCTCTATGGCTTTGAATTTTGATCTGGTTCAACATTGACTTCGGCTTGGTCTTTGATGTTGAGTCCATTGTTGCTGTAGCATGTAGTTATATCTTCATGTAGCTTGCTGTTGGCACTGGACCGTGCATAGTTGTGGCATGATCATTTGTCTGCACTTTCACTTTTGTAGCCTTGGTCTTTGTTGTTGTACCATCCACGACCATGATGCATATTGGATATTTGCAGTTGTATTCCAGTGTGCTTCAATCTAGTTCATGTATATACATACATACATGTGTGTATATATGTGTGTGTGGTCTACATTGCATACTTGCATTTGCTCTCTGTACTGGTGGTTCATATTGTTGCTGCCTTGTACTTTATTTGAGGTTGACTTGTTCATCTGGGGTCGTGGCATTCATACTTGGATATTGAGATGCTGGTGACATTCATGTTGCATTGACATTACTTCCATTTTTGCTTCATGTAGCTTGTTCTCTATATACACTCGAATGTTGCAGTCATTGTACTGCTTCTGCCTTGTTGACTGCATCACCATACTCGCTGTTTTGAACTGCATTGGTTTTGTGGTCGTTATATTGTGCTCTCTGGTTGCTTTATTCTTGAGCTCGAGTTGTGGTGTTGGTCCAGACTTGTTTCATATTACCACATATGTGCACTGTCACTTGTGTTGGTGTTGCATTGTTCATGCCATGTTGTTCATGTGATCTGCTGTCCACTGCTCTAATTTGCATTGTCTTACTGAACTTGATTCACTTCATGTTGCAGCTGGATATTGTTTCATCTGACTTTGGTCTGATGCTTGTTGTACTTGTAGTTGATAGCAGTTGTCTCTATTGCATTGTTGTACTTGTGCACAAACTTCCATTTGTGTACTGTCATGTACACTTGTGTTCAAGCTTGCATTTTGTATCTGTACTACTCTGTGGTTTTGGTCTGGAGTGTATGTTGGCAACTTGTTCGGTGCATTTGCTGGCAGTTGGTCTTTATTGCATTCATGTCATATTTGAACATAGTTGCATTATATTGGTCGAGCTTTGACTCTTTGTTGGCACTTGCTTGAACTTGATTTGTTTATCTGCACTGTTGTATATTCGAACTGCACCTGTGTTGAATCCAGTTTTATTTGAATTTGACCTTGTGCTGAAGTCGTGATATATTGCATGTTTCACCTGAGTTGAATCCTGTATTTTTATTTGGGTTTGACCGGTGCTCACCTGTCCCTGTAACTCAATCAAGTGTATATATCGGTGTGCACGGCCTTGTGGCATATACAGTGATACACTGTGTATGTCACAGGTTGTTCGTGTATGATGAATTCAAATTTAAATTATGACGAACAACCCAAATAACTGAGGCAAATCAATGTTTTCAAAATCATCTTTTATTTTGAATTGCAAAAATATTTTATTTTCAATTTTACTGCGTTAGTGAATATTTTTGCAGATTTCTCAGATGCTGGATTCAAATTGGAATGCAGTTGAAGATAAATATGAGTGTGAGTGATATGTAGTGAGGTTGTGATGTAAATGTGAAATGTCGTGTATTGTAATCAAAGTTGTATAGTTATAGTGAGAGCTTGAAATTGTACTATCAAAATTGTAATAAATATTTATTTGAATAAAATATTCGTTTGAATTCAAATTCTGTGTCATTTATTTTATTCAGCAAATATTTATTTAATCTGTGAAAATAAATAGTATATTAACAAATACATTTAAACGAATGTATATATGTTTATTATCATCAAACAAAAATCATATAAGCGCATATTCAACAAGTGTGTATAAATTAATAGGAATTATCGGTAAGAAACAAGGCCTAGGAACAAAAATCCCGCTTTACATCGTGGTGGCTCGACATCCTTCCAACAACATAGGAGGGAATTAGTAAATAAATTAACCAATATTTATGTTATGGATGTATATATTTACTAGTGTCTCTTTACCATATATTCTATTCTTATATATAATCTATTCTTGTATATACTCATGCAAATTATCAATATAATCTATTCTTGTATATATTCAGTGGGCAAAGTATGATAGGGAATCCACAACGGCTGAGGTTTTCAGAGTCACACATGCAGTGGAGCATACAGATGAGGATGAGAATGTTTCATATGATTGGTCGGATGACAAGGTTGCTTCTGTAAAGGTAAATATGTTTATTTCTATAATGAAAATATTTCATATTTATTTATTTCACAGTAAATAAGTAAATTGTATAGAAATTGTGTCAAATATTTGTTCTTAATTGTAGGAGAGATATATTGCAGAGCATGCACGAGCGATACAAGCGAGTGGATGGGAGTCGCTTATGGTTGATGAGTCTAATCGGATATGGGATTCAATCATTGAACCGGCAAGTCGATACAGGCATTACAGTTTCGGAAATATGGTATGTACTCAACGTTTACACAGTAGAAACCTCTATGCCATGAACTTCTTATTCACTTGAGTTTATTACCAATAACTTGAGTTTTCTTATTGTTATTATATGCCATGAACTTCTTATTCACTTGAATTATTTCACAGGCTCTTAACTTTCAAAGGGCATATAGGAGATCCATAGATGAGGAAGAGATTGCTCGAATGCAAACACAATTGGATGAGCTCAATGATTGGCGGAAGAGTCAGTTGGCGACACAGATAGATAAGCGTATTGCTGCCTTCTATCAGGAGCTTGGGTCAATGCCCGGGGAAGGAGGTGCAGAAGGTGATGATGCTTAGCTGGTTTGTTTTGATGGGTACGCTTCATATATATATACACATATATACATACATACATACATATATTATGATGGGTTTGACATTTGGTACTTTGGATGTTGTGATTGATACTTAGTGTTTTGGTGGGTTTGGTATTTTGGTTGTTGTGATTGATACTTTGGCAGTTGATATGTACTGGTCGTTTAATTTAGTTATGTGGTTTGGTTTGGTGGATTTTCATATTTGCTTATGTTGATTTTCTTATATGATTTTGTGAATATATTTTAGAATATGCAATATTTGATGATTTGGTTGTGTTGATATTGATTATATGGTATGATGGAATGGTATTATATGTAAGGAATGATGGAATTATATTATTTGGATTGATTGAGATTGAGGGTTGAAGGGGCTGCAAATTGGCTGAAACAACATTACAGGTTTGCTACGGCTAGCGACGACAATTTAGTCAAATTGCGCGCCAACTCGTGACGGCCACTTTGCAACGCTTTGCATCGACAACCCAAAAACCAACAACCCCAATGGTTGCTTTCACGTGGACAATTGGCTGTTACAAGCCATTGCAAAAAGAACAACGGAGCCGTCGCTAAGGCCGTCGCTTTCTTTAGTTGCAACGAGATATTTTGCAACGGCATTTAGCGACGGCTCGTGACGGCCGCATGGCTTTTTGCCATCGCTAAACTGTGCGTCTTTTGTAGTTTCTGATATACACTAACACAATAGAGAAAAAAAGTTGTATGTTGTTTGATGTTATAATATCATTCCCTGGATTACCCATTAGACAACATATAGATATTGACTAATATGAATACCAAATACACTTACATGTTGTTCACAAAATGAAATAAATATTTGCAAAATGAAATAAATAAATCACAATTTTATTTAAAAAGGTATATTATTTCAACTCAAATTCAAATAGTACTATTTGGCTTCCATTATATTTACATTTTCGAATACAATATAACTTTCATCACACACTATTTTACACTCTTAATATACAACATTTTTACTCTCATCGAATTCTTTTTTGACATTTTCTTGCTTTAGCCTGCGTACAGTCATCTATTATACCTGTCAAATAAACAACGCGGTAAAATAAAAAAAGAAACAAACAGAAATGATAAATTTAAAATAATAGTTGTGATTTAATATTGCCTCGGTTATTTAGGCTGTTTGATTTCATATTGTAGATAGGGACCAAAGTTAACCGTGCATGAATAGCATATGATATGCATAATGTATCACTGTGAATGTCACAAGGCCAAGGATCAATTATCTCTCAGGGACAAATGCAAAGTTCAAGCCTAAAGGCTCAACATAGTGCAAGTGTGCACAAGGTCAAGCCAAAGCAGGCTCGGGCTCAACTCATATGCAACACATATCAGTTTTAAAAAGCATGAACAGGGCTGAAGTGCATAAGTTGGAGCATATGGATAGGAAACAAAAATTCAGTAATTCAACCAGGGTGGTCAAGTATCACAACCAGGCCAGAATTAAAGTCAACAACACATGGTTAAGAAACAACAATTCAAAAAAGGTGCACAGATCCGAGCAAAAGAAAGTTTTAGCAATTCAACAACATGGACTAGCAAAACTCAAGCAATTTAACAACATGGACCGGTCAAACCTTCAAGAATACAACAAGACATGGTAATGCAAATGGAACACAAGTGTATGCATGAACTATCAAATGAAGTCAGGCAAAAGTGCAAACCAAATCAGACAAGCATGCGCATTGGGTAGAATACTAGTGCAAGTATACAAACAAGTAAAGGCATAAACACATGAAAGAGTAATTCATACGCACATCTAAGATGCAAACAAGGTTCAATCAAGTGTGCTTATATACATGAAATACAACAGTGCAGAGCGAAAGTGCAAAAATACACATATGATACAAGAAAGTAGGTTCATGCACATAGTTAAGAAATATGCACATATAGAGACATGCAAATAGCAAAGAGTTCAAATATGGAAGGGCAAGGCTAGGCAGAAGACAGGTTTTAGGCAATAATACAAACATTTCGACATAATCAGGTACACTAATATACATATGCACACATATGTATATACATGTATATATGTACATAGTGAGTAGAATGGCAACTTAACAACATGTATGAATGAACCAAGATTGCGTAACAAGAGTCCGAGTATATGGAAATCGATTTCAGGAAACAATGCAACAAGATAGAATCACATTAGTTTAGAGACCCAAGTACATGCATATTACATAACGGGGCGGGAAAGTACAAGTCTAGATTCAAGGCTAAACCAGAAGCCACACAAGTGCACCAAACATAACTATTGGGGCCACTATGAAGCAAACAGTTCAGAGCAAATGATATAAGGATATACATCAATGCACTCAGGACAGAACATACATATACATGTACACAAAGTTCAGGTTAGTGACCAGCAAATAGCCAATATTAGTGAATAAGCAATACAAGGAGAAGCAAGTACATGGAAATATACAATGCACATGTATAAACCAAACAAAAATGAAGTAGTGCAACACCACATAGTGCATAAGGACAAAAGAAAAAAATGTACATCAATGATGCAAATCAACAGCCAGTGCATGTGCAAGTGAAGATTCAAGGAAAATTATACATGGTGCGGTGATATATAAGAAAAAGTTCAAGCATAGGACAAGTATCAGTTTTAGTTGAACAAATAAATATGACTGCAGCTCACCAGAGACCAAGACAAAGCCACGGAACAATGTCAAGGCTGAAATTGAAATTAATCATGGGTCAAAATATATGCAAAATATCCAATCAAAGAAATCAAATGAACAAGTCAAGTTTCAGATGATCATTCGATCGAAAATCCATTGTCAAGAAAAATAAATTGAAAAGGTCAAATCAAAGCATATATTCGAAAATATAGGAAATAACTTCCTATATAAATGAACCATTATCATCATCGGTTGAAAATCATTCGAGTTCGACCAAATGCAGAGAGCAGGCCTTAAAATAAATCACGAACCAATTTTTAACTCGAATAAGAAGTCGAGATCAATACAAAATCAAAAGGCACAGAAATCATACCATATATCAATCAAATAAAACTAGACAAATTGAAGCAGCCATAACCTACAAGTGCCAGTAAATTGAGGAAAAAGAGCACCAGAGGAATAAGATGAACGATTTCCAAGAGGCGGCTTCAATTCAATGAAACCCTAATTACAAGTGGCGACCATCAAAGCAAGCTTGAATGAACGATAATAAGTATGGGCTAAAAGAGATAGAAAAGGAAGATACTTAAAGAAACCTTGATTTTCGTTGTTTGAGAGTGAGAGAGTATTAGGAGAGTGAGAATTTTCTAATATGGAAACCAAAATTGAGAGAAAAATAATTCAAGGAATGCGGCCACAAAGTAATTTAACCAATATTGAAATGGAAACCAAAATATCAATGTGGAGCCAAAACAAAACAAAAAATTGATAACTTAAATCAAAAAATAGATAAAATGTTGTTTGAATGACAAGCATAAAATATCAATAAAATAACGATTTCACGAGCTATGTCATACAACAGATGATTTCTTATATGTTGTGTGAAAAAGTGAGATGATAGAAAATTTGCCGTATATTGTATGATCACTGTTGTCTGGTTCGCTTTTTGGCATAGTGACTGACCTATAAACTGAGCATACACACATGCACTGACCTATACAGTCACTCATGCACTGTCTAGCGCACACACAGAGACCATCGCTCCTCCACACACACAACTGCGTGCACACATGCGGTAACACACATACAGATCTATACACATAAGCATAAAAGGCATACACACACAGTAGCATACACACACATAAACACACACCCACAGCTACACACGCACAGATGTACATACAAAGATCCGCACTTACACACACATATAAGTACAGACACATGTACAACCCTACACCCCATACACATATAGCTAAACATACACACGCACATCTCATACACACAAACACAACAGCACACACTCAACATACAGTGCATACACAAACAAAACTACACACGCACACTAACACAACAACTCACATACACTTAAACCTGTGCACACACCGGCATTAAAGCAAGTAGAAGGCGCACACACATGCACACAACATCTCACACACATGCACAGAGCAGCACTCACATAGAAAGGGGTTGCTGTTTCATCACTTGTTGAAACTGAAACAAGTATGGCGCTTGCGACATGAGACTCATATAATTGTGGCTATATCTTTGCTGCTATATGCTTAATTCAAACACTGGAATAATAGAACAAGGCTTATGTTATGGTATTTCCGTTTACATAGAAAATTACATATATACCTCATTCAAATTCTCAACTTGCAACTGATATAATCAAACTTAAACTTAGTTCTGAATGTAGGAACACTCACTTGAACTAAAAAGGCACACCAACAGTATTTCCTACTCTTCTTCACTTCTTCCCTACTTCTTCTTTACACATGCTGTAAACAATTTCCTTCTCAAAATTTTGATCAAATTCATGATTTCTTGATTACTAAGTAATGTAGAGTTATCGAGAAGCTTTGTTTTGAATTGTTCGAATTTATATAATTTATTTTAAATTTAGAGAGAGGAAGAGTTTTAAGTATATTGATAATTTTCTAAAAACGAAAAAAAATGTATATGTTAGGGTTGTGTTTATAAGATGAGGTAAAGAGTTAGGAGAATGGAAATGTCTGAATATGTAATTTTTAGAGTTTGGTCTTGGGCTCGAGTTGTTGGGCCTTATTTTATTCATCCTTTTCTTTCTTGCTTCCTTTCCTTTCTTTTGTTTCATGAAATCAATAAAAATTCAAGCCCAATTATAAAATCAATTCTACCATAAAATTTATTCTGTAATAAATTTCAAACTTACTTATTTTACGAAATTATTTTCTATAATTAAATTAATCATTTTATTTAAATCATTTACTAATTGATTTTAAATATATATATTAATAAATTAATTCTCTTATCAAATTAACATTATATTTGCAAAATTTTAATTTATCATTATTTCTAAAATAATCAATTCGCATTTCCATATTCAAAATCATTTAAATTTAAATATCCAATATATTTCCTAAACTTTTAAACAAATAACTATTATTAAAGCCTTTTTATTTCAACACTAAAATTTTATTATAAATTCCATAAATAAATTCAAATTATTCATATTTAAATTAAGAAAACCATTTTAGCCAATTAAATAATTATTATTTTCTATTATTTATTACTCATAAGTCTAGGTTGTTGCACTGATGGTAGTTTCTAGAGCAAGCTTACAAATTGTTATGATCAAAAGAACTTGGATAAAAAAAGATCGCTTGGTTCAATTAAAGGGTGAATTGGAAAAATTAATCATCAAACATAGATATTCGATTATCAAAAGTTTAAGTCAAATTAGACAAACCATGGTGGCTTTGGAGGTGAAATGCACTTAGAGAGCTTAAATAATTTACATACAGTTATACGATATTTTATCATTATTTGAATAATTCATTCATTTTTTAGAGGGCAAACGCAAATAAACTTTTCAAACAGGTCAACTTTCCAAAGAATAAAATGACATCCTATTTTTATCAATCATGCATGTTTGCGATATGTTTGTTGAGCATGAAAAATGGAAATTCTCACTTTAGAAAACTTTTCAAGGAGTGTGTTAACAATAAAATGTAAATGAAGATAATCAAAGCACTTCAGAAACCTTCCGCATAGGTAAAGAGAGGCAGAAGAAACACACCTTCCGACAACATCGAAAGGGTTGTATGGCACAAGTGAAGGAGAAGCATGTGGTAGCTTCAGGGTAAGGCTTTCGCAAGCACAAAGGAATGAACTACTGAAGCATAACAAAATTGCTAGATATAAAACTGCTAAGAACCTCCTGGAAAAATAGAAAAATGGCCACAGAGCCACCCAGTGTAACACAAAGACTAGGGAAAAATAAGGTCACCCCAAACCTTTCTGAAAGGATTAAGGGAATGCGAATAATAGTTTGCAATAGTTTTAAACCTTTCAGAGTAGACGGAGGGTTTCACCTCTCGTCATTCAAAGAGTCATTTCCTTCCGAATGGGATAGAGAAGTCATGACAAGGACATGTGACTAAATAAAAACCCTTTCGAAAGCATAATAAGCCTTTTGGACCGGTTGAATCACATATTCGGTACCTTTCGATAATACCAAAAGTTTTAAGTAAAGGCAGCATCCACAACACAATAGAAGACAGTCTTCCGACAACATTCGGAAAGAGTGCAGCTTTCGATGGTAATCAAGTAAGGGAGCAACCTTCCGACAAGGTTGAAGGATTTACAATACCTTATAAGAAACCAACCCCGCGGGAAAGATGAGGAATTCATGCATTCATTGGGAAACACAAACCCTTCGACGACATTCAGTGGTCCATGATGATGTATGATGAACCAACCTACTGTCAAGACCGAAAGGTTTAATGGTATATAAGAAGAAACCTTCCATTCTCGACGAAGGCGTAAGGCCGAAAGGAGGGCCGCCTGCATCTATAAATAGGACCCAATGGGTCCTATTTTGGGATCCGGTTTTCTTCACATTCTTCTACACACCAACTACTCTTGCTTCCGCTTACTATTGGGGGCTAGCCGCTTAAATTTTGTATCGAATTTCATTATGAAGAAATAAAAATAATTGTGGCTTTTGATCGACTCGGAATTTGGGGATAATCATGATTTGCGTTAATTTAATATTAACGGCTAATCATTTATGATTTATTTCTTATATTCTTTGTATATTTCGAGTATATGCCATGAAACTGTCGATATAGATTTTCATAAGTTTCATTCTCCTTTACTTAGCATCAACCAAAAAAGGGGGAATGTGACTTGCGGATTAATTCTAGATAAGAGTCTCATGGCATATCAAATCAGCTCTTATTATTATCTAAATATGTTTGGATGATGCATTCTTTTCGAAAGGTTTTTCGCAAAAGGAATATCAACCAAGGAAGCCGAAAGCGTCAAGAGAGCGATAAATAGAGTAACATCTCTTTTCGATGACGCCGAAGGGTTCATAACCTTTCGAAGGGGGTCAAAAGTGATGTTGTTTAATAATTAAATACTTTCAGTTTTCGAGGAAGATAAAATACAATAAAGTGATAAAGCCCGATGTCATGTAATGAGTATAATCAGGTCGAAAGGTTTAAGTGACCTCTTAAATCCTTCGGCCAGAATGGAAGGTTGAGTAATTCCTTAACTCTAGTCAAGCCGAAAGGTTTGGACGGAACTTTAACCCTTCGACCTGGGTAAAAGTTAACAAATTCCTTCTTAATTTCTTCAAAGGATAAATAGTCTTTTAAAGTCTTCCGAATTGAACATCTCAAACAATGGCTGAAATCAAGACCTTGAAACCTTTCAGCTTAGTCATTTCATTCAAAAATGTGAATTTATTCGACCTAAAGGTTGAGCCCATATAAAATTTTGTGTAAAGCGTCGAGGATGTTAATAGGAAACTTGTTAACATTTTTGGTGCTAGAAGGAGGGCCTGAACCTTCGACATTGTGGTTAACATGACTAATTGAGGAAATTTGATTTGTTGTAGGAAAATGAGATAAAAAGGCTTCTTCCCATCAATGAAAGAGATGAACCATAACTTCACTGGAGATGAATGTCTCGCCATCTTTCAAACCTCGAAAGAGGGAGCAGGGGCAATCTTCCGCCTCAGCTCAACCAACTCCACCTCCGGCTCAGATTCGACTATTACCACAACTGGCTCCAACTCAAAATCTTTAGCCGAAGGAACACATTGCTAAAATAGCATATCTAGAACGGAAAATGGCAGAGATGAAAGATCTCCTGAAAGAGGTGTTATCTCACAGATCATCCATGAAAGCTGCTATGGTGGAAGAAGAAGTTATCTCTTCGAGAAATAATCTGAAGATCAACATGAATGTCGCAAAGAGTAAAGTTAATATTTCTTCATTTAAACAGAAAGATCACCTTCCACGAAAGGCCAATTATCAAGGAAGAGTTCAGGAGGAAGATAATGATTGTTCCATAAGTTCAACTTCGGATGGTTATAAGCCAGACAAAAGGAACTATTTGAGTAGTGAAGCCTACCTCAAAGATGCAGCAGAAAAGGGTGTAAATGACCTATTAAATGTCAAGTGTAAGAGAACTGAAGATGAAAGAGTAAACAACAACGAAAGGGTTTCCCCTTTTATCGATGAAATCATGTCAACACCTATACCGCTTCGTGTAAAGGTCCCAACTATGATATATCGTGGGACAACTGACCCAAATGACCATTTGATGGCCTTTAATAGTCAGATGGATTTATATAAGCTTCTGGGGATATTAGATGTCGGCTCTTTCTAGTCACACTATAAGGAGCTGCCGCTAAATGGTACTGATGGTATCGTGAAAACATGATATATTCCTAGAAACAATTCTCCTATGAGTTCTCTACTCAGTTTTGCATATGTAAGGATCCCTCTATTGACTATACCGTGCTTGCTAACATCAGACAAAACCAGGGAGAGTCACCAGGAAATTATCTAAAGAGGTTCAATACCGAAGCCTTGAAGGCCAGAGGAATGAATGATAGAGACAAGCTCATTGCTGTTCACTCGGGTCTCATAGTCAATTCTCCTTTCTAGAAGGAGTTGTTTATCCACGGATGCCAGGATCTTCAAGACTTCCATTTTCAAGCCAAAAAATTTATTCGAATGGACAAATTGTACTACTCAAAAAAGAAATTTACGTCCATTCTAATAAATTTAGTCACAAGAAGGATAATAGTAAATTTGGCCCAGAAAGGTTTCCTAAGAGAGCTAGATGGGAAGACACTACTACTAACGTGTTGGTGTTAAACCGACCGATTTCCCACATCTATGCAATGACCCAAGATAAGGTCAACTTCCCCACTTCACTCAAAGCACGAAATTACCCTAAATAGAAGAAAGGAGAAAAATATTGTGCCTACCACAAGGCGAATGGCCACAGAACCAACGAATGTAAGGTGTTGGCTGGAATAATTCAGAAGTAAATTCGAGAAGGGTAGTTGAAGGAGTGCGTGAAGAATCCACAACAAACTCTCCCATCAGATACTGATGCAAGGAAGCCTGCCGGTAATGCCGTAAATATAATTGAGGATGAGGACCCACTAATCCTGGGTCCATCTCAAGATAGACTTAGGTGGACCCATCCCGCCGGTAGAAATCAAAATGCTTATAAAAAATACATTCATGAGGCCAAGAAGAGTGTATTTTCTGTACAAGAAGAGCCGCCACTCAAGAGCCCAAAATACAACATCAATATGCACACATTGGTGATCAATCCACAAGAATTAAGAAGGGGAATCCATCATCCCCACAATGACCCATTAATGATCACAGCTCAAATAGGGTCCTCGGTGCTCAGAAAAATCTTGGTTGATACAGGAAGTGCTATAAATGTGATATTTCGTCGTGCATTTAAACAGATGGGAATTTCCAAGGACAAGCTTGAGCCTAGCCTTGAACCTATCTTCGGGTTCAATAATAAGGGGAGGACTCCACTTGGGTAAGTAAAGCTTTTTTTTTAACTAGGACTTCCCCCATGCTCCCGAGTTTTTGAAACAACCTTTGTTGTCATAGATCAACCATCATTCTACAATGCCTACTTTGGACAGCTAGCACTAGGTGAAGTTGACGCATTTGTCTCGCCAAAATACCTAATGCTCAAGTCCTTACTAAAACAGTTGGGGCACCATCCGAGGTGAAAAGTTCGCATCGAGAGAAATGTATTTTGCAACTCTAGAGCAATATAACAGGGAAATCACTTGTTACTTTGATTCTTTCATACTCTACAGCCTCCGAAAAATGGATTTCTACATCCATCGTTCGAAGCAAAGAAAAAATCTGATAAGACTAACAAATGTATTGCCGCAAAATGTTTTGCAGTTTATGGGAAAAGAAAGAGAATGGATTCCAACTCGGTAGAGGAAAGTGAAATTGTCACAGAGCTAGACTGTCGGGGGAGGTTGAAAGAGTTAAACCGATTGAAGAAACCGAAGAGGTTCCAACAGATTCAACTGATTCCTCCAAAATAACCTGAATAGGAAGAGATCTCGAGGAGCACTTAAAGTTGGGATTGACAAACTTCTTTAAGGCCAATAAAGATGTTTTTTCTTGGACCCACTCTGACATAGTACGGCAAAAGAAAAGACAGTTCGATAAGGTAAGGACCAATGCCCTAAAGGAGGAAGTCAAAAATTTACAGCAAAATGGGTTTATCCGAGAAGTCCGGTACTCTGAATGATTGGAAAATCCGATTCTAGCAAAGAAATCTAACGGAAGTGGTGGGCATGCATGGATTATGCAGATTTGAATAAAGCTTGTCCAAAGGATTGTTACCCCCACCAAGGATAGATCAATTGGTCGACTCCACTAGCAGACATAAGCTGCTCCCACTGATGGATGCATATTCTGGATACAATCAGATCCCTATGTTCAAACCCGATGAAGAGCATACCAGCTTTATTACTGATGAGGGAACCTATTGTTATAAGATAATGCTGTTCGGATTGAAAAATGCTGGGGCAACTTATCAAAGGTTGGTTAACCAAATGTTTAAAAAGCAAACCAGGAAAAATATGGAAGTTTATGTAGACAACATGTTGGTAAAATCCCAAGAGGCCAAGGATCATCTTAAAGATCTAGATGAAATGTTCAAAGTGATCCATAAATATCAAATGAAACTCAACCCCCAAAAATGCAATTTTGGAGTCCATTCCAAAAATTTCTTGGCTATATTACAAGTGCACAAGGGATTAAGGCTAGCGTAGAGCAGATCGAGGCCATTAGGTATATGGTTGAGCCAAAGACAAATAAAGATGCTATGAGTTTAAATGGGAAAGTAGCATCCCTAAGCAGATTTATATCAAAGGCCACTGATAAATGCATACCTTTCTTTAAGTAATAAAGAAAGAAAAAATTGAATAGAATGAGGATTGTAAAAGGTTGTTTCAAGAGTTGATGCTACATTTAGAAAACCACCGATATTATCTAGTCTCGAAGAAGGAGAGGACTTATTCTTGTACATGGCAATCTCTGAACATGTAGTAAGTTTAGTATTGATCAGAAATAACAAAGGGTTACAACTGCCGGTTTAATATGTGAGTAGAAGATTAAAGGTTGCTGAAATCTGATAACCGGTCATCGAGAAACTGGCATACTATTTAATTTTAACGGTCCGGAAGTTAAGGCCTTACTTTCAAGTGCACCCGATAAAAGTGTTAACCAACTTTCCATTGAAACTAGTCTTTGGAAAGCCTAAAACTTATCGAAGAATGATTAAGTAGGGCATCGAATTAAGTCAGTTTGATATAGCATATCAGCCAAGAACGGCTATAAAAGGACACGATTTAGCTGATTTCATTAACAAGTGTACGGGATTCATTTCAGAACAATCCGAAAGGGAAGGGATGTAAAGCCAAAATGGAAGTTATTTATGGATGGCACCCCAAACGAATAGGGGGTCGGGGCAGGATATGTTAAAAATTACCCAGATGGACACAAACTTCACTATGCTATGAAATTGGGATTTTCAGCAACTAACAATATAGCTTAATATGAATCCATGGTTACAAGATTAACCCTAGCCCTACAACTCAAAATCCCCAAGTTTCAAGCATTCAGCCATTCCCAATTGATGGTTAACCAAATCAAACAAGTATATCAAACCAAAGATCCCAAACTAAGTCAATATCTGCAGAAAGTTTTGAAAATGCTCTCGCTTTTTGAAGATTTTTTTGTACATCAAATACCAAGAGGGGATAATTCCCAAGAAGATTCCTAGCTAAGTTGGCATGCTCAATAGAGGCCCCCGAGACTCGAATTGTGCCTGTGGGATTTCAGGCCAATCCCAGCATTGAGGAGAATAAGCATGATAAAATATTAGTATTAACCTGATCACTAGCCTTGGCACAAAGACCGGAAGAAGTAAATCAGGAAATAATGAATAAAGAACCTATAGTGCTGATAGAAAAAGAACTTTACAAAAACACATGGATGACACCAATTATGAATTATATTCTTAATGGGACACTACTAATAGATAAGACAGAAGCACGAAATTTAAAACGGCAAGTTCAAAGCTTTACCAGTATTGGCGGAATTCTATATAAAAAAAGGTTATGCTCTTCTTTATTTGCAATGTGTAAAACCCGAGAGCGGGTTGAGGATATTAAAGGAAGCATACGAAGGATTTTTTGGAGACCACTCTAATGGAATTAAACTAGCCAAAAGGGTAATAAGGCAAGGGTTTTACTTGCCACAATTGACCAACCAAGCAATTGACTATGTTAAAAGGTGTAAAAAAATGCCAATGTTATTCGAAGATACCACGTCTCCCACCAAGTCAACTAACTCCCATTACTACACCGTTTCCATTTGACGTTTGGGAAATTGATTTAAACGGGCCGTTTCCAATCTCCAAAGGAGGAGCAAAATATGCTGTAGCGGCAATTGATTACTTCATAAAATGGGTTGAAACAAAACCACTTCCGAAAATCACCAGTAGGAAAGTACTGAGATTTTTCATCAGAAACATTGTCACAAGGTTTGGGATCCTTACAAGATAATATCCGGCAACGGAACCCAATTTGAGAGTAAAGAATTTTCATAATTTTGTCGTAAGAATGAGATCGTAAAAAATTTCTCTTTTGTCACTCACCCAAAGGCCAACGGAGCCGTTGAAGCTGCTAATAAAACCATAAAGACAATCTTGAAAAAAAGTGACTAAACAAGGCAAAAGTGAATTAGGTAGAGGAATTACCCCTAGTTTTTTGGGCTTATAGAACATCCACTAGAATCGCAATGGGTCATACCCCATATTCACTGACATATAGATGCGAGGCAATGCTACCAGTAGAAATAGAAATACCTTCTCATCGAAGGATTGCATACGCCTTTAACGCAAATCAAGAGTTGAGAAAGGAATCGCTCAACCTAATACATGAATTAAGAGATGAAACGGCCTTAAGAACGGCTGAATACCAAAGGAGAATTTCAAAATACTGCAACTCAAAGGTGAAAACAAAATCATTGAGGCAAGGGGATTTGGTACTTGGAAGAGTAATGACCAATACAAGAGACCTATCAGACGGGACATTGGGACCAAATTAGGAAGGTCCCCTAATAATCTTTAAAGAAATACCCCCAAGGGCCTACAAGTTATGCCATCCTGATGGTAATATGGTACCAAGAACCTGGAACGTAGAACATTTGAAACTATATTTTCCAACACTGAACGAATAAAGAATTTTCGAGAATGCCTCCTTTTTTATGATTCATTAAGAAGAGTCTACATGGTCTGGAGTAAAATTCTCCTCAAACTTGGACTGCCTAAGATGGTAGGCTATCGATAATGGTAGAAACCCATGGTCGTGCCGAGATGGTCAAGGCACCTGGAGGGAGGGCGTAAGCCTTTATCCATGCTAAAATCAGAAATGGTCAGGTTAAAGCAGCACAAGCCCTTATCCACATCACGCTATGGCCAGGATAAGGCGCCTCCTGAAGGGAGGATGGGTAATCCCTTGGTTCCGCCATGCTATGGCCTGGCCAAGGTACAGAACAAGTCCTTAACCGCGTCACGCTATGGCCAAGTTAAAGCGCCTCCTGGAGAGAGGTCGGGTAAGTCCTCGGACCCTGCTTTAAAATAAGCTAGCCGAGCACATCGGAAACCTGGATGAAATGTCCGACGTACTAAGAAAAGTCCATGCCTGAAATAGGCACCGCCAGAAATTGGCATCGCTTAAAATAGCAACCACCAAAATGGTCAGTAGTGTCAATAATTGACAAACAGCCTGAAATAGGCTCTGCTTAAATAAGCACAAAATCTGAAAAAAGAGTCCCTGCCTGAAATAAGCCAAAACATATGAAAAATGGACCAAAAAAACTCAAGCCCAAGAAGCAATAGCATGCATGACATCCTCAAAGCCTGAAGATCGCGCATTCAATAGATAGAATTAGAAAGAGTTCTTGAACTTCTGCCGAACGGGTATTCTGGACTTCTATTATTAATTAGCAGAAATGGTATTTTGGTCATCTTTTATTAATTACTAGAAATGGTATTCTTGCTTCCTGTTATTAATTACCAGAAACGGTATTCTGGCTTTCTATTATTAATTACCAGAAATGGTACTCTGTCCTCTATTATTTATCAGAAATGGTATCCTGGTCTTCTATTATCAATTACTAAAAATGGAATTATGGTCTTCTATTATTATTTACTGGAAATGGTATTCTCATCTTCTGCTATTAATCACCAGAAATGGAATCCTGAACTTCTCTCATTAAATGATGCCCTGAGCTTTTGCTATCAAATATCAGAAAAGGATATTCTAATCATCTATTATTACCAGAAGCCTTCCGCATTGGTAAAGAGTGCTAAAAGAACTCACCTTCCGACGACACAGAAAGTGTTGTATGGTACAAGTGAAGAAGAAACACATGGTAGCTTTAGAGTAAGGCTTTCGCAAGCGTGAAGGAATGAACTATTGAAGCGCGACAAAACAGCTAGATATAAAACTGCTAGGCACCTCTTGCACAAAATAGAAAAATGGTCACGAAGCCACCCAATGTAACACAAAGACTAGGGAAAAAGAAGGTCATCCCAAACCTTTCTGAAAGGATTGGGGAATGCGAATAATAGTTTGCAACAGTTTTGAACCTTTCAGAGTAGACGGAGGTTTCCACCTCTCGTCATTCGAAGAGTCATTGCCTTCTGAAAGGGGTAGAGAAGTCAAGACAAGGACATATGACTCAATAACAATCCTTTTGAAAGTATAATAAGCCTTTCGAACCGGTTAAAACACATTTTATGTACCTTTCAACAATATCAAAAGTTTTAAGTAAAGGAGCATCCATAACACAACAGAAGACAGTCTTCTGAAAACATTCAGGAAGAGCGCAACTCTCGGCGGTAATCAAATAAGGGAGCAAACTTCCGACAAGGTCGAAAGGTTTACAATACCTTATAAGAAACCAACCCTGCGGGAAAGATGAGGAGTTCATCCATTCATTGGGAAATAAACACCCTTCGACGACATTCAGTGGTCCATGATGATGTACAATGAACCAACCATCTGTCAAGACCAAAAATTTTACAGCGGCATATAAGAAGCAACCTTCCATTCCCGACGAAGACATAAGGGCGAAAGGAGGGCCGCCTGCATCTATAAATAGGACCCAAGGGGTCCTATTTCGGGATTTGATTTTCTTCCCATTCTTCTACACACCAACTACTCTTGCTTCCACTTACTATCTGTAACCCTAGTTTAGAAATCAGATTTGGGGATAACCTCTTAAATTTTATATTGAGTTCCATTGTGAAGAAATAAAAAGAACTATGGCTTTTGATCTACTCGGAATTGGGGGATAATCATGATTAGGCGTTAATTTAATATTAACGGCTAATCATTTATGATTTATTTCTTGTATTTTTTATTTATTTCGAGTATATACCATGAAACCGTTGATAGATATTTTCATACGTTTCATTCTCCTTTACTTAGCATCAACCACAAAAAGGGGGAATGCGACTTGTGGATTAATTCTAGATAAGAGTCTCATGGCATATGAAATCATCTCTTATTATTATCTAAATATGTTTGGATGATGCATTCTTTTCAAAAGAGTTTTTACAAAAGGATTATCAACCAAGGAAGCCGAAAGCGTCAAGAGAGCGACAAATAGAGTAACATCTCTTTTCGATGATGCCTAAGGGTTCATAACCTTCCAAAGGGAGTCAAAAGAGATGTTGTTCAATAATTAATTGCTTTCGCTTTCCAAGGAGATAGAATACAATAAAGTGATAAAGTCGGATGCCGAGTAATGAGTATAATCAGGTTAAAAGGTTTAAGTGACCTCTTAAATCCTCCGGCCAGAATGGAAGGTTGAGTAACTCTAATTAAGCCGAAAGGTTTGGATGGAACTTTAACCCTTCGACCTGGTTAAAAGTTAACATATTCCTGCCCTAATTTCTTCATAGGATAAATAGTCTCCTAAAGTCTTTCGACATTGATCATCTCAAACAATGGCCGAAATTAAGACCTTGGAAACTTTCGGCTTAGTCATTTCATTCAAAAATGTGAATTCACTCGACCAAAAGGTTGAGCCCATATTAGACAATTTTGTGTAAAGCATCGGGGATGTTAACAGGAAATCTTGTTAACATAGTGTAATAGAACCGATCAAGATGTTAAGCGTAGAGAGTCGGAGAAACTTTCAGCCTTGGTGAATCAAAAGAAATTCACAGTGTGGATTTAGAAGATCAACTAACTTTAGGTGAAGAGGATTTTATTAGAGCTATAGGATCGAAAGCAGCAAAGAAAAAGTAGTTATTGGTATGTTGTAGACCAGAATATAAAACCTTTTATAGACATCCAAAGAGAGACTTAATCATGCGGTCGAAATTCGAGTTTCTCAATACCAAGAAGGAATGATGAAGTTGGAATGACTTATTGTTGGGAATGCACAAAAAGACGAGATGCACTAATGTTATTGGACACATTAAATTTATTGAAAAACAATTAGCTTGCATGGAAATGAGGAGAAATGAAATTATGAGACGTGAGAGTGGAGAGGGGGAGTAGTATTGTTTGTGACTTTAGAACTCTCATATCGTCTGATTTTGAATTGCCGATGTATCGCTTTTGACTTTCTTTTTAAATTAACTAAGTTTGGTTCAATTTTTTTAGGATTACAAATAAAATTTAAAGAAATTGTGATAATGTAAATAACTTGTAGTATAGTAGAAAAAAATTAAACTAACAACAACAATCTTCTTATACAGCAACAATCTTCTACAACAACAACATTTTTCTACTATTCACCATAAGAGTTCCAAATATGATTTAGCAGATAATTTTGAAGTATATGGTGCAAGTGAACATAAAAATATGCTAATTGTTGAGAAACATGAAACTCGAAATCCTGCACACTTTCTATCATATCTTTATGCCATATACTAATGTAGTTGTAGCAGCCTCGTAGTCAAAGTCCTTTGGCATCTCATCTTCAAGTGAACACACTTATGTTTGTTTCAATTGCATGGATAATTGTACGTGTACATTCTTATGGGAGGTGATATAGGTCACGTGGATCACCGAATTCAGAACAAGCATACTTGTATTTGATTCAACTTTATGGATGGTTGGCACAGTATGTTCTTATGGGTGACGATGTAGACAATGAGAATCACTGGATTGAAACAAACGCGCTTATATTTGTTTCAGCTTCGTAAATGGTTGATACGTATACGTTCCAATGAGAGATGATGTAGATCACGTGGATTATGAACTTACTATTTAAATGTAAGCCTGGTAAGGAAAATTCATAAGAATCCCAATGAAAAATGAAACTTGGACTCACATGATTATTTGGTGCAAATTAAAGTGTATGTAGAAGCTGATTATGATCATATAGAAGAGGAGATTGATTAAGATATATGGATAACCATTAACGAAGCTTATAACAATCATCTAGGTTAAAGGATTGGCAAAGGAATTTGGATACCATGAGTGCTTACATCACGTTTACTTGGACTTGTTGAAGATATTGAAAAATTATGGACGAAGTGAAAGAGGAAGACGTTTTTCAATTAACTTAATCGACATATGACTCACGTTGTTATTGGGGCATATCATACCGACTTTATTTGGAATGATTCATGTGATCACTAGGTCGACTATGTTAGACAGTTTGAGTGATTTCCTTGTATTTTTTTATGTTTTTAGTATTTCTACATATTTCCCTATATTTTATCAGTTCATTGTAACTTCTAAGTTTATATAATGTATTATCTAATTTAAATAGCTTTATAGATAACATACAGAAACATAATTAAGACAACAAACATTACAACAGACAATGACAACAAACATGACTTAAAACATAGACAATAGATAGATATACACACAACTGAATTTCACAGGCTAGTTCTATCTATGACCACGTTGAAATTGTAGCGAACTTAGCTTATTACAAAGCTTTGCTTTTCATTTCAATTTTTATGGCATAATCAATGGATCATCAATCCATTAGCATAACCCACAACTCTCTGGAAAGTTGGAGCATCTATAGCGGCACCAATTAATGTCATTTCCATTTCTTATGACAAAAAACATAACTGAACATCAAAAATTATAATAGATTTAAGGAGAATCAATCTCTTGTTCTCTTTCAGTATGTTGTTTATGGAGTTCCAGTCCTCTACGTCTATGTCTATGTTGGTCTTTATGTTGTTCTCCCTGACCTCTTTCCTCTTCCTGAAACCTATGCTCTTTCAACATGAATATCATGCTTTCTTAAATCTTTATAGTGTCTTTCTTGCATTTCAACAAACTATTCGGTTAGTGGTTAAGGAAATGATGGATTCGGTGGAATATTCTGACTTGAAGGACTTTCGTATGAGTATGACAGACAGAGAAGTCTGATTGTAATACACTATTTTGGTATTTTGTATTTTAGTTGAAAGTTATGTTCGGGGATGACTAAATGATGATATATATATACGTGATACGGTGATAAACATGTCAACTCACCGAATGATTCTGATTACTAATTTGGCAACATACTCAATTAAATAACATGCACATAAAAAGATAGCGTGGCTAAAGTGACAAAAATTACAACACACCGAATGATTCTGACTACTGGTTTAGCACCATACTCAATTAAATGACATGCACATAGAAAAACAACATGACTATAGTGAAGGACACGACAACTCACTGAATGATTCTGACTACTGGTTTAGTAGTATACTCAATTAAATGACATGCATACAGAAAGACAACGTGGCTACAGTGATAGATATGACAACTCACTGAATGATTCTGACTACTGGTTTGGTAGTATATTCAATTAAATGACATGCACGCCGAAAGACAATGTGGCTACAGTGATAGACATGATAACTCACTATATGATTTTGGTCTTATTTGTTTATTTGTAAATTTTTTGTTTGTTTCTTACATTTACATTATGAATCTATTGTGAAATGAAAAACAAAATAATATGAATTATCAATGTATAAACAGTACTTGAATACATGAACATCCTTGGTCATTAATACGTAAAAAATACATGATAAGTCACCGAATCAATACAAGATCAAAATATCATCACTCAATATGATACGACCTAATATGACTCCCATCGCCATTGTCATCACTACTATTATCACTGACATCATCGAAGTCATATGGGTCAGGTGATGCATGTTGCTACTACAATTCTTGAATGTAAGCCTAAAAAGAATATAGTTAAGCCTCATACTGCTCCACTTATGCCTAATAGTTAGTCTATTGTTGTTGTAAGTTAGTCTAATAAATCTATTACAAAATTTGAGTGTAATCAAGTGTTCTGCGCCCAAATACACCAATCACTCGTCTATCCTGATCTAGGTACTGAACATGCTACAATGAAAAATATATATTAAACATATGTCATAAGAAAATGCTGCTGCAATGAATGGACCGAGTTTTTTTCTTCCTCTCATTTCCAGATCTTCTTCCATGCTGCTTATTGTTTTTTTTCTTCGTTTTTTCTTTTATTGGTGCACTTTGTTTCCTCCCTGTTTGCTTTGTTGCACGTCTGTGTGTTTGTGCTCTGTTCACTTTTGTATGTTTTTTCTCCCCGGTGCATTAATAAAGTGGTAGGGACCATCCAACCCCGTCGGCTATGCCAAAAAAAAATGCTAGCCAACTATATGAAAATTACACAATCATTCATACCACATGCGAAAGATATAAACCGGTAGAAGGTACACCCTCAATAAATTCATTTGTTGGGTAATGGAGTGGATACTCTATGACCACACCCTGTAAAGTGTAAGCTCTAAAAGTATGCTGAAGGTGAATAAACAAAAGAGGCTGTGTATATTGGGAGAACGAAGACTCAAATGTTACTGCTGGAATAGAAACTTTATCGGAGGACATACGAAGGCCAATATGATCAGAGTTCAAACTCAGTATATAATTATGTAATGAGTAATAACGTGGGGCCACTCGAGTCCAGTAGGCGTTAAAAGCTCTAACTACGGTAAATGATCTTATATACCCATCCTACAGCCCTTATAACAGCTATATAAGCAATGCCGACACGAATAAATCCATACATATCATTCCATAGACGTGGACCAGAAGGAAGACGAACTACCCCAAGTAATTGTAACCAAAAAATTTCCCCAAAACACCATATAATTGGATATGTAGTAACCTGGAGAGATAAAAAAAACTAAAAAATAACGAGTTACTCACCATCGAGTTGTAAAACTGTCATATAATCGTGTTAGGGACGGGGAATAAGATCATTGTGCCTCCTCTAATCCATCTATTGTCCGGCCTTTATCAACTCATTATGCACCCCTTATGCAACATGATGTACATGCAAAGCAGTCCCCCAACGACGTAATCCAGGGAAGTAAATATATGAAGTAATGTTTGATTTATCAACAAGTCGTGGGTGCATCTTGGTCGTATAGGAGTATGTACCAAAATTCAAACAGCTGCTTGAATTCCTATAAAACATATGCATCTTGCGCTATGTACAGGTATTCAAAGATGACGGTACTATAATCGCAAAAATAAAGTGCATCGACATCAACCAAACCAGTTAGATATCCAATTCTAATGGTGCATTTGTGTTCAAAAAATGTGGAACAAAAAATATTTAATATGAAGGCACATGTGACAGGAGTGACATCTCAACAGTGTCCCTATACTTGACTATATATCTCTATAAAGATGCAAGGATCACTGCATAACCTCATCATATAGCAAACTCGATAAATATGCGGAATAGGACAAACTCTTCGTAATTAGTATCAAAAGGTACCGACTTACGGTCTAATCAACCTATCTCCTTACCAATAAGCACATAAAAGTCAGAACATGTCAGGCCTGACTCAAAATCTAGAAAATGAAATGAATGTATAGTGGACCACCATCTCTTTGTAAAAGCCTCTACTACACAATGATCTACGTGTACAAATGTGTATACCTGAAGGAAATCACTGAACGATGATATATATAATCTATCTTGAATTGGTTAGGAGAACGTGCTAAAATACTTGATAATGCACTTATGCAAACCACCTCGCATAGCTATATGACTGCTCTATGTAAGTAGTGATATAAAGCTAACACTAAACCCACCACAGCGTAATGTAATATTTTCTGATAGCCATAATTGTCTACTAAATTATGAATTAAAAATGCACATGCGACACCGTTAACGCTGCACTCAATTAATGTGTCTTCGTATGATAGATGATTTGTCTTGCTATTTTGGACGTTGTGACATCATTTCAGTGTCTTTTCTATTTAAAAATAAATAAAAGAAGTTTGAAGGTGAAAAATAGGGAGAAATCATATCCAAACGTCACATATAAACATATGAAGACTGACACTTGTTGAACAGTTTAAATCATGATCATTTTGGAAAATTTGAGAGGTTACCCATCAAAATGCATCTGACCATAGAACTTATCTAGTTTCAACTATTTTTCCCCTAGCCAACAGTCCCCCTAACCATTTCATTCTCCATTTACAATTTCTTTTAACAAATACCCTTTTTAACGTTATGCTGAAAAATAGGACCAAACTCAAATGTCCCTTTCTCCGACGCTTGAAATAACAAAAGGTTACTGAGATTTTGCCTCTTTTATGGACTTTGGAGTGAAATATATAAAAGGAAAAAGAAAAAAGAAAAAAAAATGGAATGGGAGAGAGAGCCCGTCTAGATTCTATTGGCTGATTGTACTATATGACTTGTTTTTTATGTTCTAGTAACATTCTAAATGGGTTAAATACACATCTGCAAAGATGAAGTAAAAAATGTGCAAACACCAGTGATACAGCATTGAAAAACCAGGATGAGGGGAAAAAGATAGCACACATTTAATCACGGTATGATGTTTACACGTATACCTAACCAATAAACTGAACTTACAATACACTAATAGTTAAAAGATTATATTACATGTGCAGCTATGAACACTCAACCAGTGTAGCTAACATGAGCATGAGACCTAAACCTCCTAGAAACCCACAGAAAAGGCCTAAGAAGCTGGGCCCTCCTCTTCCTCCAAAACCAAATGGCGGCATCATACTGCTCGTTCCTGATTTTCCTGCTGGCGGCCTTCCAGTCAAACTTCTCCATCTCGTCCCTGGCCGCCTTACCCATGGCCACCCTGAACTTCTCATCCGACAGCAGCTTCTCGATCTTCCTAATGCAGTCGTCAAGGTCGCCGGGTGCGTACAGGAAGCTGGTCTTGCCTTCCTGGTGCTCCGGGATTATGTCGGGTATGCCTCCTGCACGTGCAGCGACTACGGGCACGCCGGACGACATGGCTTCCAGGACCACCAGGCCTAAGGTTTCCGATTCGGACGGCATCAGGAATACGTCCCCGCTCGCGTAGGCTTGTGATAGCTGCTCTCCTTGTAGCATTCCCGTGAATACCGCTGCCTTGCCCTCGAACAACTTCTCTAGATCCTTCCTGCGGTGCACAAATTACAATCTTTGAATTACAAAAGGTAATATAATATGTTGCTGGATACCTAAAACTCCGATATTCATCTGAATTCGTATCCCAAAAAAATGGATAAATATACAATACCTGGAAAAACAGATATGAAGACATTTGAAAATTATCCATCCAATTTTTAACAAGATTACAGTTTAAATTATGCGTATTTTAGTATAATAAATGATGTTTATTCATTGCTTTGTTAAGTTGGCAGTTTATACTATGTGCATATATAATGCGTCGTTTTAACTGCTCAAAACTATTTATCATTGTATTTGTTTACTTTTTGTACTTTCATAATCAATGAAACCGAAAAAAATAGGTTAAACTAGAATTTTCTATTTATGTTTTTAGATTTATCAATGGGCATGACAAATATCCAACATTTGTTTGTACATGGATGTGGATATCCAATATTCAAAAATTATTTCGAATGCAGACAAGGATAAAACAAGAATATGACATTATCCGCATCCCAAGGTGTGTCCATTGACAGACCTAAACATATTCATTTAAATGCTTATTAAAGACTCCTATATTCTAAGCATATGTTCAGTAGACCCCTTATCCTTTGAGCGTTTATTGAATAGGCTTCCAAAGTCCAAGCACTGTTAAACAAGCGCTTACTTCTATGCATACACGCACTCACATAATCAGATGGATTAAAAAAAGAGGTCTAGATTTCAGCTCTTGTTGAATATGTACCAGCTTTCTGTTTTGGAAACTAGCCGGTTACAAACTATGATATTACAACTTTTTTAGAACAATGTTAGCTACATTTGGCCTCAATGCTAAAGTATAATTACACTCTTCACCAATAAACTTGAGCGTATTCAAACCAATGAGGTGTGTGACTAGCATTGCTATTTTGGAAACATGGTATCAAAAGCTGTGATACTTTGAAAATATTATTTATAATAAATGATAAGCTTTTCTACTTCTGCATACAAGGTTTCTACCAATGCTTTCTATTACGCTTCCAGTCAAGACTGACGAGACATTCGTACGTAATGTTTTCCTTTTTGGAATTTTAAAATTTGAATACGTTATGGATTTGAAAAGAATGCCTGAGCTATATGGCAAAATTATCACATGGCATCCAGATAACCGTCTGTCCAATTTTATACAAAGTTGTATAATTATCATTCGGCATCGAAATAACTGGAAAATTGGTGGAATGCAGAAAAATGTATTTTTACCTATATGGTCCGTCCCCAATAAATGCAATTCTCACTTCTGGTAGCCTATCCACAACACTGCATTATTAAAAATACCAAATGTCAAAAAAATGCAAAGACTTACAAACGAAGCACGGAAATTTAGCATACAAATTGCCATAAAACACTGAAAAATCAAGTTTGCAGACTGTTCCTACAAAAGTTCAAAGATTTAACACAGGCACGCAGTTGCTTAAGTAGTTCCCACAGACTGCTCAGTACTAAGCACTCCATGGGAAGTACTTCTATGTTCTTTAAAACGTGGTAAGTACATTGGTCGAGAACTTCCATGTAATTAGTTTTCTAACTAGCCTTAACAGAACTGAGCTAACCTTTTGAGGAAATCCAAACTCTTTTCTACACCCAAGCGTCCAACATGAATGAGCAAAGGTTTTTCTGGTTCTCCACCACTAAATAAAAATAAGCAAATTATTAAACCAACATCTAGTACCAATAGAGTGATTTGCTTATATAAATATCCATATGTATATAAATATATACCTTAGTCTTACTCGCATTTCATAGTTATGAAATCGAGGATGAAAATTGTCAGAGTCGACACCTTTGTTCCAAAGGCGTATTCTATTAGCTATAGATCACATAAAAATCACCAGTCAATAGTAAATATTTGAAACAGCAACATGCAAAATAGATTCCGCATACCTGATGTCACTCGAGCAGCTAGAAGATCCCGGCTGATTGCGAGAGAAGGCACCAATGTAAGATCAGCGGCTCTGTGAAGAAACTCTAACAAACAAATATAAAATATAAGGTAAATACTTTACTTTTTCAAATAATTTGACGAACACGAAAATTTGACTGTGAAATATCCATACTAATTATCAGCCACATGGGTTTGACTAACCAGCTGAAGGTGTAGCGGGGTATATATCTGTCCCCAAAAAAAAAAAAAACAACAACAACAACAAACGTTACATACTTAGAAGAGCTATATAGAGAAACATGAAGTGTAAACTGACTAAATATTTGGTAATCGTGAATTATAATCTTCATCTATGGTAGAATCTACATTGCCAGTGAGTTGATTTTTAGGTCCTTACTAACGATTTTTTTCGTTCGAATGTGGAGTAAAGAAAGAGAACAAGGATGACTTCCACTTGGAGTAGACAATAACTGATAACATCATTTGACATTTAACGGACAAGGGTTAGGAATTGGGAGTCGGACGAATAGTTAGCTTAACCCACTAAACTTGACAACCAAGAAATTGTAAGCAACTAAGCAGATAAAAAGATGATTTTAAGTGAAGTCATAATTCATTCATGTAAAAAGCAACTCACATTAAAACATTTGAGTAATATATATTTGTCCCAGAATAGCAAGAGCCAAAACAGTCAGAAACTAGAAGATTATGCAATTCCAATCAACTTACATTGGAACATGGGTGTGATATGACATTACTATAGGGATGGAAAGAAGCTTAGCGATTATCAGAGCACCAAAAACCTGAAAGTATTTCTCTAAAGCCATTATTATAGTGAAATATATCTGTAAAAAATACTTCACGGAAATTTGACTATTAAAATTACCATTATTCCAGGCGAAGATGCATGAATTATGTCTGGTTTGAATTTTGCAACTTCTCTGATTATTCTAGGACTGAGTGCAAGGGAAAGCGGTACCTTCTGATACCATGGGCAAGGAAAGCTGGAAAATACAAGGCAAGAAAAATTATTCATATAGAAACAGCTAAATTAGGCTACTTTAGTCTTATTGCTGATTTAGGTTAAATGTCTACTATTTTCTGGTAAGCATGCACAGGAATTACTTACAACTTTTGGCTGCTCAACTACTTCATAAGTATGTAAAAGTAACCTTTTAAGTGCAATTTTTAAACCAAAAGTTATTATCAGAACCACAAATGATTGGCACTGTCATATTTTTCTAGGTAATTTCTGAAAAGCTTCCAGACATTCGCAGTAGCTAACCAAAGTAATTATGTATTTCGTGAAAACAATTTACCTCCAAGATCCAATTATTTTTGCTCCATGAAACTCTTGAGGTAGTCCTTCATGGTTTGTCACCACCATGACCTACATAATATCACAGACACCGTAAAGATACATATTCTACTAAAATGGAGCAACATACAATTTAATTGAAGGACATATACACATGGAACTTGTTGTTAGAATTTTAGGGAGAGATTCAGTTGCTTCAAGGCATGTCTCTATCTTTTAAAAATGTTTCTTCCTTACTCGAATCATGCAGGGTTAAATGAAAACCTTCTCTTAGGATACTTGCACAGATAAGAAAAACACTCGATAGAGAATAGGATGATGCTTTTTATTTTAAGAAGAAATTGATAGAAAAAGAATTATGTTTCATCCCTTTCAAGAAAACACTATTTATAGAGGGTTATAGCATATGCTAGACTGATCGCTGTTTAGGAACAACTTATTTTATACCTACTAAGCAGTTTATCATAATAACTTTTAAATGGTTTTAAGTGGATAATAAAATGGAAAAGTATTTGGGTAAAAATGTTGAAATTGTAATAGAAGTTAGCTATAAATGTTGAAACATATCCAGATATCGCATTGCCGTTTGATATTTCCATAGTAATTTTCAGTTTTGCATTGCACATGGTTGTGAAGAAATACACTAGTACACCCTTTTGATTGCCTTTTGAAATTGGGTAAATTCCCATGAATAATTAAGTGCTAGTACTAACGTTCTTATTTTATCTCCTTGTCTAATTTTATCTCATTGTAAGTTGTCTTCACTACTCATGCACTAAGTTAACTTCTAAATGATCTGCGTTCTTTTTTTTTTGGATTAACAAGTTTGTTAGCCTGCATCAAAAATTTACATACCTCATCTCCCATTTCTCTGAGATTCTTAATGAAATTCTGAAATCGATTTTTATATCCAGAAACATAACTGCAAAATCAAAATAACTATCCAGCTTAATTGACGATGATGCTAAACAACAAATCAAATTAACAATCAATTACCCCAAAAAAAAAGGTTCTCACGCAAATGGAGAAGGCTCAACAAAGATCGCAATCCTCCTCGGTTGATTAGAGTTAGAGTTTATTTCTCCTTCATCTTCTTCTTCGAGCTTTTCAATGTTTGCCATATCAATTTTCTCCTCTTTGGCACGAACCAAGCAAACCCGTTTCTTTTTCAATTGGATTCTTGTTGTGGAGGTACATAATTGTGAAGGGTTGTAACAGTAATTATTATTTGTTTTGAGCACAAACGAAACTGAAGAGTTGTTAAAAGAAGAAGAAGGGGAACAAGAGCACGAAGAAGAAGCAGAAGTTGGATAGGGAGGTAAATAAGAGAGGTTAGGTATAGAGTTCATTGTGGAAATGGATGTTGGCTCGCTAAATAAAAACGATGAAGGAAGGAGAAAGTGAAGGGCGATTATAAAGATGAATGGTGACTAAGAATATACGAATAAAACGAGAAAAAGGATTAAGAAAAAGGATATGCGGAGTTTTTGAAGTATGGAATCTGAAGTGGGTGCACTGTTAGAGCATCTCCATTACATTCAGACGTTAATATTATTTTTAGTGCGGTCAAAATAAATAAATTATAGTACGATTAAGGGATAGCCATCAACGGAACAAGTGTTTAGATCGGCGGTTAACCGCCAACCGAAGCTGGATATAATAGCTCTTAGCATTCAGTCTTTTGCCCTTAGCGCCACTCTATCTTTTCATCTTGGACTTGATTAAAAAAGGCATAACACTAGGAAGATAAAAAATTGAATATTAAGCGATCATGTCTATAATTTGAGGTAAATTAGGGTCATATTCTTAAAACGGCATAACCAAAACCATCATCCGCTAACTCATTTAATTACAGTCATTAAAATATTCAAATTTTTCGTACATTAATCGGATTTAAAAATCGTTTTCATTATCAAAACACAAATTTAATAATCTTCCTAATGATATTCGTTGTTGATGTGCTTATTTTGCGTCCCTACATCGTGCAACTGTATTTATCTTGAATGATCACAACCTTATAAAGTTGTTTTAACCGTATTATGATAATGCAATTATTATCCTTTAACCTAATTGAAAGGAATTTGTTTTTAAATTATGCAATTATGGTTGCATTTGAATATTGTAACTGCATTTATTTGATATAGTAATAATTTTGGTTGTATTTGATAACTTGTTCGAACTTAATGCGGTTATAATTTAGCTGCTTTAAGAAAATTGCAGTTATAACTTAACAGCATTTTTTAAATTAATTTAATTGCATTTGAATTTTTTAACCGTATTCATGTGATAAAGTGATAATTTGGGCTACATTTGATAATTTTATTCAATCTTATTCCAATTATAAATTAAGTGCATTAAGAAAATGCAAAGATGATTTAACAGCATATTTTGAATTAATTTAATTGCATTTGAGGATTTTTTACTGAATTTATGTGATGTGATGTAGTAATAATTTTGGCTACATTTGATAATTTTATTCAATCATTATGCGGTTATAATTTAATTGCATAAAGAAAATGCAGTTATAATTTTACAACATTTTTTTGAATTATGCAAAGCCTCATTTGAATATTTTAACTATAATTATGTGATGCAGTAATAATTTTAGTTGCATTTGATGATTTATTCAAAGTTAATGCAGTTTTAGTTAACTGCTTTAAGCGAAGTTATTATTTAACTATAAATTTTGAATTATGCAATTATGGTTGCAACTGAATATTTTAACTACATTTCTACGATGGCTGCATTTGACAATCGTAATGCTATTGTAATTTAAATGCATTAAGAAGATGCAGTTATAATTTCAACTATGTATTAAATATGAAATTGATTTTAAGCTGCACATTTATTATTGTTGAACCTATTGATTTGAGATGCAGTTATAAATACACCATTTACATGAAAAAGTTACAGTTTTTAAAAAAAAGTGGCAACCAGATATTTACATATACAAAACACATATCATTTAATAGATTGTAAATTTTGCAGTTTTATAGTGAAAACGGTTCGTTGATACGATATTTCTACAAAAAATTATTGCATTTTAAAAAAATTGAAAGCAGATGTGAAATATTAATATGGGAATGTGAATAACATAAAGTGACGAAAGAAAGACACGGTCATGAACATAATTTACATAAAATTATAAGGGATGTTTTGTTGTGTATAAAAATTATTAATAGGGATTTGATGTCCATATGACCGATAAAAAATGCTTGGTCACTTCAATTACCGTTGCCATAACGAACGACCCCATGCATGCAAGAAAAAATATTAGTGCAAACAGTGGAAAATCCCTAAATAAAATGAAAAACAAAACAAATAATGCAGACGACATCAATGTGAAAGACAATAATAAATGATATATATGGTACATGTGAAAGGTTAAATGTCAAAGATCAACATTTAGCATCATACATTGGTGCTTTCACTAAGAATTCAATTAAGATGTGAAGCAATTAGCTAGAAAGTAAGGATCTAGCAAGACGCTTTTGAACGTAGAGCGGTTTGCACATGGAAGCAGTAAGAAGAAGCAATGTTTGGTCCGAGTCAACCGGTCAACTATCTAAGCAAGGAAGTTGTGTAGAAAACGATGACGAATATAGAAGCTTCTTTCTTGGCTAAGCATCATAAAATGATGGATGTGTTCTTTAAACGCACAAAGCAAGCATCGCAAACATTAGTCCATAGAGATGGAAATGAGTATTCTGTTGGCAGCCCATAACCAAAGGACGAGCAAGGTAGGAAGCAGGCACGGATATACAAACTCCACATAACCAAACCATCCATGATTTAAATTAGATAGGTTAGACACTGAATAGATCGATACCGAAACGAATGATATAGCCCTATAACACCTCGTATTTTTGATAACATTATTCAGGAGATTTAATTAGAATAAATTAAATAGAATAATGTAGAGTGATAAGGAAATTAAAGTTGGTTAATTAATTTAGTCGTCGTGCTATTTAAATTGAATGAGTTTAAAGGGTTAAGTGTTAGTTAATTAACATATGGGCATGAGAGTAAATTGCCACACATGCTTCCCACTCTTATACCATTATCCCTTTAGCCATACACATTCATTTTTAGTAAAGCAAAATTTAAAAAGTAAGAAAGCTAATAGGAGTCGGCCATTAAGGAGAAGGAAGACAAGAGAAATCAAATCTAAACTTAGGGTCAAGCTAGAAGAAATCAATCTCAAACATTCTTCAATTTCCTTATCCAAACTAAGGTGAATAATAATCACTATATTTCTATTTTTGGTTTTATTATCATGTATTTTCAGATAATGGGTACATTCGTTCTTATGATATATTGAACGATGATATGCTTGATTTATAATTTATATGGTTTAGACAAGATTGTTTAAAGCAGATATGCATGGTTTTAGGGTAAAATCGAGGTTTAATGATTTTTAAATGCCATAGGAAAATTATATGTTATGGAAAATATGATTTTGGAATTGGGCTTCAATTCTTATTATTTTCCAAGTGGTGAAGAATTAATTACGAATTTTCAATGGAAAATATGGTTATTTGGATTTATAAATTTATTTTGAGAAATATATTGCGAAATTGGGTTTGAAATTTTGATGTGTTAGATAACATGATTAAAGTAAAATTCTAGAATTTTTAGGGATTTTTGCTAAGTGATTTAGTATGAATATTAAATTATTTTGAAAGGAGGACTTAAATGATTTAATTGTTTTTAAATAGGAAGGGCTTAATTGTTAAAATTTATCATTTTTTTAGATCTGAGAAAATGGAACAAATATTATCCAAATTATTTGAAAGTTTAATGTAACCAATCATGTGTTAACAAGTGGGCAAGTTAGTTACAAAAAGTTTTCTTTATTTAGCAAAATTAGCCTTTTATCTCGAAAAAGTGGGTTCCGCCTTCTTTAGAAGGACCTTTCATCATAGTGCTTCCACCTCCAACCTAGTCGAAACCTTCTAGGTTGAAACCAGATAAACCAATACAAATGGTATCATTCAGATGGTACATAGTGGATTGGAGAAATGCGAAAGGTATGTGACGGAAGGTATCTTTCGAAGGAGTTGGTTCCTTGATTTATTTTGTTTTAAAGGAAAAGTGCTTACCTGTTTAAAACGCGGTTTTGACATGGTCGAAACCTATGGTTGCGAAAGAAATTTCCAAAAGAGGCTTTCGAAAGAATGCTTCCGCCTTTATTTTAAAGAAGTAGATTTCAAAAAAAGTTACTTAGATTTTGTTTAAAGCTTTCGAAAGGGGTAATTCTACTAAATCGAAACCCTTCAGAGAATTTATGACCTTTCGATGGTATTGAAGACATCCATGTTGTCGAAAGGCTCAGTTGTTTTATACATAAAAAGCACCCTTTAATGCTTTCGAAATGGGTTACGGGTTTCGAAGGCAATGGTTTCGAAAGGGGTTTCTAAGCCAACCTTCACTTTTTTTTACCTAGATGTTTCAATACTTTCGAAAGGTTGCTTTCGCCACCATCAGACTTCCCCAATACATTTTGAATTAAAGAATTGTTTTGAAAGAGATCCTTTCGCCTAAGTTCACTTTTACCTAAAATGATGTTTTCAGTATAAACTCAATGTTTTTGAAAGGGGGACTTTCATTGATTTCGAAAGGGTGCTTTTAAATGGTTTCGAAGCTATACTTTTATACTTAAGTGATAATACTTTATCAAGGTTGAAAGGTTTTGAAAGAGTTGTTTAAAGCATTCAAAAGGTAGGAGCTAATATTTTAAAGTTAGCTTTTAATGCTTTCAAAGGAGATCATCCTATGAGGTCGAAAGCAATGTTTCGAAGGTGTCGAAAGGTTTTAAAACCTCAAACTAAAATTTTTAAAGAAAAAACCCATACTTAATTAAAGCAGTTTTGAAAGGATTTCAAGTATGTAAATTGGAAGAAGTGTTCCTTGATAAAAGTATAGGTTAAAGGGATTATATATATAAATGTTTTCAAGGACCTTAAACCATAAAAGTGCTATTGTTAAGTTGTTATGGTTGCATCTTCAACTATGAATATATTCACATGATAAAGGACCCAAAAATATATTTTGGGGATAAAGGGGTAGAAGAACCAGCTAGGTTAATGCAGTAGTGAATATAAATTGATTAAACTCCTAAATGAGTAGAATCTCATCAGGGGATCACGGAGACGAAAATATAGGGTGCTTAAACCTTGAAGTTGTCTGGCAGATAGGTTCATAATAAACCCATGAAAACTATGATTATGAAGTTATTGGGGGTAACCAACAGGTTCATAGTAAACCCATGAAAATAATGTATTAAGGGTGGTTGGTAGGGGCCAACTGGTTTTTAGTGAACCCATAAAAACTATATCTGGATTAAATATTGACATTAGTCAAAGGTTCCTATTTAATCCATGAAAACTAGGATAAGAAAGAAGTTATTGGAGGTATCAATATATTCCTAGTCAACCCATGAAAACTAGGATAAGAAGGGAGTTACTGGAAAAATCCGTAGGTTCCTAGTCAATCCATGAAAACTAGGATAAGATTAAAGTTATTGGAATGACCAACATGTTCAAAGGAACCCATGAATTTATTAAGTTAATTGGCAGGGCCCAATAGTTTCTTAGTGATCTTATGAAAACTCTGAGATAGGAAGGGTTTCCATGAATTATAAAAAGGTTATTAGTAAATCCATGAAAATTAATAGATTGGTAGTGACCCTAGAAGCTATAAATATGACGAGAGCCAATTAAACTGAGGATGGGATACCCAATAAGTTTATATATGTATATCATCATCATATTTTGAAATGCAATGTTCTAACCATTATGGGTGCAGGAGCATAGTTTATTGTTTTATAAAAAGGGCTTTAGGATACCTATGAAGGGAAAACCCGTTTCACATAGCGACGTCATCTCACTAAATATCTAAATGGATTGAGATGATAGATTATTATTCATAACAGGCTTTATGTCTGACTCTAAGTTTTTTTCCCTTAAACTCTCAAGTACTCAATTGATTTTGAGTAGCTTGAGGTTTAGGGATTTACAGGTTCTCTTCTTAGACAAATAAAGCTTCCAAAGGCATGCAAAGAGGCAGTTAGCTGTTTGAGTTATTTTTTTCCATTGTGTATTTTGGATGCAAAGGCAGATTTATTAGCCTTATTATATACTCTGATCAAGCAAGTGACATCTTCATATGTCGCTCTTGCCGTATGTATAATAATTATATTTTTTTTGAACGTGGTTATTATTTGTGAGATTATGTAATAACCATGAAATGAAAAGTGGAAATGTGTTTTTAATTTGTAAATTTTTTTCTATATTCTTGTGATCTGTATATCAATGTATCTAACACCACCGTATTTGATCACCGAAGGTTAATAACTATGAATGACTGCAGCATCCATAGGCATTAGTTATGGGCCTCCATGCGGGGGGATGTTACAAGTTGGTATCAGATCATAGGTTTATGAAACTTTAAAAGAAAAGTAAAACCTAAAAGCTCTTTGAAAAGTAATCCAATGAATTTGAAAATAAGATCGGGGTTTGGGTTAATGCTATAGTAACATACTTATATTTGATATATAGGTATATATGTATTCCTCTTTCTCTTAGACCGTTCTTCTGTATCTTACTAAGGCTCGTGTGTAGATTTACGAGAAAGAGGATATGGAAGAAGGAAATGGAAGAGGAAATCTATGTAGAGGAAGCACCACAACCAATGAAAATGCTCGACCAAATACCAGGAGGAACCAAGGTCGATAGGCTAATGCTAATCCAAATGTTGAAGCCAATGTAGGTGCTGGAGATTCGCCAGTAGATGAGGGGATGGTAAATCAGTTGTTGGCCAATCTTTTGCAAGCAGGAGTTGTCGGTAATGTTGGAGAAGCAAATCATGTAGCTCTAGCAGGATATAATTATGCCAGGCTAAGCAGGGATTTCACCAGTCTGGATGAAAAGCCATTTGTTGGGACGGAGGATGCTGTTGAGGTTGAGAATTGGCTATTGAGCTGTGAAAGAATCTTTATTGATCTAGGGTTGGATGATGGGGAAAAGAGAAGGCTAGCCTCTAGGCAGCTGCAAGGGGTAGTGCTTCATTCGTGGAATAGTGTAAGCGCTGGAGTAACGGAAGAAGAGCTGACATGGGCTAATTTCAAAAGGATATTTGAGTGGAGGTTCTTATCCAAGGCTGCCAAGTCGGCATTGATGAGAAAGTTTATGGACCTTGTGCAAGGAGATATGTCAGTAATTGAGTATGTTGCTAAGTTTGATGAGCTATCTCAATATGGATATGTCACTATAGACAACAACATCAGGAGGAACGAGAGGTTCATTCGTGGATTAAGGCCTGAGCTAGCTAGACTGACTATGACTTATGTTAGAAAGCCTTGTAATGTGGTAGTGGAGATGGTTATTCGCCATGAAGAGATGCTTGTTGTTTTCGATAGGGAGAAGCCAGATGAATCCCAGGGTCCTCAGGGAAAGAAATGGAAATTCTTTGAGAAGAATGGAGTCCATAAAAGGAAGGCTGCTAAGAAGGAAAATGTCGATTTGGTATGCTTCAAGTGTGATACGAAGGGTCATCATGCTTATGAGTGCCGGATAGGTAAAGGAAGAAGCCTGTAGAGAAGAAGAATGTGAAATGCTTCAACTGCGACCAAGTTGCACATTACAAGAACCAGTGCCCAGAGCCAGTCAGGGCGGATGGAGTGAAGGTTTTTGCTATTGGACCACCATCTTCTTCTAGGCCTACTATAGTAGGGAAAGGTAAAACTATGATGGAATGTATGTTTTTGATTCAGAGTATACCAGTTAGGGTATTATTTGATACCGATGCATCACATTCATTTATATCACAGTATTTGATTTATATGTTATGCATAGAATCAACATACCTTGTTACTTCCTTAAGGGTTGCGAATCCAATAAGAGGGTATGCAACTCTAGGAATGAGATGTGACCGGTTAGAACTTATTTGTTAGGTCTTAAGTTTGCATTCAGTCTGTATATTTTTGATTTCATAGATTTCGAGGTCATTTTGAGTATGGATTGGTTGAGTAAGTATGAGGCTAGAATATTTTTCCAGGATAGGAAAATATCATTGGAACACCTAGAGAGTCATAACCGAATCATCCTCTCAGTGGAAAATTCCAATAGGAGTGTCTGGGCTTTGTTAAGTGCCATGGAGGTTAGAGAAGAGCTTAGTCAGGTTCGGGTAGCAAAGGAATTTGCAGATGTCTTTGAGCCGGTTGCAGGGCTACCATCGAAATGAGCTATTGAGTTTTGAATAAATCTTGTACTGGAAGCTAAACCTGTCAATAGACCACCTAGCAGGATGACACCAACAGAGATGAAGGAATTGAAGGTGCAGCTAATGGATCTTGAGGGAAGGAATTTTATCAAACCAAGCAGCTCGCTTGGGGAGCGACCGCGGTTTTCGTAATGAAGCCAAATGGGTTATTAAGGATGTGCATCGACTATCGTAAGTTGAACGAAAGGACGATCAAAATAGATACCCTCTGCCGAGGATAGATGATCTATTTGATCAATTGAGTGGAGCCAGAGCATTCCCCTAATTGGATTTGTCGATGGCGTTCCATCAGTTGAGAGTAGCGGAGATATTATTCCTTTAATCGCATTTCAGACTAGGTATGGTTCATATGAGTGATTAGTGATTCCATTTAAATTGACGAATGCGCCTGCTTTCTTCGTAGATTCGATGAACCGGGTTTTCCGACAGCAGTTGGATAGGTTCGTATTAGTATTCATAGATGATATTTTAGTGTACTCGAAAGATAATGCAACGGCTCAGATTTTCGACCATCGAAAGTCAACATCAATACACTTGCTGTATTACATGCCGAGCAATCGAATGCTGGAGATACTAGATCGTTAGGGAAAAAGAAGAGGAGGTAGAAGAAGAAAATAGAAATAACAACGCAGAATCTCACAATCGTAGCAGAACAATGTACAATAGATAACAACTGGTCTTTATAAAAAAGAACTATAGCTGTTATTTATACATTACATCATCAGAGTACAACACATCAATAACCCAATACTGGACAGTTATAACAAGCTGTACTCACAAATGATGAATATACAAGCTACAACACACCGCTGAATAAAAATCAAGTACGTGTGATACGTCTTCGTCATCCAGCTCATCTCCTGAGCTCCATAGCATTCTATCCTGAATCTGTCATACTCGATCTGACCGGAGCATTATAATAAAATAACACTCGAGTCAGTCTGGAAAACCAGTATGAGAAAACACACTCAATTCGGATTATTAAAGTTATCGAAATCCTTTGAAAAATAGATGTATCTAGTAAGACCACGCAACAAATAAACACGACGGGTTTTACATCACGATAACCAAAACATTTGATATCAAATCCTCTGATATTATAATAGTGTCTAAGTACAAATACTTATTGAAGTAGGTGAAATTGTTACATTAATTAAATTCTAGCATATTAGGCTCTACAATCAAAACTGTAAAGGCATGTATTAGAGAATGGATTCCATACGAATGACTAGGCACTGGGATACCACCTATCACTATATACGTCTAGAAACAGTGTACCGGGGACCATGCCAAGATCCCCTGCAACGCAAGACCAGTCTACTCCTTACCTGGATAGACCGAATATGATATCACCCTGGGTCCTGGGTGTTCCCACTCTTTTCGAGCTCCTTCCATGTATCATAGTAATAATATCTGAGGGTATCTAGAAAGGTGATAAACATACCCTAATTGGGTGTGACCTACTTAGCTTGCTGCATCTCCCTTGCTTTTCAGTCATTCGCGGTTGATGAGGCCAGAGGTTACAATTACCCTTTTAAGGAATTTTCACTTAGAATGCTCATTGTCCTCTAATGACATTGTATTGATAGCATTCATCCGTACAACTTCGTTCTAGGTCCGAACGGAACCGAATGCACTACTCCTACTACATCCATTTTGGAAAAATCCTCAAGATTAGTAGCGATTAGCCCTTGCACTTCACTGCTTCATCTTCAACTCCATGCTCTTGTTTCCTTTTGAAAACGTACTCATTGGATCGAGTTGGTTTTCAGATAACTTATCTGATCCCGGTCTCTTCGAAACAATGTTCGATATTTCTCGGTAAACTCAACCCCAATTCTTTAAGAAATAAATAGATGAAAATAAGATCGAAGATCACCTCCTAACCTTTAGTGGATGGATTTCCTTATAAACGTCCTAGAAGAACGAATCGAGTTTATACGTAGAGTATAGCACCTCGAACGGTAACTGTACCATATAATTCCCGTGTTTCTCCTAAATATTCCCAAAGTTATATTTTAGGTCCAGATTTGATAGTCGGTTATTTGACTATCAAATAAACAATCATTCAACCAAATATTTCCTTTTCCACTGAAAACACTAAGTCTTCTTCCAATTTATATTTCAATCGCTTAAATCTCTTTATCCAAAAATACATTCTTCCTTAATGAATTTAGTACATTCATAACCTATTCTTTTCAAAGTATTTGAAAACCCCTTTAAAAAAATAAGGAAAGTACGCTGCGGTATCAACTGTGGATCCACGGCTCATTGGTTAAGTCTTTATCCTAGAAAAATCCAAAAATTAACTGTAGGCACTCACTGCCTTCGGTTACGCCATGAAAGTGTACCACTACTTCCCGAAAACTTTATTAAATATATTTTTTCCTTTCAAAATGATACTTATAAGAATTCCTATATAAATTTCCAAGTTAATTTTAGGCAATATTTTTTAAAATAAAAGTTATTGTATAATATTGAATATTGAATAATTTATCCCTTTAAAATAAAAATACTAGTTAATTCTTAAATAATAATTAATTCAATATAAACTAACTTATTTAATAATTTAATATACATTAAACAATTTAAAACAACTAAATAATTAATTTTTCTGAAATATTCTTAAACATCATTTTAAATTTCCCAATTAATAATTAAAAATCCTCCTTTTTATAACAAACTCAATTGCTCAATAAAATATATTTTCCAATTCCAATATAACTAGTCTAACGTTTATAAATTTCTCTCTATTTATTCCCAATTTGATTTACATTCCAATTCTGCAAATCCCCTTTTCACATTTTCAAAGAAAAATCTATCTTTTCTTTTAAAACTGAATTACACATCTGGCTATAATTTCTCACCATGAATTTATATCTTAATTTTGTCCACTGATAATCACTTCACTTTATTGATAACCCTTGCTTATAAATTCCGTAGTCTCATTTCCCGTTTATAACAGTTTTACAATGCTTAATCGATTTCTAAATTGAATTCCACTTTTAAATCAATTTATTAAAATAACCCAATTATATTCCACCTTCTTTTCATCATTTAAAATCTTATTAAAAATCTAGTATAACAATTTTATATTTTATTTTCAAATTTCCTTTTTATTTCCTAGTCTATATAAATCTCGATTTTAAAATCTTTTTATACTTAAACAAATATCACTTAAGTTTTATTGTTTAAAATTCTTTTATTTAAATTATTCCAAAATATTTATTTTTCTATATTTCGAAATTATTAAGTACAAATTCAAAATCAAATTATTAATTTACCCCAAAATTCATTTCTTTAAATAAATCCAAATTTCACTGAATATTTTTACTTCCAATTTTTCTTTTAATTTCTTTTTAAATTCATTATACATATTTATGGTATTTTAAAATACCATATTCTAAACCAGTAATACCATAGCACTAAATAAATTCAAATCGTGCCATAATTTATCACAGATTATTCAACATATCATATATGATTGAATATGAAAATAAATTTAATATTTTTGAGGAATCCAGTTGGATCCCTCCAACATGTTTCCCTGCATCCGCAGATGTTAGCACAATATAAAATACCAATCCCAATTCGAGGGGGATATCACGATATATAGGCTCATCCGTTATTATGCGGGGCGCATAAGGTCTCATTCACTATATATATGCGAGAATATCAATCACTCCAATATATATACTACTATATATAATATCACGTTCAAGTGATAAAATATATCAATTCAACCAATCAATCAATAATTAATTTTAACCATTTAAAATTAATTGCAATAATCCAAAATTGTATGAGCTTAAATCATATTGATTTTTATTGTCGCTGGGATGTTCCGGTTTTGAACTAAAACTGGACGACGCCGGATTTTAGCCTAAATTTTTACTGCCTCCAAATCCATCCAAACTTGTTCCATCGCGTAGTATTTGTGAATACGAACCCAGCGTAACTTGTTTCATCCGATTTCGACCTCATATGATGGAGTTACACAAGTTATAAATTAACGATTAAAATTCTTTATTTTTTTATATAAAACAACTACTCCACTTACCCAAGCACAAGCCCGGCCCTCTAAGCCCATACACAATCCAACCTTTTCCCTTCTTCCCCAATAGAAACGAGAATGCATAGACACTTGAAACCCATTATTGCGTGCATGGACGCCCAGTGAAATGGAGCTACGCTCCGCCAATTGACGAACAAACAAGGCCGTTGGCTCTCTCTCCTCGAACTCGACCTATCTACCATCACCTCGACAGTTCCACACTACTTCTTCAATCTATGACCTGACACGATGCTTCACATCGAACCAAAAAATGTCACACGCCCAAATCACGACCGAGCTTTACCGAACTTCGCCCAACGGTGCGCCTTCGTCCCCTAATCACGAATCCACCCTTGCCTCGAGTTACCTCGTCTCCAGACACCCAAAAACCGAAACCCTAGCCCAAAACTTGCTCACGATGTCAAAATCGATCTTGCCAACTCGAAGCCGCACCAAACAAACTCTATATCAGATCGAAGCGTACGAAAAATATGAATTTAGGAAGTGGTTTCGAAATTTTTAGATTAGTAATCATTGAGATATTAATTTTTGAAACTCTGATTTCTTTTTTTTTCTTTCTTTCAACTATGCAATCGCATGAAATTTAAAAAGGAAGTGGGAGAGGTGATTAAAAAGGGAAACGTATTGTACATGGCAGGATATAATGATTTGAGGTAAGAAAAGAACTGATGGAAACATTTGATTTGATAAAATATTAATTTTAAATTTTCATACCGTCTCAATTTCGTAGCTTAAAATCTTGAACTCCTATCGAGGCATGTCGCTAGGCGTTTATAATGTTATACCCCATATTTCGAATGCAACGGAAAAGGTTTCGAGTTCTAATTTGATTGTATGGAGAAGATAGCTTTTTGGATCCAATTACTATATTAAATTTCGACGCGTTTCTATGCTGTACGACCAAACGATAACTCCAAACGCTACAAAATTTGAAATTCAATAATAATATACTATTACGGATCCAATGGAACTTGTTTCGTCGAAATATGAGATTGTGCCCTGGAAGGCTATTTTTATACGATAATTCAAACGATATAATTTCAATACTAAACAAATCACTTTTAAATTCAATTTAAAAAGTTTTTATTATCTTCAGTATTATTAATATAAATTTTACAAGCCTTTAAATTATTTTTAACGAGCTTAAAACTCCAGATTCAATATTTTAACCAATTTTCAATTATTAAATCCAAAAAATTAAATTATCCAATAAATGGTTATGTTTGAAAATTAAGTTAAAAATCAATTTTTAAATATTTAAAATCAATTAAATATTATAATTTCAAATATCTAAAATTCTAGGTTGTTACAGAAAGAAAGTATGAGACTCATCTTAGAGTGGTGCTAAGACACTGAGGTAGAATCGGCTAAAGGAAAAAATTTCCAAGTGTCATTTTTGGAAGAAAGAGGTTAAGTTTCTTAGTCATGTGGTTTTAGAGAAAGGATTGTCAATCGATCCAGATAAGATCGAAGCTGTGAAAAATTGGAAGAGACTAGAGACGGCAACTGAGATCTGGAGTTTCCTTGGACTTGCTGGTTATTATCGGAGATTCATTAAGGACTTCTTGCAGATAGCAGCACCTTTGACTAAGTTGACTAGGAAAGATGTTAAGTTTGTTTGGTCCGACAAATGCGAGGAAGGGTTCCTTAAGTTAAAGCATTTGTTGACCAATGCGCCAGTGTTAGTAGTTTCAGATGGAAATCAAGGGTTGGTAGTATACACTGATGCATGTGGGATTGGATTGGGAGCAGTGTTGATGTAGAAGGGAAAAAGTTATTGCTCACGCATCTAGGAAACTTAGATCGCACGAAGTAAGATAAGCTACTCATGATTTAGATTTGGCTGTGGTAATCTTTGCCTTAAATATTTGAAGGCACTGTCTCTTAAGAGAGAAGTTTGAGTTGTATATCGATCATAAGTCATTAAAATATTTATTCTCCCAGAAAGAGTTGAATATGATGCAACAGAGGTGGCTAAAATTTTTGACAGCTTATGATTTGGGTATCGAGTATACTCATGGGAAAGGAAACAAGGTAGCAGATGCTCTCAGTAGATTACATCAGAATATGGTGTTGGCGATGTTGGTAGAATGTAAGGATCTAGAAGAATTGGCCAGTTGTGGTGTGCAGTTAAGATTTACTGCTAGTTCTTGTCAGGGTACTCCCATGTTATGTTGTTTAGAAGTTTGACCAGTGCTGATTGAGAGGATATCTTCTAAGCAGAGAGAGGACCCATATTTAGGTGAGAGGATAAGAAGGCTTGAGGTGGGATTAGAGATCGATGATCTAAAGGACTTTGGTCTTGGCCAAAGAGGATGGTTGAGAAAGAAGGAACGATTATGTGTTTCGGATATTGATAACTTAAGGAGGGAAGTTCTAGAAAAGCTTCATCGATTGGAGTTTACGATTCATCTAGGAGGGACCAAGATGTATCATGACATGAAGAGGAGCTTCTATTGGGAAGGCGTGAAGAGGGATGTTGGCTTGGGTTAGACAATGTGGAAACTGTCAACACATGAAAGTCGAACATCAGAAATCGAGTGAGTTACTTTAGCATGTAGATATTCCAGTTTGGAAATGGGATTTGATATCTGTGGATTTTGTTGATTGGTTACCAAGGTCAAGGAGAGGAAATGAAAGTATATGGGTTACTGTTGATAGATTGACCAAAAGTGCCCATTTCACTCCTGTAAAGTCAACTAGGACAACACTAATTTTGGAAAAGTTGTTCATGAAAAACATAGTTAGACTTCATGGAGTTTCTTGTAGCATAATCAGCGATAAAGATGCTTTATTCATTAGTGAATTTTGGAAAAGTCTATAGGAGGTGTTAGGCACTAAGCTCAGGATGAGTATAGCTTATCGTCCATAGACGGATAGGTAGACAGAGAAAGTTAACAAAGTACTCGAGGATTTATTGAGAGCTTATGTCTTGGACTTTGGTGGATCTTAGGAAGACCACCTACATTTGATTGAGTTTTCCCATAATAGTAGTTATCAGACTAGCATAGGAACGACATCTTTTAAAGTGTTGTATGGAAGGCCATGCAAAGCGCCAGCATGTTGGTTAGAGACTGGAGACAGATTGGTCTTAGGTCCGGATTTAGTTAGAGAGGCATCAGAAAAGATTGAGTTAATTAGAGGAAGGATGAAGGAAGCTCAATCTAGACAGAAGAGTTACGCAGATAAGAGGCTTAAAGACCTAGAGTTCTCAGTGGGAGATAGGGTTTTCATTAAAGTATCACCAATGAAGGGTGTGGTATGATTGAGAAAGCCAGTGTTAGCGCCAAAATTGATCACTAACACCCAAATCCAGTTGAAAGCACCAAATCACTGTCATTGATCACATATAGAATATATATAGAGAGTTTGAATGTGAAAATTAAAAGGAAAGCAGTAATAATACAGGATTTATGGTGGTTTGACTAACTCTGGCCTATGCTCACTCCAGAAATTTCCTTTCTATTTATATGAGAATCAATTACAGTTACAATTTAGAGTTTTCTAAAGAAATAATGGCAGAGTTACCTTAATGGAGGAGAAGAAGGGAAACAGAATGAAGATCCATTTTCTGAATCCTCACCTGCTGTATTTATAGGCAAACCCCGAGTTACTGGGCTTCTTGAGTAGTCCGGGCTCATCAAGGCCATAACCGAACCCAACTTCATCATTATGACCAACCCCAAGATCTGAGCATGCCGACCCAATGTTGGCCCGGGAGTGATTCGAAGCGAACATATGTAGGACTCAAAGTAACTCGCGCTAAGGCTTAAAGTAACATTGCGCCGAACCCTTGCCTTCAAACACCGATCCCAGATTTGTAATATGCCGACCCAGAGTTGAAAGCTCAATGACCTGAAGCAGCCGATGTTATATAACACACCAACCCTATATTCACCGGTCCCAAAACCAATCCACCGACCCAATGTTAATTTCACTATAGCCGACCCACTGTAATGTCGATCCACTCAAGTGCCGACCCATTCAATTGCCAATCCAATCTAATCGATCCCTAAAACTGAGCTTCCAACCCGAATATGAAACTCAACGACCTGGAGCAAACCAAAGATGATGATCCCCTAGAATGCCGATCCAATTTCCAAATGCCAACTCAAGTAAAATGGAGTGCTGACTCGGAGCTACGAACATGTCATCTTGAAGCACTCCTCGAAGATGGCCCATTTTCTATCGATCCAAAACCTTCACAATACCGACCCCTCATATCGAGCCATGCTTGCTGAGCCATTCGTATCGGGCCATCTTGGCATACACATCATGACGAACACTGCATGATCTCCTCTCCTTGACCGAGCCATGTACGACCGAGCCACCTAGATCGAGCCACCCACACCAAACCATCCATGATGCCTATCCATCCAGTAGGCTCAAACCCATCGTATTCCAGTCTCGACAAACAAGCAGTCGATTTGAGTTAAATCCGTCTATCTGCGACCTTGCCAAAAAGTAGGTTAAAATTTTCCTACCAAAACATGCCTTGCTATTGAAAGGCGTGTTTTGAATAGCCTCAAATCCGATATTCGAAATCCATGTTCCATCCATAATCAAGAAATTCCATCCATAGCTGTATCATCCGAATCGTGATCCAATTCATTGCCAAGCCACTTTATCCTAGTGTTGTAGCCGTATCCTTGTCCAAATCCGCAACTTCTCTAGGTCGATATCCAATTTCGAATTCATCCTAAACCCGTTAATCGAATCCAAGTCCTTTCCAATTCGTTTTATCTGAATCTAGGACCTCTCCAGGTCCTTTAATCCAAATCGAGGACCTGTCAGGTCCAAATCCTAAGTCGAAAACCAAATCCGATAGCCGAGCTCTAATCCATCCATATCCAATAACCAATAACTGAATCCATGACCTCTCCAAGTCGATATCCAAATCCAGGACCGCTCTGAGTCCATGCCCATATACTTAGCTGTTCATAGCCAATATCCAAATTCGTAACCTCTTCGGGTTCTTGCCAATGCAACCTGCACCTGACGACCTGTGTCAAGTAATACCATGGTGTTCCTAGTTCAGTGTCCTTCAACGCTGAGTAATGCCATGGCTTAAGTCCCAAGCCAAATTCTGATCGCTCCAGACATTTGCTGAGCATAGTATATACTCGATGGCCTGAAATAATAACCGATAGATAATATGGGGCCTAAGTTCTAGGCTGAATCTTGATCTCTCCGGACCCCCGCCAAGCATAGTCCTTGATTGATGACCTTTTAGCCAAAAACCAGACAAAAAGTCAACCAAAATCCAATTCGAAATCCAAATTCAAACCAGAAAACCATAAACCCATATCAAAAGTCCAAATCAAAAATCAAGCATCCAAACCATAAAACCAACAAAATCGGAAGTTCAAACCGAACTCAAAAGTCAATGAAGAAAAAGCAAGTTTCCAAGCCAAAAGAAAAAACAGATTTCACAAACTAGAGCACACAGTCCATCATCATCTCAGAGCATGCCTAAGGGTTATCTCCGTCCCCATACATGAGCAAGTGATTTAGCTATTTTTCCAGAGTTGTTACTTATTCTAAACCATCACGATTAGTTGATTATCAATCGATCACCTTCCTTAGCCTCAAGCTACCGTCATTCAATGTAGGCAGTGGCTGCTCCCGTTCCACCATCACATTTCGAATTTCGACATATTGCTGCAACTAACCATTCCTTACATGCTCCTCGATTATATCCTTTAGATGTCTGCAGCTGTTGGTATCATGCCCGTCCAGGTCATGAAAGAGATAGTGCCTTCCCGATGCACTTTCGTGTTTTGAGGGTTCCCTCCTTGCCGGCCTTCGATAAGGAAGGCGATCTCGAGTGTCCAAATATATCTGTTCCAATGTCTTATTCAGTCATGTGTAAGTGGAGAATTTTGGTTCTCTCCAGCGCTTCCTCTTCCCTTTATCCTTATCTTTACCAGAGCTTTCACCGGACGGTTCTCCATCCTTAACCTTGTTTACTTCATTTGACTTCATGTCCAAACATGCATCCTCTGGTCGAAGAAATTTCTCAGCTTCATGGAAGAATTCCCCCAGATCCATTGGTGGATCCCGTATCAATGATACTTTGAAATCCAAATCATCCCTGACTCCTGACACTATGGCCATCAGAACCGTTGACGGATCCGACAGATACACTGAAGAAACTACTGCATTAAACCGAGTTAAGAAAGTCCCGAGCGATTCATCTGCCCTCTACTTGATTGACGTCAGTGTCATCACATTCTTTGCCTTTTATGTGAACTCGAAACTGCTTCAAGAACCTATCCGCCAATTCTATCCATGTTCCAATAGATCCAATCTTCCAGCTGTCTAAACCACATAGCAGTTATATCGGTCAAGTACAGAGGGAAACATCGGGCCATAACCTTCTCTAATGCCCTCAACACCTCCACATGTCATGTGTACTGCATCAAGTGTCAGTGGGATCCCTCTTACCATCGTATACTTCCAAAGTGGGCAACTTGAAATTGGGTGGATTCCTAGCAATCTGAATACATGGGTAAATGGACATTTGTTTACTCCCTCTAAATCTCTGTTTGTCAGACCTTCGTGAATGGTTTGCCTAATAATTTCAGCTTATCCAGTATTACCTACCAAGGGTTGCCCCCTCCATATTTCTTAACTGCCCTCCAAGTCCTCGGGAGAATTCTAGTACATACTCCTCGTCACGCACTCTTGTATTCCTGTTGGCGTCGGGCTGCATATCGTCATTCGGTATCCCTCTATGGATCGGTCTAACATTACATGGTGGTATGCCTCGAGTTTAGGTCCTTTCAGATTGATAGTTGTTTCTTGATTATGGGCTGCCGCTACTGAACTACTCCATCTACTTGCCGACTGAGTCCTTCTGATCCAGCTCCATCGATCCGAGCTCTTGTAGTTCCTGCTTGTCCAAATTGTCTAACAAGTGTCTGCATCATTTCTTCTTGCCTTTTCATCCATCAATCCTACATGGAATTCATCAAGACCTGCATTTCGTCCCTATGACTGAGGCTTGATTAGCTCCAGAGGAAGCCTCCTAATTTCCCTCTTGCCGACTTCTTTCCATCCGCTATCCCCTGGTTGATTGCTTTGCCATAGTCTTTAGAATCCAAATTCCTAAGCCTTTAAATCCAAACTCCTAGCTTTCCAATTCCTGAGTGTTAGCCCTCTCAATGAAAGCACCAAAATGTTAGCACCAAATTGGTCGCTAACACTCAAATCTAGATGAAAGTACCAAATCACAATCACATATCATAGATAGAATGTATGTAGAGAGTATGAACGTGAAGAATAGTGAAAATTAAAAAGAAAGCAATAATAACATAGGATTTGTAGTGGTTCGGCTGACTCCGGCTTACATCCACTGCAGAAATTTCCTTTCTATTGATATAAGAATCAATTACAGTTACAATCCAGAGTTTTTTTCAAAGCAATAATGGCATAGTAGCCTTAATGGAGAATAAGAAGGGAAACTAAATGAAGATCCTTTTTCTAAACCCCTGCCTGCTGTATTTATAGGAAAAACCCGAGTTATTATGCTTCTTGAGTAGTCCGAGCCCATCAAGGCCATGGCTGAACCCAACTTCATCATTATAACCGACCCAAGCTCCGAGCATGCCGGCCCAATGTTGCCTCGGGAGTGACTTGAAGCGAACATATGTAGACTCAAAGTAACTCGCGCTAAGGCTTCAAGTAACATTACACCGATCCCTTGCCTTCAAACACCAACCCCAAATTTGTACTATGCCGACCCAGAGTTGAATGCTCAATGATCCGAAGCAGCCCTGTATAACACATCGACCCCATATTCACGGATCCCAAAACCAATCCACCGACCTAATGCTGATTTCACTATAGCCGACCCACTCAAATGCTGATCCACTCCAGTGCCGACCCACTCAAATGCCGATCCACTCTAACGTCGACCCACTCAAATGCCGATCGAATCTCACCGATCCCTAAAACCGAGCTGCCAACTCAAGTATGAAACTGACCGACCCGGAGTAAACCAAAGATGCCGATTCTCTAGAATGCCGATCCAATTTCTAAATGCCAACTCGAGTAAAATGGAATGTTGACCCGGAGTTACGACATGTCATCCTGAAGCACTCCTCGAAGCCGACCCACCTTCCACCGATCCAAAACCTTCACAACACCGACCCACTCATATCGACCCATGCATGCCGAGCCATTCGTATCGGGCACCATGGCTTATGCACTATAACCGAACCATGCATAATCTGCTCTCCTTGATCGAGCCACGTATGACTAAGCCACTTGATCGAGTGACCCACACTGAACCATTCATGATTGATCGTCTACCCTTCCAGCTGGCTCAAACCCATCATATTTCAGTCTCGACAAATGAGCAGTTGATTTTTGTTAAATTCGCATGTCTATGGCTTGCCAAAAGGCGGGTTAACAGTTGGAAAAGTTGTCCTCGAGATATGTTGGACCCTTCAAGATTACAGAAAGGATTGGAAAGCTCGCATATGGAGTAGAGTTGCCGAGCAGTTTGGTAGGTCTCCATAATGTATTTCATGTATCTCATCTTCATAATTAGGTGCATGATCCAGAAACTACTACTCCTCAGACAGGGTTAGAGGACTTGGTAGTAGAGCCTAATTTGACCTTTGTTAGATAACCAATTCGGGTTGTGGCGAGAGATGAGAAAAGATTGAGGATCAAGTCAGTCAAGTTGGTGAAAGTTCAATGGAGCAACAACGAAAAGGACTGTACTTAGTAGACAGAGGATAGGATTTGAGATTCTTATTCTAATCTACTTTGATGGCATATCTATATTAGATTTATATGGATTAATAGCTAGTCGGGTAGGCTAGTATGGATGTTGAGAATTGTTACGGATGATTGCTATGCTTGCCAGTTAGTCCTTACCGAATTTCGAGGACGAAATTCAATAAGGAGGGAGCTTGTAACACCCCGTATTTTTGATAATATTATTTAGAAGATTTAATTAGAATAAATTAAATTGAATAATATAGAGTGATAAGGAAATTGTAAATGGTTAATTAATTTAGTGGTCATGCTATTCAAATTAAATGAATTTAAAGGATTAAGTGTTAGCTAATTAACATATGGGCATGAGAGTAAATTGCTACCCATGATTCCCACCCTTATACTATTATCCCCTTAGCTATACATGTTCATTTTTAGTAAGCAAAATTTAAATCATAAGAAAGCTAATAGCAACTGGACATTAAGGAGAAAGAAGACAAGAGAAATCAAATCTAAAGCTTAGGATCAAGCTAAAAGAAATCAATCTCAAACATTCTCCAATTTCCTTATCCAAACTAAGGTGGATAATAATCACCACATCTATATTTTTGGTTTTATGATCATATGATGTTGGATTTAACGGACAAATTTGTTTTTATGATATACTAAATGATGATATGCTTGATTTATAATTTATATGGTTTAAACAAGATTGTTTAAAGGAGATATGCATGGTTTTAGGGTAAAACCGAGGTTTAATGATTTTTAAATGCCATGGGAAAATTGCATGTTATGGAAAATATGATTTTGGAGTTGGGGTTCAATTTGTATAATTTTCCAAGTGCTGGATAATTAATTATGTATTTTCAAAGGAAAATATGGTTATTTGGGTTTATAAATTTATTTTGGGAAATATATTAAAAAATTGGATCTGAAATTTTGATATGTTAGATAACATGATTAAAGTGAATTTATAGAATTTTTAGGGATTTTTACTAAGTGATTTAGTATGAAAATTAAATTATTTTGAAAGTAGAACCTAAAAGATTTAATTGTTTTGTTAATAGAAAGGGCTCAATTGTTAAAAGTTACCATGTTTTTAGATCTAAGAAAATGCAGCAAATATTATCCAAATTATTTGAAAGTTTAATGTAACCAATCGTGTGTTAACAAGTTGGCAAGTTAATTACAAAAAGTTTACTTTATTTAGCAAAATCAGCCTTTGTCTCAAAAAAGTGGGTTCCGCCTTCTTTAAAAGGATCTTTTGACCCAAAGCTTCTGCCTCCAACCTAGTCAAAACCTTCTAGGTCAAAACTAGATAAACCAATACACATGGGATCATTTAGATGGTACATAGTGGATGGGAGAAAGGCGAAAGTAGGATGACAGAAGGTAGCTTTCGAAGGAGTTGTTTCCTAATTTATTTTTTTAAAGGAAAAGATCTCGCCTGAATAAAAAGAGGTTCCAACATGGTTGAAACCTACGGTTGCGAAAGATATTTCCAACAGAGGCTTTTGAAAGAGAGCCATCGCCTTTGTTTTAAAGAAGTAGCTTCCGAAAAAGTTGCTTAGATTTTGTTTAAAGCTTTCAAAGGGTAGTTTCAACCAATCAAAACCCTTTAGAGAATTTATGACCTTTCGATGGTATTGAAGCCATCCATGTTGTCGAAAGGTTCAGTTGTTTTATAAATACAAGTCACTTCCTATTGCTTTCAAAAGGGGTTAGGGATTTCGAAGGCAATGGTTTCGAAAGGGGTTTCGAAGCCAACCTTCACTTGTTTGTTCTTTCAAGAGGATGGTTTCAGCACCATCAAACTTCCCTAATGCATTTTGAATTAAGGAATGGTCTTAAAAGAGATGCTTTCGCCTAAGTTCACTTTGGTCCAAAATAATGTTTTAAGTATAAGCTCAATGTTTTCGAAATGGGGACTTTCATTAGTTTCGAAAGAATACTTTTAAATGGTTTGGAAGCTATATTTTTATACTTAAGTGATAATACTTTAACAAGGTCAAAAGGTTTCGATAGAGTTGTTTTAAAGTATTCAAAAGGCAGGAGCCTGATATTTTAAAGTTAGCTTTTAATGCTTTCAAAGGAGATCATCCTACGAGGTTGAAAATAGGGTTTCGAAGGGGTCAAAAGGTTTTAAAACCTCAAACTCAAATTTTTAAAGGAAAAACCTATGGCTTAAATAAAGGATTTTTGAAAGGATTCCTTATATGTAAAGTGGAAGAAGTATTTCCTTGAGAAAATATAGGTTAAAGAGATTAACCATGATTTATACATAAATGTTTTCAAGGACCATAAACCCACATGAGTGGTATTGCTAAGTTGTTATGGTTGCTTCTTCAAATATGAATATGTTCACATGATAAAGGACCTATAACTGTATTTTGGGGATAAAGGGGCAGAAGAACTAGCTAGGTTAACCCAGTGGTGAATATAAATTGATTATATTCCTAAATGTGTAGAATTGCATTCAGGGGATCAGGGAGACTAAAATATAGGGTTCCTAAACCTTGAAATTGTCTGGGAGATAGGTTTATAGTAAACCCATAAAACCTATGATTAGGAAGTTATCTGGGGTAACAAACAGGTTCATAGTAAACCCATGAAAACTGTGTATCAAGGATGGTTGGTAGGGGCTAATTGGTTTGTAGTGAACCCATGAAAACTATATCTGGATTAAGTATTGGCATTAGTCAAAAGGTTCCTAGTCAACCCATGAAAACTTGGATAAGAAATAAATTATTGGAGGTATCAATAGGTTTCTAGTCAACCTATAAAAATTAGGATAAGTAGGGAGTTACTGGAATAATTCATAGGTTCCTAGTCAACCCATGAAAACTAGGATAAGAGCGGAGTTATTGGAATGACCAATGGGTTCAAAGAAACTCGCAAATTTATTAAGTTAATTGGCAGGGCCCAATAGATTCTTAGTGATCCCATTAAAACTCTAAGTTAGGACAGGGTGTCCATGAATTATAAAAAGTTTATTAGTAAACCCATGAAAACTACTAGATTAATATTGACCCTAAAAACTATAAATATGACGAGAGTTAATTATTTTGGGGATGGGTTTCCCAATAAGTTTGTCTATGTATATCACCGTCATATTTTGAAATGCTATGCTCTAACCATTGTGGATGCAGGAGCACAGTATATGGTTTTATAAAAAGAGATTTAGGATACTTGTGAGGGGAAGACCCGTTCCACTTAGTTGCATGGTCTTACTAGATATCTAAATGGATTGAGATGTTTGACTATTATTCATACCCGGCTTTATGCTTGACTCAAAGTTTTTGTTTTCTTAGTTTGAGGTTTAGCGATTTCCAGGTTCTCTTCTTAGATGAATAAAGCTTTCGTAGGCATGCAGGAGGCAGATAGCTATTTAGAGTTATCTTTTTCCGCCTTTTATTTTGGATGTAAAGGCAGATTTATTAGCCTTATTATTTACTTATCAACCGGGGGCATTTTCATATGTCTCTCTTAGCATATTGTAATAATTATATTTTTCTGAACTTGGTTATCGTTTGTGAGATTATGTAATTAACTTGAAATGTTTTAAATGGAATGCGGAAATGTGTTTTTAATTTGTTAAATTTTTTCCGTATTCTTATGGCATGTGTATCAATGTATCTAACACCATCGTATTTGGTCGCCGATGATTAATAACTATGGATGACTGCAATATCTATGGCCATTAGTTTTGGACCTCCATGTAGGGGGATGTTACAAGCCCCCACCGGTCCAACAAAAGCTTTTCCATAGAGGGCAACATTGATGTCAAAACTACATGCTTGACTGTCGAAATAAGATTACCTGAATTTGGACTGACTAGTCTGTAGGTGGTTGATTCATTACATAAAGGACATGGCGTCATTCACCAAGAAAATCAAGAATCACTCTGATGGGAAAAGACCAAGATGCTAAGATAATACATCAAACATTATGCGAGAAAAACAGGAGATTAGATGTTGATGAGATGAACCATAGCATACTCACTTCAAATACCGAATAAGCAATCAACCCACAAGAGTTTAAGATGATGTTTATGGAAAACCATGTTGGAAAAGTTGATCCTACATCACACTTAAGACACTACATCCAGAATATAGTGGTAGTTGGAGCTACAAAGAAATAATGTTTCATTGCTTTCCTATATCCTTTTTAGATTTAGGGACTATGTTGTTTAGTTGTTTGGACATAGATCCATTAGCACTTTGGACTTGTAAATGAAAATTTCATGAGTTAACATAGAGTCATGTCATTCGGCCTAAAAGTGAAATCTGCTTAGCAGATATCAAGGAAATAACGATGAAACTGTATGAAGTTCTCTTGCATGATTTAATGATATACATGTCACTTAACATCAGCCAAACAAATGAATTATCCGTGTGGTTGTTGTTTGAGGAATAAACAGGAAAATAGAGTATAAACTTCATAAATCAAGAGATGTCGCTGAACTCCATCAGAGATAATGAAGTATAATGTTGCTTAACATACAATTCAAGGCACATACTAATTGTCATGTTTATTGTCAATACACAAATAATACTTGCGATATCACAACAATTTAATTTTCTGAAAGTATACTTTTAATTTATTTAGTTTTTTATTTTTAAAATAGAACCTTAGGACATTTCTGGTTACAAAGAATCTCGTATTTTTTAACTTAATTTTTTGTAGCTAATATTTCACCACTATAGTCATTGTCCATAGGCTACACGTGAAATACTAACTCACTAATATTTAGTAGTCTTTGATCTACTTTTGTCGATATAAATGTTGATATAAACCGACCATTTAATTATACCTCATACTATGATTTTGCACGCATTACTATTCCAGTACCGATAACTTAACCCATGAGAAATTTGTTTTAAGTGGGTTATTAACCATATAAGTGGCGTGAGATTGATCTTTTAAATTTTTATTTGTTATTTTTATGTAGTTGTAATCTATAACTTATGAAATATTGTATTTTAAACTTTTTAAATATTATGTGATTAATAAAGTACCTTTTCTAAAAAGAAAACTCTATATAATGTGATATTAAAAATCAGATATTGTAGTCTATCACTTACAAAATTAATATGCATCCAAGTGATGCATAAACCAACCCACATGCTAGCGTAATTAATACATGGCCTAGGAGGATGATACATCTCGTAAGAAGATTCTTGGACTGAAAGTAATGTAAAAGGGTATGCAAGTTAGTTATAATACAAGACAAAATATGATTGGGTGTTATTTCATTTTTTTTCGTTGCCAAAATTTGTTACAAAAGAATGTCCCTTATGTGGTCACCTATGAAAGTGTGCTGCAAGAATTCTATATATGTACATAATATGAATAGAGAATGATAACAGATTTTGCTCGTATTTTTCTCTATTCTGCCTTCTTTCTCCTCTTTTTCAACTCACTCTTCTTCACCTCTCTTCCTCACTTTCTTATCCTAAAAATAATCAGTACTATATCATTTGAGTGCTTTTGCCTTATTTCATCCTATTTTCACTTCATCACTATCCTTCCATTATCACCCACCAACTTGACAAAGCTCTACAACAACTTTGCGATTTCAACTCCACTCAACAACAAGCCTTCAATTCAACACAAGAAAACTATAGCTTTATGCCTTACAACCAACAAAAAATAAACGACTTCCAATCCACACTTTAATACCATGGCACTTCCCTTGATCAAATCAAAAGATCCTTGGCTGAAAGTAACATTAAACTCACCTTTACAAATCACACTCATTCTCAATTATATGTTATCTCCCTAACTACAACTCCTAATCTAACCGACAACCTCCTCCAATACTAAACCTTATCACTTCATTCACGGGACCACCCAAGTGTAAACTAGCCACTTTCGATGGACCTAGTCCTTTCTATTGTATTTTTCCAAATGGAATGTTTATTTACTTATTATAACACACCTGATGACCAAAGAGTTGATATCACAAGCTTCTCTATGAGTGGCTAAGCGTTAACTTTGTTCCATTGGATGCATAGCAATCAACAACTTTGTTTAAAGATAGAACTTACAAAAAAAATTGAATACGTTTTGCTTCATCATCATTTTAAAACCTACAAGCCATGTTATTCAAATTAACAAACATCCACCGACCACTACCAATCTACCTTTGAATCAACAAGCAATTGTATTACAAACCTACCTTCGATGCTCTATTCAAATGCTTCATTTCTATCCTTAAACCACGAATAAAAAACAAGCTCCTTCATTAAATCAATATTTTATTTGATTTGTAAATAGTATTTTATTTTAACGTTTTATTTGTATTATATAATATAACATGTGTATCTTATACACATGTGTATGTACGTGCATATGCAATATATACAACGTATATGGTTTAAGTTGCCAGTATATAAATGTTGAAAGTTACACCGCAATGAACATATTAGCCCTTTAATATACATATATGTTATCTAATATATATATATATATATGTATGTATGTATGTATGTATGTATGGATGTATGTGTGTGCAATTTTGATATAACATAAAATGATATTCGTAAATATATATAGGTGCCGTTCGCAGCCAAAATCTGCCACATTAACGTTGGCGATGCATTCAACGTGTCGGATGTCCCAACATTCCAAATCCAAAAAATGGAAAGTTGTGCTGGTTGGAGTGAAACGATACATTCACATTGGACGCGTCATGTCTTTTCACTCCGACGGTTGAATCTTTTCAACTCCATCCTCCTCTATAAATCAATCAGCTCCCCTCTTCTCCTACCAGGTTTAAAAGAAGCCCATTTCCTCTTCTTTCTTAATTTCTACTGATCTGCTTGTGTATATTTTCTGGTATTTTTCTCCCCTGCTATGTTTAGTTTTTCCTATATATAACATATATTTCTCTGGGATTTCTTTCCTATTTTTTGCAATTTTCAGTATGAAGCATCCTTCCGGTTCTGCTATTGCTTATGCTTCCTCCCAGCCCATTGCTTTATGGACACCCAAATGGGAGAAGCTATTCTTAGGTTTTTGTTTTGACTTTCTACTGGATAGAAGGAGGTCGATTAGTGGGTTTTATTCCTCCATGAAGACCGCATTTAAAGACAAGTTGAACCTAGACTAGTATTACACACATATGAAGAACAACGGGACAACCTAAAATGCTCTTGGACTAATTGGGACCGATTTCTCAGATAGAAGGAGTGATATGAGATCAAGAGAATGATCGGTTGGACTATTCTAATGAGTGGTGGAACACCACTGTAAGAAAATATAAGAAACTTAGAAAAAGTTCCGTCATCAATTTCAGAGAGTTCTATGAGCTATTTTGAGGCTGCATAAGAAAGGACACTTGCAAATATTTAATACCTCCTACTCCACCAATATTGCCTTTTGCTGTTGCTGATGAAGATTTGTACTCCAATTGGGTTGTCAATAGCACTACACCCATTCAGCCCAGGCACAATGGACAGATGGAGCATGGCAGCTTGAGCAGGCCTACCATTGGACGGTTGTTCGTTTAGACGGACCAATTCAACAACGCCGTGTAGTATTGTTATTCTATACCGTCTACTATTTTACCTGTTCAACGGTGGGTGATTATTTAAACTTTTAACGAAGATTCCACAAACTTTGATGTGGTAAAAACAACATCGGATGATGAAATACAAGGATTTATTATGTATCACTTGACTGTATTCCATATTCGTCATTTGTAGTTTCATGTTGTTTTTTGCATGTATTAAACTATATTAGTTTGTTTTAATGAAAAATCGAGTGATTTAATTTCTATTATTTGCAATTGTTAAACTCATAGTACACAATAAAAATAATAATTAATAAATTATAAATCAATTCAATAAAAATCACAACTCAAATATCTCGCTTAAATACCCTGCTCAAATACCCCGTTCGCAGCCCCAAACATATATCTCGTTCACTCAACTTCTCTACTCAAATGGCTTGCTCAAATTCCCTGTTCAAATACCCCACTCCTTCTCATTGCAAACATGCCCATACACACACACACACACACACAGATATATATATGTTTAAGTGTAAAATTTATGCTATAAATGAGAAATTATTGAAATGAGAAGATGTCACAAAAATTCGGTTTCTACAGTAATTAATGGAACAATGTCAATTTAAATGTTCGAATGTTTAGGACTGTATTGTAAAAAGTAGTGGAAGATAAGAGTATACAGAAAGGCTTAGATATATCATCTGAAATGAGAAATTATCGAGGAGGTAAAATGTAAAAGTTGCACAACAGATTTTGAATGAGAGTGAAAATTATTTGAGCGAGAAGATTAGTGTAGGTTTCAATGGACATGAGAAGGAGATATAAGTGTGATGTCAATTGGAGGAGAAATAATGATAAAATTGTGAAAGTGTCATAAATGAAAGACCGTTGGTTTCTAAATTAACTAATGTGATAATGTTAATTTAAAGGTACAAATGTTTAGGGACTCTAGTGTAAAATGTATGCTATGAATGCTAACAAATTAAAATTTCAGATGAGACCTTAATATGTTGTGGAAAAATAAAGGTACAAATTAAGAAAGTGTCATAAATGGTTGGTTTCTATGGCAATTAACGTGACAATGTCAATTTAAAGGTTCAAATGCTTAAGACTGTATTGTAAGAAGTAGTGAAAAATTAGGGCATACAAAAATACATTAGTGAGATATATCATCTAAAATGTGAAAACATTGATGGGGTAAAATATAAAAGTTCATCTAGAAATTTTAATAATTTAGTATTTGGAATGAAATTTAATGTGGTAAGGATAAGCTATTTGTCTTGTATTCAGTCTATTATGTATAAACTCGGTTTCTTATATATAATAAAGATAGAATAGTAAGTGCAATTCATAGATTGATGTGCACAATAAATCTTTCCTCCTGTAAGAAATTTATTTGGGCGAGAAGAGTAATAAAGGTTTTAATGGACGTGAACAGGAAATATAAATGCAGTGTGAATTGGAATAGAAATAAAATAAAGAAATTTCATGAATCGAAGACTATTGGTTTCTATGGCGATCAATGTGACAATGTTAATCTAAAGACACAATCTCTTAGGGACTATAATGTAAAATATATGCTAGAAATGCTAATAAATCACCATTTGATATGAGTTTTAGTTATGCTATCGCTACAATTTGGGCACTTGGTTGGATTTATAAACATACATCCATAAATTAACATAGGAATAAAGTCAACTTCAAAATTGCATAAACCTTTTTAAATATCTATTATAACTTATCTAGATAAACATAAGTGGATAATAGTTAAAAGTAGTTATAGTGAAATAAATAACAAAATCACTAATTCATTTCATAAACTTAGAGTACATTATTGGATTTACAAAAAGTGTTATATAAATTATATATACAAATATATTCATATAATTATCCCTAAAAAGAAAGCGAGCTTTACTAAATATAAAAATTTGAAAAAACTAAAAGTATTGGATTAGCAAACTACTTTAATTATTATTAAATATAAGAAATTAAGAACGACAATCAAAATTAAAATAATCCAAAATAAATAAATTTAATAATTTAAACTTACCTTGAGATCGACTTCATTACTCAAAGTTGAAACATTGAAGGTTGTGGTAGAGAAATTTGAGTTTTGAAATGATTTAAATTTTGTTTAAAGACCTAGAGAACAAAGCTTTGCTTCTAAACTCTAAGAAAATATACAACCGAACCCATAATACATACCTTTGATAATTCATAGGGAGAAAAAGATTTATTGAATTTTAAATAATCACTTGAATTAAGAAGAAGAATTACAATATGAGAGTTAAGAAGAAATGGGAAGGTGTGTACAGAATAGATTTTATAACATCCTGAGATGTATGATAGGAATTTTAAGAGTTGGAATTAATATATTTATGGTTTAAAGAAAAATTGATAACATATAGTGGGTTAAGATGAAAATTTGATCCTGGAACTAAGGAAATTGAGTATATTTGCTGAGAATGAATGAGAAAGCAGAATACTAATGGTCAAATATTGAATTTCTTATATAATATATATATATATATATATATATATATATATATATATAATAAAAAGCCTTGGCGCTGACTAGGACAAAGTAAAATGACAAAGAGTGGTTGCGACTTAAAACGATGAAAGATATCCAATGGTTACTAATATGTATTAACATACATTAAATCGAAACCACTCTTTGTCTTTTTACTTTGTCCTAAGCAGAACCCAAGGCTTTATACTATATAGATATATAAAAATTTTATTTCAAAAAACTTGTCATGTAAATAAATTTTCAAAATTATAAATATAACTTTTATATTTTTTTTAAATTGGTTGTCGATTTTATTATGAATCAGGGCTTTACGGCCAAAGCCTATACAAACTCAACCCGAACAAAATGATGCAATACAAAAATAAACTTTAACTAACAGGGTCGACTAATCTCCACTTTAATCTGAACATTCCAAATTAGGTTAGAGAAGAAATTTCAAGGCGTCCATAGGTTCTCTAATTTATTTTCTTCATTCGCAACCCTCTAGCTCAAACTCTTTGATATTCGTCTTTCTAGTGCCGCTAAGTTAGTAAGTCTTTTCTTTGAAAGTCAGCAAATAATAATTGTAAGATCTCTCTTGATTGATTCGAAAGAGCTAACTTATCTTTCTTTCTGTTGTCAAAGGTCCTATTAATCCTCTCTCTCTAGAGGTGCCAAATGGAATTTGTCAGGCAAATTTTGCGGAGCTCCTTCACCGGGATCGACACGTCACTCCTTAAATGCAGGTAATAGCTTATTCCTATAGTGATTTAAATTCATTCGTCTACATGCATCTTAATTTTCGAATGGCCCATACTTGCTTGCTTTACTTATAGTCAAAAAATAAATGAGTGTGCATTTCCATGGCTAAATTGCATAGTTTGCAAGTTGCGTCGTCCAAAATACCCCAATTGAGCCGCCTGTCTATAGTAGAAATTCTAAAGAGTAGGGCTTTATATGTTGTGTGTGTCATCTAAGGGTTGTTAGATCTAGTCCAAATAATTTTTCACCAAGGAACAATTGGAAATTTGGTTCTAGAGTCTTCCCATGCATCTTGGAACTTGAATTGACCCTTATTATTGCTTTTTCAAGCCCACACATATGTCGTCGGATTTGCCTGAGAATAACAACGTAGCCTAAATTTATTTTTGGAATTTTTTGGCAACAATTTGACTATCATAATCCCAGTTATAGTCCTTTATATACTAGAACTTCTACATGAAGGTGTACCATTAGCAGAGAAACCATCCTAAGCAAGTTTATTAATGAAGCTTTTTCTGTTTAGCCAAGGATCTTTCCAAAGATCGGTCTTATCCCTATTAGCAATCTGTCTTTCAACCAATTTTTTTTTGCTCTCTTTGTTTCATATTGTACTTTCAAGTAATTAAGGCATTATTATCAATTTTATGTGTCCAAAAATTGTATTTTAGATATCTATCCCTCGTTCAACTAGCCTATAAATTATTTGACTCAAGGATTTTCCAAGCAAGCTTCAAACCATATACTCTTTTAATTATTAGCCCAACCTCTTCTGTTTATTTTAGATTACAAAGATCTTTGTAACAAATTTATAAAGGCTACCCTTCCAAATAAACTTAGTACACACTGAGTTGATTTTAGCAATGGAATAGTTGTAGATTTGGAAAGTTTGGAGCCAAAATCTAACTTTAGAAGTACTAATAGAGTGAACTAATTCAATTCTACTAGTAAAAGATGATAACTTAAACCTCCAGCCTGAGAGTTTCTCTCCGATATGTTCACCACATTATGCATTAGTAATGGTATTATTGAATAGGGGCACACCAAGGTATTTGATTGAAGTTTCTCCAAAAAAATCTTGTTTGTTTCTGTAGAACTTATTAAAGCAACATCTAGTTTTGAGTTCATTTACCTTCAATTTAGCAACCTTTTTCAAATGACTGAAAATATCTTTGATCTTATCAATAGCATTAACATTTGCGTTAATATCCATAATGAGATCATCTGCACAGATTAAATGAGTGATATCATGCTGAATGTTGTGTATATAATTAATTGTTAGTGGCAAGCATATTCCAATTAAAGATAAAACCATTCCATTGCTACAACAAAGAGATAGGTGGACAAATGATTACCTTGTCTAATGCCCCTAATTTTTGAATATAACATTTAAGCACCACATTAATGAAAATAGAAAAGGTTGGGGGTATTTGGGCAATGAGAAATAAGTTTTAGCGACTTTTCTGGAACACCCATAGAGTAAGCATGTGAATGATAAATTGTTTATTGACACTATCAGATGCTTTGTGCAAATCAATTTTCATACATAACTTTCTGCCCCCATTTTGTTAAATTCTCTAACCAATTCATGAGCCATTAAAGAATTCTTAGAAATAAACCTGCCTCTAATAAATGTACTTTGACATTGAAATATAAGATCAGGTAATACTTTGTTAAGCATCATATTTTTTTTGCTTTGAGTTTTGTAAGTGGAATTACATATGCTATAAGCCTATATTCACCAATTATATCTTGTTTTCAAATTTAGGAATAAGTGAGATAAAAGTATGATTTATTTCCTAGTTGAACTCACCAGAGTATATAACTTCTTGATAGGCTTTTAACATGATATCTTTTAAGTTTATCTAGTGCACTTTGAAGAAGCTTGCCCCCACTCCATGCGGACCAAGTCTGGAATTATTATGAATGGAGAAGAAAGCTCGACTCAATTCCCTTTCTTAAATCCAAGCTGTCGGCATTTCACATCCTTCTTTGGAAACCCTCCTTCTATTATGGATAACCGATAGGTCTTGTTCATACTCGCCATTATAAAGCTCCGAAAAGCATGAAATAGCTTTCTCCTCAATTACTTTGATATTTTCAGCAGCATCACCCTATGCATTAAAACAATTAATTGGATTATTATGATGTTTTCTTTGATGCATTTTTGTATAGAAAAATTTACTACATCCATCTCCCTCGGTAAGCCATTTTTCTTTTGCCTTTCGCTTTAATTCCATAACTTGTTTTTGTGTTCTTCTTTTAGCTCCCTTTGAAGTGAATAGAAATATGTGTTAAGACCTTCATGAAGAGGGTTATCATAAAATTGGATTTGGATGCTTTCAAGTTAGCTTTGAATTTTTTTAATTTCATCCCCAGGTTTAGATCTTTTCTTATTTCTAATCTTTGAGACGATTTTCCATACCTTTAACAAGAGTTATAAATTGATGCATGTTGGTGCCTTGAGGAATTTGAACTGAATTAAAATCCATATCTTTGTTGTACCCATCTAAACGATGCCAATAATTATCATATCTGTAACGATCTAGAATTTTATCACTCTAATTCATGAACATTTAATTTATTTTAAATATTCAATTAATGTTTATAATAATTTAATAGCCTTCTTGTTAATTTATAATTAATATTAGAAAATCCATTTTTGGTTTTGTTTACTAAAATAGATAGTTGATGAAAAACAGAAAATGCGACCGATATCCATTTCTCAAATTTTTGACTTTTTATTGAAAGACAGGTCATATGTAGTTGTAATTTCTTTGTATATACTTTAGACAACATTTAAATGTCTGAACATTTTATTTGAGATGTAAGAATATATATAGAAATCGTAATATTTTAAAATATATTTACAATTTTAAAATAATGAAATGATGGATTTGAAAACCTAAGATTCCTTACGTATAAAAATAAACTAAGTTACATGGTTCTTCCAAATATCCACTATATTTTCATGTGCTTGACATTTTGGGGGCATTGATATGTTGGCAAAGTTGAAATGTGATTAAGGATATTTTTGATTTTAACATTTTTATTCATTTATAAAAAGTAAGCTCTTATCTCACTTTCTCAATTTTGTTTTTCATGTTTATTTTACACTTCAAAACCTCTTTTTTCCATTTTCTCTAAAAAAATTTAATTTATAAATAATATCTTTTAAAATTTACTTAAGAGGATTTAAAAGATTGAGCTTGAATTTGTGGAAGGTGAGAACTACATCTATTATCTTCGTTAAAAAATTTATGAAATAATGTCTGATATTATGGTAGTTGCTTGATTTAAAAATGATACTCATGCTTATGTAGTTGGATAAAAATCATGTTTTGTTGACAATTTCTTTAAAAAATGATGGATATGCTCACTATAAAGAAATATACTCTAATATATGCATACAGACAATACAACCCTTCTTTCCATATTCTCTATTTTCAAAAAGATCATCTCCATCCACTTGTTCAAAAATTCATAACTTCCAAACTGTTTATTGGTAGTGGGCTTCCATTGTAAAGTTGTATGATTGAGTCTTTAGGTTTTTTTTTAAATGGTAGAGGTTTATTTCATTGAGTGGTGTCGAAGTTATTGCTCTATTTCAGTAAGTGGCCGTACGTCGACAATTTTTTCAATAAGCACGATCGACAATTGGATTTTACAACCATGTTCATACTGGAAAATCATTATTTTTGGAGACGTTCACATGATTTTATGGACAATGGTTATGACATAGTGATAAAATAAACCATTTTCAGTCTTTAACAATTTCAAGCAAGGCAGTGCTTTGGAGGAGGGACAACGACAACTGGGACAACTTTGGGGTTTAGTGAACACAAAGGAAGTGGTGACGAGTGTTTCGGTGGTTGAAGTCATCGTGTCGAAGTCAAGTTAGGATTTAAGGCAGGTTGATTTTGGTCCCAGATTTGCTAGAGCTGGTGGCGACGTGGTTCATCGTGCATGGCACGGTTGGGTCCGATGGTGCGTGGAGGTACGGAAATAGTAAAGAATTGAACGGTGATGGTCTATGGCCGAGGAGGCGGTGGTGTTTGATTGGAGAAGGTGGAGGTGGTACCATTGTGTCAAGCATGGCAAGGCGAACTTGTGCGGAAGGTCGGAGCTGCGATCGACGGTAGGGGAATGGCGTGCACATGAACGCATGCATGACTATACACTATTTTGGTATACCTTATGGTGATGTCTATTTGGCCAAATAAAACACCATTTGGTTAAGTTTAATTGAATAGATTGTTTTGGACATTTATTTAGCAGAATAAAACATCGTTCTGATATAATTAAATAGAATAGATTACTGATGATGTCTGTTTAGCACAATAAATCCGAGTTTTGCTATTATATTAAATCGCATATTTATTCATATGCTAGTTTATTAATATATGGATTAACTAATATTGAAAAAAGTGATGTGTTAACTATTGATGGTTAATTATAAATTTGATTTATATATATGTTGATTATGTAAATACTAGCAACGTGACTTGAAAAATCAAATTTAATTAAACTGTAATTTGATTTAGTACCATTGTGGTTGCTAAGCCTCCTTTTGAATATGTAAGATTATGGATTTAAATTGACTTTAATTTTATAACAATTTGAGGTTAAGTGTTTATTTAATTATAAATGATTTTAATTATTTTATTCATAATGTTTAAGTTAATTAATTATTTTATTAATAATATTTAAGTTAATTAATTATATTATTAAAGATGTTTAGGCTTATTTGATTATATTATTAAATATGCTTAGAGATATTTAATTATATTATTAATGTTGTTTTAGGTTAATTAATTAATTTAATTATGATCTAAGTTAAGTACTTGGTTTAACAAATGATGGGTTAAGTTAATTAATTATTTTACTAACAGTGTTTAAAGTAAATTAATTATTTTATTAACAATGTTTAAAGCTAATTTATTTATTTTATTAATGTTGAATGAAAGTTAATTAAGTATATTTTTATAATATTTAAAGGTAATTAATTGATTTAATAAAGGTATTTATAAATATCAATTTTCTTTATAAAAGGGATTTTACTTAATAAAAGGATTTATTTAAAGAAGGCTTACAAATGGTATTTTGTAAAGGATTTTATAAAGGATTTTCATAAAGGAGTTATAAAGGGATATTTATAAAAAAAATTATAAATAGAAAAGGGAGTTTGTAAATCATTTTAGAGATTTATAAAAGAAGTTTTATAAATTAGTTTGGAGATTTATAAAAGCATTTGTAAATATGAAATGGGCTTATTAAAAAGGAAATTTTAAAAAAGGAATGAGATTTGATTTTAATAAATAATCTTTCTAATTCATGATGGTATGGAAACGTTCTTTCCATACTTGACACCGCAGGATGGGTATTTTGATTTATAGTAAGAACATTTTAAATAATATTTGTTTTGGCCATTTAAATATGAATTCGAAAAGTGGAGATCTTCTTTAAGTTTTGTAATATACTTATACCGGTGAGATAAATATGTAAATGTTTTTCGAAGTATCGAAAGGAGTATAAGGGGTTTGTGAATATTATCATTTTTAAAGGTATTTAGATTCAAATATTTGAAAGAGATTTAATAAATGAAATATTAATTAATAAAAGCTTACTGGATCTCAGATGGAATTAAATCTATATTGATTGTTTGTGCATTTGATATTTAAATAATCGACTATCAAATCTCGGCCAAAATATGACTTTGGAAATATCTAGGAGAAACACACGAGTTATATAGCAAATTCATCTTCGATGATGATGTACTATACGTATAAATCTCGTTTTGTTCTCCTAGGACAAATAATAAGGAAATTCATCTTCTTAAACGGTTAGGAGGTGATCTCTACTCTGATGTATTGCTTAATTATTTTAAAAAGAATTGGGTTGAGCTTATTGGAACTATCAACTTGGTTTTGGAGCAACCAGTAAGTGAGGGAGTGTACTTGTTTGAGAGGGCTCGAAACTGTAACCACTCCAAAGCCATATGCATATTTGAGCTTTAAAAGAGGTTCATGACTGGTTTGAGATAATCGAAGATGGATCTCTTTGAAGTTCAACTGCTATTTGCTACTACCCCTAAGGGTGATTCCAAAATGGATTTAGTAGAAGTAGTGCCTTCGGTTTGTTCTTATCTTGTATAACTTGTATGGAAAAATGCTGGCATTGCGTTGTGCCTGAAAGGCATTGTTAGCATTCCAAATGGGATTTGCTAAGAAAGAAGAAAGGTAATCATGACCTCCCAAGCTTCATAACCTGGCAATGACTAAAATAGAGGATATGCTTTAGAGGCCTTTAGTTCGCTAATATTAGGAATAGTCATTCTTCGATCTAGAATCGGCATTTATGGATTGGTATGCACGCGCATGGAAAAAATGGGGCCATGGATGGTGCACATTGTTTAGTCACCTTAGTGCTCAAGGAATGTTGTAATCCGACTTGTCATTTTAAAGGGGCAGGCTGGCTCTGATTTGTATAGGCTTCAGGTGTAATGACATTAATTTTGACAAACATTATTTAGGACATTTAATTAGATAAATTAAATGAAATAATGTAATTGGTTAAGGGAATTTAGATTTGAATATTAGAAGGTAGCCATGCCTAATAAAAAAAATGAACAAAAGGGAATTAAAATGAAAAAAGTAAGGGGAACAGATAAGGGCAAAATAGGAATAGGTTATATTCTTATACCCTAAATCCTCATGCACTCTCATTTTACACGTGCACAAAAAAAATTAAACTAAGTAAGGTCGGCCACCATTAGAAGAATATAGAGGAAGATAAACAAGATTTCAAGAAAAAATCTTAATCAAATTGATTCAAGAGCAAATCTCAAATTCCTTAATCACAAACTAAGGTGAGTAATAGATTACATATCATATTTCTTATTTTTGGTTCTAAATCAGATCCGAATATGTTTTGCAAACTATATGCCATGTTTTGAATGTTATATATATATATATATATATATATATATATATATATATATATATATGCTTGTTGATGAATTTTGTTTGTTCATATATACTATATGACAAGTTTTAATTTGAAAAACCTATCAAATTACATCCAAATGCCTTGCAATTTTGATATGAGGTCAGAAATAATATTTTAGAAATAGATTTCAAGTTTCATAAGTTTCTGAATTAATGTGGATTTTTTTTGAATTTTCTAGTGAAGAAAATTCATAAATTGGGTTTAAAATTAACTGCGACTATTATATGTTTGCTTTGGGTCAGAAATTTAAATATGTTTAAAAACTATTAAAAGAAATTTATGGGAATTTTTGCAGAATTTTACTAAGTGTTCTAATAAGTATATAAAATTATTTAAGGTATGCGACTTAAATGTTTTATATGTTTATAAAAGGGGAAGGGTAAATTTGTAAATGTTTTAAATTGTTAACCTCTAAAATTTGGCAGCATTTTTAGAAATGATTTTGAAAAAATATTGGCAACCAATCATATGCTAATAAACAAAACAAGTTATTAGAAAGAAATTACTTTGTAAAGTTAAAAATCAGTTTTACAAGGTTTTATTACTTCGCCACTTATAGCAGCACCTTTCGACCTCATATTGCCACCTCCATCTAAGTTGAAACCAATAAACATGGTATAAGCTTCGATACGTAGTGGATTGGAGTTAGGCAAAAGACATGGAGTCGAAACAAGGATTCAAAGGGGTTGAAGTTGCTTCTAAAAACCTAGAAATAATTTGGTTGTAAATCAGGCTTTCGAATGAGATAGATTTCATCTTGGTCAATTGTTTTAAAGAAAAGCGCTTTTGAAAGACTTTACTGCCTTTTGTTTTAAATTGAGCTGTTGAAGGGGTCGAACCCCTGCTGCTGCATTCTACCTTTCGAAGGAATATCTTCGAAAGGGTTCTTTTGCTTTAAACTTAGAGCCGCATCTCCAATGCTTTTGAAGGGGGTTGGTTTCAACACCATCCACTTTCTTTTACTTAGGAAATTGCTTTTGAAAGAGTTACTTTCGACCTAGTTCTTTTAAGATCCTTTTTGTTCTATAGAATGATAAACCCAGAGGTTTCAAAAGGAATGTTTTAAATGGTTTCAAAACTATGTTCCATAAGCTTTTACTTGAGTCCAATGCTTTTGAAAGATTTGTTTTAAGTAAAAGACTTTAAAGCTTTCGAAAGGTAACTAATAAATGTTTCGAAGGGGTGATTCCGTAATCTTTTCGAAAGGTTTTCCCTTTAGGGTTGAATGAAAGGTTTCTAATTTTTTTGAAAGGAAAGTTTGAAATGTTTTGGAAAGATGACGTCTAAGGTTTTATAAGTTTTTGAAAGGACACTTCCAATGGTTTCAAAAGGTAAATTATAAATGTTTTCGAAAGGTATGTTCTGGACTTTCGGCCTAGTGTTACAAGGTAAAGTGATTAAATGGTTTTGAAAGGGGTAATTTCAAATGTTTCGAAAGAGATTGTTTAAAGCTTTTAAACAAAGGTTTTGAAGGTTTTCATCGACAATGTTTTGTGTAAAGCATATATCATGGCAAAGAGATTTGAGTAAAGAAAAAGTATGTTTTCCTTGTTTAAGTATGATTTAAAGGGTTAAATCATTTTGCAAGAAATGTTTCCAAAGAAGTCTGGTGTTTTTGGAACAGATGTCTGAGCGTGGTAATGTTCGTAGGCATTGAAGTTTTTTAGACGTTTAGACAGTAGTGCAAACGTCTGTCTTTGAAAGTGGAATTTTTCTAATGTGTTTAGACAAATGTCTGACGACAATCACAGACGTCTGTTGTGAAATAATGTTGAATCTTATGTGACAGATTGATTGAACAGATTTCTCACATTATGTTTAGACATCTGTGCTGTAATGTTCATTGTTTTTTTATTCCAGAGAGTTGAAACAGACGTCTGGATATTTAGAAAGACGTCTGGATATTTAGACAGACGTATATGCTGAAAGAAGAAAAATATTTCATGTTTCCTTTTGTCTTAGATGTTTGACTTCAGGGTTAATAAATTCTCATGTATACGTTTAGATGTCTAACATTTCTTTTCAGACATTTGTTTGGAGAAAAAAATTAATTTTGCCTATGTGAATTGGTACATATAAATATTTATTAAAAAATTAAGATAACACAAATAATTGTAAGCATATTTTATATTATATATATATGTATATATTAACCGTCGATAAAATTCTTCTTCAGTTGTTAGCCGGGGAGCCAAAAGAAAAATTGTTTTGGTTCTCCCAAGAATTCGGTTCATCCTTGGTGTGCTCATTTAAAGGTTGCAATCGTTGAGGAGGAAGACATGTAATGAAGAATTGTGAATGCAGCCATTAGATTAAAGCAGAAGACCTTTCATTATAAGTGGCCGTTGCTAAGCTCAGACGTCTGTCCGTAAGGTCAGACGTCTAGTCTTTATATATATTTTAAATAGTGCCCGGAGTCAGCGTTTGAGCGTTTTTGATAGACGTCTGATGTATGTGCTTGATTTAAAAACAGACACTATGTTCAAACGTTTGATATATATCATCAAACATCTAATATATGTTATTGTCTTCAGTTTCTGTGTTATATGAAGATTGAAAACTTTGGTCATGCAATGTTTGAAATCTACTAAAGGAGATTTTACAAGTTATATATCTATGACACTTAACACACTATCTAATACTGATGATTGTTCTCCTTTGTGAGTCTTCAAGTTGACTTCTGAAAGATTTTTCCTGCAAGTAGATTAAATATAAATTGTATGTGTATGATTGTATAGTTGTCATCAAAATCATAGAATAGTAGTTCTAACAACTTCATGTGTCATTCGATTAAAAATTCAAATTTAATAATAAAAATGAAGATGAAGAAATACTTCCTAAATTAAATATTGTAGAAGATGATATTGAAAATATAGAAAATAATGTTGAAATTGAAAACAAAAATTTACCAAATGAAAATGAAATTCGAACTCCACCAAAACTTCTAAGAAATCACCCAATTGAAAATGTTATAGGAGAAATTAATTCTAATGCAAGAACTCAAAATTGATTAAATCAAATGGGTCATGTACCCTTCCTATCGTACCTGAACCCAAAAATGAAAAAGAAGCCTCAAATATTGATTACTGGATTATAGCTATGAAAGAAGAGTTAAATCAATTTGAACGAAATGAAGTTTGAGACAAGTTCCTAGGCCTAGCAATCCAACAGTCATCAGTACTAAGTGGGTCTACAAATATAAAGCCAATGAGCAAGGAAATGTTATTCGAAACAAAGTTAGATTAGTCGCTTAAGGCTACGATCAAGAAAAAGGAATAGGCTATGAAGAAACATTTGCTCCTGCAGCTCGAATAGAAGCAATGCGTATTTTATTAGCTTTTGCATGTTTTCATTCCTTTAAACTATGCCAAATGGACATGAAAAGTGCTTTTCTAAACGGTGTTATAAAAGAAAATATCTATGGATAACAACCACCTTTATTTTCACATGAAAAATTTCCAAACCTTGTTTATAAATTAAAGAAAGCTTTATACAGTTTAAAACAAGCACCTCGTGCTTGGTATGGTCGTCCTAAAAATTATCTAATAAATTTTAGTTTTAAAATTGGAAAAGTATATCAAACTTTGTTTATAAAACCAGATAAAAAAGATATTTTAGTGGTACAAATTTATGTAGACGACATCATTTTTGGTTCTGCGAATGAAAAATTATGTAAATAATTTTCGAATATTATGAGGAGAGAATTTGAAATGTCTCATATAGGAGACCTTTCATATTTTCTTGGATTACAAATTAAATAATTAAATAATGGAATTTTTATTAATAAAAAAATATAGTAATAATCTATTAAAATGTTTTGGTATGGAAAATACTTCTGCTAAACCAAAACCTATGAGCATTACGGTACATCTCGATCGAGATGAAAATAGCAAAATTGTTGACCAAAAACTATATCAAAGTATGATCGAATCCTTACTTTACTTAACTTCTAGTTGTCCAGATATAATGATGAGTGTATGCTCGTATGGATGATTTCAAGAAAATCTCAAAGAATCACATTTGCGGGCTGCGAAATGAAGTTTGCGCTACCTAATCAAGACTAAAGGCTACGGTCTCTTTTATCTGAAAGAATGTCCTTTTGAGTTAGTATTGTACTGTGATGTTGACTTTGGAGGATGTCGAACGGATCGAAAGAGTATAAATGGTGCTTTTCATTTCATTGGACAATCTTTAGTATCTTGGTTTAGTAAGAAACAAAATTGTTTTCCACTTTCTACGTGTGAAGAAGAATATATTTCTGCTGCTTTGGCATATGCTCAAGTAATATACATGCACAAAACACTACAAGATTTTGATATAAATCTATCTAAATCAACAGTTTATTGTGATAATACAGGCGCTATAAATTTATCAAAAAATCCTATAAACCACTCTATAACTGAAGATATTGACATTCGACATCATTTTCTTCGTGATAAAATAGAAAAAGGTAAAATCTCTCTTGATTTTGTATCATGAGAAAATCAAGTTGCAGGTATATTTACGAAGCCCTTAATGAAAATATTTTTCTTAAATCAAGATGTGAACAAGGAACTATGTCATTACACGATTTATAATTTGATATTAAAGTGTAAAAAGTTACAAAATAAATAAAAATTTAATAGAACAAAAATTAGAGATAATGGCACTCGAACTCTACACTCATGGGAGAAAGTCACATGTTTTTCCAATGTTCTATTGTGTTACTTGATTTAAGACCATACATTCCTTTTATTTTATATACGGCTAAAATCTTTTCATATTTTTTAACCTTACATTCTCTCTATTGGCTAAAATTTTCTAAGGAATGTTAACTATGAAATATATAAAACCTTATATTGAAAACAATATATATATATATATATATATATACATGAACAGATTTGTTTTTAATTCATATAAATTTTTTAAGTATATAAATATACATTCTCTTTACAACATGTTGTCTCAAGAAAGTTCCAATCTCTCATCGATCGTTTTCAGCACTTCCACTTTAGTTGTCAAACAAATCTACTCCTATGTATATTTCGATGAAGATTACTCCATCTCCAAATCATCATACCGGATGTACACCGAATGGTAAACGAGTAAGAAAAACTTAAACTTTGGTTCACCATCTACCAAGGAGAAAATCGAGATATTCATCACTATCAATGTGAGACTTTAAGTTTACAACATGAGATGTATTATGAACAAAAACACCATGGCTGTAACGCCCCGAGAATTTTCGTTCTTCGAAAATTCAACATCGATACTCACTTTATCGACTGCCGAGAAATCGAAGGCCGAAAACACGGAATGTTATGGGTTTTAAAAAGAATTTAAGAAAAGAAAAAGAGAGAAAAGATAGAAAATAGAGAGGAAAGAAGATAGACGATTTTTAGAAAACAGAGAATTTTTAAAATAGAACGGGACAGAAAGGAAACAACAGAACAACAACAGAATCTCACAATTCGCAGCGGAACAACATATAATAATAAATGAATAATCTTTAAATAAAGAACTATATCAGTTATTACATCACATTATATTTCATTACATCATATCATATCATCAGAGTGTACAACAACATACAACAATAAACAGTGCAGCGGAAAAAGAAATACTATATAAACTAGTAATACGCCATGCCATCCAGCTTGCCTCCAGCAACTCCAGAATATCCAAAATATCCTGATAAACCTAACTCTTAACTGCCCGTGTGGAAATTGGTGGGCACCCAGAGTTTAGGAAGGAAAACAATAAACTCCGAGTCAGTCATGTGACTGGTGTGAGAACTCAAAACAGTTTATTTATCTTTAAAATCAAATAGAGGAATATTTTTAAATTCAATTCGCAATGCTTTTAAAAATGAGACTACCATAAGGCCTCCCGCACACACACACATGCAAACGCAGAATCGGAGGAGATTTCTCCTTATGATAGTCAAAGATGCTTGATACGCATTTAAAATAACATTTGATATTATTACTAGTGCATAGTGTAGTAAATTCATTTCTAAAATAAAGATATAAATCTTAGCCAACATACGACCATTATCGTATGCCTACTATAGCTACTATCCAAACAGTGGTGACCACCATAAGTGAATAGCAGGTTCTACAACTAATACCGTACAAGTTTCGTATTGGGAATTGGATTTCCAACAAATGGTCAGGCCAAGGAACTTCCCATTGCCACATGAGAATGCCTCTGGATGGACATCCCCGAGAACCAAACCGGATCTCTACCAACACAAGGCCGGGTTACTCCTAACTGAGTAACAACTGACCGAATATGCCATCCCCCGGTCCTTTGGGACCTTTATCAACCGAGCGCTCGTAATCAATTCACACAATCATAAAGTGTTTTCAACATGAGTAAGTATCTGGGCTCCATACCATGATACCACCCTTTTCCAGAAGGAAATGGACACATCCTAAAGGGTGCTACCCCTCATAACCTTGCTGCTTCTTTCCTGTTTTGACCATTCACGGTGTGTGAGGCTCGACGAATTCACGTCCACAAAAACATACTTTATACAAAAGCCATGCTTTGGGTCAACAAATGATCAACACAATGATCACTAAGATAGACGATCAAATAAATGATCCTATCACAATAATCAACACAATGATCATTTCAGCATCACTCAGCATGTCACATTACCAAATTGGGAATATATCACTGATAACTTCAACTATATAACCTTTGAGCTCGTACGTCTCAAAGAAGGGTGTTAAGCAAAGAATAAATTCTCCGCCACCAACAGAAATATATTTGAAAGAAATCGGCTTTATATCTCAACTTGTAATGTCAGGCATACAATCCATACAAGTCTGTTCCGAGATCGAACAAAACCGAAGGCACTTACAAAGAAGTCCTTGCAATCCGGATATTCACAATCCTGATCGGATTTCCCATCACTTAGGGAGTTTCTATACCGGCGCGACTCAGTGCAGAAACAATCGATAGGTCATCCTATCGCTCTTGCAAATATCCGGTCTTCAACACCGATCTTCAAATGCAATTCACAACGACGTATCACATATTCGGAGTGGGTTATACGACCCCATGGTCCTTTCCCGGTTAACCCGAATAGTGAGCGCTTATTCAAATATAAGTGTGACATTCAAATTCAAACAAATCACATCAAATACCCATTCAAAGGGAAATATTGATAGTCGGCTATTGAACTATCAATGGATATGCATACATCACCAGATTCCAAATAATTTTCCAAATTATTTATTTTCCAAAATATCTTCACAAGATATACAATTTCAACACTTCAAAAATAAATCAATATTTATTTTCAAACAAATTCCACTTCACATATAAATTCCATAATGAATTTATATTTCAAAATATTCATGCATATGATTTCAATTTATCTTCAAAAAGATAAATTCGAATTATTCACTTCATATTGGAAAAACAATTCCATACTTATTCAATTATAAGTAATTCACAAATCTTTTTATTTTCAACCTTGGAAAATATTCAATATACTTAAATCGAATTAAGTATATATTTCATTCTATTAAGGAAAACATTCTCTTAACATATTTATTTGGGTCAAAACGAATGTTGCGTAAAACATCGTTACGACAACCCAAAATCACTAGTATAGGGATTCGAATTTAAAATAGATATATAAATCCTAATACTACACAAACCATTTCCTTTCGGAAATCATTTACTATAACAACAGTGTTATAGTCCACCATTTCCTTTTATTTCTCGAAAACGTCTATTTCAACAATAAATGTTGAAATCTATGGTTTCGAATCTCAACACATTTAAAACATCGTTAGATCGTTTTAATTCTATTTACAACACCAAATCCAAAACATTTCCTTTAACGTGTTATTCACTATTCAAAAACGTGAATAAACTCCGTTAACAAATTTCATCCTTTTATTCATTTTAATTCAAAGGATTATTCACTATTCAAAAATGTGAATATAACTCCATTTCTAAGTTATAACAATTAACTTATCAAAATAAGTCGTTTGCGAATTTATAAAACAACGTTTATAAATTCCTCTTCTATTTATTTATAAAAACTTCCTTTTTTATAAATCCTTTTATTTACCTATTCCAGTTTATAACTCAATTATAAACTAAACGTTTATATTATAAGTTAAATACTTATAAAACGATTATTTTATAAAATCGTTCTTTTAAAGACTTTCCAATTTATAAACCTTATAACTTATAAGATTTATTTATTTAATCAATCTATTCTTCAAATAATTTCACCAAATTTATAAATCTTACTATTTATAAATTTCATCTATAACTTCATAGTTTATAATTCTATAAATTTCATTCATTTATGAAATTCATTTTCACTTCATTCAAACACTTATAAAAACTCGTTTTATAGTGTCAATATTTCAATTTATAAATATCTATTTATAAATCTCTTAATATAAATCAATTTATATTATTCTTTTAAACGTCTTTAATTTCCTTTATAGTTTCACCATTTTGATTTATAAAATAATCAAAATTTATAAATCGTATATTCAAACTTTTATAATGTATTCAAAAATCCAATTTAAACTATTTTATAAAATCGTTCCTTTATTTCTCAAAAATCAACTTTTAACTATATTTCACAAAATCATAATTTTTATAGCTTTAAAAATTATAACGTTTATTTACTTAAAATAGATCAAATTCCAAATATATAGTATATTTTCAAAAATCACTTTATAAATCATTTTAAAATTCCAAAATTTGGTCCAATGATGCTACATACCAAATAGTCAATCACGACTATAACGATCCATCATATATCGATATGATAATCCATCAAATATTAATATATCTGAAATCAAATAAATACTGTTGAGGAATCCAGTTGGATCCCTCCAACCTGTTTCCTGCATCCAAAAACATTAGCACAATACCAATTTCGCTCCAGTACGAAATTATCGCGGTATATGTTCTTATTAAATATTATCCGCTTAATAACGGCGTAATAGGGTCTCATCCGCTAAAAAATACGGGAAATCAATCAACTGCAATATATACATATGCCAATATATATATATTGATATTATATATAATACCAATTTCACTGTTTATGAAATATTCGCGGTATATGTTTTTAATAAATAACATCCGCTTACTAACGGCGCATAATGTCTATTTTAACAATCAATAATTTACAGTCATCATTCAAACATGCATTCAAATATTTTAAATCTAACTATTTAAAATAAAAATCGAAATCTATTCGATTGAGTGAGAAGTTCTCACCTTGGTTTTAATTTCCGTTTTAGCGATTTATTTCGAATAAAATTAAACGCGCGTTTAATTTTACCCGAAATTCTCACTAACTCCAAACGACTCCAAACCAACTCCATCGCGTAGTGCTCGTCCATACGATCCCAACGCAACTGGTTTCGCGCAGTTTCGACCTCGTATGAAAAAGTTATGTATTTTACAAGTTACACGAGTTTTTATATAAAAATTACAACTTAAATTTACAATTTTATACCCAAAACAAATCTGGGCCGTCCATCCACCTTCACTTCAGATCCGTGCGTCCCCCCTCATCTCTCCTCTTCTTTCACGCAACTTCCTGGAGACAACACGCAAGCCAAACCCATCATATAGCAAGCTAGGGTTTAATATAGCATCGCCATCTCTCATCTATACTCGATCAAACCACCACCAACCTGAAGCTCTCGACCTAAGCTAGGTTCGGCCCCAAGCCTGGCCAACTCGGCCTCCTCCTCCACCTGGGAATGCGTACGCAGGTCGGCCCCTTTAAACCCCCCTATCTCCCACTACAATGCTCCATTTTACATCACAGCCGTTGAAAACGTAGTACTCGAGGAGATCTTCAACTTTGTAGTTGAACTTTCTTGCTAATTCTTGATGGATTTGGAGAAATCAAGGGGAAGAGGAAGATCATTTCTGGCCATTCAATAGTTAGGGCCGGCTAGGGTTTAAAATTTAGAGATATTTATTTTTTTATCAAATTTATGAAGATGGTGGTCTATTTATAGAGTTTCGTTCGACACTATTCACCCGGAAATTCCGAACTCCGATTTAGACGCCGTAACCAGCGTACCTAGGGTTTATCCCGCGTTCCGGACACAATGGAACAGGTTTCGGAAGCTAATTCGGAAGTATGTGCGAGTTATGGCTGAAAACGCTCAATTTGAATTAAACCGATTTAAGTCGATTTCTAGGCGTTTTAATTTGTACAGGACAAACCGTAAATCCAATTGACTTGAAATTTGAAACCTTACAATAATATCACATTACGGATCCGATGAAACTGGTTTCGTCGAAATCCGAGACTTTTTTGAAAAATGGCTATTTTGACTCGCCAAATTTAAATTAAAAATAATTCGATGCGTTTCGAGCTGCCACGATCAAACGATAGCTCCGATTGACATGAAAATTGAAATCCGGTAATAACTAACTATTACGGATCCAATGGAACTGGTTTCGTTCAATTCTGAGACTGTTCAAAAATTGACTATTTTACAGTCGATTATTAAATATTAAAATATTCAATTTTCACAAATTAACTTTTAATTCGATTTTAAAAGTTCTAAAATATTTCTATAACTCCAGTATGATTAAATAAAATTTTCCAAATTATTTACAATCATTTTTAACTCAATTTTCAATTATTTTCATAATTTCACATATTAAATTTATCGATTTAATTATTCAATTAAATCCAAAAATTCAAATAAAAATTTATTTGACTTATAAATTCACTAATTAATATTTAAAATTAATTAAATATTCAAATTTTAATTTCTAAAAATTCTGGGTCGTTACAATCTTCCCCCCTTAAAAGAATTTCGTCCTCGAAATTTCAAGTAAGAAAAGTTACAGAATTTATTAATTTTCCCAAAATTTATAATTAAACTTCTTACAATAACTTACTAAGTTTTCAAATCATACTTAGTTATCTTTTCAAAAACAACTACCATTGTTTAACTTTCAATTCCAAATCAAAGTTTAAAGTTTTCAAAATTTTCCAATTTTTCTCAAAATTTTTCTAACGCCTTAAATTTTCGGAAAAATTCGCCATAGTCTCCTTTGCGCGGCTCGATCCGAAAAAAAATGACAGTATATATATCACAAATATACATCTCATCAAGTAATGAGGCATCCCGAAGGGAAAAAAGTATAAAAGTGCGATATTTAATCCGAGATATGTACCTTATATTTTATTAGCGAGCATATACAGCTAATATAGCGCAAAAGCGAGCTCCAAATGCGAAGCAAACGCGATCCGCACCTACTAAACACTCAATAAACAACATGAGAAACATGCATGCATGGAAATAGTATCGATATACAACATATATCTCCATAACAACTATATATGCTAACATAGCAATGCATTCAATAGCAATATATATTCAACCATCAACCAACTACCATCATAATCAATAATATTCATTCATATTCTCATTAATATTCAATGAAAGGGTTTTCAATTCAAATCACATTTGATTTATTTACATTGGATTTTATCAACATTCATTCTCAATTTTAATTAGTTTGCATTCACTAATTAAATCCAACTCACATTCAATTCTATTCAAATTTATTTACTTCTAATTTGAATTTCAATTACATAGCTTTAAATTTCATTAACACTTAATGAATTATATACAATCAATCAACTAACAATCATATAACAACCAATGTATATATAATTACAACCAAATTACTTTGCTTTCAATTGGTTTAATTAATTGATTTTCATTCAATTATTCAACTTCCAATAACTTTAGATTTTAATGAATTAACACTTATATTCATTATTCCTTATCAACTTAATTCACATTTAATTGATTATCATTCAATCCATTCATTCAATTCAATTACTAAAGTTGAATTTCATTTACAACTCATATTCATAATATATCCATATAGTTTTACTTCTTGTATATATAAGTTTATTTCACAATTGTAATTCACTTTAATTATAACTCAATTTTTATAATTCTTTTGCTTATACAATTATTCTTTTATTTAGATTATCCAAACAACCTAAACAATCAACTTATATACACTTTAATAATTCTGAAAAATTATTCCTTTACATACAAAATATACTTAAGGTAAAATTATTTCATTTACCCAATTTCTAAATCAATATTGTGCCGAATTGTTCTATTCAAGTGTTTAGAAACCCCTTCGGCATAGTCTTGCGGACCACGCTGACGAAAGTTCATATGCCACTCAATAAACCAATCATCACAATATAAAACAATTTTTATTCACTAACAAGTACGCTCTCATAGCTATTATTACACTCAAACTCATTCTAGAGTACTACTGACTCTATCTCTAATGAGTAATACCCTACAGAACCATGGTTGTCGCTTAACCATCAGCTCTGATACCAAATGTAACGCCCCGAGAGTAGCGGTCACAACCGGTAGGCTTTTCAACCATCCCAGCCCCACCGTGGCTTACACTGATATCCCAGACTTGCTTTTACGACCAGCCTTTCGACTGTCACAGCTTACGCCTAACCAACCCCCTAAAAGAGGATGTGTGGGAGTAAGAGTCTCCCGTTCGCCACCAAACCGCGAAGCGAGAACCCCCCATCACATAGCCCAAAGCTTAACAAGACTGGTGTGAGAACTCAAAACAGTTTATTTATCTTTAAAATCAAATAGAGGAATATTTTTAAATTCAATTCGCAATGCTTTTAAAAATGAGACTACCATAAGGCCTCCCGCACACACACACATGCAAACGCAGAATCGGAGGAGATTTCTCCTTATGATAGTCAAAGATGCTTGATACGCATTTAAAATAACATTTGATATTATTACTAGTGCATAGTGTAGTAAATTCATTTCTAAAATAAAGATATAAATCTTAGCCAACATACGACCATTATCGTATGCCTACTATAGCTACTATCCAAACAGTGGTGACCACCATAAGTGAATAGCAGGTTCTACAACTAATACCGTACAAGTTTCGTATTGGGAATTGGATTTCCAACAAATGGTCAGGCCAAGGAACTTCCCATTGCCACATGAGAATGCCTCTGGATGGACATCCCCGAGAACCAAACCGGATCTCTACCAACACAAGGCCGGGTTACTCCTAACTGAGTAACAACTGACCGAATATGCCATCCCCCGGTCCTTTGGGACCTTTATCAACCGAGCGCTCGTAATCAATTCACACAATCATAAAGTGTTTTCAACATGAGTAAGTATCTGGGCTCCATACCATGATACCACCCTTTTCCAGAAGGAAATGGACACATCCTAAAGGGTGCTACCCCTCATAACCTTGCTGCTTCTTTCCTGTTTTGACCATTCACGGTGTGTGAGGCTCGACGAATTCACGTCCACAAAAACATACTTTATACAAAAGCCATGCTTTGGGTCAACAAATGATCAACACAATGATCACTAAGATAGACGATCAAATAAATGATCCTATCACAATAATCAACACAATGATCATTTCAGCATCACTCAGCATGTCACATTACCAAATTGGGAATATATCGCTGATAACTTCAACTATATAACCTTTGAGCTCGTACGTCTCAAAGAAGGGTGTTAAGCAAAGAATAAATTCTCCGCCACCAACAGAAATATATTTGAAAGAAATCGGCTTTATATCTCAACTTGTAATGTCAGGCATACAATCCATACAAGTCTGTTCCGAGATCGAACAAAACCGAAGGCACTTACAAAGAAGTCCTTGCAATCCGGATATTCACAATCCTGATCGGATTTCCCATCACTTAGGGAGTTTCTATACCGGCGCGACTCAGTGCAGAAACAATCGATAGGTCATCCTATCGCTCTTGCAAATATCCGGTCTTCAACACGATCTTCAAATGCAATTCACAACGACGTATCACATATTCGGAGTGGGTTATACGACCCCATGGTCCTTTCCCGGTTAACCCGAATAGTGAGCGCTTATTCAAATATAAGTGTGACATTCAAATTCAAACAAATCACATCAAATACCCATTCAAAGGGAAATATTGATAGTCGGCTATTGAACTATCAATGGATATGCATACATCACCAGATTCCAAATAATTTTCCAAATTATTTATTTTCCAAAATATCTTCACAAGATATACAATTTCAACACTTCAAAAATAAATCAATATTTATTTTCAAACAAATTCCACTTCACATATAAATTCCATAATGAATTTATATTTCAAAATATTCATGCATATGATTTCAATTTATTCATTTCAATTTATCTTCAAAAAGATAAATTCGAATTATTCACTTCATATTGGAAAAACAATTCCATACTTATTCAATTATAAGTAATTCACAAATCTTTTTATTTTCAACCTTGGAAAATATTCAATATACTTAAATCGAATTAAGTATATATTTCATTCTATTAAGGAAAACATTCTCTTAACATATTTATTTGGGTCAAAACGAATGTTGCGTAAAACATCGTTACGACAACCCAAAATCACTAGTATAGGGATTCGAATTTAAAATAGATATATAAATCCTAATACTACACAAACCATTTCCTTTCGGAAATCATTTACTATAACAACAGTGTTATAGTCCACCATTTCCTTTTATTTCTCGAAAACGTCTATTTCAACAATAAATGTTGAAATCTATGGTTTCGAATCTCAACACATTTAAAACATCGTTAGATCGTTTTAATTCTATTTACAACACCAAATCCAAAACATTTCCTTTAACGTGTTATTCACTATTCAAAAACGTGAATAAACTCCGTTAACAAATTTCATCCTTTTATTCATTTTAATTCAAAGGATTATTCACTATTCAAAAATGTGAATATAACTCCATTTCTAAGTTATAACAATTAACTTATCAAAATAAGTCATTTGCGAATTTATAAAACAACGTTTATAAATTCCTCTTCTATTTATTTATAAAAACTTCCTTTTTTATAAATCCTTTTATTTACCTATTCCAGTTTATAACTCAATTATAAACTAAACGTTTATATTATAAGTTAAATACTTATAAAACGATTATTTTATAAAATCGTTCTTTTAAAGACTTTCCAATTTATAAACCTTATAACTTATAAGATTTATTTATTTAATCAATCTATTCTTCAAATAATTTCACCAAATTTATAAATCTTACTATTTATAAATTTCATCTATAACTTCATAGTTTATAATTCTATAAATTTCATTCATTTATGAAATTCATTTTCACTTCATTCAAACACTTATAAAAACTCGTTTTATAGTGTCAATATTTCAATTTATAAATATCTATTTATAAATCTCTTAATATAAATCAATTTATATTATTCTTTTAAACGTCTTTAATTTCCTTTATAGTTTCACCATTTTGATTTATAAAATAATCAAATTTTATAAATCGTATATTCAAACTTTTATAATGTATTCAAAAATCCAATTTAAACTATTTTATAAAATCGTTCCTTTATTTCTCAAAAATCAACTTTTAACTATATTTCACAAAATCATAATTTTTATAGCTTTAAAAATTATAACGTTTATTTACTTAAAATAGATCAAATTCCAAATATATAGTATATTTTCAAAAATCACTTTATAAATCATTTTAAAATTCCAAAATTTGGTCCAATGATGCTACATACCAAATAGTCAATCACGACTATAACGATCCATCATATATCGATATGATAATCCATCAAATATTAATATATCTGAAATCAAATAAATACTGTTGAGGAATCCAGTTGGATCCCTCCAACCTGTTTCCTGCATCCAAAAACATTAGCACAATACCAATTTCGCTCCAGTACGAAATTATCGCGGTATATGTTCTTATTAAATATTATCCGCTTAATAACGGCGTAATAGGGTCTCATCCGCTAAAAAATACGGGAAATCAATCAACTGCAATATATACATATGCCAATATATATATATTGATATTATATATAATACCAATTTCACTGTTTATGAAATATTCGCGGTATATGTTTTTAATAAATAACATCCGCTTACTAACGGCGCATAATGTCTATTTTAACAATCAATAATTTACAGTCATCATTCAAACATGCATTCAAATATTTTAAATCTAACTATTTAAAATAAAAATCGAAATCTATTCGATTGAGTGAGAAGTTCTCACCTTGGTTTTAATTTCCGTTTTAGCGATTTATTTCGAATAAAATTAAACGCGCGTTTAATTTTACCCGAAATTCTCACTAACTCCAAACGACTCCAAACCAACTCCATCGCGTAGTGCTCGTCCATACGATCCCAACGCAACTAGTTTCGCGCAGTTTCGACCTCGTATGAAAAAGTTATGTATTTTACAAGTTACACGAGTTTTTATATAAAAATTACAACTTAAATTTACAATTTTATACCCAAAACAAATCTGGGCCGTCCATCCACCTTCACTTCAGATCCGTGCGTCCCCCCTCATCTCTCCTCTTCTTTCACGCAACTTCCTGGAGACAACACGCAAGCCAAACCCATCATATAGCAAGCTAGGGTTTAATATAGCATCGCCATCTCTCATCTATACTCGATCAAACCACCACCAACCTGAAGCTCTCGACCTAAGCTAGGTTCGGCCCCAAGCCTGGCCAACTCGGCCTCCTCCTCCACCTGGGAATGCGTACGCAGGTCGGCCCCTTTAAACCCCCCTATCTCCCACTACAATGCTCCATTTTACATCACAGCCGTTGAAAACGTAGTACTCGAGGAGATCTTCAACTTTGTAGTTGAACTTTCTTGCTAATTCTTGATGGATTTGGAGAAATCAAGGGGAAGAGGAAGATCATTTCTGGCCATTCAATAGTTAGGGCCGGCTAGGGTTTAAAATTTAGAGATATTTATTTTTTTATCAAATTTATGAAGATGGTGGTCTATTTATAGAGTTTCGTTCGACACTATTCACCCGGAAATTCCGAACTCCGATTTAGACGCCGTAACCAGCGTACCTAGGGTTTATCCCGCGTTCCGGACACAATGGAACAGGTTTCGGAAGCTAATTCGGAAGTATGTGCGAGTTATGGCTGAAAACGCTCAATTTGAATTAAACCGATTTAAGTCGATTTCTAGGCGTTTTAATTTGTACAGGACAAACCGTAAATCCAATTGACTTGAAATTTGAAACCTTACAATAATATCACATTACGGATCCGATGAAACTGGTTTCGTCGAAATCCGAGACTTTTTTGAAAAATGGCTATTTTGACTCGCCAAATTTAAATTAAAAATAATTCGATGCGTTTCGAGCTGCCACGATCAAACGATAGCTCCGATTGACATGAAAATTGAAATCCGGTAATAACTAACTATTACGGATCCAATGGAACTGGTTTCGTTCAATTCTGAGACTGTTCAAAAATTGACTATTTTACAGTCGATTATTAAATATTAAAATATTCAATTTTCACAAATTAACTTTTAATTCGATTTTAAAAGTTCTAAAATATTTCTATAACTCCAGTATGATTAAATAAAATTTTCCAAATTATTTACAATCATTTTTAACTCAATTTTCAATTATTTTCATAATTTCACATATTAAATTTATCGATTTAATTATTCAATTAAATCCAAAAATTCAAATAAAAATTTATTTGACTTATAAATTCACTAATTAATATTTAAAATTAATTAAATATTCAAATTTTAATTTCTAAAAATTCTGGGTCGTTACAATGGCAGACATTTAAATTTCCTTGAGCAATCCACTCTTAAATTCTATGGAACAACACCTAAGCAAGGTGTGCACAATCCATCTCCTCAACGACCTCGCGAGTCTCCAAATTCTTGGGAACAAGGTGCTCGATGTAATGTTTGGTCTCCGTTAAATCCATTACGTGATATCACAAAATTTGAACCATGCTCAAACTAATCTAAGACTTCGAAAAATTAAAATCTATATTTTTTATTTTCATAAATTTATTATTGTAGTATGGATATGTAACATGTTTATTGAAATAAAAATTATGTTTATTTTTAAAGCTCTAAAAACACACACACACACACACACACATATATATATATATAACATTTTTTTATAAAATTAGAGCTGAAAGTATGCTAGACCTTAGAAAAATAACAGTTTTAGCCGGCTGAGCATGGAGATCCAGCCGACTTAAAATTCATATGCATTTAAAAAAACTTTCAGAATTCAATCGACTGAATACCCCCAGTCAGCCGACTGAATAGTGCCCAATTTGAACTACATACTTGCAGTTACATTTGTAACCACTTTAGCCAGCTGCCTCCCTCCTTTCAATTGATTAGTCTGTCTAATATGTCTTTTTTATATAGCCTTGCACGAATTCCGATGCATAAACACGATCAAACCTACTTCATATTACCATCTACCCCATCATTCCCAACTTAGCTAACCATTCTTTATTCCAAATAAACCCAAAAACAAACCCTAGCTTCATCAAAAAAATTAAAATTTTCCCCCCAATTTCGTAAACCAAATGCTCCAAGATCAAAAAGAGCATGGGAATAAAAAATCGGCCCATCCAAGAGCTAAATTCAAGCTTGGTTACACAATGAAACAACTATTAATAGATTTAATACCATGAGAAATTTAAAGCTATTCAAAGTAGCATTCATAAAATTTCCCGATTACAACGGCTACAAGATTAGGGAAATAGCCAAAGCTCACAATTTTGATTTGCTCATTGTATATGGTTCCAATAATGTTAAGATCTATCCTCTTTTTGTTAAGCATTTCTTTGCTAATATGAATCTCGACCATCAAGATCCCCAAAACAAAGATGATTACATATGAATATTGGTTTGTGGAGTAAAGATTTATTTACCTCTTCAACGATTAGGTCATATTCTAAGATGCCCATCCGAAGATTGGATATTGACGACCTTGATGTTGATATGTATAATCGTGATGAAGTATCACATCTCTTCGATCGGATGATTTAACCATTTTGAAATCTAGTGCCTTACATCCGAAGGTAAGAATCATCCATCGTGCACTTATTCAATTTTTACAACCCCGGATGGGAAGTTACAAAAAGGTCTGCAAAAGGGATTTTCGAGCATTATGTGCTATTTACTCGTCCCAACGAGTAAATTGGGGAAAAATAATCTTGATGAATTTCCCACCGTCAATCATGAAAGAAGCTACAAGGCGATTCATTACAGAGCTTACGTTTTGTGAATTCTATAGTATTTTGGCATTCCATTGCCCAGTTCCGATTTCAAGACCATCAGAGAGCTTAGCTCCAAGACTTTAAGTCTAATGGGTCTTCCTAAGCGTCTCGAACACCAAAAAATCATTAGCTTTCAAGAATGGCTCGCTAACCGTAATCAAGCAATACCGCAATCGAGAGACATGAATATTGCTTCTTCCTTCTCTCAAGTTCCTCAACAAGGACAAGAGGACGGCGAAATTCAAGAAAATGTTGATGTGCCTCCAAAGCAAGCTCTTATGACATTGTCACAAAATCAAAGAAAACTTGGTCGATATTTAGCTAATGCGGAAAAGAACATTTTTAAAATTAACAAAAAGCTAAACTCGGTAAAGTGATTTTTAAATAAAATTAGGAAAAGGTCTCTTGTTTTGGATCCTCTTCGACCGGTATTCTTGAAAATCCGGCACCTATCCCTTTGACGACATCGGAAGAAGATGAAGAAGAAGTATGGATAATTTTAAGGTTTTTTTTAATTTTTATGCTATTTAAATCATGACATTTTGAAGTGATATTATTTCTATGACGTTTATGTATGACATATCTATACTCGTTTTTGTGTTTGATGATTATGATGTTTATGTGATTTAAGATATGGCATACTTTTATAATTCTTATATGTTTTATATGTCTATGTATATGATGTTTATTTGCTTCTCCTATCTATATGCTTATATGTCTATGGAAATTGCTTATATTTCTCTTATCAATTATTTTCTCCATTTTGTCAATGACAGAGAGAGAATATGATTGATAAGGGGAGTATTTAGTTCGAGAGAGTAAATTGCTTTTATATATTATGAACTTACATAGTTGTCATCAAAAAGGGGGAGAATGTTAAAACCTTGAATTTTGATGTTTTGATTGTGACAATTAGATAAGTAAATATGAACTAAACATATCTACAGGAGAAGATGCTATTTTACTTAAAAAATAATCTGACAGATTGCAGATCATATTTTAGATAGAAGCTTCAGTAACATATTTAGTCTATGGTCTGAGTCTAGTAGTGAATTCATGTTAAAATATCTTCGAAGTGGTATATGCATGCATGCACAATTAAAGTTATTCAGAACATAGTTCGCATGCCAAAGTTTTTAAAAACATAATTCATATACTAAAAATTTTCAAAACATTCTTTGATATGCCAGAAAACACTTATTTTAGCCAACCAAATGGCTAGGTCAGCCGACTAAAGTCTGTGCATGTGCACAATTTTCTTTGAATATTCAAACGACTAACCTTGCTAGTTGAACCGGCTAAATTATGTGTCTTTTGCACTGTTTTCTTACTGGTTCAATTTTAAATAGAATAAGCTGACTGATTTTTTCTATTTAGACGCCTGAATCTTTATAACGGCTATATTTTGAAAGGACACTTCAATTCAACAAATAGAAACAACTCTTAATTAAAAAGTTTCTTCCATATTCTTTCATGGCTACTTTTCATGAACGATTGCAACTCCTAATCACTATGAATAGCCATGAAATTCATTATTGTAACAACTAATTTCTGATTCTTATTGTTACTGTATAAACTATCTTGCCATTTTCATTCAATATTTCATTATAATCACTTGTTCGCTCAAGAAAACTTCATTAGTGATTTATTAAACTTCCTATCATTATGAATTACACGATATACCAGAAAGAAGAAAAATTATAGGAAAGCTGTACATTATTGACTTATCGGTGTTATTCAATAGCATACTTAGTTGGAAACAATTACTATTTGTATTGGAAGTCCTATTCGTTGCTTCGACGATTGTACTCCTATTCTGTTGCTTAGGCGATTGAAATCCAGTTTGGGATCTCAGACGGTGTAATACCTGTTCCTTTGGGTTAAGAGAGGGTTTATAGTTGAATTCCAGGATGATTCTAGGATTGGACGTAGATAGTTCGAACCGGTATAAAAATCTCTGGTGTCATTTACTTTATTATTTTACTTTTATATTTATATTCCACACAAGTAAATAATTTAGTTAATATTCCATATTGCACGATCCTTAGTCACTTTCAGTTTTGAGTAGAGATTATGCTCTGCTCAGAGGAAAGCCATCTATTGGTACTGAAGATGCAATTGAAGTGGAGAATTGGTTACTTCATTGCGAGAGGATTCTTTTCGATTTGGGGCTCAATAATGAGCAGAAAAGGAGGCTCGCTTCTAGACAGCTATAAGGGGCAGCATTATATTGGTGGAACGATGTTATTGTAGGAGTCAATGAGAAGATTATGGCTTGGACTGAGTTTAGGAGGAGGTTTGAATAAAGATTTATGTCGCATATTTCTAAGTCTACTCTGCTAAGGAAGTTTGCCGAGTTGGAGCAAGGAGATATGACAGTGCTTGAGTATGCAACTAGGTTCGAGGAGCTAGCGAGATACAGATATGCTACGATTGATACTGTTATCAAAAGAAATGAGAAGTTCATTCGTGGGTTGAAGCCTGAGCTTGATAAGGCCACATTGTCGCATATTAGAGATCCGTGCGATGTAGTTGTTAAGATGGCTTTAAGGCAGGAAGAGATGCTCGCTTACTTTGAAGGGAACATGGCAAAGAGGCTCAAGGAGGGAAGAACTGGAGGAGGAAGTTTTTCCATAAGAAAGGAGCTTATAAGAGTGGAGTTGCTAAGAAAGAGAAGGTAGAAGTTGTCTATTATAAGTGTGATAAGAAAGGATACTATAATCATGAATGTCCAACATGCAAAGGAAAGAAAGATGCCGAGAAGAAAGGAGTGAGTTGTTTTAACTACGATCGAGTTTGACATTATAAGAACCAGTGCAAGGAGCCAACCAAAGATGGAAAAGGCCAGATGTTTGCATTGGAACTTGCTACCTCGAGACTAATAGTAGAGGAGAAGCGAATATTTATGTTGGAGGTATGATTCTAATTCATAATGTATCAGTTAGAGTTCTATTTGATTCCGGTGCATCGCATTTATTTTATATTTCATTATTTGATAGATAAGCTTACTTATAACCCTCGTACTTAGTTACTTCCTTAAGGGTTGTGAATCCGATATGAGGATGTGCGGCACTAGGGATGAGAAGTGACCACTTAGAATTTGAATTGTTAGGTCATGTATTTGTTTGCAGTTTGCATGTGTTTGATTTCATAGGGTTTGGAATTATTTTGGGCATGGATTGGTTAACTAAAAATGATGCTATAATATTTTGCCTTCATAGGAAAATATCACTTAGACACCCTAATAGTAGTGATTGGATCGAATATTTTGTAGAAAACCCTAATTTTTAGGTTAATGCTTTGTAGGGTGTGGAGGTAGAAGGCGAGTTGAATCGAGTTTACATTGTCAAATAATTCGTAGGTGTCTTTGAACCAGTACTAGGATTGCCGCCGAAACGAGCTATTGAGTTTTGTATAGATTTGGCACGGGGAGCAGAACCAGTGAGTAGACCGCCAAGAGAATGACATCTACCGAGATGAGGGAGCTAAATTTTTAGTTGGTGGATTTGAAAGGCAAGAATTTTATCGGACCAGGTAGGTTACATTAGGAAGCAGCAACGATATTTGCCAAGAAACCGGATGGATCGTTACGGTTCTGTATCAATTATCGTAAGTTGAATGAGAAGATGATAAAGAATCAATATCCTTTACCTAGAATTGACGATTTGTTCAACTAGTTGAGTGGAGCCAAAATATATTCCCAGTTGGATTTAGTAACAGGGTTCCATCAGCTTAGAATAACAGAGGATAGTATTCCTTTAATGACGTTTAGAACCAGATATGGATCATACTAATGGTTAGTAATGCACCGTTTTGGACCAACTAATGCGCCAACATCCTTTGTAGATTTGATGAACCGAGCTTTCCAAGAGCACTTGGACAGGTTCATGTTGGTTTTCATAGATAATATTTTGATATACTCTAAGGATGAAAGAGAGCGTGAAGTTCATCTTAGAGTGGTGCTTGAGCCATTGAGGTAGCACTAGATGAAGGTGAAATTTTCAAAGTGTCATTTCTGGATGAAGGAAGTAAAGATTCTTGGTTACGTAGTCTTAGAAAAAGGATTGTCTGTAGATCCGACTAAGATCAAGGCGATGAATAATTGCAAGAGACTTGAGACAATGACCGAGATAAAGAGTTTTCTTTTATTAGCTAGGAACTATCAGAGATTCATTAAGGATTTTTCGCAAATAGCAGCACCGATGACTAAGCTAACGTGGAAAGATGTGAAGTTTGTATGGACTGATAAGCGTGAGGAAGCATTGCAGAAGCTGAAACACTGATTGACGAATGCACCTATGTTGGTTGTTCTAGAAGGGAATTCAGATTTAGTAGTGTATATGGATGCATGTGGAAGAGAATTAGGAGCTGTGTTAATGCAAAGGGGTGAAGCGATTGCCTATGCTTTTTGACAGCTTAAACCACATAAGGTTAGACATCCAACTTATGATTTGGAATTTTCTATGGTAATTTTTGCATTAAAGGTGTGGAGAAATTACCTGTTGGGAGAAGGATTAGAGTTTTATATGGATCGTAAGCCACTAAAGTATTTATTCCCTCAAAAGGAGTTGAATATGACACAACAAAGGTGGTTAGGCTTTTTAGCCGCTTATGACTTTAGTATTGAGTACATACCAGGAAAAAGCAATATGGTAGATAATGCACTTAGTTGAAAACATCAGAATGCATTATTGGCAATGATAGTAGAGTGGGAAGATTTAGAAGCATTAGCTACATGCTGAGTACAATGGAAGTTTAAGAGTGGTTCTAGTAAGAAAACTGTTGTGTTTCTATGTTTAGAAGTTCGACTAGTAATGATCAAGAGGATTGCGTCTAAGCAAGGGGAGGATCCATTATTAGTCGAACGGATCAAAAGTTAAAAGATGGAACAGATAATGATGATTTGAAAGATTAGAGTCTTGACTAAAATAGATGGTTAAGGAAGAAAGGACAATTGTGTGTTCCGAATGTGTGTAACATTAGAAAGGAAGTTCTTGAAGAATGCCATCGATCGAAGTTCAGTATTCATCTGGGAGGAACTAAGATGTATCAGGATATGAAAAGAAGTTTCATCAGGGTAGGTATGAAGAGAGATGTGGGTTTATGGGTAAAAAAGTGTTTGAACTATAAATAGGTAAAAGCCGAACATCAGAAACCAAGTGGGTTACTTCAGCCTTAAGATGTTCCAACATGGAAGTGGGATTCTATTTCAATGGAGTTTATAGACGGGATGATAGTGTCAAATAGAGGAAATGAAAGCATATGGGTCATAGTGGACAGGTTGACCAAGAGTGCTAATTTCATTCCAGTTAAGTCAAATAAGATGACACCTGTTCTAGCTAAGTTGTTTTTGAAGAACGAATTAGACTTCATGGAATTCCTAGTGGCATACTAAGTGATAGATTTTCGAGGATCATGGAAACACCATCCACACTTAGTCAACTTTTCGTATAACAACGGTTATCAGGCTAGTATAGGGATGGCAAAGTTTGAAGCATTGTATGGAAGGCCATGCAAATATCTCGTTTGTTGGTTAGAGACCGGGGATAGATTAGTTCTTAGTCCAGATTAGATTAGGGAAGCAGATGAAAAGATTGAGTTAATCCGAGCTAGAGTGAAGTAAGCTCGGTCTAGGCAGAAGAGCTATGAAGATAGGAGACAGAATAACTTAGATTTCTCAGTTGCAGGTCATGTTTCGTTAAGGTATCACTGATGAAAGGTGTAATTAGGTTTGGAAAATCAAGAAAATTAACACCGAGGTTCTTTGGACCATTTTCTGTTGTAGAAAGGATTGGGAAACTCGCACATAGAGTGGAGTAGTATAACCGACCGTGTTAGATGGCTTAGTAGTGGAACCAAATTTGATTATAGTTAGAAAACCAGTTCTTATAGTCGTGAGAGATGATAAGAAGCTAAGGAACAAGACAATCAGGTTAGTCAAAGTCCATTAGGGTGACGATGAGAGAGATTTTACTTGAAAAACCGAGAACAAGATTCGAGATACTTATCCTGACTAGTTTCATGCTACGTTTTACCTTCATGATTGATTGTTATGAGTACCTTATGGTAATTTCGAGGATGAAACTCTTTAAGGAAGGCAATCTGTAATGATCATAGTTTTGATTAACATTATTTAGGACATTTTAGATAAATCAAATGAAATAATGTAAGTGGTTAAGGGAATAGGCATTTGAATATTAGAAGGTAACCGTGCCTAATAAACAATTGAACAAAAGGGAATTAAATGAAATAAGCAAGGGTAACAGATAAGGGAAAAATAGGAATACGTTATATTCTTATACCCTAAAGCCTCATGCACTCTCATTTTACATGTTCACAAACAAAAATTAAACCAAGTAAGGCGGACTACCAATAGAAGAAGATAAGGAGAAGATAAACAAGATTTCAAGAAGAAAGCGTAATCAAATTCATTCAAGAGCAAATCTCAAACTCCTTAATCACAATCTAATGTGAATAATAGATTACATCTCATATGTCTTATTTTTGGTTTTAGATCAAATACGAATATGTTTTGCAAAGTATATGCCATGTTTTGAATGTTTAATAGATATATATGCATGTTGATGAATTTTGTTTATTCATACAGATTTTATGACAATTTTTAATTTGAAAAACCTATCAAATGACATCCAAAGGCCTTGCGATTTTGATATGAGGACAGAAATAATATTTTAGAGTTGGGTTTCAAGTTTCATAATTTGTTGAATTAATATGGATTTATTATGAATTTCCTAGTGAAGAAAATGGTTAAATTGGGTTTAAAATTAATTACGACTATTATATGTTTGCTTTGGGTCAGAAATTTAAATATGTGATAAAACATATTAATAGCGATTTATGGAGAATTTTGGAGAATTTTCTTTGGTGTTTTAATAAGTATATAAAATTATTTAAGGTATGGGACTTAAATATTTTATATGTTTGTGAAAGGAGAAGGGGCAATTTGTAAATGTTTTAAATTGTTAATCTCTGAAATTCGGCAGCACTTTAAAAAAGATTTTAAAAGGTATTGGCAACGAATCATATGTTGATAAACAAAGCAAGTTAGTTAGAAAGAAATTATTTTATAAAGTTAAAAATCAGTTTTATAAAGTTTTACTGCTTCACCACTTATAGCAGCACCTTTTGACCTCATACTGCTGCCTCCATCTAAGTCGAAATTAATACAGATGGTATCAGCTTCGGTATGTAGTGGATTGGAGTTAGGAAAAAGATATGGAGTCGAAACAAGGCTTTCGAAGGGGTTGATGTAGCTTCTGAAAACTTAGAACTAATTTGGTTGTAAATGATGCTTTCGAATGAGATAGCTTTCGATGGTCAATTGTTTTAAAGAAAAGAACTTTCGAAAGACGTTGTCGGCTTGTGTTTTATATAGAGCTTTCGACGGTTATCGAAACCTCTACTACAACATTCTACATTTCAAAGTAATGCCTTTGAAATGGTTCTTTTGATTTAAGCCGCTTCTCCGATGCTTTTAAAGGTGGTTGGTTTCGACACCATCAACTTTTTTTTACTTAGGAAATTGCTTTCGAAAGAGTTGTTTTCGACCTAGTTCTTTTAATACCCTTTTTGTCCATTGAAAGATAAACCCAAAGTTTTCAAAAGAAATGTGTTAAATGGTTTCAAAAATATGTTCCACAAGCTTTTACTTGACTCATTGCTTTCGAAAGGTTTATTTTAAGTAAATGACTTTAAATCTTTGGAAAGGTAACTAATAAAGGTTTCGAAGAGGGTGATTCCCCAATTTTTTCGAAAGGTTTTCCTTTAGGGTTAAATGTAAGGTTTTCAATATTTTCGAAAGGCAAGTTTGTAATGTTTTAGAAAGAGGATGTCTAAGGTGTTTAAAGATTTCGAAAGGACACTTCCATTGGTTTCAAAAGGTCAATTATTAATGCATTCGAAAGTTATGTTTTGGCCTTTTGGCCTAGTGTTACAAGGTAAAGTAGTTAAATGTTTTCGAAAGGGGCACTTTTAAAGGTTTCGAAATAGATTGTTTAAAGCTTTTAAATAAAGATTTCGAAGGTTTTCATCAACAATGTTTTGTGTAAAGCATATATCATGGCAAAGAGATTTGAGTAAAGAAAAAGTATGTTTTTTTGTTCAATTATGATTTAAAGGGTTAAATCATTTTGCAAAAACTGTTTTCAAGGAAAATTTTGATGCGTAGTTGACCCTAAGTAAATGACTCGGATATTTGATTATTAAATGGGACTAGTATAGGGTCACGCCCTATATATTAGCTACAACTCCTGGCTAATTTAGTCAAAAATTCCAGGGTGTAGGGCTTAGTCACAGGTAAGGCTTAAATAATGTTACACACGGAAAGGAATATATAGAGAAGGATGATAGGTTATCGGTGAGCTTGTAAAATCATTAGGTTTAGTTGACCCTAGAAGAAGATAGTAAAGGGCAGTCGATCCAGAAGTGTGTCTAACAGATGTTAGATAATTGATTATGCCTGGTGGGCCCGAGTCGGCCAATGGTTAGTAGTTAGCCAAACAAAATTATATTATTTGGACATATAGTCCCTTTATTATCTGATTTGTGAGCATATATGATATTACTATTATTATTTTAATCACTTTGATTGTAGGATTCGGATTTGTAAAAAGATATGTTTTAAAGGGATATTAGTAAGAGGAAACGCATTCCGCTAGGCGATGTAGTCTCACTTAATATCAGAAATCCGAGATGTAATAGTATTATTCACACTAAGCTTTATGTTTGGCTCGAAGTTTATGTTTTTCCTCTTAAACTTTCGGGTGCTCAAAATTCAATTTAAGTAGATTTAGAGTTAAGATTTTTTAGGTTTAGTAAGTTGGAAGAATAAAGCTTCCAAAGGCATGCAGGAGGCAAATCTAGCAATATAGGAGCTACTTAGTTTTATTTCTGCTGTATTGTATTAAGACTGATATGTCTATTTAGTACTCAGGTCATCCAAAGTGGCATCTTCATATGTCACTTTTGGCGTATTTTGTAATAATTATATTTTATCAAAACCTAGCGATATTTTTGGGGATTATGTATCTGAATATGAAATATTAATGCGAAATGTAATCAGAATGTTGTTTTAAATCCATGTTGATTTTATTTCATATCCATGTGCTTCTAATATTATGGATACCATTAACATTATGGTATTTTTTCACCGTAAGTAATACTAGGGATGACTGCAGTATCTGTAACGCTTAGCTTCGGGCCTCAAGATAGGGCATGTTACACCATGTGAGGCCGTTGGTACATTTTTTCTGGAGGTGTACTGTGGCAGCAGTACCCTAGTAGCCTTATCATTGATGAAAATCCAATCTTCATTGCATGCCCTTACCAGTTCAGTTGTATACATATTATGCTCAAATTTAGATAATGTAACGATGTCAGCTATGATTTAATGTTTATTTTGAACCCTATACACTATAATATCATAAGATTTCTATAAAATGGTCTAGTCATCGTAAGGTAAAAACCCATCCGTGTTTTATTTGCTGCGCGGTCTTACAAGATACCTTTATTTTTGAAAGATTTTTATAACATTAAAAATCCATTTTATTATGTTGCTCAAGCTAGTTTTTCCAAACTGGTCTTGACGTTATTTTTCTTATAATGCTTGAGTCAACCCAAGCATGATTTACAAATTTAGCCGTGACACTTTAGAGCTTCAAGAGACGAGCTTGATTCTCCAAGATGTATTACCATATTTTATCTTCCAGTGTTTGTTCTTATATGTATTTATCAGTAAATTATGAGGACAGAGCGTTATAACGGTCCAAGTTGATGATGGGTTAGTTGCTCTAATTTTATGTATGTATATTAAAGTTCAGTTTTCATTTGTAAAGTCCATTGGCATGTTATATATTACTCATCACATTATGAGACTCTATTTTGTCTTTCTTTCTTTCATCCCAATGATTCGTCTTTTTGGCACTTGGATGTTTGGCATATGAATACTGATGATGTATTAGTGTCGACTTCTAAGGATCGAAAAGACAGGCTGTTACAATATCTAAAAGGGTTTCCCTTTTGAACTGAGTATTCTCATTCAATTGAATAAATAAGGGATAGTGATCAGTGGTAGAACTAGGGAGAAATTTTATTTTAAGAATAGGAATATTATTAAATAGCTCAGCATTACCCAATGCTCTTTCTATTCTAGAAGAAAATTTCTTAGCCTCACCACTTCTCCATATGAATTTCAGGCCAGTATGGAATACTTTTAGCAATCCACTGGCAAGGATGCAGTTATTAAATTCAGCAACTTGGCAAACTCTCAGTGTAAGACCACCTTTCTTATCATTAGTCCTTAAAACAACATTAAAGTCAATAGTAATAAGCTATGGACTCCGAATAAGTTTAGAATTTGCTATTGTTTGATTTCATAGATTATTTCTTTCAGATGCCATATTGCTAGCATAGATAGAAGAAATAAAAACTATCCAGAGCCCCAATAATCTTCATATGGATAGTAAATTTTTGATCATCAACATTAAGGATAGACCCAGATCAGAAATTTTTCTCTCATAAGACCATGATCCCACCTTTAGTAGAGCTTGAACTATTGTGAGTAATAGACCATTGATCACCCAAATGACATTTAAACAAATCAATGTTTCCCTAGTAAAATTTATTTTTAAGAATTGCTAGGATAGTAGGCTTATACTGAGCTTTAATGTTGTAGAGGCCTAACTTCCTAGTATCATTGCTTATATATATCTCTAACATTCCAATATATTATAGACATTTAAGGTTCGGTAGCTCTGCTCCTTGTGATTGGAGCTATCACTACCATAGCTGAGCTAGTAGAAAATTTTCCCTTTTTAGTGTTAAACTTTTAATATATCTTCATTTGATTTAGTGTAAGTACTTAGGTTGATATCTTCTTCTTCATCCTCTGAGGAATCTAATAGAGTATTCATTTTCTTAAATTCCTCCAGCTATCGATGCAGGTAGTTCCTCCTCAACCACCATATCATTGCTATCAAGAGAACGCTCAAATTCCTTCACCCCTGGAGACTGCAATGATCAGCAAGGGGAGACTTCTTTGTTTTCTGATCCTGACTTGGAGGAGCTTCTTGCACTACTTCAAAACTCGACTTATTGACTATATGTGAAGTAGGATGTATACAGGGTTAGTTTAGACTACTGACTGCATGATTATTTTTTGGAGGATTGATACAATCTTGGTGAATAGAGGAAGCATCCGATGTAGTATTTTTTTTTTGTTTTTTCCACCCAGACTTGCTTAAGGTTAGTTGTTATTTTATTGCATTGCTTATAAAAATTGCATTCCCCATGCCTAGGAGGCATGAACTCATATTCTACATCTTGCACATACACATTTCGATGTTTATTTATTGCCTTGGTTGATTTTAGAAGTTCAGCACCTGCTTTCACTTTCATCATAACACGAGCAACTTTGATACGCTTAACAAGCAATACAATAAATATTATGTTAGACAACATTTAAACACAGCGTTTTTGCACTACTTGTTGCAAATCTCTATTGTAGAGAAAAAACCAAGCATATCACAACATAATGCGCTGTTAATTTGCTGTCCAGCACACTTTGATATCCCGTCTAAATTTCCCTCTCTAATTTTTATTCCCCGCTTAAAGCTTATTTTCCCTTTACCATACAATAAGGAAAATCTCTAATCACTCATGCCTTCTTTTCCTCTTCTTTTACTCCACTCTAAAATTTAAAATGTAGACAAACACGAAACCTCTCCCATTCATGGTTCAAGTGTTCCTATAAGGATTCATCGAATTCATAAAATAGCTTAGCTGAAGAGGTCAGCTTAATACATATATTGATGTAGTAGTTTATTGTCGATTTTTACTAAATAATATTCATAATTTCTTTTGTGATTTCCTTTTAAATGAAAATGGTGTTCTCGTAGATTTAGCTTTATTGCTTACATGAGCTATTTGGTTTTATGATTTGCTTAGGCTATTGAGATAGTTTAGGACACTCTTTTAGTTTTTGTTAACTATTAGAAAAATGGAGATCTTTTTCTCACTCTGATGTTTTTTTATTTTCATATGGTTATATAAGTCTAAGCATACTGGGGTTATTTTGGGATTGAATTTAGTTAGATGATTTATTAAATGTATGATTTGTGTTTAGGAAAGTTTTTAGTTAATTTATGCACTGATAGTTGGAGCTTGAAGCTATATAAATATTGCCTATAAATTGTTTGTTATAAGTTATGAATATTACCGAACATGTGCTATCAACTATTGGTTTTAGTTCCAATTAGTGTGTATGGAGCTATAATATATAGTAAGTAGTTGTGTGTGTGTGTAATGTGTGGCAAGCTTATAGATAAATGTGACTACAGTGGTGTGCTACCGGTTTCTTCTAAACTTCCTTTTTTATTCATTTATTAGGCATAGATAAATCAATTTTTTGCTAATGTGTTAATGATCTTTATTAACATTTGTTAATTTTTAGCTTAGCTACGATTTGGTGAATAATGCTGGTCACATGATTTAATAATTTGCACGTGTAATTGGTTTCTTGGCATCAGATGGGTCAAAAACTGTCCGATGGGTAAATAAATTCATTGAGGTTAACATGGATATGGTCTGAAAAATCATTAGCATGTAATATAGAAAGCTTAGCTGGTTAAATGCTCAAAAAATGAAACATATAACACAGTTAAACAATGTTCGATTACAACTTCCCCAGTTTAGTAGCTGTAAATAAGTTCTCCCTACGTAAATTATGAATATTGTTTTACTTTTGTATTTCCCACCTAACATGTGGTTATTTCCACGGTTTGAGATTCCGGATGGAACCATGGCATTTCGTCCACTTCGTGCCGATTCCGGTCAGAATCGGAACAGAAACCGATCGAGATACCAGTTTCGACCATGGTTAGTGAAAAAAGGAACAAAAATTATGAAACAAATAAACTTAGAGGAAAGAAGAAGATTCTATACCGGGTAATTGTTTGGAAGAGGAAATATTTTGAGAAGAAGAGATGGTTTGAGAGTTTATTTTTGTCTTGAGAGTAGGCGGAAGCTGGTTTTGACACAACAGAGATAAAAGACCATTGTATTGTAATATACTAGTGTGAACCCGTGCTTCGCACACGGCAGTGACATACATGTACAAATAATTAAGTGTATTTAAATGAAATATATGATTATAAAAATAAAACCATGATTGTTGAGGAATGAAAGTTTGCTCATGATAATTTCAATTGTCTAATTTTGAGTACACAATTTAATTTGTCACTCTAGTCATTTTCACATATGAAGTAATAATATATTGTTATCTATAAGAAGTCATACATATATGTAAAGTCATAATGTGCTGGTGCTAATCTGCAAAACTAAAAATAGATAAAATCTAACATGAGAACCAAAACAGTATTTGTTTTGTATCCAATTTAAAAAATCCATATATTACTTCATTTATGTAATATAACCAGAATACATATTGAGTGTTTGTACGACGTCTCACCCTCATTCATTTGAATTACAGACTGTATTTAAGCAACTCAATTAAGAACCATTATAACTATTTATATTATAATCAAACCAATTATAACAGTATGTATTATTATTCTTTAGACCAAGAATCTGTAAAGTTCCAAAATCTATTTGATTTGTTGTTTATTTTTTTTTTGAATTCCCAATTATTCTATTATGTCTGCTATTCTGAGAGCTTCGCTGAGATACTCAACCTGTGTCTCTCCTCTTGTCACCAATGAGTATAAACAATCCCCAATTGAGTCTATCAACAGTTTTGTGGGAGATCATCCTCTTCTGAATGGATCTACAAAATAATAGCAAACATAATTAGAAACAACTTGATAACAATAGCTGAAGGATCACTGTTTTTTATTCATGTACCTAAATGAACTTTCATTTTAATATGTGATTAAAACATAAATGTGGTAATTGAATTTTGAATTAGAAATTCCACTCAAGTTTATAGGCAGTTTAAGTACGATAGTGGATGTAAAGTTTTTTTAGTTTTCTACTATAAAAAAATCTTATATTTGATTATTGGGCTAAAATCAAGATATTGCTAAAAATTTGAAGTAAAACATTTTTTATCATATGAGCCAAGGGTGCATATCTTAAGTGACAAATAAGGGTTCAAATCAGTTAAACATAGGTTAGTGATGACTTATGACATATTTTGACGTATTGAGGTCGAGACCGTAACCTATTATCATAACGTATATGCATGAGTTAGACAAGACAACCAATGTGATCATGAGAGTGATGTTTGTTGAATATTCAAGGTACAAGCAAAAGAATAGCTAGCTACAGAAGTGAAGTCAATGTGTGCTAGGTAGACAATAGCTTTGGTGAGTAGAAAAGATAGGAGTATGCATGTGTATATGGTATTATATTATGATTCATCTGAAAGTTATGCCCCTTTATTCCTAATATACAACCAACATTGACATCTTAAATTTACCTTATAAGCAGCAGAACAGTCCATAATCTCAAACAACAAATGAATCACTTCCATTTTAATGTGTGATGTGATGCTTCTCGGTAACATCTATATTTTTTATCCATTTTTAACTAAAGATAAGCATATGCCAAACTATGTACCCTATATTTTAAGGCTCAACTGATAATTTAGGTTTTATCAATAAAAAATCGTAACCTTTTTGGTTTTTTGTTATTATTTCAGTTTATGAAATTCTTTGGTACTGGCACTTGTAATAATTATTTCTACTTTTTAATCTTAACGGTCCATTTTGCAGTTTATGCTTTTAACCATACAAAATAGTTTGACAAAACAAAATGTGTTTTTGTGTAACGCTAGATCTGCCATAATGGTGACAAAAATATAGTTCCTATCATGAAGAACTTATATATCTATTTGGTAAGAACTAAGAATTCTAACTATCCAGCGGATGATTTGCAAAGCATTTACTATATGAAGGGATGAAAAAATGTGTCATACCATGGTTTAATTGTCACGCTAGATGATTCTGAACTCATTTTGTTTAATACTCTAAAACATTCCAGATGTTAAAATTACCGCTGATTACTAATCATGGATAGTGTGAAATACATTTTAGATATTATGGATCATTTTAAAATGCAGTTTCTCAATATCTACTCACAGTAATTTTTTTAACCCAAAATCTATGATTCAAAAAACATATGAGAGTTAGTATCTTTGTGGCTTTGTGTAGGAACACATTGATGTAGGATTTCAATTATAAGTTTTCTTTTAAATTAGGCAACATAAATACGTTTTTTGTCAAGAAGGATTTAGGAAGAAAATCCATAATCTCCATTTACTGAAGTCACTGTCCTCGGCATGACTCCAATATCCCATCACAACCCATTCAAATGAATTAGTTGTTCAAATGTCAATATATGCAACTTTAATCAACATTTTTTGCATCAATTACAAAATGCAAACTATATTATTTGCAAACACCTATGGATCCACAACGAACTTGTCAAGTTATTTTAACTACAATCCGATGTGTTTGTGAAAGCAAACAATAGTTAATTGCCATGATGAACCTGTTAAGGTATTTTAGTATTTTCCATGCTTTCTTGTTCAACTCCAAAAAAGCACACACTTAACCACAAGCTCATCAACTATTCCATGGTGGCTCTTTACTAACTAAAGATTATGATAAATAAGTGTAGCTTTACCAAACATGAAATAAAATATTTATTAGGGAGGAAAAATAGCTAATGAAGTATCATGGATGACATTATACGTCAACATTGTGTATTTACCATATAGCAATTTTGTCAAAAATGCATGGTCCTTTTGCGTTCAAAAAATATATCATATCATGTCATAACAGATCCATGATTTCAATAATGGTTGTACTTGAAGGTCGAATGAATGTAATATACCAAAGAGAAAATATATTGAAGAGAAAATCAATGATAACCTAAATAAAATCAGGTAAACTCGGAAGGAAAACTTTTCTACAAAATATTCATTTTTCATTGTTTCCCAAATGAGAAGCCTTTAACAAAACAATGTCATCAATCAAAGATGCAAGATGATTTTTTATAAGGAAAAACCGAAAAGTAGCGAAAAAAGGAAACTAAAAGTTTGTGCATAAATTTAGATGGTGGTTTAACCCCTTTTCAATATACCATTCAGCATGCTGACATTCTAATGATTATGAACGGGTTGAATTGGCTATTAAAATACAAAATATTGTTACAGCGAATTTGCAAAAAAATGCTATTCATAAGTTTTTATTTCTAGGATATACTATTCATAAGTGAAAATGTGCATCGAAGTAGCAAAGGCTAGAAGCAGATAAGAATGCCAAAGGTTTTTGACTTACATCTGTGAGCGACAGTAGTCAAACATGCATGGTGAAACATGAACAACTTTGCCACGTGCTTTTCCTCATCATAACAATGCTACACTCCTAAAACATGAAAAATAATTTTTTATATCATTAACATGAAGAAAGCTTACGTAAACATTGCTAATTTAAAATATGTTTAAATTAAGCGTATTTATTTAGTTACTCTTAGTTTCTATATTTTGAATAATTTGTTTGAGATTATATTTTAAATAATTCATATAGTTGGTAGTAGTTTATATATACATTTAAGATTATTTAATTAATTAGAATTGATTGAGAACATAATTTGCATATATTTTAAAATTATGAGCATAAAGTATTTGCAGAACTTGCAGTGCAAATTTGCCTACTTATATAGTATACAAAATCTTAGTTTTAAATTACGTTTTTTTAGTAATATTTCTATTTATATTTTCTATAATGAAGAATCTAAAAATAAAATAAAACCAGTTAAACCTGCAAAGCATTATATGGTATGCAAAGCTTTAATTTTAACAAAAGAAGCCGACCTAAAAGGCTCAGGTGTAGCTCTTCATCTATATATTTTCTTTCAGCATGCCACTACATATTTTCTTTCAGCATGCCACTTATCTAAATAAAATGATAAGTTAGTCAAGGAAATATACAATTATAAATCTGTATGTTTCTCTACTAGTTCACCTCAAAGTAAGTAAATTATTTTGTTACCCATCTAATTTTTATGGTGTCAATTTACATCATAATCAAAATTTAATAAACAATTCAAATTACAAAATATTGTACAATATGGTATCATTGGAGAATTTGAGTAATAATGATGTTGTTATTAAAAGCATATAAAGTGAAATGCTGAATAAAGAAAGCACACATTAGCTGTCCAAATTTATTTGCATCTACTATATAATAAGGGTACAAAAATATAATACAATTATTCAACCATATAGCATTATCCCCATCTAATGAGCAATTTACTTACGGATAAGCAAACTCTTAACAAACAATGCATCGTATTTTCTTATGAAAACTATAGTCTTCCCTCTTTTCACAGAATCTAATAAGGGAAGCAACTATGGGTGGAAGGCTGCATCCTAGCTACACTAATAAAAAGACGTAATTGAAACTAATTTATATAAGACTTCAAGTTTTCATTTCCTAAATATTTTCTTATAAACATTGAATTAACTATGGAACATAAACAAAATTTCAACTAATCAACAAATTAAACAAAGTTAGACCTTTAAAAATTAAGGTGCATAAAATTGATTAGACATGAAAATATATTTTTGGTTTAGAAGAAATAACACATTTGATCTTACTCCATTGAACTATGACAAAAACCTATGAAAACATATGTAATAGGCAGATATTAATGAAAAGGAGTAAATTAAAAAAGCTAAAATGATAAAAACTTACCAAAGAGACTGTAGTAAGCTGAAGATCCAAAGAGCCAAATCTAAAATATCAAAGAGAAAATTCAAAGTGAGTTCAATGAGTAGGGTAAGAATTCAAAGTGTTGATGAAAAAAAAGATTATTATCAGGGAACTCAAGGTGAAAATAATGCTAACAACAACAAAGCTTATTTGTGCAGTAAAGCCGCAGATGTGTTGTTGTCAACTTTTGTATTCCGCTACAGTTATATAAGATCATCGTTTCAAAACGCATGCTCTTGAAGTAGATTTCATTTCAAAGCAATTCCATATCTAGTAAAAAAAAGAATAGCACATCAGTAGTGTGATATAAGTTGAAGTAATGCATCCTGAAGCCGAATACATGAAGCAAACAAAGCATATGTTATCGCATGGCAGATGATAAAAGAATTAGTCCATATGTAATAGGAATTACGGTGATTTTACCCGATTTTAGAAAATGAGTTTTCAAAGGCAACACTCAACGTCATTCTAAAACTCATATAATTTTTTGATTGCTGACATTTTTATTTAGGTTATTTCTTTTAATGATCAATCTTTATTTTTAAACATTAAATATTTTACAATTATTGCAACAATCCAAACCTTGTACATGGATGCCTCTTCATAACTACCATGTCAGTGTAACTCACAAATATTCATAAGACAGAAATTTATTTGATTATACTTTTGGCTTGTCATAAAATGGTAGCTGAATTTAAACACTGACCAAAATCAAAGAAAAGATCGATACATGGATGGTTGTGGTAAGTTATTATACTTAGTTTAAAGTCTGATTATGGTTTGTAGCACTAAAAAAACAACTTCTTCATTCTTTTTTTTTTTTGCATATACAAACATTTAATGTACAACTATAAAATAAGGAAAGAATGCAAAATTCCTCAAAGATGATTAAGATAGACTGCTAACGTAGATTGCCCATATAACCACGTCAGAAGAATATCTAACAAATAAGGTATGCCTATACAATCGATACAAATTTCCCATACAACTCATTCCACTAACATACTTGTAAATATGCTATGTATTATCCCCAATCCATATTATATAATCCATTGAAAATATGTTGCTTTGTAACTTAGCTATTTTATGATCTAGACATGAAAACATGCTACTGCATGACATAAACATGAAAACATGCTGGAGTGTATTATAATTTCAAAGCAAGCATGGACATTACTGTCCAATGTAACAATTACATGGACATTTCCAAAGCAAAGGATCATGTCTCAAGTCATCCGTATTGCTGCCACACAACCCAAACAAATTACAAAGTGAATACCAGAAACTAATACACTCGGTCAACTAAACTGAAACACATATCATCATCACTCAGTAGGCTGCCAAACTATATTTATTACCAGTTTTATTACTTGATAACTGAACCCAAAACAACTTCGAAGCGAACAATCGAACTCTAAAACATACATCGCAAAGAATTATTGCTACTTAATTTCAGAAATCAGCTGGAGATAATAAAGTTCACTCACCTAACAACTGCGAAAATTCCAAAAACACAAAAGTGCTGAATGAACTTTACCGAGATCTCTTAAGTTTACTCTTCTTTATTTTCTTCACTTGCTTTCAGATTTAAGGACGAAAATGGAAGCTAAAATTTAATTTAGGGTTGCTTCCTTTACTTCCCTAGCAGCCTTCGTATTTCAATAAGAATGAATAGGAGTGATTCGAATGGATAAGTGTCATTATGTTAATTAAAATGAATATGGGTATTAGGCAATGAAATTATGGGCTTTGGGCTTCGCATGAGTTCCCTAGGCTGCACGAGATGCGAAGTCGAAGAGGTTTGTGAACAGAGCATGTCAAAGCTATAGGAAAAGGAAAAAGGCACCTTCCGCGAACGATGAGATGAGGCAAGTCGAATGGTTGCCCGCCGATCAAGTAGAGATGCAGAGTCGAAGAGGGTGGCGAGGTTGGTAGGAGGAAGCGTTGACGTTTACGGCAGAAAAAAGCACAAATTGAAAAAGCCGTGAGTATGTAGGGTTTGGATGGGAAGGAAAGGATAGGGAAAGTTGCGTACAAAAGCAGGGAGAAAGATGGAGGACGACCGAGCTTTCATCTAAGAACAACTTGCTGAGATACCCACCCATTATGATCAACGATGTGCCTGAGATTTGAGAAAAAAAATGTTGGATTAGGGTTGGGGTGTGGGCGGAGAGAGAGAACAGAGAAAGGAGATGCGGGGAGAAAAAAGATAAAGAGTACGAAGATAAGGAAATTAAATGCAACTGTTCATTTCCCAAATTTTCAGAGGGCTTCCGCGCTCTTGAAATATAACCCATTAATAATATAGTAGTATAGATTTTTGTGTCAAGATATCTCCGTACTTCTGTTTGACCATCTTCATTGTACAATACAGGCACAAGTTGTAAATAAAATAATCATTTTCAAATAAAAGGTTAGTGAGGCATTTAATGCTAGGATTGTTTTATGTTTGGTATACAATGGTAGTAAAGTACTTCTATACTTTTCGACCCATCACTTGAAATTCTATGCACAATATCGATGCATAATATAATATCAATACATTATTATTGTTATAAAATTTGAGAAAAATGCATTAATATTCAATTATAATTCACTGTAAATAAAATCAATTTCTAAATATTAAAAAGTTAATTACCATAACTATTAGTAAACATTGCAGAGATGGGTGTTTATGTTGTATTAGGCTTTTATTGTCTTTGTAAAAAAAAACACCAAAATAAGTAAACCGGAATCTTCGGAATTTCCATAACGGAACCGAAATTTAAAAAATTATTAATGACTGGAACGAAAACGGAAAGTGAAATTTTATACCTTGGTTATTTCTTGACCTATAGTCTCCTATAGCAAGTTTGATTTCTCAATTGTACATTTTTTTGTTTAGAATCTACATGCATGTACTTACATTGCACACTACTCTTTCCTTCAAACACAGCTTATCTTATGACATTTTTAAATTTTTTAAATTTTCTATGTAGTGTGATTTGAGCCCAATATATTTAGGATCACACTATAGTGGCCTTACCAATTTACTAGTGGTCCTCAACTGTATCTCATATGACCTTTATGCTAGTCTACCTCATCAGTTGCTTTTTCCTTTATTTTTTTCCTCACGTTGCTCTGTCCTCACGCAGGAACTTATTCCAATTTCCAATGGAGGAAAACAGTATAAATACCCTACATGTCAAGTCACAGCAGGCATTCTTATTCTTCAGGTACCATTAAAGGTTTTCAAAATTTACAAATTCAATTTATGAATAAACAACGAGTTTTTAATAGATTTATGAGCTGTAATATTCTATCAAATCCTCAAACTTAAAAATACATGTACATTCTAATTTTGCAATTGTAAAATAGGATTTTGCTGTTGGTTTTCCTTTTGCTCTGCTTCTAGTTTTATGTGGTACTTCTGATCTACTCTAAGGAGTTAAATCAATAGCAAAATCGTAAGCAGTAAAATAATAATAGTTTGAGATTCCTTTTGTATGACTAACACGAGAAGTTTATTGATGCAAATGTGAAATGCCTCAAAATATGATTTGATTTAATATTGCCTTGGTTATTTTTTTATTTTATGTCATGTTGGTATTTCTAGTATATCTTTCTACCAAGTTCAGTTCTTTGTTGTCTAATATGTCCACTAGGATAATAAGTCGCTCTGCTATAGCCTATATTGACTAATGAATCAAATCCACCCGACAGATCTTAATTTTCAAAATTTTGGCAAGTATATGAAAGGGGGAGGGTGATCAATCCATGTCAGCAGAAAAATAGGATCTTGCAATTTGGCGTGATAGAACAAATAGATAATTATAGATCACAGAAAAAAATAATATAGAGACAAGAGAGAACACACAGATTTATAGTGGTTCCACTATCGCGAGATAGTGTACGTCCACTTTAATGGGGAAGAGCTTTATTACTATTTGAAGAGGTTACAGAGTAAAGAAACGAAGAAAAATAAACAAGAGATTGTTCTCTCACATCTGATATCTTAACATTCTCTATGCCTCTCTTTATATATAGAGAAAAGTTACTTAGGGATGAAGCAATTGATTTATGTAAATAAATCAATTCATGGAATAATAATATTCCCATTAATTGCCTTGCCATGTAATTGATTGATAATATTCCATTTTCTCCATCAATCAATTATTTCCCTATTTGATTCCTTTTGTTTCTCCTTTTATAAAATATGGCAATCAAATATATATGGCAAATACCTCCAAATCCCTATCTCTTTAATTTCTCTTTCCATTTCCTTCATGCACAAAACGGGTAACTAAATACCGAGAATATCTCCAAAATCTATTAATTTTGGAAATATTGTATCACCAAAAAATCCTAATAATCTCCACCTTGATACAATATCTCTTCCAAACCAAGATACTCCAAAATGAATGCTTCCCAATGAGTTCCTGCAAAAGCCACCTCTCATTGCACTTTGTTAATGAACTCCGGCAAGGCCACCGCCCACCGCCCACCGCCCACCAACAAAGTGTTGGAAACACTTAAAAAAATAATAAGGCAGACGTTGTGCAACCAAAAAATAAACTCATATCTCTTCATACAAGAAGAATGCCACATCTTCTCTTAACTTCAACCAAGTTACTCTCTTCCCCATAGTGCCACCATGTGGCACCTAGCACTTCATCAAGTGAATCAAGTTCGAGCAATGCTCGAACTTAGTAGCAGGTAAGGCCTTCGTAAACATATCTTCTGCATTGTCATTTGTATGAACCTTCTGAAGGCGAACTAACTTCTCTTCATTCATGGCGCAATTCCACTTCGAATTATCATTCGACTTCATGGCTTCTTCAAGGCTTAATGGTTCATTATGAACAACATGTAAAGCATACTCAAACTGATCATCAAGGCTCAAATTTGCATAATCCCAATCTCCATATCTAATTGGAGCTCTCTTTGGTCTCTGACTAGCCCGAATGACTATATCGCCTGACTCTCCTTCAGCTCCACCTTGAGCTCCATCTTGAGCTAAATCCTCTCTAGCTTCATGACCATCTCCATCACTACTAGAGGAAATCTGTGGACTATTATGTGATGTATCATCAACTGTTCTATCACTATTGCCAATAGTAATAGCTGTACTTCGGGTTTGAAAATTGGGAATCTCGGTCTTTTCGGCCTTCTCATCAGCTGAATCTGAACCGTCTGCTAAACCTTCCAAAGGTTTAAACATTGCTGACTCGTCAAAAGTCACATGTCTGGAGTGTATAACTTTCTTCGTAACTGGATTCCAAATTCTGTATCCTTTTATTCCATCTGTATAACCAAGAAAAACACACTTGGAGGCCCTAGGCTCCAACTTATCTTGTCCTGTATTGTGAACATAGACTGGACATCCAAATATACGAAAATGACTTAATAAAGTGCTTTTACCTCTCCATAACTCCTCTGGAATCTTCCCACCAATGGCTGAGCACGGAATCCGATTAATAATATGTGCTGCAGTCGAAACAGCTTCAGCCCAAAAACCCTTAGACATATCCGCAGTCAATATCAAGCAACGGGCCTTCTCAAGTAGAGTCCTATTCATCCTCTCAGCAACCACATTGGATTGCGGATCACCAGGTGTAGTAAAATGTCTTCTAATACCGCGTTGTCTGCAGTAGTCGAGGAACTCTTTGGAGACATATTCGCCACCATTATCGGATCTAAGAATCTTCAATTTCTTTCCTGTTTGGTTTTCAACAAGAGCTAACCAAACCTTAAAATTCTGAAATACTTCCGACTTAGCTTTCATTACATACACCCAAACCTTGCGCGAGTAGTCATCAATGAATGAAACAAAATAATAAGCTCCACCAATGGAAGCAGTAGGGTATGGCCCCCAAACATCTGAATGTACATAATCAAGTACACTCTTAGAAGTATGCATACCGTCACCAAAAGAAACTCTGGTTTGCTTTGCCAATACACACTCCTTCAAAAGTTCAACTTGTTGAAGATTTCTCCCTTGATCTTTTTCTTCTTACGAAGCAACTCTAAGTTCTTCTCCGAAGTATGACCTAGTCTCATATGCCAAATCTTGGTAGCATCCAAACTTTTAGAACTATCAACTCCAACACATAATTCTCCATGAACAGTGGTACCCATCAGCAAATACAGATTTCTTACCATAACACCCTTCATCAATACAAGTGCCTCTCTAGAAACTCTCAAACCATCTTTGACAATGGTTATCTTGCATCCCAATGATGCCAATTGGCCTAACGATATCAATGACTTCCGAAGACCAGGAACATAGCGAACATATGAAAGTGTGCGAACAATCCCATCATACATGTGAATGCGAACTGAACCAACTCCCATAGACTTACATGTAGCATCGTTTCCCATAAGGATGGAAATTCCTTCTTTAGCATCAAAGGAAGAAAAATAATCCTTATTAGGAGTCATGTGAAATGATGCTCCAGAATCTAATACCCAGTGGTCTGCAACATCTGATACAACCGCTGTCAATAAATCGCTATCATCTTTCTCCATCGCAATAGATGAAGAACCTTCGGTCTTCTTCTCCAGATCTGGGCAGTCTCTTCTCTAATGGCCTGATTTCTTACAATGATGACATCTTCCATCTTTTGACTTACTCCGCCAATGAGGCTTCCTAGAATTGGAACGCCCCCTATAATTCTTCACTTTCTTCTCTGCTATACCTCTCTCAACAAATAAACCTGAACTACTATTACTTCCTCCACTACTATCACCAACACCAAACTCTTTCATCTGATCTCTCAACTCCTCACTGAGCAAACCTGTCTTCACATCATCTAATGTCAATGTATATCTACCATAGATAAGGCTGTTAGCGAAACCAGTGTATCGTTCTGGAAGCGAACACAACAGAATCATTGCTTTCTGTTCTTCATCAACTTTCAACTCAATAGACTTCATCTTCATCAACAGGTCATCAAACACACTTAGGTGTGTTTTAATTGAAGAACCTTCCTTCATTTTATAAGTGAAAAAAGTCTTCAATAGGATCAGATGGTTAGTTAGGGATTTCTTCATGTAGAGGTCCTCCAACTTCTTCCAAATGCCTTTGGCTGTGGTTTCCTGACTGATTTCAGAAAGTACATTCTTTTCTATAGCAAGCCGGAGAGTAGTAAAGGCCCATTCTTCCATCTCTTCTAATTCCACTGATGAAATATCAGCAGGCGGTGTCTCTGCATCAAATACTACTCGATGAACGCGATTTCTCCTCAAAACTGCTTTCATCATCCATTGCCATTTTTCAAAATCTCCTTCATCATTCCACTTCTCTATCGTCAACTGTGATCCTGAAGCCACATGGGAGCGTCTGACGTATGGAGCAACTACTGGCGCTAAAGTACTATTTGTACTGTTTTCATCTCCTCCTGCCATTCTACCAAAACACCTTCTTTGCGAATCTAACTCTGATACCAGTTGAAAGGGGGAGGGTGATCAATCCCTCTCAGCAGAAAAATAGGATCTTGCAATTTGGCGTGATAGAACAAACAGATAATTATAGATCAAAGAAAAAAATAATATAGAGATAAGAGAGAACACACAGATTTGTAGTGGTTCCACTATCGCGAGATAGTGTACGTCCACTTTAATGGGGAAGAGCTTTATTACTATTTGAAAAGGTTACAGAGTAAAGAAATGAAGAAAAATAAACAAGAGATTGTTCTCTCACATCTGATATCTTAACATTCTCTATGCCTCTCTTTATACATAGAGAAAAGTTACTTAGGGATGAAGCAATTAATTTATGTAAATAAATCAATTCATGGAATAATAATATTCCCATTAATTGCCTTGCCATGTAATTGATTGATAATATTCCATTTTCTCCATCAATCAATTATTTCCCTATTTGATTCCTTTTGTTTCTCCTTTTATAAAATATGACAATCAAATATATATGGCAAATATCTCCAAATCCTTATCTCTTTAATTTCTCTTTCCATTTCCTTCATGCACAAAACGGGTAACTAAATACCGAGAATAACTCCAAAATCTATTAATTTTGGAAATATTATATCACCAAAAAATCCTAATAGTATATTCATGTGTGTCCATATAATAACAGCTTTTAAGAATATGCAACTGATAGCTACATGATATCTAAGTATAGAAGGCATTGTGAATGTAAACTTTGTATTTTATAACCATACCATTGCAACATTTACTAGGTAGTAGAGACGGGCATGACGGTAAGGTACATGCAAACCGTTGTACTTTGACCCCTCATTGGTTTGAAAGCCAAGCATAACCTTATTTCAAGGTTTGTCCCATGTGGAACCACCAGGTTTGTATGTAATCCCAATCTCTTGTAAGTAGGGAATCAAAGAATGAACAGAACAGATGCGCGAGAAACATGAATATTGAGTGACTTTGACTGCTATATGAAGAGAATTGCTTGTAAAAGAGTCATGGAGCTAAGTGAATGCATGTACAAGGGATGGTTGCCGAGTGTGTACGATAGGAAATCTGTAGCAACAAAGGAGCTCTGCAGCATAGTGGGAAGTATGTAGTCAAGCCTACTAATCTTAAGATAATGTAAACAGCGACATAACATGAAGCAGCGTCAGAACAGTTGGGTAATTGTGGCATCTGAAGAGCTATAGCAAAATAATAAAGACAAGGTACTGAAAAGTGAATGAGATTGCAAGGCAGAGTCAGATTTGGAGGAGCATGGGAGGTGTCCGAATCAGCTAAAGTGAAGACCGGAGACTCTTCTATGTTACACTGTGATCAATCCATTCTAGATTTCTTGTGATGGAATAGTTGTAATGTGTGAACTTGAAGACCTATCTTAAAAGAATGAAGAAGGAAAATGTAAGCTATGTACAACTGAAAAACATGGGCGGGGGGTGTAGGTGCGTGCAAATAAAAGTGAATCAACAGCGTGAGCAACTGAAAGCATGTGAGATCTAGACAGAAGGCGCAGATGTGTGCACCTTTCATTGCAGGCGAGATTTTGGAACAGCATGGGCATAATTGCATGAGTACCAAGGCCAAAGAGCTGAGCACTGTCAAGGTGCCAGAAAGTGGGTCTTTGCACCAAGTTGAACAGGCTGACGGGCTAATCCAGTGTAGGAGCCAAAAGAGGAAATGAGTCGAGGTTGAAGAAGTAATGGCGGGATGTCTGAATCAACCAAAGTGAACTCCGCAGGGTCGTCTATGGATGGGGTAATGGAAAAGTGCTCCATAAGTGGTTTTTTTGAATATGTCAAGAGTTTTTTTGCTAGGATGTTATTGCATGGTTTATTTGATTTGTTTACAGGCGAAACATGAGCTATGCATTCTATTTTCAATCCTTTAGTTATATAGTTATGTTTAAGATTTGAAAAGTTTAGTGCAATTTAATTGAATTGAAACTGTATAAAGCCTAGGGCTGAATAGATTTCATAATTTAATTTGATATGCTAGATAGTGAAACACATATATAATGGTCTTATCAGTTTCTAATTTCATTGTAGGCAGAAACAAATGCTCAAGCTTTTTTAATATAACTTACCACATACAATACATATGTGCAAGCTGGATAATACTATTTTGATAGGAGCACAAAACATTGTTGTGCTAAATTTAAGATTACTAGCTAGCTAATAAATGTGTATTTTGATGCATTTAAATGTGTATGCTACCATAGAGTATATTTTGTTATGGATAAATTTTTAAAAATTAGCCAAATTATATAAAAGTTTAACCAAGTTAATCATGTTTTATAAAAATTAATTTTTTTTTAAGTATAAACTAAATCTTATAAAAACTAAATAAACAAACTAGTTTTATAAAATTTTATAAAAATTAACAAAATTTTATAAAAATTAAATAATTTATCTAGGTTAATCAAGTTTTGTAAAAGTTAACTAAGTTTTATAAAAAAATAAAAAAGTTTACAAAAATAAACCAGATTTATAAAAATTAGACAAGTTCATAAAAATTAATGGTATAAATAATAATAGTCACTACAGGAAAATGGTACATGTATTGTTAAAAAATACAATATTAGAATAACATACATAAGCAAGAACAAAGACCTTGAACTTATTTTATTCATAAAGGTTTAATTTGCAGAAGAACTTTGCAAAAAGAACTAAATTTATTGGATATTGATGCCATATTTTGTAAAAGTTAAGTTTTATAAAAAATGAATAAGTTTATAAAATTAACTAATTTTATAAAAATTAATTAGTCTTAACTTTTTTTTACTAAATTTGTAAAAATAACCAAGTTAACAGTATTTAACTTATTTTATAAATGTTAACCAAATTTTATAAACATTTGATCAAGTTAATTAAGTTTGTAAAATTTAACTAAGTTTTACAAAAATTAACCGAGTTCTATGACAAATAAGTTTATAAAATTAAATATGTTTAATAACAATTTAAATAAATTAACTAAGTTTGTAATGAATTTATTAAGTTTAATAAAAAATTAAAGAAGTTAATATAGTTTCTAAAGATTAACCAGATTTTATAAAATTAAATAAGTTCATACAATGATATAATAATAAAAGACACTACAAGTAAAATGTTAAATTATTGTTAAAACAAATACTGTATTGAATAACATACAAAATCAAGAACAAAGTTCTTAAACTAATTTTATCCACAAAAAGTTCATTTCCAGCAAAACCTAGGATAAAAACTAAATTTATTGGATATTGGTGTCATATTGATTAGTAATCATGTTCCACCAACAAGCATATCAAGAGCATAACAATCAAGTTTTTGACCATCAAACCTAGAGTCAGATAAGTCATGTAGGAATTCGATGACAATTTTCTCTTTGACAAATGATGTATGATGTTTCTAGGGATAGTGTGACGATCCACCCTTCACTATCCCCAAAAATTGATATAAAAACGCTCATTGTATAACTTGCCAATCGATCGAGTGCCGAAAAGACAGATTGTTAAGGAAAAAGAAAGGAGGTAGAAGAAGAAGAAAATTAAAACAAAATAGAATCTCACAGCGAACGGAACAATATATAATATCAATAGCTCTTTACACAAATCAAAACTATAATATGCATATTTCACATCAGAGTACACAAGTCAATAATTACAAGCCTGGACAATTATAACAACCTTCCCTCACAATTTCTGGCAATTTCAAGCAAAACACTGCAGCGGTAATAAACCAGTACGAGTAATACGTCTTCCCCATTTGAGCTTCTTTCCTGAGCTCCATAGCATCCTAATCTAAACCTGTAATACTCGGTCTGACCGAGCATTATAATAAAATAACATCCGAGTCGGTCTGGAAAGCCAATATGAGAAAACACACTCAATTTGAATTATTAAGGTTTCAAAATCCTTTGAAATTCAAAGGTATCTCGTAAACTACGCCACAAATAAACATGCTGGATTTTTACCTTACGATAACCAAAACATTTCATATCAAAATACTTTAATATTATAATAGTGTCTAAGTACATAACTTATCCAGATAGCTGAAATGCTTGCATCTCACGTTTTAGCATGGTTGGGCACAATCAAAACCATACAACATTTATTGGAGAATGGATTCCGACAGGATGGCTGGGCACTGGGGTACCACCTATCACAGTACATATCTAGAAACACTGAACCGGGATCGAACCTATCGATCCCTGCCAACACAAGACTAGATTATTCTTGGCCTGGATAACCAAATATGCTATCACCCTGGGCGTTTCCACCCTTTCCGATCTCCTTTCACACGTAGCGATAATATCCAAGGTTATCTAGAAAGGTGATAGACATACCATACTTGGGTGCTACCCACTTAGCCTTGCTTTATCTCCCCTGCTTTTCAGTTATTCCCAGTTGACGAGGCTAGAGGCTACGATTACTTTTTAGACATATTCACTTAGAATGCTCATTGTCCTCCAATGACAATGTACTGATAGCATTCATCCATACAAGTCCGTTCCCGATCCGAACGGAACCGAAGGCACTATCCCTACTACATCCATTTTGGAATCACCCTCAGAATTATTAGCAATTAGCCATTGCACTTCATTGATCCATCTTCAACTCCATGCTCTTGTCTTCATTTCGAAAATGTACTTGTTGGATCGAAGTGTGTTTTTCGGATCACAAATCCAATCCCAATCTCTTCGAAACAACGTTCGATATTCCCAGTAAACTCAACCCCGGTTCTTTAGGAAATAAACAGACGAAAATAAGATAAGAGATCACCTCCTAACCGTTAGTGGACGGATTTCCTTATAAACGTCCTAGAAGAACGAAACGAGTTTACACACACAGTATAGCATCTCGAATGGTAACTATACATATACTCCCGTGCTTTTTCTAGATATTTTCAAAATTATTTTTAGATCCAGATTTGATAGTCAGTTATTTAACTATCAAATGAACAATCAATTCAACCAAATAATCCATTTTCACCGAGAAACACCAAGTCTTATTTAAATTAAATTTTAAATAAATTAAACCTCTTCATCTAAAGTTTGTACTTATTTTATCGAATTCGATATATTCACAAATTATCCTTCTTTTAAAAATATTTGAAACCCTTTTGAAAATAATGAATGTGGAAAGTGCCATGTGGTATCAAACCATGGATCACAACTCAATGGTTATATCTCTATCCTAGAAAAATCCAAGACTTAACTGCAGGCACTCACCACCTCTGATTTACGCCACACGAGTATACCATTACTTTCCAAAAACTTATTTAAAAATTATCTCAAAATAATGCTTGTAGATTATAAAATAAATTTTAAGTTTAATCTAGTCAAACATACTTAAATAAAAGTTGTTGTACAAATACATATTAGCATTTAATAATTATCTTTTAAAAAACAAAAATGCTGACCAGTTCTTAAATAATAATAGGTTTTTTAAAATCATTATAAAGTAACTATTAATAATTAAATATGCTTTAAACAATTTAAAATAAATTAAATAACTAATTTTTAGAATATTTTTAACGCTTTTAGAATTACCGAATTAATAATTTAAAAAATCCTTTATATATTTTATTCCCAAAACCTTTGTTCACCATAATCCGAAATAACTGCATTACAAATTTCAAAAACCATTTACTTTAGCTAATAGATTTACCCAAAACTCTATATAGACATTTTTACATCAAAATTCTCATTCTCAATTCTTTACCAAATTAAACCATATTTTTATTGATATTTAAATGCTCCAAAAAATCCAAGTTAATTGCCATAACAACAAATCAATTTAAATTGCACAATAACTTGTCACAGATTATTCAACAAAAACATATATCACTATATATGCAATCAAATTCAACATTTTTTAGGAATACAATTGGATTCCTCCAACCTATTTCCCTGCATTCATGGATGTTAGCACACAAAAAAATACTAATTCCGCTTTGAGGCGGAATATCATAGTATATCGGTCATCCATTATTATGCGGGGCGCATAGCGTCTCATCCGCAATATATATATATGCGGAAATATCAATCACTCCAATATATATATTACTATATATAACATCACATCCAACTAATAAAAATGCATCAAATTAACTAATCAATCATTTTAACCTCTTAAAATTAAAGCTAGCAGTCCAAAATTAAGTGAGATTAACTCACCTATAGTTTTTACGTTGTCAAATGTTCCAATTTTAAATTAAATCGAATACGTTCGATTTAACCTAAAATTTTCGCTAGCTCCGACCAACCGCAAATCTACACCACAGCATAGTGCTTGTTGCTGCGATTTTGGCGCTGCTTGTTTCGTCCGATTCCGGGCTCACATGACCAAAATATGAAGTTTTAAACATTTGAACATAATTTATACAAATTAATTCTTTTTTTTAAATGACCTAGATCCAGGCCGTTAATCTAGAGCTGAAAATCCAGGTCGATGAATTGCTTCTTCTTCCCACGCAAACACAGGCCTACTCGAACCCTAATGACGCAGCGGATAATTCGAAATAAACTTCAATCGATGAAATGTAGCAATCGGTGAGTTGAAGATACCAAAATGCCCAAGTTCGTTGATCCAAAGATACCGAACTCTAGCTATCTCAAACACGTTGATAGCGCACTATACCGTGTTCAAAGATCTACGATTCTTCGCACGTTGATCTAGCGCACTAGATTCCGTGAATCGGCTTCAACAAACGTGGATTCGAGCGCACTCGAATGACGTAAGTGGAGATAGGAGATTACACTCAACTACCAATTGGTATGAAAGCACAAAGCTAACAAAAGAGAAATTTTATTCAAAATCAACAACCAAAAAGTTACAACACACCCCCTATTTATAGCTTTTACAACCCACACGACTCAGCCATTTTACAACACTTAGGTCGGCCACGACCTAACACTTAGGTCGGCCACGACCTTAAAAATCAAACCCTTCACAAGACTCAACACATTACAACACCACCGACCTACCATAGGTCGTTAACGACCTATAACAAACATTCCCGGTTTAACTCGTTTAACGACTTAGCAAATAGAATACAACACAATACAGGCCTCACGCGACCTAACATATATACAAACCGACTCAAACAACGCGACTCAACTTAGGTCGTTGACGACCTAAGAAAATCCAGCGACTCACAAGTTCACATATTTATAACCACAGCACCTACTCATGACATACGACCTAAACTTCATGCGGCCTTGCCTCGGAGCGACCTATCTTCTTCGAGACAACTTAAGTAACCTCGGCATCAGGAACTGGAACGATATAAGCAATGCAGCGACCTAAAACGATCCTTCATGAACGACTTAAAGAAGTGGCATGTGAGTTAGGTCGTTTGCGACCTAAAGAATTGTATCTCTTCTTCATGCGACCTAACTATTTGAACGACTTAACATCAGCGACTTATCTTCCACGACTTAAGGATGTGCGACCTATCATAGGTCGTAACTCGTCAATGCAGCTGGAGTGACTTATGGCTATCTCGATAACTCGTATCCCATTAGGTCGCAACCGACCTAAAGCTTGATGCCCTGAATCCTGTAGCTCGTTAACTCGGCACATATGCAACACATTAGATCGTTGCCGACCTAAGAGCTTAGGTCGTGACTTGTTAGCTCGGCAACAGTCTCCTTCTGATATCCAGTTAGCTTGGAAGCGACTCAATCCTTCTTTACTAACACGTCTGACTTCCTCCTATAACTTCTTAGGTCGGAAACGACTTAAGCTTTCATTGACTCGTGTATGACTCATCAAACTCAAACACCTCAAACTCCCATTGAGTCGTAACCCTGTCCCTTTAGCTTTGTTAAGTCGTAGCTCCTTTTCCTTAACTCGTCCATTCTTCCTTTTGTTAAGTCGCACACGACTTATACTTAACTCATGATCACGGTTAGTTCGTAGCTCGCTTAAGCAACCTAAGGTCTCATGATGCTGGCCTGCATCATCTTCCCCTGGTTGGAAGAAATTCGTCCTCGAATTTACAAACTTTCTTCTTCGAGACGCTGTCTTCCATTCATTATCTGGTTTGATGTGACACTGGTGATACCCACTCTTGAGATTAATCTTGTCTTGACCCTTTGACGATATGGTTCGAAATAAAGAATGCCTAGAATAAAACAGACGTGGCATCAGACAGGCGGCATAAGGAAGTGATCTGAGGGAGATGACGTAAGAAAAAGTGTGGGATAAACTAAGCACTAGATGCCAGATCCACTTCATGTAGCACAGGACTTCATAAAAATAGTGTCGTATATCATATTGCTTCTGCCAATAGGAAGACGTGATATAGAACCAAAACTCATCCAAAATGTGAGACGATATAAGGAAATTTACAATCATAGAACGAATTAGGAAATCTCGTCCTAAGAAGTGTGATGATTCATGCTCAGATTCTTGTCTTTCCGTATATTGTTCAGAGATGTTATCATCTAGCATCTGTCCTTGAAGTGTTGTATCCAATTCTCCTGTCTGAAATGAACTCCCGCTCGCTTCTCCTTCAACATAGTTATTTTCATAAGATGGTTCCAAGCAATTGACACTGGCAATGTTTGCAGGGTGGACATCATCAGACGACTTTAACTGGCAATCATTCTCTTCCTCCTGTCGTATCAACTCTTCCTGTTCTTTCGGACTCACAAGATCATATGATACTGGTAGTAAAATAGCTTCTGGTACGAGTTCAGTTTGACGTTGAATGTCCTGTAGCGATGGTAACTCCTTGGTTATTGCCTCAAAGTATTCGACTTCGGACTCATCGAATTCTGATTCAACTTCCTCGAATACATCAAGATCTTTACTTGTTCTTTGCTCGGCCAACTCAAGCAATTCATTACCCATTTCCACATACTCTTCCAATAATAAAGGATTAGTTTCTCCAAATAGTTCCTCAGACATTTCATATTCACATTCTTCAAACACTTCATCCTCCTCAGGGTTCTCAACATCAAAATCTTTTCCGGATTCAATCAACATTGACAACTCCTCATCATCTTCCATTTCATCGACGAACTCTCTTAAAAATAATAAACAATCTGATTCTGCCTTTTCTTCCATTTCACTTTCACTTTGCCCAGGCTCCTCGAAAACCCTGGAATTAATACTTGGCTGGTTCTCATCCATAAGCTCAGGTGTCAAACAAAAATCCTCCATCAACAAATGAATTCCCTCAACTCTGAACACAATTTCTTCTTCCATACTATCGATGTCAAACTTTGGCAATGACGAGTAATCAACTTCTACATCCACATACTTTGACTCAATCTCTTCGTTACCATCAAATTTCAGCGGTTGATAAAAGTCAAATTCATCAGTCCTCCTCAACATATTACTCTCCTCATTACTTGACAAAGATTCTTCATCGTTATCAAATTGTGGTGCTTGATAAGAATTAACTTCGTCAATCCTCCTCAACAAATTACATTCTTCGTTCTCTAACTCGAGCTCTTCATCTTCATTATCAAACTTTAGTGGTAAGGCTGCGAATGATTCTGTAGGACCAACCTCTTCTAGCTCTTCCAACATTGGTTTAACTTCCTCCGGAAATTGAAGTTCTTCTCTTGCCTCATACATAACCAATGTTTCAGTACTACCTTCCGATTCTTCAACACTCTCGCTGACTGATATTGGACTATTCGGTTCCTCTTCTTCTTCTGTTCCGCTGTCAGTACGACCATCCACTTCCTTACTTCCACATTCTTCTATAACCAAGGGTTTCTTCTGGGACTTTGTACCTTCAAAACTTCGATGGTTAGACTCCTGATAATGATAGCGCTTAACTTGGTCATCAACATTCGTCGTAATGATTCTGTGTGCAACTGGTTCGTTGATTCTCTTGGAAATTTCTCTACTGTAAGGAACGCCATCAAACTGATTACTGGGTCTTATAACCATACCCTTCCCTTGACTACCTGGATTCCTCTTCTGCAATTGTTGGTTAACACGAGATTGATAATTGTAGGGTAAGAAATTTGCTTCCATCATCCTTTTCATCTTATCCCACTTGACAACTTTAGATTTCTTCATTCTCTCTCTGGTTGATTTAGTTTGTTGCCACCAGTCCATAGCTCTACCTCTCAAGCTTGCAACAACTAACTTAACTTGGCGATCTTCAGGAATATCATGGAGTTCAAACATTCTTTCAACCTTTGACAACCAATCAAGGAATTCCTCTGCTTGTAACCCACCTCGGAATTCTGGAATTTCTGTATCCTTCCTAGATTCCTGAAATCGAAAATGAAGACTATCACCATAACGATCTTCTTCAAATTTAGATGAGCTTCGATATCGATTCTGAACATTGCTTCTGCTATGAACATGCTCATCCTTTCTACTTCCTCTTTCATAATCACGATGATCTCTCCTCATCGAAACTGATGATTCTCTTCTGTCACGACTAGATGATGGTAACACCCTCCTCGCTTCCGTAACCAATGGCGAAACTCGGTTTCCTCCATGGTCCGAGATTGGCGACCTTCTGCTTTGACTTGTATTCAAATCCATCATCAATTTCTCCAATCTACCAAAACCTTCATCGAACTTCTCATGCATACGTTGCTCCATTTGATCGGCTTCTTCTTTTCGATACAAAGCTTCAATGTTTTGATGACGATTGGCTCTCCTTGGTGGCATGATTGAAAAACTTCACAAACTTCAACAATTCAATCACAAGACTTCAACAAATCACGGCTCAACAATGTCTCGGCTATGACTTGATTCGGCTCAATGTGCAACGACTTATGGTTAAGTCGGCACGGCTCCACACTTCAAATCTTGGCGCGCAAAAATCTCCTCACAAATTCAATCACTCTCCAACACTTGATTCAAAATGCTATAGATCAAATACTCCAAGCTTGTTGCAACTTCAAGATGAACACGATGAACAACTCCAAACTTCAAAAAAACTTCAAAAACTTGGTTCCAAGAATCAAACTTAGCTATGATTGGCTAAGTATGGCTCTGATACCAAAACTGACGCAGCGGATAATTCGAAATAAACTTCAATCGATGGATGTAGCAATCGGTGAGTTGAAGATACCAAAATGCCCAAGTTCGTTGATCCAAAGATACCGAACTCTAGCTATCTCAAACACGTTGATAGCGCACTATACCGTGTTTCAAGATCTACGATTCTTCGCACGTTGATCTAGCGCACTAGATTCCGTGAATCTCCTATCTCCTCTTTCGGTTAATCGAGTGCGCTCGATTCAACGATCGTAGAAGCCGATTCACGGAATCTAGTGCGCTAGATCAACGTGCGAAGAATCGTAGATCTTGAAACACGGTATAGTGCGCTATCAACGTGTTTGAGATAGCTAGAGTTCGGTATCTTTGGATCAACGAACTTGGGCATTTTGGTATCTTCAACTCACCGATTGCTACATCCATCGATTGAAGTTTATTTCGAATTATCCGCTGCGTCACCTAACCATCTTCTTCGAATTTTCGTCGCCTCCTCGATCGCCTAGGTTACGATCAGCCACCATCACTCGAAATATGCCACCCCCATGCACCTCCGCCCAGGACAACATCGAGCTCGGCGTACTCTCTTGCGCGGTAAACAAGCTGGAACAGAAACCCTAATGGCCTCGATTCTGGCCACCACGTCAACTTTTTAGCGATCTCGACCGTTGGATGCCTTTAGCTCACTATGCCCTTCGGTCTTCCGGTTGAAAGTTTTCGATATTGCAGCATGGATTAAGAGGAATTGAGGGCGAAAGGCTACGAGATATCGACCATTGAATGCATTAGAGGCGGCTGCGTAACCTTAGCTAGGGCTTTACTGTATCACCCATATAAATATACGACTTATATATTATTTTCTTATTATTCTCGATTTTTTCGTGCCTTTTTCAAACGATCTCCAAACGAAGCATGTTGTCTGGCGTTTATAATGTTTTACCCCTATTCTGAACATAAGGAATATGTTTTCGGGGCCTAATTCGATCGTATATGGAAGAAAGGTTTTCGAATCGAATTAAAATATTAAAATTTTGATATTTATTTCAACGCGTTCTTATCCCGTACGATCAAACGGTAACTCCAAATGCTACGAAATTTGAAATTCGCTAATAAGAAACTATTACAGATCCAATGGAACTAGTTTCGTCGAATTCCAAGACCATGTCCCGAAAGGCTATTTTAACTCGCGATTATATCGAGCGATTTTCAAAATCGTCGAAATCATCTGAAATTTCGATTTTCAAAACTTACTAACCCATTTATAATTCAAATAGAATTTATATCCACATAAGAAATCATTTCGATTCATTTTAAACAAAAATATGATTATTTACACTATTTCCATATATTACTTTTCATTATTAAACTAATATATTAATTTTCACTATTAAACTAATACATAAATTTCATACTTTTAAATTTATCGACTTTTAATCCCATTCAAAAGTCTGCCACCATCCTTCCAATTCAAACAGAGTTTTAAAACAACTTAGAAATCATTTCTCTTCCTATTTCACCCTAGATTCCCATATATATCAAAAGTCCAAATATTAAATTTATATTTACCAAATACAATTAATCATCATATTTGGACTTACAACAGGAAATCACTATATTAAGTTATTTTTTATAGCGTTTTTGATAACGCTATGGTTTTAGCCAAACATATTATAATATATTATTCTACAACGTTTATAAAATTGCTGTAATATCTTTTATGCGATTTTAAAACACCATTAAAAGGTCAGATTGTAACTTATAAATTTATTTAGTATTATAAAAAACTCACCTCTGCCATGTCTGCTCATGGAGACCCCAACCTTACCTACCTTGTCCCCTCAGTAGTACCGTCTACGTTACCCTCTGCCAACACTGTTCCTTCACCAACCATACCCTCTGCCATTCTAGTTGACCCCTCTTCGTCCCTCTCTGACTCTCTGGTCCGTACCTCCGCTACTTCTTTGTCCCCAGCTGGTTTTGCCCTAACCATTTCTCCTTCTTCCCCACCCCTCTTGGTTAACCCCCCACCTGATCCACCTGATCCCGTTCTAACTGCTCCCCCGTCTCTTTCTCCTGTACCTCCTGCTCCTCCTCCTTGTGAACAGGCATGGACTTCCTTGTTCAAGCATATTCCCAAGAATGCAGGGAAGTACATTCCCGTTCACTTGTCACCTTTTTACGAAGATGATGCTTTAGTGCCACCTGCTGATGTCATTGATGCTGGCACGACGGTTTGGAAAGATACTTTGGTGGGGTTCTTTCTTGATAAACCTCTTTCCTATACTGCAGTGATCTCCAAACTTAAACTGATTTGGAAACTTAAAGGCTCAGTGAAAGTTAAGTCTGACGGTATATTATTCTTGTTTAACTTTTCTTGTGCTGAGGACAGAGATAACATCCTTCAGTGTGATCCCATTATTTTGAACAAGAAGTTATTTATTCTTAAACCTTATGATCCTTCCATTAGCAACGTTGCTGGATCGGTAACAGCAGTTCCTGTTTGGGTTAATATGTATAACCTTCCAATTTTTGCGTGGTCTCCCCTTGGTATTAACTGGCTTTGTAGCCATCTGGGGAAGATGTTGTGCATGGACCAAATGACTGAAAAACAGGAAAGACTTAGCTTTGCCAAATGCTTAGTGGAAGTAAAACCGAGTAAGGAGCTACCAGAAGAATTTATGGTCAAGTTGGTTGAAGGTGGGCAACAGAAGATACATGTTCAATACATGTGGAAACCTGACATTTGTGTGTTATGCAATGCTTTTGGACACAAGACTGATGTTTGTAATAATAAGAAGGAAGAGTTGTTTGAGAACAAAGTGGAAGATAATAGTAAGACAATCAAAGAAAAAGAAGTGATAAAAGCTAAACCAAAACAATTGAAAAGAAATGAAAGACAGGCTGTTAAACGAAACTTTAAGGTTTGGCAACGTGTAACCAGGAAAAGGGTGGATCCAGTAAACAAAAGTAATAAGGAAGAAAAGAGAGAAGATATTATAGAAATGCAGAGAGAAGTGAGTGAAGTTAACAAAAGTTGTGAACTTACTCACTCAGGAAAAATTGAAGTAGAAAAACAAGTCACGAGAGAAATGGATGAAAGCAACGAAAAACACGAAGAAGACACTGTGAATATAGTGGTAGGAATCGAAGGAGCTGTGGAGTGTAGTGAAAGTGAAACTGAAGGCAACCCACTGACATATAACAAGTTTGCAGTGTTACTTTCACTAGATGACGAGGAAAATGTCAGTGATAGGCAAGAAGAGGAAATGAACGTTAGAGATAAATGTCAATTTGTACAAAGTAAAGTGGATGCTAAACAACAGGAAAATAAAATACAGAGACAAAATGAAGAAGAAGGCAGTAGCAAAACTAAAAAAGAGAAGCACAAGATGGTCCATACAAAGTTCAATACATGCAGGAGGGAAGTGGAAGTTGAAGAAAACAAAGGTGTTGGTGAAGCAAGTAAATGTGAATCGCTAGAGAGTGGTCTAAGGAAAAAGAACAACATCAAGTTACCAAAACACAGTACTAAATCACAAGAAGACAAGGAAGTGCACATCCCATGCACAGCAAAGCACACAAATCATTCTTCCAATACATTTAACCCTGACTTTAACTCATCCCCAAATACCCCTTTACCACACTTGTATTCCAATATCAAACCACCTCATGCTTTCAAAGCCCCGCCTTCTGCAGCTATCACTACTCTACCAACCAAACCTACCACTCCAACTCAGTCATTTTCCAAAATGCAAGAAGATTCTTCTAAACAAGCAGTGACCCCCCTATCAGCCACCATTCCTAATTACTTGTCTTCGAAACAAGCAGTTACTAGGAGTATGAAAATAGAGTTTCTCAACGCACAAATTGACCAATGATGCTACGCATTGGGGCATGGAATATACGCGGTGCACATCATGTAATTAAGCAGGACCAATGTAAGCAACTAATTTCTACTCACCAGCTGGCTGTCTTGGCAGTTCTTGAAACAAAATTGAACCTTGCCCTTTCTATCAAAGCTGCAGAGTACATCAATCCCAGGTGGAAATTCATACACAACCACAATGAAGCAACTTATGGTCGGATTCTGATCCTTTACAATCCAAATCTTGTCCAACTATCCCCAATCCTATCCACTCCCCAGCTAATACACTGCCATGCCTTAGATATCAATGAACAATCAACCTTCTATGTCTCCTTTGTGTATGCTTACAACACTGTTAACACTAGAGAGTCTTTACTTTCTGTAATTCCTTCTCTAAGAAAAAACACACATCCATGGTTAATTCTAGGAGATTTTAATTGCTGTCACTCTCTCTCTGATAGAATGGGGGGTAATCCCCTCTCCCTCAGTGAAATAAAGCCCCTTGCTGATGCTCTCTATGACTCTGACCTTGTCAAGATTAGAACTCTGGGCATGCAGTATACATGGAATAACAAAAGGAGGCATGGTTGTAGAACCTTCTCCACCATAGACCATTCATTCTCGAACCAATTTGCATATACTAAATGGCCTCTCCTGTTCAACCACATTCCACCTCCTCTCCTATCTGACCACTCTCCTCAAATCATCCATCTTCGTGAAGCGGACTTGAGGGGGAAATCAAATTTTAAATTTTTTAACTCTTGGACATCTGAACCAGACTTCAGAAACATTGTTTTATCTGCATGGAATTTGCCTAAAATTGGTAATCACTTGTATGTTTTGCAGGAAAAAATCAGGGAAACTAGGAAAGTCTTGAAACAATGGGCGCATAACAAGTATGGTGAAGGAGACAAGATGAGCACAGTGATTAAAAGAAGACTTACAGTTGTCCAGACAGCTATGATGGCCTCTGTCAACAATGCTAATCTATCAGAGGAGGAAAGTGTTCTCTCTTTGCAATACCAACAAGCTTTAATTAAAGAGAGTGAGATGATCAGGCAGAAAACGCGAATAAAATGGAGAGAAAAAGGTGATAAGAATAGTGTTTACTTTCACGCTAGTCTAAAGGACAAGCAAACTAGTCAGAACCTCTCTACAATATATGACACTCAAGGTAATCTTCACACATCTCCACAAATGGTCAAGGAAGCTGTAGTCAGACACTTCTCTGAATTATATGGAAATGCTAATCACTTCGTGCCGAATATTGATCTTATTCCCAGTGACATTCTCCCTAGATTAAATTCAACTGATTATGACCTTCTCTGTAAGGAAGTAACCCCTGAAGAAATAAGAAATGCCATGTTTTCATTAAACACTGAATCTTGTGGAGGACCTGATGGTCTCAACACTCTATTCTATACTTCTTGCTGGTCTATCGTTTCTGCTGACGTTATCAATGCCATTCTCCTCTTCTTCAGAAAGGGTAAACTCTTCAGATCATATAACTACACTAACATAGCTCTTATACCCAAAATTAAAAATGCTCACTGTGTTAGTGATTATCGTCCCATCTCCTGTTGTAACACCATATACAAATGCATCACCAAGGTTATAGCTTCTAGACTCAAACTTGTGCTCCCCAATATTATTTCCAAAAATCAGGCTGCTTATCTTCCAGGTAGGAGTATACTGGATCATGTTCTTCTTTCCCATGAACTCATCAAAAATTATAAGCGCAGGAACGTATCTCCTAGAGCTATGTTGAAGTTGGACATCATGAAGGCATTTGATATGCTGCAGTGGAATAGTATTGTCAGAATCATGGGATATATGAACTTCCCTCCTCATTTCATTGCTTGGATATATGAGTGTATTACGTCTCCTACCTTTTCAGTTACTATCAATGGCAGGAGTGAGGGTTTCTTTACTAGTGAACAAGGGATAAGACAGGGGGATCCCATTTCGGCTTATATCTTTATCATTGTTATGGAGCTCTTAACGAGAATGTTTGAGAGGATAATAGCACATGGAAATTACAAGCTTCACCCTGGATGTACTGAACCAAGGATCTCTGCATTGATGTTTGCAGATGATCTTGTGGTTTTTTGTACTCCTCAAACCAACACTCTCACAAGCATAATGCACTCACTTCACGAATTTTATGAAATGACAGGGTTGAAAGTTAATCTCCAGAAATCTGACATCACCATTGCTGGTGTTAGTACTGAGCACTGTAGTGTTATCTCGCATATCACTGGGTTGTCCATAAATCATGATACTACCAGTTATCTTGGTCTGCCTCTAACTAGTTCTAGGATTACTGCTAACCAATGTCTTCCTCTTTTTGACAAAATTACAGCTAGATTAAACTGCTGGACTTCCAAGTTGCTTAGTCAAGCTGGGAGATTAACTCTTATAAAATCAGTGATATTCTCAATGCAAGTCTACTGGGCTAGAACGTATATTCTCCCCTTCAAACTGATTAAACTGATTAGAGGAGCTATGATGAGATTCCTATGGAAAGGCAGGGTTACAGGCAGATACATAGCTCCGATCAAATTTTGTTCAGTGGAAAGGCCCATGGACAAGGGGGGGCTGGGCATTCTCAGCTTAAAGAATTGGAACATTGCTGCTTTTGCAAAACACATAGACACTTTTTTTAATAGTACTGACAGCTTATGGGCTATTTGGTCTGATAAGAACGTGATTAAGGGGAGAAGCATATGGAGTATGACTAAGCCTCAAAATTTGAGTTGGACGTGGCAATGCATTTTCAAACTCAAAGAAAAAGTTCTTCCTTTAATGCTATTGAACACGAATCCCATATATAGTGTGAATTTTTGGGAAGACCCCTGGTTGAAACCGGGTCTTATTCTTAAGCGTCAACTTACTCACAGTGAAATGCAACAGTCTGGAATACATCAGGAAGCTAAAGTACGTGATACTCTTTACAACCTCCAAAACACGCGCTATTCAACGTCTAATCCTAGGATACAACAAATATGGAACATGATACGTTGTCATAATGCAATCACTGATGTTACCAAGCGTATGGTTTGGGGCAATAAGAAGTCTGCCTACAGAATTGGAGACACATATGAATATCTGATGAAGAATGGTGATCGCCCTAAGTGGAGATGGTGCAAACGAACGTGGGGAAGAGACAGTAGCTTGAGACATGACCTAATGCTCTGGAAAGTGTTGAATGGTGCGATGCTAACATCTGCGAGACTTGCTAGTTTAGGTATGAGTATTGATAATCGCTGTAAGTTTTGCAATATTATGCCTGAGACTGTGGATCACTTGTACTTTGAGTGCCACTATATTCATCAAATCTGGAAAAGAGTTATGGCGAAGTTTCACAGGAGGAATGTATCTATAGATAACCTGAGAGAGTGGAGAAGAATTTACGAAAGCATCAATAGAAATAATGACAGAGGAAGAACCCTAAATGCAGTGCTAAAATGCTGTAACAGCCCTAGTTTTTAGCTATTTATTTCTTTTAATTTTTTTGTTTTTAGGAATATAATTTATATAAATTGTGTTTACCAATATTGTTTAAATATTTAATTTAGAGAATTAAACTCGTTAATTTAATATGATTTTTGTAACTAAATTTAAGAAGAAGAAAAAAAAAGGAAATTTTTATAATGTATAATGAAGTGTGTGGTAACTAAATGTTTTGGATATTATCATAATATCTGTTGTTATACCCATTCCCTAAAAATAATGAAAAGGAGAAAATTTGTAACATATTAAAGTAGTTAATTAATTATGTTAATTTGGTAGGTTATGACATGCAAATCATGTTGGTGGAATATTCTCAATTTTGACATATTAATTATGTTAGCAGTGAACATTGTTAAGCAATTTAAAACAATGAAACTTACAATCAATTTATTTGATAAATCTACCTTATTCCTAGTTAGCAATTCAAAACTTGAATAAAGGCACATACGGATATTTTAAAATGGAGTTAATGACAATTAATAGATATTTCAAAAAGAAATTTATGACAATTAATAGAGAAATTAATTGTAAAATTTCAGTAGTTGACCAGAATTAATTTATTGAATAATTAATGCAAATTAATAAAATTGATGAAAGATAAATAAGTTAATTCTTTTGGTTAATGGCATGAGGACACGAGGTTAATCCCCATTTTGTAGGAGAAATCTGCCCGTGTAACCAGTCCGGCTACCAGTGCCTACAAAGCGGACGGATTAATGTGAGACGTCGCAGGATTGATAATTAACAAAAAGGGTTAATTAACTAATTAAGTTAGTAACCAAATTTGAGTATGTAATTAAAGGAGGATAATTAATTGGTAATATGGTAATTAATTGAAATCAATTAAGGAGGGTAATTAAAAGGGATAAGGTAATCAATTGAAATCAATTAAAGGCAATTAAAGGGGAATTAATTGATTAGAAGAATATGGAAATCAAATTTGCCTTCCTTTGCGCGTGACACAAAATTTTATTCTTTTAACATTTTGACATTTGCCTCTTACCATTTGTTTCTTGAGCATGTCACTGTATTCATTTATTCACGCAGCCTTATCCACAAAAATATCAACTCTTCCAATTGCCATTTTTCCTCTCACCTAAATTAAATGCATTCAAAATTTAATCTTGCCTATCTTTGCAAATTTTCGCATACCCATTATATCTCTCTGTTTCCACTGCGTTTGTTTTGCAATAAATAAATTTTTCGAACCATTGATCAAGTAAATATTTATGTAAGCATTTATTACTTTTGCCTTTTCAGTTAAAAGCTTTTTCATTGCTTACCATAAATCACGCAAGAGCTCAAGTTTTGCTTCCTCAATCAAATCTGTTCAAATTTGCAGTAACGCATGCTTTAAATTTAGATTATAACTGGTATAAATCACGCAAGCTATCTAAAAAAAAAAAAATCCAAAAGAGTGATATCGTTCAAACATAAAACTGGAAAGAGAAATCAACGCATGCATTTATCACAATTTTCGTGTAGCGTTCAAACAAGAAGAACTGGAAATAAATCTCTTGCCTAAACGCATGCACTCAAAAATCAACGCTTGCATTTATTTCTTACGTTTTCAAACCTGCCTATTTATCTCCCCTTTTTATTTCGCAAGTTTATCTATAAATACTTTGCCTCATTCACATAAGTTTTCATATCTCCTTGTTTGTCCCTCTCTGGTACAAGCTTCTATCAGGTAAATAATTTGCATTGTTTATTTCTTTGCTTCTTCCAATTTTCCTTCCTCCTTCTTGTGTTCTCTGATTTCCTTGCTCGGCTACTTCCCCATCATGCCGTGCCATTTATAAATACATATAGAACTTTGTTAGTAGTAGGCTGGAAGAAATGATATAAATTGATTGTAGGAAGCTAGACTATGGAATTAGTGTAGTTATGATGTAGTTAGTGGTATTGTGGATTTGGATAAGTGCAGTTTGAAGAGGAAGGCATAGAAAGAAAAAAAAAAAGAATTACAATTTAATAATGGAGAAGATAAATTGATAAGGAGAAAATGATATGAAATGTTGTTTAATTCAAATAAACAATATTGTATGAATAAATCTTGGGTGAATATAATAAAATGACATTTATTTCAATTTTTAATGGTTGAAATAAATTTAAGATGGTTAAAAATAAATTTAACTACTTATTTGAGAATTTGGGTGGATAAATATCAATGGATTGTATTTATTATGGTTAATAAAAGGATATTGGTGATGTATACCAATAATCACCTTTTAATGTTTAATAATAAAAGTAAAAGAAGAAATAATTTGCCTAAACATGATGAACATGTATGTGAAATAAAGTATTATTTAATGAATTCGAATGTAGTTAGTGGCTACATTTGATTAAATCGAATAATTTGAACAGTATTGTGTTTGTTGCCAATATTGTCATTTTATTTAAATAAATATATACGAGAATGAAAATAATTGATCATGATAAATATGATTAAAAATGTGAGAAATAATTTAATAATGTCTAAACATGTATTTGTTTTGTTTGGGTGCATAACATCTTTTTATTCAATCAATTGTATTAAATTTGCAATTTATTTTGCAATTTATTCAATTTATTTTATGCATGCGTACGGTTGAAGTATGGGCCTAGGATATGTTGAGACGGTTAGCGGGTTGTAGTAGTCGAGCAAGTTGAACTAAATTTCTTTTATTCTATTCGTTCCAGTTGTTCTGAAATTTTGCTTTGACCGTAATTTTTAAATTCGCATACTTGGTATTTGGATCTTATAGATTTAAGTCAAGGCTTTGCATCCGCCGAAGTTTGATCGTGCTTTCCGTTTTTTTTTTCCGAAGTAGATACCGTGTTTGATTTAGATCCACTGCAGCGTTTAAGGTGAGTATTTCTCACCAGACATATGTACATATATTTTGTGAATTATCGCAAGTGTATGTGTAAAAATTTTATTTAAATATTATCTGTCTGTAGTATAACGTAGAATGATGAATCCCATTTAAATTGACACCTCATCAGTTATTATCTGTTGTATTATTTCTGCAGTTATATTATATTATTGTTTATTTACTGCTTAAATCACCACTGCAAGTTCCCTGTTAAATTTAGATTGTTGTGGGCTGAAATGATAGGCCTAAATGATGATTACTGTGCTATTATTATGTTAACTGTTTAACTGTTAACTTGGGATTGCGGGTTTGAAATGATAGAACCCGGGGTTTGTAAATTACGGATTGAAATGATATAAATCCGTATCACTTGACCTAGGCTAGAAAACTATATACAGGCCCGTGGTCCTTATAATATTTTCTGAAATATTTAAAATTATTTTGGAAGTTAAATATTTGATTTAATATCTTTAAAGGATTTTATATTGATTTTGAATGAGTTATAAATGTTAATAAATAAATAAATAAATATTTGAATAAAATTTTGGAATATAACTTATTTTGGAAATTCTGGATTTTTGAAAGGATAAGATTTCAGTTAAGAAATATATATATAAGTTATATTTGGAAATATTTATTAAGTTAAACAATCTACTAAAGCATTTAAATGCTGTCTTTTGAAATTGGACTAGTTTTACCCGTAACTTTAGGTAGCATTTCCTAAGTGCTATAGAATCTGGAATTTGATTGTTTTGAAATTTAAGGAATTTGATAAATTATATTTATGTTTAAGTTTTGGAGACCTTTAAGATATGAGATTTATAACTGGATTTTTCTTAATAAATTTAAGATGAACATTCTAGTGTTAAGTAAATTTTGAAATTATTTAATGGCATAATTTTGGAGTTTTATCTATGGAATTTATGGGAATATTCAAGACGAAATAATAAACACTAATTTGTTGAAAGGAAAAAAAATCCAACCTTAGTTTTGAATATTAATACTCCAATTGGATATATATATAGGAATTGAAATGGTCTTGGGAACATGAAGTGATATTTAAATTATGGTTTAAAATAAAGAAATATATTTGTAAAGCTATGTAAATTATCTTCTTTACAAAGTAACCATAAAGTTAAACCATTTATATCCAAACCATTTGTGTTTTGGGAGTTATGTTTTTTTAAAGAAAAATTTCCAATATATTATGGTTTAAAGGTATAATTCAAATATTTGGTTTCCAGATATTATAAATTTTAAGCAGTATGGTTTTGGAAAAGAATTATATTTGAATATAACGATATCATGTTGTTTTGGGTTTTAAATGATATCGTATTTATAGTTTTGAAATGGAAATGTTTATACTGGTTTTAAAGTATAAATTGTTTTTAAATGACCACGGGTTATAATAACGATGGGTTGGCAAAGAGACCGGGATCGGATATGGACATACTCTCTGTCGATACCGAAAACCACTTTGACCAACCGTGTACGCGGTGGAGATTCCAGAATGAAGTAGGTCGGTGGTGGCGTTTCCTGTAAGGTAAATACGTGGACCCGACTCCCGTGAGTTGGCATAAGGTGGCTAAAACAGGAGCAATTCCAGGCCAATGAGGTCATTCCTCTGATCGGACGCTCCTCTTCGATATTATACTATGATCTTGGATTGATTCAGTGGCCACTTCTATATTTTGATTTTGGGGGAGTTAGTTCGAGGTGGGCGGCAGCTGCGCGCTGCGCGTTACCATCAGCCTGGATAGCAATTGGTATATCTACCCTGGCATTGCCTAGTTGTGCCGTGTCACCTACCCTATCGCGCCTTGTACGAGTTTGGTTTTCTCCCGTAGCCCGTGTGGTATCCTCTAGTGGCTTCCCGATCAGGAGGGACTATGATATTGGATGGACTACTGGGACTATTACGTGTTAAGGGCTATATGGGTAACCCCTTAACGCTATTAAAAAGTAAGTTTATTTTATAAATAGACACTAGTATAATAGCGCAATATACTACATAGTAAATAGTTTGACGGATCCTTAGAGGATGGGCGGTCCCAAGCATCCTTTAAGTTACTTGCTCTATATTACAGTACACTTGAATTAGCTTACATTATATAAGTATGTATGTCCTGACTCGAGTGTTATGTTTTATTTTTACGCTCGGGTCAGCCTGAGTTGCAGCTTCAATTTCTTCTCCGTAGCTAGGACACTCAGTAGATCATTCGCGCTGCTGGAAGTTGTTTCAGCCTTTATCTTTTCTGGAATTCAAGACTTTGAAGACTCTATCTCTATTTATGTCTTAAAATTTGTATTGAGGATTATAGACAATGTAAGTTCTGTTTTGTTGAAGTTATATCAGTGGCTTCATGAACCACTAAATTTTTAATTTCCGCTGCGAGATTCTGATATCTGTGTATGTGATTCTGTGATCTATTTATTGTATATTCTGAGTTTTGCCAAATTTATTCTACAACGCAGTATTTTGAACAATTCAAGTCCGACAATGTGCGGATGCGAATGGTTGAAAATATTGGGACGTTACATTTGGTATCAGAGCTTTGGTTCTAGGCAAAACTTAGAATGTATGGTAAATTTGATTTACAGAATCACGTTCATTCGAGATTGAACCACTCTCTTTTCGAATTTTGGAACATTCCCTACGGTTCCAAAGCTCATTCGTATCCCTCACTTTTTCATCTGCTTTAGATTCTGGAGTATCTCATAACTCCACTTCGGATGATCTTTATTGTAAATTGGCGGTCTCGCCATTATTCTAATAAAGGGGTGAAACTCCTTTACCATTAGCATTGATTCACCGGAGATTTATATTTATCCTCGGTTTATATGCTAGTATCTTTGGTTATTCCAAATTCTATCTCTTCGGATCAAATGTAGATTTACCCCAACCACATCGATATGGCTCTTTAAGTCACGGATGACTAGGTCAAGGTTGTCCGCGACTTATATAGACTTACCCAGTTTCCTTATTCTGATTTTCTGATTTCAATTTATCTTGAATTCTATTTGATTTGAGTTCATCAAATTTGAGTCTCTATCCTGGTTTGAGAAGTTTATTCCTATATTTGAAATTAAAATCTAATATTATATATATGAGTATAATTTTCAAAATTTTATAATTAATTTAACTAGTTGTCAAGAGATAATAGTTTTGATTTTATTTATGGTGTTGTAAGCCATGTGTTTGTCTAATAAATAAGTGAATATAAAACAATGGTTATAAATTAATTTGGAAACAGAAATGAATTTAAAACTAAAACTTGAGAATTAAATTTCTGATGATTTCAAACCTTGTGTTTAAATTTTAAAAGGATGTAATAAGTATTTTTGTATAGAAATTTGTTTCCAAAGAAATTTTAAAATTAGTGCTTTTCTCTTTGTCACTGGAAAATAATTTCGGTGATGACTGCAGCATCATCGACATTCATTTTCGAGTTTCGAAGTGAAAAGACCATTCTGTAGTCTGGCTACAGTGTTTCCTTGAGATTTTAATTGATTTGAATTTCTAAAGTATGACTTAATATATATAGATATATAATTTAAATTTGATTTGACATATTAGGTATATATATTTAGTTATCTCTAAATGGTTTGAAGGGAATCAGGAATTTAATTCTTAAAGTTATCTTGAGGAAGGAAAATAAATATAATAACAAAAATTTGAATAAAAAGGTTCCAATTGGAGATAATTAAATTGAAAGTTTTATTTGTATAACACCCAATTTCATTTAATATAACTTACCTTGATTTTCAAAAGTTAACATGTAATTGGATAATATACAATATAAAAGGATTTTATGAGTGGTTATAATAAATATTATACACTTAAATTTTAGTTATAAAAGATTAATGGGGATAAATAAGGAAAAGGAATTTAAGGAATTTTATTCAAATGTCTTAATAATCAAATTAATTTAATATGGAGCCGTAAATCTAACCAAGAGATTTTAATAAAAGGTTATTTCCTGAAATGAATATGTTTGTGTAATAAACAAGGTATCTTTGAATAAGGAAAATATATTTGAAAGGGATATTTTTGGAGTAAGGATTATATATCTTCAAATCATAGTTTAATTGATGTCTAAATAAATAGTTAAGACGTATTCTAATATCACTAAATTTTGATAATTGAGAATTGGTTTTCAAATGGAAATTCAAGGGTAACTTATTGAAGGAATATCTTATTTATAAGATAAGTATTTTTAATAAAGTGTTAGGTTATTTGTTAAAATTCAGAGTTAAGTACATAATAAACTGATTAGGAATACTATTATATCTACTATAGCATATTATGAGTGCTGCTGTTTCTAAAAATAAAATGTTTTGGAAATTTTTTTATAAATGAACTTAGGAATATTTCAACCTTGAAATGAATATTGTTTGGCATTGAATTTAAAAGGTATAAATGAAGATTATTTTAAAGGTATTATGATTTTAGTAGCATGATTTCCAAATGATAATATTTATAAATTTAATGATTTCAAAGCATTATGATTGCAAATTTATTATCTTATTTGTTTTCAAACTATCTTTAAGTGTCCTTGGTTTCCCTATCTGCTACAGAATGAGGAGGCTATTGCTTATACCAGTCTATTTAGAAATCTTTTCTATAATCTTTAAAAATCTTTGTTACTCATCGGGGCCTGAGCACCGCTTACCACCCATAGACCGACGGTCGAACTGAAAAGAGTAAAACCGATTCTAGAAGATCTTCTTCGTGCTTCAAATCCGGAACTATTCGTTTAAAGTTCTTGTTTATCTAGCTTATCTTCCTTTGTTTCTTTTCTTTTGTTCCTTTTCGAGGACGAAAAGTTCTTAAGTGGGGGAGAGTGTAACAGCCCTAGTTTTTAGCTATTTATTTCTTTTAATTTTTTTGTTTTTAGGAATATAATTTATATAAATTGTGTTTACCAATATTGTTTAAATATTTAATTTAGAGAATTAAACTCGTTAATTTAATATGATTTTTGTAACTAAATTTAAGAAGAAGAAAAAAAAAGGAAATTTTTATAATGTATAATGAAGTGTGTGGTAACTAAATGTTTTGGATATTATCATAATATCTGTTGTTATACCCATTCCCTAAAAATAATGAAAAGGAGAAAATTTGTAACATATTAAAGTAGTTAATTAATTATGTTAATTTGGTAGGTTATGACATGCAAATCATGTTGGTGGAATATTCTCAATTTTGACATATTAATTATGTTAGCAGTGAACATTGTTAAGCAATTTAAAACAATGAAACTTACAATCAATTTATTTGATAAATCTACCTTATTCCTAGTTAGCAATTCAAAACTTGAATAAAGGCACATACGGATATTTTAAAATGGAGTTAATGACAATTAATAGATATTTCAAAAAGAAATTTATGACAATTAATAGAGAAATTAATTGTAAAATTTCAGTAGTTGACCAGAATTAATTTATTGAATAATTAATGCAAATTAATAAAATTGATGAAAGATAAATAAGTTAATTCTTTTGGTTAATGGCATGAGGACACGAGGTTAATCCCCATTTTGTAGGAGAAATCTGCCCGTGTAACCAGTCCGGCTACCAGTGCCTACAAAGCGGACGGATTAATGTGAGACGTCGCAGGATTGATAATTAACAAAAAGGGTTAATTAACTAATTAAGTTAGTAACCAAATTTGAGTATGTAATTAAAGGAGGATAATTAATTGGTAATATGGTAATTAATTGAAATCAATTAAGGAGGGTAATTAAAAGGGATAAGGTAATCAATTGAAATCAATTAAAGGCAATTAAAGGGGAATTAATTGATTAGAAGAATATGGAAATCAAATTTGCCTTCCTTTGCGCGTGACACAAAATTTTATTCTTTTAACATTTTGACATTTGCCTCTTACCATTTGTTTCTTGAGCATGTCACTGTATTCATTTATTCACGCAGCCTTATCCACAAAAATATCAACTCTTCCAATTGCCATTTTTCCTCTCACCTAAATTAAATGCATTCAAAATTTAATCTTGCCTATCTTTGCAAATTTTCGCATACCCATTATATCTCTCTGTTTCCACTGCGTTTGTTTTGCAATAAATAAATTTTTCGAACCATTGATCAAGTAAATATTTATGTAAGCATTTATTACTTTTGCCTTTTCAGTTAAAAGCTTTTTCATTGCTTACCATAAATCACGCAAGAGCTCAAGTTTTGCTTCCTCAATCAAATCTGTTCAAATTTGCAGTAACGCATGCTTTAAATTTAGATTATAACTGGTATAAATCACGCAAGCTATCTAAAAAAAAAAAAATCCAAAAGAGTGATATCGTTCAAACATAAAACTGGAAAGAGAAATCAACGCATGCATTTATCACAATTTTCGTGTAGCGTTCAAACAAGAAGAACTGGAAATAAATCTCTTGCCTAAACGCATGCACTCAAAAATCAACGCTTGCATTTATTTCTTACGTTTTCAAACCTGCCTATTTATCTCCCCTTTTTATTTCGCAAGTTTATCTATAAATACTTTGCCTCATTCACATAAGTTTTCATATCTCCTTGTTTGTCCCTCTCTGGTACAAGCTTCTATCAGGTAAATAATTTGCATTGTTTATTTCTTTGCTTCTTCCAATTTTCCTTCCTCCTTCTTGTGTTCTCTGATTTCCTTGCTCGGCTACTTCCCCATCATGCCGTGCCATTTATAAATACATATAGAACTTTGTTAGTAGTAGGCTGGAAGAAATGATATAAATTGATTGTAGGAAGCTAGACTATGGAATTAGTGTAGTTATGATGTAGTTAGTGGTATTGTGGATTTGGATAAGTGCAGTTTGAAGAGGAAGGCATAGAAAGAAAAAAAAAAAGAATTACAATTTAATAATGGAGAAGATAAATTGATAAGGAGAAAATGATATGAAATGTTGTTTAATTCAAATAAACAATATTGTATGAATAAATCTTGGGTGAATATAATAAAATGACATTTATTTCAATTTTTAATGGTTGAAATAAATTTAAGATGGTTAAAAATAAATTTAACTACTTATTTGAGAATTTGGGTGGATAAATATCAATGGATTGTATTTATTATGGTTAATAAAAGGATATTGGTGATGTATACCAATAATCACCTTTTAATGTTTAATAATAAAAGTAAAAGAAGAAATAATTTGCCTAAACATGATGAACATGTATGTGAAATAAAGTATTATTTAATGAATTCGAATGTAGTTAGTGGCTACATTTGATTAAATCGAATAATTTGAACAGTATTGTGTTTGTTGCCAATATTGTCATTTTATTTAAATAAATATATACGAGAATGAAAATAATTGATCATGATAAATATGATTAAAAATGTGAGAAATAATTTAATAATGTCTAAACATGTATTTGTTTTGTTTGGGTGCATAACATCTTTTTATTCAATCAATTGTATTAAATTTGCAATTTATTTTGCAATTTATTCAATTTATTTTATGCATGCGTACGGTTGAAGTATGGGCCTAGGATATGTTGAGACGGTTAGCGGGTTGTAGTAGTCGAGCAAGTTGAACTAAATTTCTTTTATTCTATTCGTTCCAGTTGTTCTGAAATTTTGCTTTGACCGTAATTTTTAAATTCGCATACTTGGTATTTGGATCTTATAGATTTAAGTCAAGGCTTTGCATCCGCCGAAGTTTGATCGTGCTTTCCGTTTTTTTTTTCCGAAGTAGATACCGTGTTTGATTTAGATCCACTGCAGCGTTTAAGGTGAGTATTTCTCACCAGACATATGTACATATATTTTGTGAATTATCGCAAGTGTATGTGTAAAAATTTTATTTAAATATTATCTGTCTGTAGTATAACGTAGAATGATGAATCCCATTTAAATTGACACCTCATCAGTTATTATCTGTTGTATTATTTCTGCAGTTATATTATATTATTGTTTATTTACTGCTTAAATCACCACTGCAAGTTCCCTGTTAAATTTAGATTGTTGTGGGCTGAAATGATAGGCCTAAATGATGATTACTGTGCTATTATTATGTTAACTGTTTAACTGTTAACTTGGGATTGCGGGTTTGAAATGATAGAACCCGGGGTTTGTAAATTACGGATTGAAATGATATAAATCCGTATCACTTGACCTAGGCTAGAAAACTATATACAGGCCCGTGGTCCTTATAATATTTTCTGAAATATTTAAAATTATTTTGGAAGTTAAATATTTGATTTAATATCTTTAAAGGATTTTATATTGATTTTGAATGAGTTATAAATGTTAATAAATAAATAAATAAATATTTGAATAAAATTTTGGAATATAACTTATTTTGGAAATTCTGGATTTTTGAAAGGATAAGATTTCAGTTAAGAAATATATATATAAGTTATATTTGGAAATATTTATTAAGTTAAACAATCTACTAAAGCATTTAAATGCTGTCTTTTGAAATTGGACTAGTTTTACCCGTAACTTTAGGTAGCATTTCCTAAGTGCTATAGAATCTGGAATTTGATTGTTTTGAAATTTAAGGAATTTGATAAATTATATTTATGTTTAAGTTTTGGAGACCTTTAAGATATGAGATTTATAACTGGATTTTTCTTAATAAATTTAAGATGAACATTCTAGTGTTAAGTAAATTTTGAAATTATTTAATGGCATAATTTTGGAGTTTTATCTATGGAATTTATGGGAATATTCAAGACGAAATAATAAACACTAATTTGTTGAAAGGAAAAAAAATCCAACCTTAGTTTTGAATATTAATACTCCAATTGGATATATATATAGGAATTGAAATGGTCTTGGGAACATGAAGTGATATTTAAATTATGGTTTAAAATAAAGAAATATATTTGTAAAGCTATGTAAATTATCTTCTTTACAAAGTAACCATAAAGTTAAACCATTTATATCCAAACCATTTGTGTTTTGGGAGTTATGTTTTTTTAAAGAAAAATTTCCAATATATTATGGTTTAAAGGTATAATTCAAATATTTGGTTTCCAGATATTATAAATTTTAAGCAGTATGGTTTTGGAAAAGAATTATATTTGAATATAACGATATCATGTTGTTTTGGGTTTTAAATGATATCGTATTTATAGTTTTGAAATGGAAATGTTTATACTGGTTTTAAAGTATAAATTGTTTTTAAATGACCACGGGTTATAATAACGATGGGTTGGCAAAGAGACCGGGATCGGATATGGACATACTCTCTGTCGATACCGAAAACCACTTTGACCAACCGTGTACGCGGTGGAGATTCCAGAATGAAGTAGGTCGGTGGTGGCGTTTCCTGTAAGGTAAATACGTGGACCCGACTCCCGTGAGTTGGCATAAGGTGGCTAAAACAGGAGCAATTCCAGGCCAATGAGGTCATTCCTCTGATCGGACGCTCCTCTTCGATATTATACTATGATCTTGGATTGATTCAGTGGCCACTTCTATATTTTGATTTTGGGGGAGTTAGTTCGAGGTGGGCGGCAGCTGCGCGCTGCGCGTTACCATCAGCCTGGATAGCAATTGGTATATCTACCCTGGCATTGCCTAGTTGTGCCGTGTCACCTACCCTATCGCGCCTTGTACGAGTTTGGTTTTCTCCCGTAGCCCGTGTGGTATCCTCTAGTGGCTTCCCGATCAGGAGGGACTATGATATTGGATGGACTACTGGGACTATTACGTGTTAAGGGCTATATGGGTAACCCCTTAACGCTATTAAAAAGTAAGTTTATTTTATAAATAGACACTAGTATAATAGCACAATATACTACATAGTAAATAGTTTGACGGATCCTTAGAGGATGGGCGGTCCCAAGCATCCTTTAAGTTACTTGCTCTATATTACAGTACACTTGAATTAGCTTACATTATATAAGTATGTATGTCCTGACTCGAGTGTTATGTTTTATTTTTACGCTCGGGTCAGCCTGAGTTGCAGCTTCAATTTCTTCTCCGTAGCTAGGACACTCAGTAGATCATTCGCGCTGCTGGAAGTTGTTTCAGCCTTTATCTTTTCTGGAATTCAAGACTTTGAAGACTCTATCTCTATTTATGTCTTAAAATTTGTATTGAGGATTATAGACAATGTAAGTTCTGTTTTGTTGAAGTTATATCAGTGGCTTCATGAACCACTAAATTTTTAATTTCCGCTGCGAGATTCTGATATCTGTGTATGTGATTCTGTGATCTATTTATTGTATATTCTGAGTTTTGCCAAATTTATTCTACAACGCAGTATTTTGAACAATTCAAGTCCGACAATGTGCGGATGCGAATGGTTGAAAATATTGGGACGTTACAAATGCTTTTTAACATCGGTTTGGAGGGAGAGAAATGCTCGGTTATTTGATAATGCAAACGCAAAAAATGACAGCAGCTTCAAAAGTTGGGTTTTGAGTGAAATTAGGGTTTGTGTGGGCCAACTGACTTATGCAATTGATCCTGGAATACGTGTTTCTCTTCTCTATAGCTTGTAATCGATGTCTTCTTTTGCTTTTGTTTGTTGTTGTTTGTTTTCCCCCTGTGCTTGCTGCGCCAAGTGTTCCCCGTTTTTCCATCTTCCTTGTGTTTGTTTGTCGTTCTTATTGGTGTAGCAATATATGGTCGAGGTCCATTTAACCTCGTCGGCCTTGCCAAAAAAAAAAGGTCAGATTGTTGTAGTGATGTCTGGTATTTCATCAACGTCAAGAGATCTTCCAATTAAACTTGCTCACTTGCTATTGGATCAAATGTTCCAAAGAGCTAGTTTAGGTAATTAAATTTGATCCAAATAGGATAAGATGTAAGCGTAGCTCTTTCAAAATTGAAATCAACTTCCCATTTCCTTATGAAAATCAACCTAATATCAATGACCACGGACCTCCTTTAAGAATGTATTCATAATCATCTTCACCTTCAATTTTAATCAAATAAAATATGCTATCTATAGGAATTACATCCCATGCACTCTTAGGGTTCCAAGCTCTCTTGATGTAGGCAATGAAATATACAAAGTATGATCTTTTTCCTTCCATATTGGTATAAATCGAGTTCTTCCACATGGTGTTATCTTCTTTATAGTCCTCATCGTCGATCATCTGATAAGACTCCTTACCATCAGAAATCAGTTCATAGAAATCAACTTTGCCCTTAATTTCAATCTTATTGCCTAAGGACTCAACACATGATTTAGGGTTAGTGTCAAAAGCAATGTTCTTAGGTTTATTGCTCTACTTAACAGCCTCCACAAAAGTCTATTTCTCCCTCCTTCAAGTCACTGTCATCACCAATATCTTTCTGGCCAAGGGTTTTGAGAAGTGTTTTTGAGTTTGCCATTTTATTTACATGCATTTTATATTCTATTATATATATATATATTTAAAATCATATTTTTAAAGGCTTTTAAATTAATAATTAATATTTGAAAATTAAAATGTTGAATCAGTTGACTCCTTGAATATGTTTCTAAAACTTCGAGACAGAGCTATCAGACTGAAGTGCCTACCATTTACATACTAAATTTTTTAAATTTGTATTCTAATTATTTAGAAATGTGGAGGATGATGTTGGGTATAGTCGGCCATAAATAGATGAAGGAGGAGTGAAAATGAGAGAGTAGAAATATTAAGGTTGATGACATTTAGATAACCAAGGGTTAAAGGAGTTAAAAATGGATCATGGATCCACTATTTCTTCTTGCTATTTTAAACCATTATGAATCCTATTCAATACTATTCTCCTACACCTATGGCAGGAATTCTTTGTTCATATTTGGGCCTCCAAACTACTACAACCTCGATTAAATAAATACACATTGAAATAAAATTTAAATGCACATCGATATCGTCTACCGTACATGTAAATAAAACTTTTATATACACTCTATTTCCAACACAGATAAAATAAAATTTCAGAATTAATAGTTCACAAATATTAATTTATTTGATTAATTTATAACAATTATAAATAATTAAATCAGGTGGTGGTTAAAGTATTCAACATTTAGATCATGTGACTCTTAGGTGTAAATTTGTTCAACGATTAATATTGAACAATTGGAATATTAACGTTCACATGTCATCTTAACTAGTGGTGTAGGATTACGACCAAATTTATCACTTACATAACTTTTGTAAATTCAGTTTTACTTATTTTAAGCATTACCTGGTAGTGACAATTATTTAGACCAATTCTCTTCGTCAAAACTATATCATATTAGGACTTATAGAATTTGATAACGGTCAAAGTTTCAATATCATGCAGATTCAACTTTTATAGTCCAAACACAAGATCATTGGTTCAATAATAACAATTATTATTAATTGAACTACTATGGCCAGTGCTTTGACTTTGAATTGACTTTGGCTGACTGTGATACTAATCTCGTATGGTCATGGTGATTAATCTTCTATTGAATAGTGTTTCATTTCTAGTGCTTCCACCTAACCAGCTATAGTTATTCCATGGATGTCATGCCATGATTCAACTATTATCAAAGTGGAGTTTCCACGTTGAAGCTCGACAATGTTCTCAAGTCGAGAGAATTACGTAATATTGTTACATCGACATTTTCTATGTGATCCTAGTTATATTTACTAATAAAAACTATCGAGTGGGTCATTCCATAGTTATCCAATAACTATCAGTATGTAACCTCTTAGTGTCCCCAGCATCTACGAGTAATACATTGCCTAACATTTGGAGAGCATTACGCATTCTAGTCTCAAAGGATGTATCAATATCCAATCTTGACACATCTTGAATAGGATATTGAAAACAATGTGTTTATTACATTTTGATAAATTACTCATGATTATAACATCTTGTAATTACTATCATAAAACACATCATTTATGGGTTTTCTGTTAAATATACTTTAATTAAACTATTGATTATAACATTTATATCAAGTATATAAAAAAAGAAAAACACCTTTTATTTCAAATAAGATTTTATTACAAAGCTTATAATTTATAACAAATTATGGATTTGCCCCTAAGGCTTACCCCTAACTCTATCAATATCCCACTTGCACTTAAAGATAATAACGAAATCTCAAACTTTTCCATTCGATCAGCTTGATAAGAACTGATCTAGTTAAACCCTTTGTGAATGGATATACTATATTGTTTTGATTATCTACTCTGTCAATTACCTCTCTCCGATGTTGATGAACCACCTTTATCATGTGGAACTAGTCAAAGTATGTTTCTCGACTTCTAATGAACTCTTATCATTACATTTTTATCATATAATAATAATGTAGTATTCTCAATACTTAGATTCACCGCTAGCTCAGTTAAAAATTTGTGAATTTATATTTATACATTGCTTTTACTGTGGCACTATTTAAGGTAATGTACTTAGCGTTTTCACCGATTAGCCATGATGTTTCATTTAGAATATTTTCTACTTAAAACTTCTAAACTAAGTTTTGAATACAAATATATTATTGATGTATTATACTCGATAGCACTTACGAAGTTCGAGTCGAACACTCCTTCATAAGGAATTTGTTGTTTTTTTAAACAATTCTCTAGTATTTTGTAAAATACTCAAGGACACTCTAAACTACCTTTAGCGATTTTAATTTGAATTTGATATTTTCTTCATGCATCAAGTATATAAGAAAATTACGATATTGTATAATACAACATGTATGATAATTCCTATTGCCAATCCATAAGGAATCCATCTTACATTTTCCATAATAAACATTTTAATAAGTTGTTTTTGCATATTTTTGGGACATTTTTAACATCCTTTTATACTTATTATAGAAGATATAATTTACAAATCTAATATCAAATATTAAACAATCAAACTAGAAATAATTTTAACATAAGTACATTGTTAACAATCAATTTTATGTCGTTTACTTATAGTTAAGAAATATCTATGTACCTTTTACTGTTCTTTCTTGTAAATATGCATTTTCTTTGCATTTTGATTAAAAGTCAAATTATTTGATATTTCTATCAAAACACTTGTTCAACTTTGATGCTCATCGAATGATACTTTCGTATCTTGTTGATGATATTTTTTGTCAACGTCGGAGTTATGATAGTGTCATGAGGAGCAATTATTGCCTGCTAATCACTAGGCTTAATGAAGGAAAATAAGTGGAAAATAGCATTTAAAGGTAAATGAGGTAAGCAGTAAAGTGGTTCGGCGAAGCATCTTACATCCATTATGAAAATCTCTTACTATATGGCTCTCTTACAAACACAAGAAGTTATAAGAGAATACTAAGAAAAAATGATGCGTGTAAGACTCATGAAGCTGCTAAGCTGAAGAAGCCGCTGTATCAGAAGATTTGAATGGAAGATCATATGTTCCAACATTTCGGGTCCCAACCTTACGGATCGTAAACCAATCGGGTCCCAATCTATTGGGTCCAACCAATCGGGTCCTAACCAGCCAAGTCCAATCTACCTGGTCAACCCCCATTTGAAGTGGCCGTGCATGAGGTTCTTATAGTAGTTGAACTAATGCTTTTACAACTAAGATCTTGCTATAAAACAAACGTGAAGCGCGCTTGGCCATTAATCTAGCTGAACAGACTCGATGAGAGACAAACGATAAAAGAAATAAATGCATGGCTGAGACAAAGGTCAATCAAGGAAATGTTCTAGGACCATGCTTTTCCATGCTCTACATTAAATGAACTTGTACTTACAGTATGCTTATGGAAGATGGAACATGCTTCTTGTCATAAGTAGACACACCTAGTTATACCTCTTGTTGCTTAGCCTTCACATGCTTAAGAGGCAAGACAGCCGAGCTGTCTGAACACCGATCCAGGTGAGATGAGACAGAATGCAAATCGTGGGTGGCAATTGTGACGCCCCATCTCTATACCCATGCTAGCCAAGGACACTACGGTGTAATGCCGTCAACTAGCATGGAGAATAAGGCTGTTGAGAAGAAACCATCCGTGTGATGGCTTTGTGTGAGCACGAATGTGCCAGATAAAATATAACAAATCCGACATGCCGACACAAACTCAAAGCTACAACACAGTGGCTATAATATCTTCGGAAACAAACAAAGAAATAAACATAACATAAATCGGTCACAGATAATTCATATCACAAAAGCGGAAAAAGATATGAATATATAACACATGAAAGTGTATATCAGAGTAGTGGTCAAACAAGATCCACAATATCACAAAAATGAATAGTTACAAGTGCAACACAAAAGAATAAGTATACATCAATAAGTCTATATCTCAAATGTATACAACCAAAAACTACTAATCTAAGCAGTTAGCCAAAAGTCAGGATAATAATCCCAGATGAGAAGTCAAGCAGAAGCACCTGTAACATCTCGGTCTGACCAGAGTATTATTTAATAAGAAAAATAATAAACGGATTAGTCTAACTATAAATATCAGATGAAATTATATAGAATAAGAGATATGACAAAAACATATAATAACTATAATGCCATACTATGATAAGTATGTAACTGAAAATCAACTAGAGATTAATCAATATCACAAGAATCTTCTCAAAGATCGAAAGAATGTCATGCTCTTTATTTTTATTCACCAAACCATAAATATTGACAATTATGTCAATGCCAATCACAAAAGTTAATGACATACAAATTCACCAATGCATAAATATTGATAAAACTTATCAATAAAACTCACTAAAATTGGTGAAACACAAATTCTAGAAATCATCAATGGAATTCCAGAAATCACAAAAAGGGAGAGGCCTATCACAAAATGGGAGCATGAGAACTCACCAATACGTGTATCATAAAACGGAACGCTATTCCATGGTTGCTAACCATTGATTTTTGAGCCGAGGCTCCACTAAAACGGCTCGAAGACCATGAGCCGAAGCTCCACTAAAACGGTCCGAAGACCATGGGTCACTACACCACCAAATTGAGCCGAAGCTCCACAGAAACGAGGTTTAGTCTCCTCGCAGACAAAGAGACATCGCACATTGCTAGTCTAAATCACAAAAATGATCATCATCGATCATCAAGAAGTGTCAATTACATTAAGCTAGTAAATATATGAGCTTAGCTTTATGTCCCATAACCACTAGCTTAACTTAAATATTTACGAACAAATGGTAGATCTCCACTCAAAAATTGTCACAAGAGATATAATCGAACAAGTCCAAGAATCAACCGATGAAGTAAATGCAAGCGTTTCATACCACTTGTTTTACTAAGCCGTTTAATTAGATTTCTCATACGAGTGACGGTTTGAGAAAACGAGCCTTGTAATAAAATCGTGTTGAAATAGTTTTAAATGGAGAAGTTTTGATATTTACTACTAGTATAGAAAACCTTTATATTTTTAAAGTGACAAATCACAAAAATGATTGTAGAAACAATCAATCACTAAAATTCACATACGAAGACGCAAATTAATTCCAAAGAAATCGATATCAAATCCATCAAAATGGATATCTCCAAACATCCCAAAATAGAGGTTATCAAAGTTGAATAATTGATAGCATCATCAAGGAATCAAAACGAATCGATAAAAATTGGAATCATAAACAAAATAGGCAAAAATAGGCATAATAGGAAATTAGGAGCAGGTCAGTCGACTGGCTCAATGAGTTCAGTCGACTGAACTCAGTCCTGGAATATTCGCGGGATGTTGGTCAGTCGACTGGACTCAGTATGCCAGTCGACTGGACCAGAACCTGGGATGTGCTCAGGTAGCAGGTCAGTCGACAGGCCCGAAATTCCAGTCGACTAGAACCTGTTTCTTGCACTTCCAAGCCTATATAATTGAAGGCTAATTCCTAAATTGCAATCAATCGAGCAACGACACTAGGAGTTTACGCGGATCAGCTACCTAACCCTATAGGCTCTTTGATGCATCACCGAAAGCATGTTCAAACAACAAAGCTATGATTTTTGAAGATTTGAACTCAAAACACCAAAAATTGGAATATTCACAAAACCAATCCAAGTCAAAATCAAATGCACATGAATAAGTGTTAGGAATTCATACCTAACAATCATAGATAGTTATAAACATAGATGTGAGATAAAAATCTCACCTTTTCACAAAAATAAGGAAGGAGAAGCTTGAAAGCAAAGGAAGAATCAACCACACTTCAACACAACCCAAATGAGCTTGAACCGAAGCTCAAAAGAAGAACATTCCCAAAGTTAGGTTTAGGAATCCTGAAATTGAAAGGAGAATGAGTTGGAGAAGAAGAAGATGATGCTTACCAATAGCTTCTCTTTGGATTTGGAGCTAGAACTTGATTTGCAAATGAAAACTAGGGCTTGGAGTTTTAATTTCCCATTCCTCTCTCCATTGTTGCTAAAGCTTGAGTATTAGGAAATAGAAATGATGTAATGAAGAGAAGATGGGTGAAGCTTGGGTCTAATGGGCTGAAACAAAACCAAAGCCCTAAGTGAAAAAGTAGAAAAATTCCACTAACTTCAAACATATCAAAGTTTATACTCAAAAAGATCGCAAACATCATTTTGAACTCAATGGGGGTGGTCTCGAGTCCTAATTCGACCGTTTGCAAAAAGTAGATTCTCGGACTAAAATCCGACTAACGATGAAATATTTAAATAAAATATTTAAATACTCAATCGAAAAATATGCGGGTTGTTACAGACTACCCTCCTTAAAGAAATTGCGTCCTCGCAATATTTAAGAAGAAAACATAACGTAACAACCATAAATGCATATTCAACACAAAAGAAATTTGAAATAAAAAGTTCACCTCAAAGAGTACGAAAAAGTAAGTTCGGATGTGATCGCTCGATGAATTCTCTGGATTCCCAAGAACAATCCTTAGGATTTGAGGACCATTGAACTTTCATAAGAGGGACATCCTTATTTCGAAGGCGTTTGACCTCCGAAGTAATAATACGAATAGGACGTTGCTCGTAAGTTAAATTAGACTAAACTTCAATTTCTTCCACAACACCGGGCTCAAGAATAGAATCGGAATCTCGAAGGCATTTCCGTAATTGAGAAATGTGAAACATGTCATGAATAGCAGAAAATTGAGCCGGTAATAAGAGGCGATAAGCCACAGAACCAATACGTTCGGTGATGGGAAATGGACCAATATATCGTGGTGCTAACTTTCCTGATCGACTGAAATGCACGACACCCTTCATAGGTGAAACACAAACAAACACAAAATCTCCCACAGAAAATTCTAATTTCCTTCTTCGGTTATCGACATAGGATTTTTGTCTACTCTGGGCTTCTTTCATCCTATGACGAATAAGGTCAATCTTTTCTGTGGAATCACGAATAAAATCTGGACCTAAAACCAGCTTCTCACCGGCCTCAAGCTAACAAGAAGGAGATCGACATGGCCTTTCATAGAGTGCCTCAAAAGGTGCCATACCAATACTAGATTGGAAGCTATTATTATAGGAAAACTCAACAAGAGAAATATGATCTTCCCAACTTCCACTAAAATCAAGAACACATGCATCAAGAAGATCTTCAAAAGTTTGATTCACACGCTCGGCTTGTTCATCGGACTGGGGATGATAAGCGATGCTAAAATTAAGCTTCGTTCCCAAAGCTTTTTGAAGAATCTTCCAAAATCCACTAGTAAACAATGGATCACGATCACTAACAATAGAAGTAGGAACTCCGTGTAATTTAACAATCTCTTTAATAAAGAGTTTGGCCAAAAGGGAACGGTCCGGTTAGACCGAACGGGAATAAAATGAGCGGATTTAGTAAGTCTGTCAACTATCACCCATAAGCTATCATGACCCGAACGAGAACGGGGAAGGCCGTCAATAAAATCCATGGAAATTCGATCCCACTTCCAAATTGGAATTTCTAAAGGTTGCAATAACCTACTGTGCCTTTGATGCTCGGCCTTGACAAGTTAGCAAGTCATGCAACACTTAACAAAGTTAGCAATATCGGATTTCATTCCCTCCCAATAATAAAGTCGCTTCATGTCCGCGTACATTTTACTACTACCGGGATGAATGGTAAATTTAGAATGATGAGAATCTTCTAAAATATCTTTACGAAGATCACTAATATTTGGCACGATAAGTCTATCAAATTTTCGAATATCGCCACGAGAATCAATATCAAAGTCTTTCAAACCTTCAATATCAATTTTATTCTTAAAATTTTGGCCAAGAAGAGCCAATTCGGGATCTAGCTTTTGAGCTTCAAGAATGCGGTCTAAAAGAGAAGGATGAGCCTCAAGGCTACATAAAACAAGAGATGAACATAAATTGGATACACGATCTCTAATCTCACAAGTGGATAAAACTCTAAGATCATTCCATTCGGATATCATCATAGAAATAATCGCTTGTTGCTTGCGACTAATTGCATCGGCAACACGATTTCCCTTTCCGGGTGTATAAAGAATATGAAGATCATAAGATCCAAGGAACTCGAGCCAACGTTGTTGATGCAAATTAAGTTCCTTTTGAGAAAATAAATATTTCAAAGATTTATGATCGGTGTAAAGAATAAATGTGACGACCCGCCCTTCTACTACCAGAAAGACGTTTCATCATTAAGAAAAGAAAGGGATGAGAAAAAAGAAAAGATAGAGAAGAAAGAACAACAACATCAGAATCTCATAGCGGAACGGAACAAAATATAATATATCACATAAATAATACATAGTTTGTACATATATCAGAGTTATACAATATCAATACATATGACAATCATACATACATCACATACTAGACAGTTATAAACACCTGTCTAGTTAATACAACTCAATACAATACGACTCAAACAATATGACTCAGAGATACCCACACAGCGGAACTATATATATATCTACAACGCTGAAGCCTCCTGCTCCATTGCTCCTCCAGAATTCGTCAAAACTAACCTGAATCCCTTGACTACCCGTAAAAATTTGGGTACCCGAGAGTTTATGAAAAACAAAAATAAACTCCGGGTCAGGCATGGGTCTGGTATGAGTAAACGGGTTAAAGTTGTTTAACTTTGAAAAACATTTGAAAATAAAGGTATCACGTAAGACTCCCCACAAATAAATACGGGTAAGTTTTTACCTTACGCTAACCAAAACATTTCATAGGAAATCCAATGATATTATAATAGTGTCTAGGGTTTTCAAGTAAAATACAGAAATAGCTGAAATGCTTACATCTCACATTTCAACATAGTTGGGCACAATCAAATCGTACGGCGCTTATTGGAAATTGGATTCCATACAATGGCAGGGCTACCGGGGTACCGCCCGTCACAGTACGGGGCCTAGATCACCGTACCGAGGATTACTCCCTTCATCCCCTGCAACACAAGGCCGGAACCATTCCTTACTGAACAGTCCCGAACAAGATAAACCCCGCGGTTCTAGCTAGCAAACCGCCCACACAGCCGAAATATAAAAGGGACATCTAGACAGGGGTAATATCTTGTCCTGCTTGGGCATGACCCACCTAACCTTGCTGCATCTCCCCTGTTTTAGCCATTCCCGGTTGATGAGGCTTGAGGCTGCGATTACCTTTAAAGAACATATCACTTAGAATGCTCATCGTCCGCCTGACGATGTGCTGAAAGCATTCAATCCATACAAGTTCGTTCCGGGTTCGAACGAAACCGAAGGCATTATCTCGTCACACTCGTTTTGGAATCACCCTCAGAGTCAACGACGATAACCCTTGCATTTTGAAAGCACCATCTCGATCTTCATTTCAGGATTCACGACCTAACGTTTAAATTGGATCGATGTGGTTTTTGGAGAATCAAAATTGATTATTCCGATCCCGGTCTCATCTAATCCAATCGCCATTTTAAGGGCCAAGTCGTCTAATTAACTTAAACAATAAATAATTTAAATTCATCAATTAAATTAACATAACATTTATCACAGATAAAGCATATACAAGCATCATAGATATAACATAGCATATCACAGAGTAACATAAAATATCATCACATAAATATCACTATTAGATATTCAATCACAACAGCTCATAAGCAGTCACCTTTAAGTCCTATTTGTAATTAATTCTGTTCAGAATTATTACCTGAGAGTTAAACACTTAACTCTGTTTAATTAATTATTAATCAACGATTAATTATCTATTTCAGTTCAAACCATCGAATTAATGGTTTCTTAATTAATCATTAAGTCTAAATTACGCAATTATTCTATACTATTAATAAATTACTTCCTCAATCAAGTGATTTTAACTATCATTACTTAATTAATCGTTTTCTTGATCATTAGTTAATATTTTAATTATCTATCAATAAAACTTAATTATCCAATTATTATCTGCTAATTGCTTAATTAGTTAATTCTAAATCAAACTACTCTATCAATTCATAATCCAATTTACTAGATTAACTAACTATTAATTCATTTATTAACTTAAGTAGTTGATTTCAATTATTTGTTTACTTACACCCCATCACTAACTGTGTATGAATTATTCTTAATTACCCAACCACTAATCATTTATTTATCACAAAATGGTTACATAACCCAAACTCTATTTAAGTTTTCAAATGTTAAATCGTTCTTAATTACTTTCGAAAATAATCTATTAATATCAACCATTTAACTCAATTAACGTTTAAACGTTCTCTTTTCTTATATTTTGAAAATCAACTTTTAGTGTTAACTGCAAACTTTAATTACTAGTTAACTTATATTTCTTAATTAAAATGATGATTTAAGAGTTTAAGAAAGTCGTTAAACTTTTGACTATGATCATTAAAATTTGGACTAATCTTAGCTTAATCCCCTTTTTACACAATTTCTAAGCTCAAACGTTAAAACAAATTTGGAAAAAAACAAACAAAAGAATGATTCTCAACTACAACCTACCCGCAACTTCCCAGGTAAAAACCCGAGTCATCCCCTGCATTTACTCGGGGGTTACTTCGAGTTCCATACGCGCAAAACTCCATGAGACTCCCCTGAACATCTTCTTCTCCTTCAATATGTTTTTTTTTTTAAAGTGACTGTTATTAAACGAACTGCAGTAACCCACTCACATAAACGACCCACTCTCGAACGTGACAAACTCGAAGGAAAGCCCAAAATCACGCGAGAATGACTCGAAGAAAGAAGACAGTCATACACTGACACGCAAACCCAACTCTCCCACGCCACTGTGCACGTGCACGGTGGTTAGCCGCACCTCTAGCGATCCTCGCCAGCGTCCACAAACCACAACTTCGCCCCTCACCTAAGATCGAAACCCAGAATTTCGACAAAGGGTCGAAATCAAAAAGTCACCTTAAACTTGAACTTGAAACACTATCGCCTCACCGAAACCACCAAAACCTGCAACCCCACATCGCCAGAGTCGAAGCCATGCCGCCTACACCAAGTCCTTCCCCTCTGCAACCATCTCTTCGAAGCTCGGAAAGCTCGGTCATACTAAGAAGCCAGAATCAAAAAATTACAGGGTACAGGAAAACTTTGGATTAAAAACCCTAAATTGTGTTTGTTCGTTTAATCCATGGATTAGAAAATTCGCTTAACATTTTTCTTGTATTAGTACTTCATCGACATAACCTCCTATCCAATTTAAGAATTTTAAATTTCTTGAATCAACTGAATTTAACAAAAATGCTTCTTTGATTCTCTTTCGATCTGCACCTTGCACACTTACTTAAAAATTCTCTTTCTTGTTTTAAAATTCATGAATTTCACTAAGTAATCAAATTATAAACTTGAATTAGACTTTTAAAATAATCGAATTATCAATCTGTTGTTAGATTTCCTGTAGAAAAATATTACAGATGTTAATATATATAGTTTTTTTTTTAAAGATAGTTTAAACTTCTCCTAAAAATCTTGAATCTAAATCTATATCTTCAGTTGGGTTTTGAAACTGAGATCTTTTCCACAATTCAGTAGATAAAACTCAAATTTGAATGCTCATTTACCCCTATAATTCATAGCAGAGAAGAAACATAAGCAGAGTAACAGATATACACAGACTCTTATAAAAATATGAAGCACATCCAAACTAAACTGTTAAAGATTCATGAGCCTATTTAATTAATTCAAACTTTAAAAAGAAAAACCTTTGTTTACTCACCTGCCTGTAAACAGAAAGTATAGATGTTTTTGAAACTTGGTTGCTTGGAGTTTAAAACTGCAACCTTGAATCTGTTTGTTTTAATTTGTATTCTAGTTGAATTTTGCTTCCTCTCCTTTTTCTTTCCTGCTTTTATTTTTCTCAGGTATCTTCTTAAGTTTATAAACGAACTAAATCAAAGATGAACAAATATAAAGGACACAGTGTACTACTTAAGGAAGGTTTTATCTAGTGAAGTTGTTTAGATATGAGCAGATTTTTACAAATATTAGGACCTGACAAAAATATGTGCTGAGAAGATAGCAAATTAATTGCTTGTTCCTTAATTAGTTTACACAATTTCCATTGTGTTTCGGCTGTGTATACATATAGTAGTATGAAGATATGTACTATCTTGCAGGTACATATTTGACTTATGTAAGAAGCTTTGAATAAAGACTTTTGTATGTACTATCTTGCAAATTAAATGCTTTTTCCCAGTTTGTTCGGTTTGATTTTTAAAAGCATATCTAGCTTTATATTACTTTGTCTTGGCTGAAGCTTATTCATTTATATATATATATATATGTGTGTGTGTGTGTGTGTGTGTGAGTTCAAAAGAGAGCAGCCTGATTTGATTTTTGGTGAGCATAACTATACATATAACTTTGTCTTGTATTTATGTTTGCTGTGTATATTTTGTATATATGCATGTTTACTTTATTTTATTTTTTATTCTGCATTGAACAGCTTTAAATTTCTATAAACAGATTTGTAATATATTTGCTTTGAACAAAACAAATGGCTGAGATGATAGCAAGTACATGTCTTGCTTCTTAATAGGTCTACACACTATAATTATATTTACACCATCATCATTTTGAAGTTAACTCAAGGCCTGTACATAACATTATATTTGTACATAAACATATATACTTGCAGGAAACTTGTTCTTAAAGGCTTGTAAGAGAAGATATGTTTATATTAGTTTACATATATTTAATGTTTTGCTGAATTTTGTATTTTGAAACAAAGATATTTGTACATGAATGTTGAAGTGGATACTTGTTTTCTTGCATTGCACATGTTTACACAGCAACTAGTTACTATCTTTGTTAAAGATCAATATTGTGCAAATGTATATATATAGGTTATGAAAATAATCTATCTTCTTTCTAAGCTCACCTTATATGATTCATGTAAAAATTTATAGTTGTAGTTTATATACTCCTTTAGTTTTATTTTATATTTGTATTTTAACTACCCATTATTAAGTTATATTAATGTGTTAAACTTATACTTAATATTATGTGTTTGACTTATATTTAATATTATGTGTTTGACTTATATTTAATATTATGTTTTAAATTTATAGAAATTGATTTTATTTAAAACAGTATCATCTGTATATATTTTTTATATTGTTAAACTTTGATTTTAGTGTAAACATTATTATCTATAGATAGTTCTATCAAATGTTAACAAAACAAAGTATTTTAATTAGATTATATAAGATAGATTTTTATTGGGAATATTATTGAAATACTTATTTCAATTTCCAAATCAATTTCCTTTTAACATTACAGTTTATATAAATAGATGGCAATATTTTCAAAATCATACTCATTTAAATATGAACAATTCATATTTTATATTTAATTAAATTAAACATTTATTAAAATAACAGGGGCCGAAATCCAGGGTCGTTACAATAAATTTTTCTCACAAAAGATAATGACGCTAAATACAAAGGGCGAAAACAATAGCCGCGGGTTCTAAATCATGAGTGGCATATCTAGTCTCGACTGGCTTCAATTGCCTAGAAGCATAAGCAATAACACGTTCTCTTTGCATAAGAATGGCACCCAAACCAACACCGACTACCATCGGTATAAACAATAAAATCTTGATTCCCCTCGGGAATAACAAGAATAGGAGCAACAGAAAGGAGTTCTTTTAGTTTTTGAAAAGAAGCTTCACATTTGTCCGACCAAATGTATTTAACACCTTTCTTTGTTAAGCTAGTAAGAGGCACGACAATTTTAGAAAAGCCTTTTATGAAACGGCGGTAATAACCTGCCAATCCAAGAAAACTACGGATCTCTGTCACACTCTCCGGTCTCTTCCAATTTTGAATCGCTTCAATCTTTGAAGGATCCACGGAAATTCTAGATTCGGAAATAATATGACCAAGAAACTTCACACGAGATTGCCAAAAGTAGCGTTTAGAAAATTTTACTTTCAATTGATTGCTCCTAAGAGTTTCCAACACAATCTGAAGATGCTTTTCATGCTCCTCCTCGGTTTTAGAATACACAAGAATATCATCAATAAAGATGAGAACAAATCGATCGAGGAAGTGGTTGAAAACTTTATTCATAAGGTCAACGAAATAAGCCGGAGCGTTCGTTAAACCAAAATGGCATAATAAGCCATTCATAAGATCCATAATGCATACGGAACGATGTCAAAGGAATGCTATCCTCTGCAATACGAAGCTGATGAAAACCAGTTGCTAAGTCTAATTGTGAAAAGACTCTAGCACCACTATTGAATAGATCATCAATCCGAGGTAAAGGATATTTATTCTTGATAGTAAGATCATTAAGCTTGCGGTAGTCAACGCAAATCCTAAGTGTACCATCGGATTTCTTCACGAAAATAGCCGAAGCTCCCCAAGGCGAGGAACTAGAGCGAATAAATTGCTTCGTGTCCAATTCGGATAATCGTTTGCGCACCTCCTCATTTTCGTTATTGGACATGCGATATGGAGGATGAGTGATAGGTTGAGCTCTAGGGATGAGATTAATTCTGAACTCAATTGCTCGTTTAGGTGGCAATCCTAAAACGGGCTCAAATATGTCGGAAAATTCACGAACAGCACGAATAAGAGAAATGAAATCTTCCTCATCATCATTGTCGTCACCATGAGGATTTAAAAAAAAATAAAGATGCAACTAAGTTGGAATCCGAATCTTTAAGATTAATAGAAATCTGCTTAACAGATTGAGGATGTCGAAGATGAATAGTCCGCTCAGGACATAGGATATGAGCTTCATAGCGGTTAAGCCAATCCATTCCCAAAATCATTCCAAAACTTAAGTAACGCATAACATGCAAATCGGCTCGGAAAGAAAAATCACACAAAATAATTTCGACATCTTTACACAATAAACTGATTGTTGCGGATCCACCAACCGGATTCGAAATTCTCAAAGAAGTCATTAAACACATAACATCCAAAGAAAGAGTATCAACAAGTTCTTTTGAAATAAAAGAGTGGGACGCACCCTATCAAAAAGAACTCGAATAGGTTGATCACGAAATATAATAATGCCATCAAGGATAGAATGAGAAATATCTTGACCATGAGAAGTGTTGCAAGGGGCTTGTGCAACATTTAACTTTCCCTCCTTCTTTCCTTGAAGTTTGGGACACGAAGATATATAATGGTCCGAGCTTTTGCAATAGCGACAAGCACGGGGCTTTGAACACTTATTCGCATAATGGTCCTTAGAATCTCAGTTGTAGCATTGCCCACCACTTGAGGTAGAAGTCTTAGTTGCCGGAAAGGCTTGCTTCCCTTTCTTATTGTTGGGATAAGGACCCTTGAACCTATTAGGCCTTTTCTTGTTGGTGAAGTTCAGTTTAGCACTCCCAACCTCAACATCACTTACTCTATTAGCCTCTTCAAGTCGAAGAGTGATATCAATGAGTTGATCAAAAGAAACTTATAATTTTAGAAGTAATGGCTTCTTGAGATTTTTATTCAAGCCATAGACAAATCTTTGGTTCTTCTTCGATGGGGTGTTTATGTACTCGACCCCGTATTTAGAAAGCGACTCGAAGGATGTGACATAATCTGCCACGGAGGATTCACCTTGAACAAGGTCTATAAAACGACGAGCCAATGTCACCTTCTCAGCTTCTGGCATAAACTTTAATTCGAATCGTTCTCGGAATTTCTCCCAAGTAAGATCTGTTTCATTAATTTCAGAAATCAGAAGCTCGTACCAGTCTAATGCTCTTTCTTAGAACATACTATAGGCCAACTGGATTCGGTGAAGATCAATAAGATTCATGCGTAAAAATATTCGATCGCATGACCTTAGCCAAGCCTGGACTTCAATAATGGTTTCAGAACCTTTAAATGGCTTTCACTCAAATTGGTATAATCGTTGCACAAACATGCAAATCCAGACTTAGGGTGAGTAGGCTCCGGATTAGAACCGGGTGCTTGAGCATTCTTTACTAGATCAAGAAGCTGCTGGACAGACATAAATACACCATCTTGGGGAGTAGCACTAGATTGACCGGCGCTGGGACGGCCAGGTCTAACCATTTCTCTTCATTAAGAAAGAAATAAGAAGAAGAAAAAGGTTATTCACAAAATGAATATCAAACAATGATGATTGTTAAAACAAGGAATCATAAAAGAAAACAGGATAGAACGGTTCGAAGACCTGAATAAAATCCTAAGGCACGACTCCTAAAATGGACTTAGGACGATGATCCTTGTCAAATTATTCTACATTTTTCCGAAGTTTGGCTCTGATACCAAGCTGTGATTCCCCACCTCTATACCCACGCTAGCCAAGGAAACTACGGTGTAATGCCGTCAACTAGCATAGAGAATAAGGCTGTTGAGGAGCGACCACCCGTGTGATGGCTTTGTGCGAGCACCGATAATGCAAGATAAAATATAACAAATCCGACATGCCGACACAAACTCAAAGCTACAACATAGTGGCTATAATATCTTCGGTAACAAACATAGAAATAAACATAACATAAATCGGTCACAGATAATTCATATCACAAAAGCGGAAAAAGATATGAATATATAACACATGAAAGTGTATATCAGAGTAGTGGTCAAACAAGATCCACAATATCACAAAAATGAATAGTTATAAGTGCAACACAAAAGAATAAGTATACATCAATGAGTCTATATCTCAAATGTATACAACCAAAAACTACTAATCTAAGTAGTTAGCTAAAAGTTAGGATAATAATCCCAGATGAGAAGTCAAGCAGAAGCACCTGTAACATCTCGGTCTAACCCGAGTATTATTTAATAAGAAAAATAATAAACGGATCAGTCTAACTATAAATATCAAATGAAATGATATAGAATAAGAGATATGACAAAAATGTATAATAACCATAATGCCATACTGTGATAAGTATGTAACTGAAAATCAACTAGAGATTAATCAATATCACAAGAATCTTCTCAAAGATCGAAAGAATGTCATACTCTTTACTTTGTTTCACCAAACCATAAATATTGACAATTATATCAATGCCAATCACAAAAGTTACTGACACACAAATTCACCAGTGCACAAACATTGATAAAACTTATCAATAAAAATCACTAAAATTGGTGAAACACAAATTCTAGAAATCATCAATGGAAATCCAGAAATCACAAAAAGGGGAGGCCTATCACAAAACGGGAGCATGAAAGCTCACCAATGCGTGTATCACAAAACGGAACGCTATTCCATGGTTGCTAACCATTGATTTTTGAGCCGAGGCTCCACTAAAACGGCCCGAAGACCATGAGCCGAAGCTCCACTAAAATGGTCCGAAGACCATGGGTCGCTACCCCACCAAATTGAGCCGAAGCTCCACAGAAATAGGGTTTAGTCTCCCTCGCAGACAAAGAGACATCGCACATTGCTAGTCTAAATCACAAAAATGATCATCATCGATCATCAAGAAGTGTCAATTACACTAAGCTAATAAATATATGAGCTTAGCTTCATGTCCCATAACCACTAGCTTAACTTAAATATTTACAAACAAATTGTAGATCTTCACTCAAAAATTGTCACAGGAGATTCAATGGAACAAGTCCAAGAATCAACCGACGAAGTAAATGCAAGAGTTTCATACCACTTGTTTTACTAAGCGTTTAATTAGATTTCTCATACGAGTGAGGTAAATGTTTGTATATGCTAGTAGATTGAAAAACGGTTTGAGAAAACGAGCCTTGTAATAAAATCGTGTTGAAATAGTTTTAAATGGAGGAGTTTTGATATTTACTACTAGTATAGAAAACCTTTATATTTTTAAAGTGACAAATCACAAAAATGATTGTAGAAACAATCAATCACTAAAATTCACGTACGAAGACGTGAATTAATTCCAAAAAAATCGATATCAAATCCATCAAAATGGATATCTCTAAAAATCCCAAAATAGAGGTCATCAAAGTTGAATAATTGATAGCATCATCAAGGAATCAAAATGAATCGATAAAAATTGGAATCATAAAAAAAATAGGAAAAAATAGGCATAATAGGCAATTAGGAGCAGGTCAGTCGATTGGCTCAATGAGTTCAGTTGACTGAACTCAGTCTCGGAATATTTACGGGATTTTGGTCAGTCGACTAGACTCAGTTTGCCAGTCGACTGGACCAGAACCTGGGATGTGCTCAGGTTGCAGGTCAGTCGACTGGCCCAAAATTCTAGTCGACTGGAACCTGTTTCCTGCACTTCCAAGCCTATGTAATTGAAGGCTAATTCCTTTCAAATTGCAATCAATCGAGCAACGGCACTAGGAGTTTATGCGGATCAGCTACCTAGCCCTATAGGCTCTTTGATGCATCACCAAAAGCATGTTCAAACAACAAAGCTATGATTTTTGAAGATTTGAACTCAAAACACCAAAAATTGGAATATTCACAAAACCAATCCAAGTCAAAATCAAACGCACATGAATAAGTGTTAGGAATTCATACCTAATAATCATAGATAGTTATAGACGTAGATGTGAGATAAAAAATCTCACCTTTTCAAAAAAATAAGGAAGGAGAAGCTTGAAAGCGAAGGAAGAATCAGCCACACTTCAACACAACCCAAATGAGCTTGAACCTAAGCTCAAAAGAAGAACATTCCCAAAGTTAGGTTTAGGAATTTCTGCAATTGAAAGGAGAATGAGTTGGAGAAGAAGAAGATGATGCTTACCAATAGCTTCTCTTGGGATTTGGAGCTAGAACTTGATTTGCAAATGAAAACTAGGGCTTGGAGTTTTAATTTTCCATTCCTCTCTCCATTGTTGCTAAAGCTTGAGTATTAGAAAATAGAAATGAAGCAATGAAAAGAAGAGGGGTGAAGCTTGGGTCTAATGGGCTGAAACAAAACCAAAGCCCTAAGTGAAAAAGTAGCAAAATTCCACTAACTCCAAACATATCAAAGTTTATACTCAAAAAGATCGCAAACGTCATTTTGAACTCAATGGGGGTGGTCTCGAGTCCTAATTCGACCGTTTGCAAAAAGTAGCTTCTCGGACTAAAATTCGACTAACGATGAAATATTTAAATAAAATATTTAAATACTCAATCGAAAAATATGCGGGTTGTTACAGCAATATTGAAGGTAGATCAATGATAGGCCACCCTAGAGAAAGTCTTAAGCTATGTCGGTCGGGAGATGGTTGAGGAATAGATGCTTGAGCAAGTGGGCTTGCTTGGAGTCGAGTTGTAAGTGGGCCAAAGAGAGAGTCAGTCAGCTAATGGGAGATGGGTCAGCCTAGGCTTGGGCCTTGTCTTGATGAGTGAGCTGGTCATTGGGGCTATTGCGTGGGGGAGGGGGGCATAGCCAGCAGAAGGCTTGACGTGCAACAGAGTGGGGAAGGCGATATGGGCCTAAGATTGGTTTGGTTATCATCTTACAAAGGAAACCCGCTTGTCCTGCCCCCGGTTATGGTTGGTTTGCAAGATGACTTAGACCCTGTCGACCTGGATTGTATCAGGCCAGGCTAAGATACATTGATTAATATGTCTTCTTACTTACAAAATGAATAACATTTTCCCCTTAAGTCCATGCCAATGAGCAAGCAAAGGCTTGTAAAATCATCAAAACTCCATCGATTAATGGTTTTGTTATGAAATTAATGCACTACCCACGTGGCAATGTACTGCTGGTTGCGGTAGTTGTGCTTCTCGAGACGTGGTAGTGAAATGTTTTTTCTCCCATGTACATGATGTAACACAACACTTATCACTCTTGAATGGTTGAGATCCTTTTTGCCTTATTAATCATAGCGGCTGTGATTTAAAGGAGAGGCATATAAATACCTGCCTCTTCTTCCCTTTGAGCTCATGGGACTATTGCCATGTAATTTCTTTAGCAAACTCAAATTTTGCATGGTTTTCTATTAGTAAAAACAGTTAACTTCATCTTCCTCTTCCATTGCTCTTAGGAACTTGGGTTTTTATTAAATTTAGTTAGGGTTAAAAGGAAGGAGACAACCCTCTGAGTGCATACCGTATTTGCGATTGTAGTCCGAACTGCTACTTGGGTTTATGCTTATTGAGATGGGTCTTGCTTTTGGTCTGGACTCATGCCCTTTGGCCAAAGTTATGGTGATGATCGAATGTCAGTCTCGGAGTAATAATCCATGTGAATTTAGGGTATTCATTACTTTGAAGCTTTGACATTCCCGACCTCACGCCAGTTTGGAAACTTCAATGCCTTGCTGGAAAGAGTAGTGGTTGTCACCTCTTCTTCTACTATGGCAAAGCCTTGATATACTCCTTAGAGAGGTTGCCTAGAAGCTTTCCAAGGTCTCTTGTGAGATCTGATATGGAATGCTTTAAATATGGTATCACACTCCATTTTTTAGTAAGTTCTTAATCTTTTAAAGTGTTGGAGGAGTGCCGTCAATGTAGCCAAAAGCAGTCTGGGAGGTGATAAGAGCATGGGTTGGCATGCCTCTAAAGAGTGCTTTTAAGCATGATTATCCTTCTCTCTCTCCTTTTCTTTTTTTCAGCTAGTTAGCGATGGAAAATATTTGTAAGCCTAGCCGTGGGGGAGGGGGAAGGGGGAGGGTGGAGGGCACTGTGCCCTATATTCTTTTGAACTAACTGAAGATATCTTTTGTTGCGAATTTTTTGTCTTTGATTATTATCTTTGATTGTTTAATTATAACTAGTAGGGTAATGTATCTTGGATAGCTAGCAATGCCCTTACACTTGATTGACCAATCTATTTCACTTGATAGGTTGGGCCAGTCGATGGACTCGAAAGCAAGCATTGACTGAGTAACTCGATCGTTCGTAAGGTGCCTCGATTGTTGTACGATAGTCGAGCTTTACTGTGTTATTCTATTGATGGGAAATCCTGGCATGAACTTGAGCACTAAGTGGCTCAAGATTCTTCTAGGTGACACAAGGTCAGGAGGAGTTCTTGTAATATTTTCAAAAAAGTTTCCTATTTAAGACATGCTACGTAGTAATATTATCATGCGACAGGCTAAACATGGGCATTGATAAGAGCCAAGTGCCGGCTAGGTACTATGTGGCATGTGGCATTGGCATTGAGTGGGAGAACATGTTGGCTTATCGGTTCTCATGAGTAATAAGAAGTCATGTGTACTCTGGTGGACGGTCTTGGCTCAAACTAGAGTGCATGGGGGCATGAAAGTTCTTCTAGGAAACACGTTGCCTATCAGTAGATGATTGTAGGTCCTGACTCATACTTAGGCACATGACTAGCTTGAACACTCATGTATAAGGGTGTGATATAATAGGTGTGATACAATGATGAGACGAGCAGCAAGCGTCATCACTCATAAGAATTTAGATATATAACTTGTAAAATGTGAATGCTTTTGAGGGGTCATGGCATGAACCTAAGCGTTGAATGGCTTAAAGGTTCTCTAAGGTCGCACGCTGCAATAAGTAATGATAGGAGATCTTGGTTCGAACCTAAAAGTTGAGGGGCATAAAGGTTCTTCAAGGTGGCACGCTGCAATAATTAGCTACGGTGGTTCTGGCTCGAACCTAAGCGTTGTGAGGCTTAAAGGTTCTATAGGTAAAATTCTTTAATAAGGAGTTATAGGTGGTACCGGCTGGAAGCTAAGCGTTGAGTGGCTTGAAATTTCTCCAAGGTGACACATTGTAATAAGGAGATACAAGCGATTCGGCCCGAAACAAAGCATTGAGTGGCTTGAGGTTCTTTTAGGCGATATGTAACTAAGAGGAGCTCTGCATTATATTCAGAATTTTTTTCCTATTTAAGACATGTTACATAGCAATATTTTCATGCGATGGGCCGAACCTAAGCATTTTTAACTAGCAATTGTCAACTAGGTACTAAGTGTTGGGTGGCATTAGCATTGAGTAGTAGCGTATATTGGCCCATAAGCGATGGGCAGTCATGTATAGAGTAGTAGATGGGCCTAGACCCGAACTTGGGCACATCGAGGATCGAGGGTTTATTTGTGACAATTCGCCTATCGATAAATGACTATATGTCCCAACTTGAATCGGGGTGCATGGCTAGCTCAAACACTCGTATAATTATAATACGAACAACAAGCACTGTTATTTACAAGAAAATAGTACATAAAAGTTGTAAAAAATGAAATTATTTTTGCATCGCTCTACTGTTGGGCGGTACTGGCATGAACCTAAGCATTGAGTAGCATGAAGGTTCTCCAGGGTGACACGCTGCAATGAGGAGTGATATGTGGTCTCGGCTCGAACCTAAACCCAAAAGGACTTGAAGGTTCTCTAGGGTGACACACTGCAATAAGGAGCTATGGGCAGTCCCGGCTTGAACCTAAGTGCTAAGAGGCTTGAAGGTTCTCTATGCTAACATTTTGTAATAAGAAGCAACATGCAGTCCTAGCTCAAACTTAAGCGTTGAGTGGCTTGAAGGTTCTCTAGGGTGACATGCTATAAGGAGCTACATGCAGTCCTGGCTCGAACCTAATTGCTGAATGGATTCAAGTTTCTCCAAGGTAACGCGCTGCAATAAGGAGTGACATGCGATCCCAGCTCGAACCTAAGCATAGAGGGGCTTGAAGATTTTTCAAATTGACACGCTGCAATAAGGATCTGGGCCTGGCTTATTTCTATTCGGGTACACTACAGATGTTAGACTTCAAATGTCACTCTCGGTAATAGCGTCGGTCCTGACAACAGTGCCCCGTCCTGTATAGGGAATGAGTGGCATAATGGGCGAATGGTACATATCGTTGCGGCTATGAATATTATCTTCGATGTGCCCTAGCACGAAGCGAAGAGAGGTCTCACTCACACTAATAGGGCAATAGGTAGTCCTTGAGCAAAAAATCTAATGCACGATGACTTAATCTTGCTGGATAGCTTGGTAGTTCCCAACTAAGGTATGAATTTTTGTTAATCCACCCTCAAGATAGTCGTTCGGATAGGAAGGGAGTGCTTACTCAGGTATTCTAGGGCGGCATAGGTTGGTAGTCCCTAAATGAGGTAATGAGCACATGATAACTCACCCTTGTTAGATAGCCTTGGCGAAAGTGTTGAACGATGCAGGCTCTACGGACTTCGATGCATTCTTTACAAGAGGTTACGGGTTCAGAAGTGAACTTGAGAAAGGCACTGATGGTAGAGTCTGAGCATCTTAAGTCATGTAGGATGGCATCTGGCTGCTTTCGGGCATTGTTCAAGGCATAAATGAATAAGAGAATTATTTGACGACTCGTAAGGAGGCTAGGCATTGATAGAAGTCCTGGGTCACTAGGATTTTTGTGTGGGAGTGCTTAGTGGGTGGTCAAGATTGCTAGGGGGTTACCCTACCCTTGGATTTCTCTATAAAGCAAGCTGACCAAAACATCTTTCTGGAGGCAGATATCTCAGTGGTTGGGAGTGGCCCTCACACAGGGTGCATATATCATTGTCATAATTTGGTAGATAGTACCAGCAATATGAGGAGATGAGCAGGAATGCACAGTGACTGCACACAACATGAAGCCAAACTTAGAAAGTTGGGGAAACTTCTTGGTGATTGGAGGAGGTGGTCAGCATTGTCAACCATTGTCATTGTCGATGCTGGATGTTGGGTACCGAACGTGGAAAGAGCTTGCACATAAGGCTACTAACCATAGGATTGGAGATTGGCCCTCCTTTTAGCGCTAGAATGTTAACAATACTTTTTATCAACCTCAAAGTTATGATAATGCATTATGTAGAACAAAGTTTACTTGCTAATCACTAGTCTTCAGATGGAAAATGAGTGGAAATAACACTAAAAGGTAAATGACATATGAGGTGAAGTGGTTTGATGAAGCTTCCTACATCCATTGTGAAGTTCTCTTGCTATACGGCTCTCTTACAATTACAAGGATTTACAAGAGAATAATAAGAAAAGATAATATGCCTAAGAATCATGATGCTGCTAATCTCATGGAGCTATTGTATGAGGATATTTGAGCATCAGATCATAGGTTCCAACATTTTAGGCCCCAACCTTCTGGATCCCCAACCAATTAAGTCCTAACCTATTAGGTCTAACCAATCGGGTCCCAACCAGCTAAGTCCAACCAACCGGGACTCAACCCTTTGAAGTGGCCAAGCATGAGGTTCTTATAATAGTTGAATTAATGCTCGAACGATGAAGATCATGCTGCAAAACAAGCATGAAGTGTACCTCACCGTTGATCTGGCCGAATAGACTTAATGAGAGACAACTAGGAAAAGAAAGGAATGCATGGTTGAGATGATCGACAGGAGAACTGTACTAGGGGCATACTCTGCCATGCTTTACATTAAATTTACCTGTACCTGCAGTATGCTTATGGAAAATGAATTTTTCTTCTTTTCAAAAGTAGGTACACCTAGTTGTCCCTCCTTTTGCTTTCCCCCCATGTGCCTAGGTAGTAGGACGAGCCAAGTTAGTCTAGCGAGACCATGAGGAGGATGGGAAATGGCAAGATACGAAGGCACACCGAGTCAGGTGAGACAAGATGGACTACAAGTCGTAGGTGGTGGTATCAAAGCTGGAATAATTACGGGTCACTTTTGAGACAGTCTAAAGCTATACTAGTCTAGAGATAGCTAACATAGAGATGCTTGAGCAAGCAGGATGGTCTAGAGCTGGGTTGTAAGCGGGATGGAGAGAGAGTCGATTGACAAATGAGAGATGGGTCAAGCTAGGCTTATGCCTTGTCTTGGCGGGTGATCTAGTCGTATGACTGTTGTGCTGGGAGGCTCGACTAGTAGAAGGTTGATGTGCAATTAAACAAAGGAGCTAATGCAAATCTAGGCTGGATTTACGTTATCATACATAGGAAACCCAGTAGTCTTGCCCCTAGTCATGGATGGGTTGCGAGTGATTGTACCCAATCGGCCCGAGCCAAACCAGGCCAGGCTAAGATACCTAGATTAGTCTACCATCTTACTTATGAAGAAATCGAGTAACATATCTAAAACCAACAAACTGTATGTCGCTCCCACTGACTTTGAGACACTTTGGCTATTATGTTCAAACAGTCTACTCTAAATCATTATTTAGAATTCTTTGTTCCAACACATATGTACCAAAACATAAATACATACAAGGCAATACATTTGTGAGTAATATTTGAATCAACTCGAGAACATTGAATGGTGAATCTATCACAACTAATTTCAATAATTGAAGTTTACAATTTTAGTCTTATCAATGTTGCTCACTGTATTCCAATTACATTAAGCTTTCTCCTAGAGAAACATTTAAAATCGATGGATCATATTCCTTCGGGTACAACTCTCATATTTTGATAATGTACATGGAATCTTTTTGGATTTATGCATCATATCATATGACGTAATCAATATTCTTAATGGTTAAAGGATTATATATTTTCGATATTGATAAGAAACTCATGTTTCTCTTCTATATGCGAGAATATTTATTAGATACTCTAATGCATTGTGTTTGTTTAGGTTTAGTTAATTTCATTTCATCCCACTTAATCAGTTTCACCTTTGGAGTATATCCAAAACCATTTTACTGCCACTAATTTCCAAAGGAAATTCTTGTGCTATAAAGTTGATATTTCTTGAAACAAATTATTTCTCAATGCAACGGAATATGTATTCATAAACATTTTTGAATTTCCTTACATATATATATATATATATATATATATAATTTTTTTAGTTTAAAAACTTATTTTCATAACATAAATTGGTCATCAAATGATGATCGTTTTCCTTTTGGGGTGGTCCATGCAAGATACCCCATGAATAATTATTACGTGTAGTATTTCGACTTGCAAAAACTGTCAACTCTTTGATCTAGGGTATGTTGTGGTCTCTTATAAACCCTAATCTTGTATGATTTCATAAACTATGCATTAGTTGAAATTAACCTTATGTACTACTCTTAAATTGCTACTTTACGGAAAGAAGTTAACTCAACTTCACTTATCGTCATTGTACTTTGTTCAGGAAAGCCCGATTACTCCTTATTGGTACATTTTTATGTATTATAGGGAGAAATGACTTTTGAGATAGAATCTTTATTCATTTTAAGGTAAAACTCTTTCGAACATACTCACCTATTCGATCAAATCGAATCATTTTATTTTCTATTGCACGTTACTTTGGTTTCTTCCATTTTAAATTCAATGAACTTATCGTACACATACTACATCTATGTTTAATACACATATTCATGTTTGTGATAATTCGTCAATGAATTCAACAAAGTTTGTGGAACCGCTTTGATATTATTAGACTAAAGATTGCATACATTTATATATAAAAATCCAAAAGGTTCATCAACTCATATGTCACCCCCATTAAATGGGTGCTTTAATCTTGATTATTTGAGCTATGATTCCTAGTACTATATGATTCATAATCATATGACCAAAAATTTATTTTCAAAAAATTGCAGCTTAGTCTATAACTCCCAAATAACTCCAAATACTTTTATATCTCTAGTGCATCACTTTTGTTTTAAAAACACATACCACTATTATAGTTTTGTTTTATAAAGAATATACATAATATTCATGTTGAAATAAACCATATCTATTTTTAAGTCAATAATGCAAAACAATGTCGTTTCATTATAATATTTGGTATATTTCACAAAAAAAATTCGTAACCTATGCTCCCAATAAGTGCTATATGGCATGCTTTCGCTATTTCCGTCATAATAGCAAATGAAATATGGAGCTCCATTCAACCATTTAATATAGACTATTTATTCCATATATAATAACTAGTTTACATTCGAAAACTTTTAGATCTAATATCTTGAATACAGAGTAATAAATCTCACAGAAACTGTAATCTACATGAAAATGCATTTTGGAATAGAAATTTTATTTCTCACTCCAATGTTAAGTATCCATTATTATTTTACAATTTTTGTTTTCGATGTTTCTTAATAAGGCAGAAGTGACCATTCATTCTCTTTATCCCAACTGTGTCTTAGGTTACATTCATTCTCATACATTTAATTTTCTTTCCAAATTGTCGAACCGTTCAAAGAAAACCTTTCTACAATATTGTAACTAACTCTTAACAAAAATGCATTTGGTCATCCTTAACTTTTTAGGATATCAAATAAGTTGCATTACGTAAACTGATTGAACTGACATTGCAATGATCGACTTCTTCGAACTACTTTGTAGCTTTTGGTCTAGTGTTACAATAAATCAACAAGATAATGATTGTATCAATCATATTAAATACACGATCACACATTATGGTTTACTTTGTTACTTCGAATGAACTAATTTCATCGTGGATTCGTACATTATAAGTTGCGACCATGCACCATATAACATTATATAACATTTATATGTGATTCAAAATTGATCAAATATTCCTATCCTCGTATTATTTTTAGAGCTCGAAACTCATCGGAGTCTGGGAAAGTAATTACGTAAGTAATTAAGTTACAAATATATTTAGTAGTTGTATGATTAGGTGCTTGCATAAGTCAACATGCAAAATATTTATTATCACGTATACTTTATAATTCAATTTGTCAACCTTAATTCTATTCATTTGTAATTTTATTAATTACATAAATTTATCGATGTTGATTATTTCAACTTTATATAGCATATGTTATTAGAATATTAGAAAGGTGAAATATTGTCATTTTATCTTTCTAGTAAGGCCCCCACTAATCTTTTATGTTGCTCAAAACCCTAAGATTAAAAATAAAAGTCTTTTGACTTCACTAATGGGTGTTAGGATTCATTTGTCTTGGGATTCCAACCTTGAGTTTGCTCAAAAATTAATAGCTCCATAAATGATGGATAACTCCCTATAGTTATATTATATACAACTCCTAATGTGTGGTTCCTTGTCCTAATCTCATTTCGACCTTGAGTTTTCTTAACAATTCAAAGAGATTATTCACTCATACCTACCATTTTGTGATAGCCTAAGTATTGTATATGTAACGACCCGCCTTTTTGGACAGTTTAAACCGACGATCAAATGCACATGTCGATTCCAAACCATTCAAAAGGGCAGATGATTATTGGGGTAAATAAGAAAAGAAAAGAAAGAGAAATAAAGGAAAGAAACAACACAGAATCTCACAGCGGAATGATAAAATATAATAGTCAAATAAACAGTTCATGAAGCTGTTTACTATACTTTGACAATTATTTACAACATTTATCAGAGTTATACATATACAACAGAACAATTAAAATAATGCAGCAGATAGCATGATGCAAGGGTAATAATAGTAATAGTTTACCAAATCTTCATCTTCATCCTCCAGAATAGATCTTCAAAAATCTGAAAAACTCAGGACTGACCCGAGCGTAATGAAAAGATAAAACACTCGAGTCAGGACTAAAATATCCTTATGAAAGTTAAATCAATCGTAAATAAATATGAGTGTAACGGCGTCAGAGATATTTACGGGGTTTGACATCTCCTATCCAGTGTCAACGTGCGTGCAATAACTCAAGAGATGTTACGGGATTTTCCATCTCTTAAGGATCCATTAAACTATCTACTATGTAGTAATGTACGCTAAGTAGATAATGCCTATCAGTAATATAAAGTATCAAAATAGTGTTAAGGCGTTACCATAATCCCCCTTAACACATTTTTATAATGCCATAGTCTATACAGCACCGTAAGCCCCACCGTAAATTGGTGGTTATCAAAGGGTACCCCATAGGTATAACACAAAACATAACGTAGTGGTCGCGAATAGGATAATAAGTATGACAAGGTACATGAGACGATACCAACTAGGATACTAGTAGTTGCGTGATTCGGACTGATGTTGAGCATAGCCAGCAGCTACCCCAACACCGCGAAACAACACTCCCAAATCAAGGGGTGCACCCAAATCGAATCACAAATGTAATATATATGGTATCGAAGAAGTGTGTCCGCTAGAGGTGGCGAACCTTAATGGCCCGACACGGCTCCTTTTTTAGTCATGTCAGGGGTCATCCAATATCGTTCTCTTTCTTCAATCAACGCGTTCACCAAACCATCCACTTCACTCTGGATCAACACTCCGTGTATAAAAGTTATTAAAGTGGTTTTCGGTATCGACAGAGAGTATGTCCATATCCGATCCCGGTCTCTTTAATAACTACGTATTATTACACCGTTGGCTCTTTTACATTTCAAATCGATTCATAATTGATATCAAAATATCATATTCGCTTCAAAAAATCAAATCCATTTCATATATCATCGTATCTACTCAAATGTAAGATTCCGTTTCAAAATCATTTTTCGCATCAATATCTCATTTCGATTTCAAAATCATTTCGAATTTCAATTTAGGTTGCAACTTCATTTAACCCAATTCGTATTTAAATTCAAGATTTAAATATAAACATTTCACCTTATTGACCAGCTTAGAATTTTAGAAAATAGTTTTAAGTAGTTTAAAAGTAGTTTTAAATAATTAAAATAGTTAAAAATACTTAAAATCTTAAAACGGATTTGAAAAAGATAAATTAGTTTAAAATAATTTAAATTGGGTTAAGTAGATTTAAAATAGATTAAAATAGTTTAAGTATTCAAAAATGGTTTATATAACCGAGTAATTTGGAAACAAAATAAAACAGCTTCAAAACCAATCCATTTCAATTATAACTTCCCAATTCAAATCAATTTCAATTTCCATTCCACCGATTCAATTTCGATTTTTATTCAAATCAATGTCAACTTTGACTTCCAATTAATTCAATTTTACATTGACCTTCAACTTATTCAATTTCAATGTATATCGATTTTTAGCTTGATTTTTCAAAATATCAATTTATAATACTTAACAAAATTATCTTCCAATATTCAAATTTAAAACCCAATTACAAATATGATCCAGTTTCAAGCTCAATTTCAAAATATATTTTTATATCGCTATTACTTAGTAATACTCAAAGCTCGAAATAATGTTCAATCTTTAAAATAAATAGATTTCCGAAATTCAGTCATATCCAAATTTTAAAATTTTTAAGTCTCAACTTAAATTATTTACCAATTTCTTTTAACCAAAATTTATTTCAACATTCCAAACTCAATTTTCCGACAAATTCGACTTCTATAAATTGATTACTATTTATAACTTTTAAATCAAACATTTAATAAATTTCAAATCGACGATTTTTAAAATTATTAATTTAGCCAATTCGGCGTCCGTATATAATTTTCTATCCTATGGCCAAGTGATTATTTATTTCAATTAAATGTCAGGGATGAATATATATCACTTAAATCAAATCACAGTTTCATATGTATGCACACAGGATATATATAAGCAAATAAACATCCAACATTTAAATATCAACCAATAGCATCCATCGAAATACATCATCCAATAGACAATACAATTCATGGCAATTTCATAGTTATCAAAGTCGAGTAATTTAATCGCAATTCGATTTCAATTTCAATTTAACTGTCAAATTTAATTTTCAACGATTAACTCGAATGACAATCTACATGACAATTAAATTTTTATCAAACAACGACAAATAAAATTCATATCACTTCATAATATCATATTTAACTAGCATAAAGATTTGAGTACGTTGTGAGCGTTATAAAACACTCACCTTGATTTCAATGTAGTTCCAGCGTTTTATTTCGAATAAAATTAAACGAGCATTTAATTTTACCCGAAATTTTCTCTAGCTCCAAACGATTCCAATCCAGCACCATAGCATAGTATTCGACAAAACGAATCCAACGCAATTCGTTTCGTCACAATCCGACCTCGTATCAAAAAGTTACAGCATTACAATGTTTGAACGATTTAATATATAATAATTTTACGAATTTCTTTAATTTATAAACCTAGCAACAATCTGAGCCGTTGATTTCCAGCCCAAGATCCAGGCCGCCCCTTCTCCTTTCACCTTCTTCTTCATTCACACGCGAATACAGGTCTCGAACGCAAGAAAACAACCCAAGCCGCCCTTTAGGGTTTGAATTATACTCCTCTATCATCGAGCTATATGACGATCAGCAACCTCCATTTGAACGGCCTCCTCGAGTGCTACTCTTGGCTGCAACATGGTGGAACTCGGCCTCCCCTATGGTGCGCAAAACGAGGGCGAACGGCCGGCCTTCTTGAGCCAATTGCCGCTGATTCGTCTCACCAAATTCGATCGTGACCGTTGAATACGTAGTTCGCAACGTGCTCTACATTTTTCATGTTGAAATTTTTTGATGATAACGAGTGGATCGAGAGGAAAATGAAGGGGAATTATTGAGTTTTCTGGCCATTGGTTACTAATGGTGGCGGCTCTGAACGTATATACTGGGGTTTTGATTCTTTTGCAAAATTGTGAATAAATGGTCCTTATATAGAAAATATTCAAAACACTATTCATTTTGGATTTTTCGAACTCTGATTTACGAGTGGTAACCGGCGTTTCTAGGGTTTATCCCGCATTCCGGACACAATGGAATAGGTTTCGGAAGCTAATTCGATCATCTGTGCGAGTTATGGCAATAAACGATCAAATTTAAATTAAACTGATTAAACGAATTTCTATGCGTTTTGGCTCGCCCCGGACAAACGGTAAATCCGATTGACACAAAATTTGAAATCTTACAGTAATATCACATTACGGATCCGATGAAACTGGTTTCGTCGAAATCCGAGACTGTTTGAAAAATGACTATTTTAACTCGTTAAATTAATATTAAAACAATTTCGATGCGTTTCGTGCTGCCACGGTCAAACGAAAACTCCGCTTGCTACGAAAATTGAAATTCGATAATAACAAACTATTACGGATCCAATGGAACTAGTTTCGTCCAATTCTGAGACTGTTCGAAAATTGGCTATTTTTCAGTCGATAATTAAATATTAATATATTCAATTTTCACAAATTTACTTTTAATTCGATTTTTAAAGTTCTACAACATCATTCTTACTTTAATATGATAAAATAAAATTTTACAAATCATTTTTAATCATATTAAACCCGTTATTCAATTATCCAATAATTTCCAATTTTAAAATCTTATTAACTCTATTAAAATCCCAATATAACTTACATTCACTTTGGAAACCAATTTGAATCATATTTAAATCAAATTTCAATTATTCACTCTATTTTCATATATTAAATTTCAATGTCAAATTAATCATATCAAATTCGAAATTTAATTATTCAAACATTTGTAATATTAAATTTAAACAAAATTTGATTATTCTTAAATCACTATCTTTTGAAATATTCAAAAACGAACTTAAAATTTTAGCTTTTGAAACGAATTAAAATTATAGAACAACAATTTCCATTATACGGTTATTCGATTCCCATTATCAAATTATTCGATAAATTCCAAATATTACATTTAAACAATTTCGATTATCCAATAATTCATTATCTTTTGAAATATTGAAATTGAACTTATAAGATTCAACTTTTAAAACCAATTCACAATTAAGAACATTATTTTCATTTTACAGTTATTCAATTATTCAATAAGTTTTAAATATTTAATTTAAACAATTTACCTGTTCAATATTCAATATTTGATTTTAAAATAGATTTTACTTATCAATCAATTACTCTATTATACCCAATGAATTGAACATTTATTATCCTATTCAACTTTTGATTGCAAAGACATTCACTAAGTAGCTTTTATTTTTCATTACTTGGATAATTACTGTCGCAATTCATTCCGGTTATTATTATTCTAAACGAATTACAATTTTTTTTTCTAACATTAAATCATGAAATCTTTTAAATTAGCTATTTTAATTATCGAAAATTTACGGGTCGTTACACTCTCCCCCACTCAAAACTTTTCGTCCCCGAAAAGGAAAAAGAAGGGAAAAGGAACTAAGTATAGAATTCAACATTAGATATATTTTATTCAAAGCTACCAACTTATAAAATAATGAAATTCCATTTATAAAGTCATTACTACACTTCCACTAAGTTACTCCGAACGGCTTTCTAACTTTAAAAGTTAGTTATCAAAACAAGTAAAAAAAAATAAAAAAATTTAAAACTTGAAAATTTTTCTAACACCCGGATTTACGGAAAATTTCGACAGAGTCTCCTTTGCGCGGCTCGATCGAAAAAAAAATGACAGTATATATATCACAAATATACATCTCATCAAGTGATGAGGCATCCCGCAGGGGAAAAGTGTAAAAGTACGGTATGTAATCCGAGATATGTACCTTATATATTGTTAGCGAGCATATACGGCTAATATAACGCGAAAGCGAGCTCCAAATGCGAAGCAAGCGCAATCCGCACCTACTAAACACTCAACAACCATGAGAAACATGCATATATGAAAATAATATCAATATACATCATATAGAAACATAACAACTACATGTGCCAACATAGCAAATGCAACAAACAACAAATGCATCCAACAAATCAATTATCATCCAACTATCATCCAACAAATCCATAATCAATCAATATAAATTCACTTCTCATTAATATTTATTCACTTGGTTTTAAATTTTAATCACAGTTGGTTCATTAACGTTGGATTTTACCAACATTCATTCTCAATTCGATTAGTTAACATTTACTAATTTATATTTACATTAGTTCACTTACAATTTGAATCAAATTAAATTCTTTTAAATTCATTTAACTTTAAATTTGATTTCAATGATTTATAGCTTTCAATTTCTTTAACACTTAATAAATTACATACAATCAACTAACAATCATATAACAACCAAATCATACCCAACATAACCAAATTATAAATTTTACATTCAATTTGGTTTATCTCTTTCATATATATATATATCCTGTTATATAGTTTTAAAAGAATCATTTTATATTTGGCATCTTAAATTTCCAATATTAACTTTAATTAAGTCCGTAAGCCGTACATATATCATCCGTGAGCAATATCAAAACTAATCCCTTATTCGATCACACAATTACACTTCCAAACTGGTATCTTTCACACGACTCTCTAGTGCGGACTCAGATTTGGTTCCTTGATTGGAAACTGTTACTCTCCTTGCATAGCCATATACTATGACAGAGAATTCCAGAATCAAATTAAAAATTCATATCCAGGGTTCACCGTCGAAAATCGAGTGAAAAATCCTAACTTGGATCGATATAATCATCTCAAAATTTTGTGCTCGAATTTGGATTAAATCGTTATGCGAATAAAATAATATACGTACAATCTCACGTATTACCTTCCAATGGATTTCTATCCAATTTATCTATACTAAATTATTTTATTGACTTTTATATTTTTTTTCCACTTAACTACTCACAATCCATTATTCAGTTAGTATATTCATTTCTTTACATAGCATATTCTTTAACATTATCTTTTCTCAAACATCATATCAAAGAATTTGCTTATTCAAGTTCATTTTAAACATTCTATATAATTTAATTAAACTCAATTTCCTTTCCTAATTGATTCTTAACTATACCTAATTATTTTTTTTTACATCTACTCCATATTCATAGTTTCAGTTAATAACCAATTTATTTGCGGAACATTTTATTAGTCGTCACTTTAATTTATAGTCATTCCATAAAAGTCTAACTTCTCATAAATGACTTTTCTTAATTTACAGTTATCTTAAAGGTTACAAATTCAAATTTTTTTCAATCCCTTTGCATTTTATATTTATTTTCTATAACCAATTTACAAAGATATAATGCGATTCATTTATCTTCTTTCTTAAGTTCACTTACTTGTTCCATTTATCCATTCATAATTTCATGCTATATTTAAGTATATAACATTTTTATCACAATCAAATTTTCCATTTATATATATTTTAATTCCATTTGAGTTTTCCTTACTTGTATATTTCAATTACTTTCAGGTTTTGTTTATTTGTACAATATCTCATTACATATCCAACATCATTTTAACTTTTAACATTTGGTAAGTCATATTATATGTTATTAGAATGCAAATTTGGTATTATACAAATTTATAGAATTTCATTTTTCTTAATTAGAATGTACACAAATTTGATTTATTTAAATCCTCCTTACCTTCCAACTTTAAAGGTACACTACAACTCTAAAGTTTTCTCAAAACATAAGCTTAGATATCTTAATCCTTTTATTTTACAAATTCTGGTTATTCACATTTCATTCGAATAATTTGAAAATTATTAATTAACGGAACATAGAAATTTAAATGCCCGGTTCTTTCCAAATCGTTTGAAATAAACATATACACTTATATACCCCCTTTTTTATATAACAAATCATACCTTTAGAGTTTAAACCAAAACCCATTTACCCAAAATAATTTCGAAGAAAAGCAAAGCTTTTTAGAAGTCTCCCCCATTTTGAGACTCGAAAATGAACGTCGATGACGCTGCGCAGTCATCACCTAAATTATTTTCCAGCGACAGAAGAGAGGAGTACTAAATTCATTCCTTCTTAAAAATCCTTTCAAAATATTTCCCATAAATATTTTCCAACTAATATCACAATATATTTTCTTCAAAGCTTTGAGAACCATTGTCAAAACCTCCGGGTCTTAAATTCAATATTTTCCAATTTAAATCTATTTAAATTTATAAGTCGCCTTTATAAAACATTCTTATAGGATTTTCTTTCTTAAAATATTCCACAAGTGTTTCATCATTGTTCAGTTTTGTAATTCACCTTATTTATTAAATGACAATATCCAATTAATGATAGTAACTGATATTTTCATTCCTAACAACCAGGTAAGCTAGATAAGTCACAATAATTTCTGAAGATTTTCCTTTATATTCAAAATATAGTTAGAGCAAAATTATTTCATTTACCCAATTTCAAAACAATACTACGTCGAATTGTTCTATTTAAGTGTTTAGAGATCCCTATCAATGACGTTAATTACTCGTATTGACCAGAATCCATAAGCCACTCAACAAATCAACCGACACAATATAAAACATTTTATATCACTAACAAATACGCTCTCTCATATATATATTCACTCATTGACTCATCATAGGGTATTACTACCCTATTTATAAAGAGTCAGACCCCACAAAGCTAAGGTTATCGCTAAATCAAAGCTCTGATACCAACTGTAATGACCCGCCTTTTTGGACAGTTTAAACCGACGATCAAATACACATGTCGATTCCAAACCATTCAAAAGGGCAGATGGTTATTGGGGTAAATAAGAAAAGAAAAGAAAGAGAAATAAAGGAAAGAAACAACACAGAATCTCGCAGCGGAACGATAAAATATAATAGTCAAATAAACAGTTCATGAAGCTGTTTACTATACTTTGACAATTATTTACAACATTTATCAGAGTTATACATATACAACAGAACAATTAAAATAATGCAGCAGATATCATGATGCAAGGGTAATAATAGTAATAGTATACCAAATCTTCGTCTTCATCCTCAAGAATAGATCTTCAAAAATCTAAAAAACTCAGGACTGACCCGAGCGTGATGAAAAGACAAAACACTCGAGTCAGGACTAGAATATCCTTATGAAAGTTACATCAATTGTAAATAAATATGAGTGTAACGGCGTCAGAGATGTTTACGGGGTTTGACATATCCTATCCAGTGTCAACGTGCGTGCAATAACTCAGGAGATGTTACGGGATTTTCCATCTCTTAAGGATCCGTTAAACTATCTACTATGTAGTAATGTACGCTAAGTAGATAATGCCTATCAGTAATATAAAGTATCAAAATAGCGTTAAGGCGTTACCATAATCCCCCTTAACACATTTTTATAATGCCATAGTCTATACATCACCGTAAGCCCCACCGTAAACTGGTGGTTATCAGAGGGTACCCCATAGGTATAACACAAAACATAACGTAGTGGTCGCAAATAGGATAATCAGTATGACAAGGTACATGAGGCGATACCAACTAGGATACTAGTAGTTGCATGATCCAGACTGATGTTGAGCATAGCCAGCAGCTACCCCAACACCGCGAAACAACACTCCCAGATCAAGGGGTGCATCCAAATCGAATCACAAATGTAATAGATATGGTATCGAAGAAGTGTGTCCGCTAGAGGTGGCGAACCTCAATGGCCCGGCACGGCTCCTGTTTTAGTCATGTCAGGGGTCATCCAATATCGTTCTCTTTCTTCAATCAACGCGTTCACTAAACCATCCACTTCATTCTGGATCAACACTCTGTGTATAAAAGTTATTAAAGTGGTTTTCGGTATCGACAGAGAGTATGTCCATATCCGATCCCGGTCTCTTTAATAACTACGTATTATTACACAGTTGGCTCTTTTACATTTCAAATCGATTCATAATTGATATCTAAATATCATATTCGCTTCAAAAAATCAAATCCATTTCATATATCATCGTATCTACTCAAATGTAAGATTCCGTTTCAAAATCATTTTTCGCATCAATATCTCATTTCGATTTCAAAATCATTTCGAATTTCAATTTAGGTTGCAACTTCATTTAACCCAATTCGTATTTAAATTCAAGATTTAAATATAAACATTTCACCTTATTGACCAGCTTAGAATTTTAGAAAATAGTTTTAAGTAGTTTTAAATAATTAAAATAGTTAAAAATACTTAAAATCTTAAAACGGATTTGAAATAGATAAATTAGTTTAAAATAATTTAAATTGGGTTAAGTAGATTTAAAATAGATTAAAATAGTTTAAGCATTCAAAAATGGTTTATATAACCGAGTAATTTGGAAACAAAATAAAACAGCTTCAAAACCAATCCATTTCAATTATAACTTCCCAATTCAAATCAATTTCAATTTCCATTCCACCGATTCAATTTCGATTTTTATTCAAATCAATGTCAACTTTGACTTCCAATTAATTCAATTTTACATTCACCTTCAACTTGTTTAATTTCAATGTATATCGATTTTTGGCTTGATTTTTCAAAATATCAATTTATAATACTTAACAAAATTATCTTCCAATATTCAAATTTAAAACCCAATTACAAATATGGTTCAATTTCAAGCTCAATTTCAAAATATCTTTTTATATCGCTTTTACTTAGTAATACTCAAAGCTTGAAATAATGTTCAATCTTTAAAATAAATAGATTTCCGAAATTCAATCATATCCAAATTTTTAAATTTTTAAGTCTCAACTTAAATTATTTACCAATTTCTTTTAACCAAAATTTATTTCAACATTCCAAACTCAATTTTCCGACAAATTCGATTTTTATAAATTGATTTCTATTTATAACTTTTAAATCAAACATTTAATAAGTTTCAAATCGACGATTTTTAAAATTATTAATTTAGCCAATTCGGTGCCCGTATATAATTTTCTATCCTATGGCCAAGTGATTATTTATTTCAATTAAATGTCAAGGATGAATATATATCACTTAAATCAAATCACGGTTTCATATGTATGCATACATGATATATATAAGCAAATAAACATCCAACATTTAAATATCAACCAATAGCATCCATCGAAATACATCATCCAATGGACAATACAATTCATGGCAATTTCATAGTTATCAATATCGGGTAATTTAATCACAATTCGATTTCAATTTCAATTTAACTGTCAAATTTAATTTTCAACGATTAATTCGAATGACAATCTATATGACAATTAAATTTTTATCAAACAACGAAAAATAAAATTCATATCACTTCATAATATCATATTTAACTAGCATAAAGATATTCAGTACGTTGTGAGCGTTATAAAACACTCTCCTTGATTTCAATGTAGTTCCAGCGTTTTATTTCGAATAAAATTAAACGAGCGTTTAATTTTACCCAAAATTTTCTCTAGCTCCACGATTCCAATCCTATCCATAGCATAGTATTCGACAAAATGAATCTAACGCAATTCGTTTCGTCACAATCCGACCTCGTATCAAAAAGTTACAGCATTACAAAGTTTGAACGATTTAATATATAATAATTTTACAAATTTCTTTAATTTATAAACCTAGCAACAATCTGATCCGTTGATTTCCAGCCCAAGATCCAGACCGCCCCTTCTCCTTTCCCCTTCTTCTTCATTCACACGCGAATATAGGTCTCGAACGCAAGAAAACAACCCAAGCCGCCCTTTAGGGTTTGAATTATACTCCTCTATCATCGAGCTATATGACGATCAGCAACCTCCACTTGAACGGCCTCCTCGAGTGCTACTCTCGGCTGCAACATGGTGGAACTCGGCCTCCCCTATGGCACGCAAAAAGAGGGCAAACGGCCGGCCTTCTCGAGCCAATTGCCGTTGATTCGTCTCACCAAATTCGATCTTGACCGTTGAATACATAGTTCGCAACGTGCTCTACATTTTTCATGTTGAAATTTTTTGATGATAACGAGTGGATCGAGAGGAAAATGAAGGGGAATGATTGAGTTTTCTGGCCGTTGGTTACTAATGGTGGCGACTCTGAATGTATAAACTAGGGTCTTGATTCTTTTGCAAAATTGTGAATAAATGGTCCTTATATAGAAAATATTCAAAACACTATTCATTTCGGATTTTTCGAACTCCGATTTACGTGCGGTAACCTGCGTTTCTAGGGTTTATCCCGCGTTTTGGACACAATGGAATAGGTTTTGGAAGCTAATTCGATCATCTGTGCGAGTTACGGCAATAAACGATCAAATTTAAATTAAACCGATTAAACGAATTTCTATGCGTTTTGGCTCGCCCCGGACAAACGGTAAGTCCGATTGACACGAAATTTGAAATCTTACAATAATATCACATTACGGATCCAAAAAAACTAGTTTTGTCGAAATCCGAGACTGTTTGAAAAATGACTATTTTAACTCATTAAATTAATATTAAAACAATTTCGATGCGTTTCGAGCTGTCAAGGTCAAACGAAAACTCCAATTGCTACGAAAATTGAAATCCGATAATAACAAACTATTATGGATCTAATGGAACTAGTTTCGTCTAATTCTGAGACTGTTCGAAAATTGGCTATTTTTCAGTCGATAATTAAATATTAAAATATTCAATTTTCACAAATTTACTTTTAATTCGATTTAAAAGTTCTACAACATCATTATTACTTTAATATGATAAAATAAAATTTTACAAATCATTTTTAATCATATTAAACCCGTTATTCAATTATCCAATAATTTCCAATTTTAAAATCTTATTAACTCTATTAAAATTGCAATATAACTTACATTCACTTTGGAAACCAATTTGAATCATATTTAAATCAAATTTAAATTATTCACTCTATTTTCATATATTAAATTTCAATGTCAAATTAATCATATCAAATTCGAAATTTATTTATTCAAACATTTGTAATATTAAATTTAAACAAAATTTGATTATTCTTAAATCACTATCTTTTGAAATATTCAAAAACGTACTTAAAATTTTACCTTTTGAAACGAATTAAAATTATAGAACAACAATTTCCATTATACGGTTATTCGATTCCCATTATCAAATTATTCAATAAATTCCAAATATTACATTTAAACAATTTCGATTATCCAATAATTCATTATCTTTTGAAATGTTGAAATTGAACTTATAAGATTCAACTTTTAAAACCAATTCACAATTAAGAACACTATTTTCATTTTACAGTTATTCAATTATTCAATAAGTTTTAAATATTTAATTTAAACAATTTACCTGTTCAATATTCAATATTTGATTTTTAAATAGATTTACTTATCAATCAATTACTCTATTATACCCAATGAATTCAACATTTATTATCTTATTCAACTTTTGATTGCAAAGGCATTCACTAAGTAGCTTTTATTTTTCATTACTTGGATAGTTACTGTCGCAATTCATTCCAGTTATTATTATTCCAAACGAATTACAATTTTTTTTCTAACATTAAATCACGAAATCTTTTAAATTAGCTATTTTAATTATCGAAAATTTACGGGTCGTTATAACATATGTACCTTGAGTTTGCTCAACAATTACATATAGTTATCTTACCTCGTCTATTCTATATATTAATAATACTACGCATAACATCTTTAGCTTGATTTTGTTCAAAAACTAAAGGGTATGCAAGTAATTTATTAATATATGAATGGTTGAAACTACTCTATATTAAATATTCATAATCATTAAAATATTTAATTGAGTGATACTGGCATATGGAATAATGTATTTCTTATGAAATACCCTCGTGATACAAATGTCAAACACATCAAAAATCACGGTATACATACTAAACTTATTTATTTATTCCTTAAATCTAATTAGCTTTCTTACTGTTTCACTTTTCATTTACATTTATATCATATAAGTTTAATTCTTATATAACATTTTTATAACTTAATTAACGTATGTAGTAATCTCATGTATAATCTTCTATTAAATTATGTTTAATTAGATAAATAATTAACATTTTAATTAATTTTATTTTATTCATATAAAACATTTTAAATTGAATATATGCACTGTAACATTTATAATTATACACATATACTTTAATATATGTATTATATTATTTATTTATTAACATTTAATTAATTTATTTAATCAAAACAATTTTAATTAATTGTAATTTATTTTGAAATATAAATATATATTTTATTTTAACATTTTAAGATAATGTTACACATATATATTATTTAATTTAATTAATTAACTTTTGATTAATTAATTAACCTAGTTAATTTTTAATAATTTTAAAAAATATATTTTATTTTGAAAATTAATTTATAACATTTATAAAATCATTAATTATTTTAATTTTGACCTTTTAAATTTAAAATATTATGTTTATCTATATTAAATATAACCTTTTAAATTTAATATTTCATTTTAGCTTAAAAATATATTTCGAGAATTAGCGTAAGACCCAAATCAATTTAGGCATTTATATTGGGTATAACTCGTAAACTCACTTGATCTGTTTGGGCAGGACCAATAGCTATATAGAGTAGAATATTTGATTTCTCAAACCCGATCTTAGACACTTCTTTCTCTATACACCCTACTATGTGGGTATGATTTAGTTAGTTGGCCCTAATACTGCAAATTTAGACCACATAGACTATTAGACTCTGATACAATTGATGGTTTTGGACCAAAATGTAGGGGCTAAATGAGTAAAATTCAAAAAAAATTCGAATCTTTTTAGGCAGACCTATTGTGACGGCTCGGATTTTGCCCGCTCAAAAATCGACATCCATACTTCATATCGTATTCGAATGTCATAGATTCGACCGTTCAAATCCGATTCGCCGGAGCTTATAACAATCATTAAGTAAACAACACAGCGGAATAAAGGAATAATACATTGATATACAGCTTTGATACAATATCTGATACAACAGATGATCCAATAGATATCAATATACATCAGAGATATGATACAATAAATAGCAGCGGAAAAGAAAATAGATGACATCTCACATACGGAACAATATAACTCTAAAATAGTCTTCAAGGAAGAACTCCAGAAATAACTGCAACTCCATTTCCAAGAATCAATCCAGCATTAGCTCGATCCCCTCATAAACATTGCACCAAGCTAAGCAAGACTGGTGTGATCCAAGGACTGAACTAACTCCAGATAACCTACTAATCTGACTATCTGCAAAACCCAACTCTAGACTGCTCGTGTAGAAAATAATGAGCACCCAGAGTTTAGGAAAGAAACAATAAACTCCGGATCAGTCGTGGGACTGGTGTGAGCAACAAAAACAGTTTATCTATTAAAAACATTCAACAAAAGATTTTCAAAGTCAATTCGCAATGCTTTTGAAAAATGAGACTACCATAAGGCCTCCCGCACACACACACAATGCAAACGCAGAATCGGAGGAGATTTCTCCTTATGATAGTCAAAGATGCTTGATACGCATTTAAAATAACATTTGATATTATTACTAGTGCATAGTGTAGAAGAAATTCATTTCGAAAGTAGAATATAAATCTTAGCCAACATAGACATTTCGAACTATGCCTACTATAGCTACCATCCAAACAGTGGTGACCACCATAAGTGAATGGCAGGTTCTACAACTAATACTGTACAAGTTTCGTATTGGGAATTGGATTTCCAACAAATGGTCAGGCCAAGGAACTTCCCATTGCCACATGAGAATGCCTCTGGAAAGACATCCCCGAGAACCAAACCGGAACTCTGCCAACACAAGGCCGGGTTACCCCTAACTGGGTAACTACTGACACGAGCACGCCATTCCCCGATCGTAAACGACCTTTCTCACGGGATCCCGAAAACCAACAACCACAAAGTAATAAATTCGTAGTAACCACATAGGTTAAATATCTGGGCTCCATACCATGATACCACCTCTATCCAGAAGGAAATGTACATACCCTAAAGGGTGCTACCCCTCATAACCTTGCCGCATCTTTCCTATTTTGACCATTTCCGGGGTGTGAGGTTCGACGAAGTCACGTCCACAAAAACATACTTTATACAAAAGCCATGCTTTGGGTCAACAAATGATCAACACAATGATCACTAAGATAGACGATCAAATAAACGATCCTATCACAATAATCAACACAATGATCATTTACAGCATCACTCAGCATGTCACATTACCAAATTGGGAACATATCGCTGATAACCTTCAACTATATAACCTCTGAGCTCGTACGTCTCAGAGAAGGGTGTTAAGCTAAAAGAATAAATTCTCCGCCACCAACAGAAATATATTTGAAAGAAATCTGCTTTATATCTCAACTTGTAATGTCAGACATACAATCCATACAAGTCTGTTCCGGGCTCGAACGGAACCGAAGGCACTTACAAAGAAGTCCTTGCAACCCGGATATTCACAATCCCGATCGGATTTCCCATCACTTAGGGAATCTCTATACCAGGAGCTACCCAGTGCAGAGATAATCAATAGGTCATCCTATCGCTTTCGCAAATACCCGGTCTTCATCACCGGTCTTTAAATGCTATCCATAACGTCGAATCACATATTCGGAATGGGTTATACGACACAAAGGTCCTTCCCCGGTTAAACCGAATAGTGAGCACGATATTTCTAAAAAATAAATGGATAATGGGATTTCAATTAAGTCACAACTTATTTCCCAAAACTTTTCTTCAAATAGTTTAAATAAATTACCATTTTCAATCTTTAAACAAAAAGATTCATTTTCACAACCTTTAACGGTTCAAACAATTTTCACATTTTAATCTTTTAAACAAAAGATTCATTCACAGATTTTCCAAATCAATTTTCATTTCAATTTGATTTAACTCGTTAAATCTTTAAATCAAAGATTTAACTTATAGCCTTCAAAACAATTTCATTTCAATTTGATTTAAGCAAATCATCAATTTAAATCTGTTAAAAATAAACAGATTTAATTCATAGCTTTCAAAACAATTTCATTTCAATTTGATTTAAACAAATCATCAATTTAAATCTGTTAAAAATAAACAGATTTAATTCATAGCTTTCAAAAAGAATTCATTCATAACTTAGGAAAATCATTTCTCTATTCAATCTTGCAATTCCCCTAATTAACTGGAATCTCAGCTCTTATCTAAAAGTATTTATCCTTTGAAAACAACAGTTTTCATTTTGGAAATCTGATTCATTTATACGAGTTGAAATTTTTGAGTTAAATTCAAATTCCCAAAAATAATACTTTAAAAATGGTTTAACTTATAATGACCAGTATAATATCATTAATCCCTAATTTCAAATTACTGAATTCAATTTCAAGTATTGAATTTAAATTTAAACCAACTTATTTAAATTCCAAAAACTTAATCAAGTAATTTAAAAAATAATAAATTCTATTTTGAAATTTCATTCCAAAAGCTTTTCACATTTATTCCGATTCCATTTCCAAAACATTTGAATTCAAATATTCAATTTAAACTATTTCAAAAATCTGTGACTTAATCGATTTCCTCGTGAAATCCATAATTGTGTGTGTATGGTGTGGTCCAGGGTTTAACACAATAGTGCAACATCATTTCAATCATCACAGATTTAAATACAACAATATATTCGATAAGCGATATAACTATAACGCTTATCGTCCATTCACAGATTCACAGATAATATACAGATGTAAATAAATATACACAGCTCAATCTACATAACAAAATATCACAAATCAGATAAGACAATCAATTTAAGGCATCTCATACTATATAATCATTCATAAGTAACGTCTAGCATTCAATAATCATATATAAATAAGGTTTAATTAATCATTTTATCCGGATTAATTCAATTAATTTCCAGTCAAATTAATTTCTTATAAATTAATTATCAAATTTCGATTAACTAATTTCAAATCATTTAATATCAATTAATTTATCAAACATTTTTAATTAATTAAATTATTTTTAATTCATCATATTAATTAAATCAATCTTTAAACCAATGTCCTAATTAATTAACTCTAATTAATTAGTTAAATAAATTTAACCTTAAGTTACTTATTTAATTAGTCCAATTCATCAATTAATTAAATAATAAATTATCCATCCTGATTAACATAATTTAATGAATTTCAAATCATTAAATCTTCCTTGACTTTTAATATAAACCTCATTCTTAGAAATGATTACATTATTATTATAAAAAGGGTTTTAAAACAATTTCCATTTTAAATTTACTTTTAAATTTTCAACTTTGAAAATCATTTTAAAATCTTTAAGTTAATTAGAAATCAAAATTATTTTGAGATAACTATGTTATCTCAACTAATTACTTAATTTTAATTTATTGAACCTATTAATTTAAACACTTGAAAACATAAAGGACATTGATTTGTTAAAGTTTTATACCTCATCATTATTTTTCAAAACATACTTCTTAACAGTTTTAATTTAAATTAAAATTCAATTAGTACTTTTAAAATCATTAGACAATTCAAATTTTTATTTCTAGACTAAACTTAAAACTGGAAATTATATCCAACTTAGGTTTCAAAATTTCTACTTTGAAAACAAAACAGTTTGAAAATGTAACTGGCAACAGGTTTGTACCTGTCTCCTAACATCTACTGCATCCTTCCCCCCTAGTTTACTTCGAGTAAACGCGAGTCTCCCCCCTCAGGAAAACATGATCTGCTTCGAGTCTTCCCCCTAATCCTATCTTCTTCCCTCTCTCAAAATTCACCCAGTTCCACAAACCTGCACGTACACGTGCACACACGCCACGGCCAACTCTGACCATCGCCGACGTCATCAGCAAGTCGACTACCATCCCCCGATCTGACAACGACCATCCAAACCCCTCCGCTCCAACTCGAACTCGAATTCGAGTATAAAGCGAAACCTGGAAACGCAAGTGCCACCACCCCTTCAAACCTGTCAACACGTCGTCCCCCACGCTCCGACCATCGTACGCCACCAAACTCCGGCAGAAGCTTCACCTACGACCAAGCCACCAACACCTAAAACCCCGAAGCACTCGACGCTTCGATGCGTACGAACCGACCCCAAACAATTACACAGTCAAAAATTAGGTCTAGGAAAAAGAACCCATCACCGTCGCCACCTCGTTCACTTGCAACCCCAACCAATATTTTTCCTAGGGCCACTGATCACCCCTCCACCTCCAGGAGGAAGCTCGACCACCACGACTCCATAGATCATCAGAGTTCGGCCAAAACTCAATTTCCAGGAAATCCCCAAATTCACATCCAATGCCTCACTTTAAATCGTGATTTTGATTTCAAAAATCACAACTTTCCAGGCCAAATCAATTTATGTATTTGAATCAGAGAATTGTATAAATTGATTTTTAACATGTTTATAAAAGTTTACAGTAAATCTGGATTTCCAGGACGATACTACTTTGTTTTTAACTTAAACAAGTTTTTAAATTAAACTCTATGGTTTAACTAACATGTTTCATTAAATACTTAAATCCAAATATAGATTGGATCAAGAGATATTGATTTTCAAATAAGCCTTTAGCTTGAAATTTTGGTAACAGAATGTTACAGGGAATGCAAATACACATATACACACATTCATATATCAATATGCAGAGAGGTTGCCAAACACTTATATATATAGGAAGCACATACTTTCCAGACCACTACATAAACAAGAGTCTACTCAAAGATTTTTAAAGGTGTAAGGTTACTCACTGTATTTCCAGAGGAAGAAGAAGACAGAGCTTCTCTACTTGAAACAGACTGTTGAATCTTCAAGCTGAAACCTCCTTTTCTTTTGATCTCTGGTTTGAAGTCATTTGTTTTGATTTATATTGTTATTTTAAATTTTGAATCTTTGTTTAAGTATGAAGTAATATTTACTTCAGATTTTAGCTTCAAGGAACGAGCTGATGAAAATATATAGGAGAGCAAGTTTATAAGTTGATGTATATATAAAAGAGGAGTTGTACAGGTTGATTATTGTTCTATGCAAGGTGATGTTACCTTCTCTTTGTACTATAAGCATGGTTGAAGATGCTTTGTTCAATAATTATGTATGTACAGTTTATATATGTGCTTGTTTGAGTTGAGATGAAAGCTTTATTACTTTTCTTTGTACTTCTTTATTTCAGCCTGCATTTTCTTGCCTGCATATACTTTTGCATGTTGACTTGCTGATTTCATGCTTTATACTTTTTAAATCATGTTGTTAAATTTTATTCTAGCGCCATCACTTCTTATTTATTTCTTTTCTTTGTTTTGTTTCTTATATTTGTTTAGGCCTTGTTACTTAGTACTTTGCATATTTATTCTCTTTAGTTTTGTTTTATACTTATTGTTTTTGTTTTATATTGAGCTGAGTTTGTTTACATACCTTTTCTTATGTGTATTTCTTCTTTTGTTTTATCACTTGTCATATGAATACATTTCAAATCACATTTGAATGCATATTGTTTCTTTTCTTTTGCAAGCCTACACATTTCTATTTTTATCTTGAGTATTTATTTTATCTTACATACAAATTGTTTTGTATCTTTCTATATATTTATTTCAATAGTTTATATTTTAAAAGATATTTTGTTTTGTTTATGTTTGTGTTTTATTTTACTTTGTATGTTATTTCTTTTGTTTGAATACTTCATTTATATGTTTACTTGTTTCTTGTCTTGCTTCTTCATTTTATTTGCTCACACATTTTGTTTTAATGTTTACATATAGCTGGTTTGTTTTTGCACGTTAATTCATATATACGTTTTGTTCCACTGCTTTGTCTTATTACTTTATAGTATGAATAACTTCTGTTTTAACATGTTGTTAAAATTTATTTATGAGTTACTATATATATATTTTTCTTAATTTGTTTTATAACCCAAATATTTATTAAATCATTCATCTAAGATTTAAATTCAAATCAAAATATATATATATATATATATATATATATACACACTCAAGATTTTATAATTTCAAATTGACTCATATATATCCAAATATACATATACATATATATATAATATTTAAAAATTTAAATGATTTATATAGAATATACTTGAACTCGGGGAAACTCGCTTCCATTTATAATCAATTTCCCTTACAATTTCATTCAGAAATTCATTTAATTATCAATTTAAATTAAATTAAAATCTAGGGTCGTTACACCTATGAAGTCTAAATTTATTTAGATCTGATCTAAGCTAATTTTAGATAAAATAAATATTTTATTTGATTTGTAAATAATTTTTATTTTAATGTTATTTGTATTATGTAATATAACATGCGTATCACTTACACATGTGTGTACGCATGTGCAACATACACAGTACACATGTTTTAACATGCCTATATATAATTGTTGGAATTATACAACAGTGGACATATTAGCCCCTTCAAATATATATATATGTTGTTTAATATGTATGTAGTTTTAATAAAAATAAAATGATATTTGACGTTATAATATAGAATAATTGTAAATATTTATAAAAATATTTAGAAAACGAAAATTCAAATTTTAAATTTCAAATCTAGATTTGCATAACAAAATAGCTACTTAAAATTAAAATCAATATATTAATTTTTTAAATAAATAAATAAATAAATATTCTTATATACATTTTAAATTATTATTTTGACATGCAGTATAAAACACAATATATTAATTCCATTTTTTTAAATGTAGGTTTGTAAACGGCAATCAGAAAACCATTTATGATATAAATGGTTTTCTAAAGACTGTTTATACCATAAATGGTTTTTAGATTGTTGTTTGAACCAAAGGGTTTTTAGGAATTCGTTTTAGCATATAAATGGTTTTTGAAAAATCAACTACCTTTATTATTGTTTAAAAATACACATATGCTCAATAGTAGTCAAATTTAGAAAATTGATATAATAGAACAGTGGATCATTAAACAAAATAGGAAATAAACCTTACAAAAACATAGCAAACCCAAGAAACACAAACCAAATTGATTGAAACTAAAATAAGAAAATACTTAATTACTAATAAAAACATTAATGTTGTAGTTTTTCCATATTCTAAAGCTTCCCACTTCTTTTTGGTACCTTTGTGGTTACGCCCTTAAAATGCTACGTTTTCTTGCCAAAATTTACTCCAACACATCCCTAAATAGATGAGAAACTTCTTTTGCTAAAACCCTTCTTCTTTATACCATAAACATCATTCATGAGCCTTCTTAAATTTGGTACTTTCTCGTCGAGGTCTAATTATGTATGCATCTTACTGAACCTTTACTACCATGTTCTTTAATTTATACTCTTTTAGACTTATATATTCCTCTTTTTTCAAGAAAGTTGCAAATTGAAATATCACTTAGGAGTGCAATTTGCTTGTCACTAGCCACTGCCAAGTCATTTGCTTCCTTATATCTCAACAAAGGTCTCTTGCTTGATATTATTCCTTCAAGACAATTTATCACACCATTATGTAACATTCTTGAAGTAGAAGTTAATGGATTGCTGTCATTTTCCCATTACATCCATTGACATAGGAGATTCGTTTGATTAACCAAGAGATGAATCTACCGAGAGTCTTGAAGATACATTTCTTAAGTTAACTTATTTGATATCTCCTTCACCAACAACCTCTTCTTCATTGAGAGTTGCCTAACTTGGCCTCTAATAGAGAATTTCAAATGCTTCATGAGCTTTGAAATCAATATTATGATATATTTTATCATAATCGTGTTTCAGGTCTCTAAATGATTGTCCTAAATGATTGTCCACTTTTTAGCTTGTCTCCCCATTGTGCTATTATATCGTTGTATTTGGTATACATAGCATTTAATTTATACAATGTGGTCTTTGTACTTTCAAACAAATACCTTATTCGACATTTCAGCTCCCGATTGTAGTTCTCGTTCACTCTCATATAGAAGAACCTTCCTCCAAAATGTCCTGAAGGAACTTCGGATGCATCAACCCATGCAATGGCCAATACCTTATAGTTATGTGGTCTCCATGTCTTACTACTACCACTGTTTGCATCAACCGAATCTTTGGTTTGAGGATCCATGGGTTTTCTTTTATTTTTGCCTCTTCCTTTGTCGCTTGTGGCGGCCTCTAAAGGGCTTTTTGGGTTGTTTCGAGAGGAATTATCAACTATGAACCAAACATGCTTAGGTTTAGAGGGGTTTGATTGAGAAGGTTTCCAAACCATTTCGCAAAGTTCATTATTGTAAGTAATTGAATTTCTTGTGGAGTAAGGAATTGTGTCAGTGGAACTTATGAAGCTTCAGACTGCGATAGTAAATTGGAAAAGTTTGTCGGACCATTATAATACAAGTTCAATGTAGGGATATTTCTATTGTTTGAGTTTTCCATTACTTTATTGTTTTATTTAGTATAGATATATTTGTCTACGGATGAAGAATGTATTTAATATGTTATACAACATATATATAAAGATTTTGATGCAACTTATCCTTACAATGCCTAGACTTATTAATTGATATTTGCAATGTATAGTCTTATCAGCTGAATTTGTTGCTTCACTTCTTACACCATATAACAAAAGTTGTCTTTTGTCATTTTTATCTTTAAGACTGTGACGACCGCCCATGACTCCCGCACCAAATCAAGGAAATAATGCGCTAAAAGGTGTGCCAGGCAGCCATGGACGATAGTCAGGGTAAAACAAAACAGAAGAATCTCTATCGCATAACTCACAGCGCATGGATAAAATACAATAGAGAAATATAATATAGTGAAGCTCCATAGAACAGAACATCATCATATAAGCATCACAGTTGTTTCATACAATCATCTACTCAAATCCATACATGAAAGCCTCACTACAAATCACTCAACCAAATACAGCAGCGGATACCCAGTACATATAGTAAGAAAACTAATATGCAAAGCCTCCTGCTCGTCTTCGTCATCTTTAGCGTAGAACTCCTAGCACAGCACCTGTCACCTGCTACCTAGTCTGCCCATCCCAAACATGGATGAACAGCCCAAGGTAATAAGAGGAGACATAAAACCTTGAGTCAGACAAAGTCTTAGTGAGCAGTAAATTAACTATCAAACATACCAAAAGAGTATAAAGGATAAAAGGAATAGGAACCAAACCATCCCACTCCACCTCTTTCTTCAGTGATAGCCCCAGACATACACTAAGGAGAAGCAAGCATAACAACATAGACAATTAAGGTAAAGCGAATACCACTCGAGTCAAGGACGATGTTTTCCAAATACAAACCCCCAAGGCCTAAACCAAGATCAGATAAGCACCCAGAAAACACCGCTCTTGAAGCCGAATGATAATACAACCAAACATCCATGACTCTGGCTATCACTGTTAACCTTGCTTCGAAATCACCGTTAATTGAATGACCGACTCCTTCCTGAGCCATCTGTCAAGGGCTAATGGTAACCCCGGTTCTAGACAAAACTCCGCACACTGCCTTGTGCCTAGGACTTATCTTCTTGGCCCAGAGTACTCGACTACCTTCCTGTAGTCTTTTAGGCGTCCCTATGTACCCTTGCTTTAAGTTTGCTAGAACCTTCAACAACGATAAAGTCCAAGCCTCCTAGTCATCCTCCTCGACGACTATTCTCAACCTAGCCCAAGCTACCTCTTGAGCAGCTCCATTATCAACCAACTTGAACTACCCTTCAAGTTATCAACATGCTTGGAATGATCCCTGCCTGGATTAAGCCAAGACTCACATCATACTTGAACTACCCTTCAAGATATCAACATGCCTCGCTTCATCACATCAAAGCAAGATCTCAACTCAACAACATGGTTTGCCTCATCGCATCATGGCAAAGTTCCATCTCAACATCATACATATGAGCTTCAACATCCGCTACATATGCCTTAAGCAGCTTTCACCATTCAAGAGCCTTCTTCCGTAGCTTTTGAATCATCTTCAATCACCTTGTTCCAAATCAACTACAAGCTAACTTGGAGCAATCAAATCTAACATACATTCAAACATTCAAGCATTCAAACAAGATATATTAAGCAATAACAATTATAATGGCAATTTCGTAATTAAGTGTGCAAAAGTCCAACATATGTGAAATCATGGTTTTTAGCATAGATCTATCAAATCTAAACATGGGTTTTATCTCTAATACTTGATAAATAACTTCTAAAGGTAAACATCTTCAAACATGATGGATCTACATGCAGACTTAAGGAAAATGCGAGAAAACGCTAACTTTAACACATAAAAATATCACCAATCCCATACACTCCTTTGGATCCGCGTGAGAGATAACTACCACTCACCAAATCACCCAAACACCTCAAAATCACAACACACTTCAGATCTGGACAGCGAAGATCAAGGTTTGATCCGGCAATATCTCGCTTCAATCGATGAAATCTAGCTCGAACGGATGAAGATCTTCAACTTTGGCACTTGAATCTTCAATCTAAATCTTCGATCTTGGATGGATGCTAACACTTGATTGGAATGGAGAAAAGAAGATGAAGAAATGTTGTAGTCGAGTCTTCAAAATGGCAGCACTTCGTCGCTTCAAAAACCGGTGCCAAAAAGTGAGCCAAACCCCTCTATTTATAGGCTGGAAACCCCTTAGGTCGTCGCCCCTTAGGTCGCTGCCGACCTAAAAACTCACGACCTAACTTAGGTCGCTGCCGACCTATACACCCCCTACGACCTAACAGCCTCACCAACCTAAAGCCATACGACCTACGACTTAACACACTCGCGATCTAACGGTTTACGACCTAGCTGCACAGCCAACAGACTCGAGTGAACAACTCAACACACTGCCGCATTTCCTAAGTCCTAGGTCGCATGACGACTTAACTAGCATGCCAACCTACGACCTAAGACCCTGCCGACTCAACTCCTTGCCGACCTAACACAAGCCATTCACACGACTCAACAACCCAGCAACCTAACGACTTATCTACAAAGCCGACCCTATATCCCAACGACTCAACTTAAGTCGGTCACGACCTAAAAAGCCTCCGACCTAAGACACATACGACTCAACATATCTTCTTAAGTCGTACTAAGGTCCTAACGACTCAAGTCCTAAATCGTTCGACGACTCAACCATACACACACACGACTCATCCTACTGACGACTCAACAACTTCACGAGACAACACCCTGCCGACCCCAGCCCCTACCGACTCAAGACCCCACGACCTAAGCCTTAGCCCCTTAAGCCGCTAACCCATGAGTCGGTCACTATCTTAGGTCGGTCTATCCTTATCTCGGCCAAACCTATAAGCCGCCCCTCCTATGAGTCGGTCACCCCCCCTTGACTCGTCTAAGCCTATGAGTCGGCCCTCTATGAGTCGGCCACGACTCATCACTTGACCCCTATCTCGCCTCTCTTCTTAAGTCGGCAACTACTATGCCGTTCTATCCCTTAACTCGGTCCATCCCCTTAAGTCGTCTACGACTTATCTATGAGTCGGTCACGACTCATCACTTGCACTCGGGTCAACTCCTAAACGACTCAAGCTAGAGGCCACACAAACAACACTATCGACCTGCAAATTCTACGTTTTATCGACACGTAAAATACGGGTCGTTACATTCTCTCCCCCTTAGGAATTTCGCCCCCGAAATTCCAAGCAAACAACAGCAATCAAAATTATTCCGCATGCCTACCATCCATAGCAATCAACAAACCATGCATCCAATTCTAGCCTAGCATGCAGAATTCTAAGACTCAGAACAAGCTACAAATTCATGAGATGTCACGACACTTTAGGGCCATACCTCGAAGAGTCCGGGATGAGCTGCCTTCATCCTCTCTTCCTCCTCCCATGTACAGTCGTTAACATCATCACTCCATTGTACCTTGAGCAACGTAATCGTCTTCCTCCTAAGCTGTTTCGTATCGGTTTCAACAATACGAAGCGGCTTACGAGGTCTCGAAACAACAGGATCAACCTCCAAGTCTTCACAGCTATCAGCAGAAACCACCGTAGTTGGGTCGTGCACATACTTCCGTAGATAAGATACATGAAAAACACTGTGCACACCCGCCATCTTTTCCGGTAACTCCAATCTATAAGCGAGCTTTCCAATACGCTCGATAATCGGGAATGGTCCAACAAATCTCGGAGTCAACTTTCCTTTCTTCCCAAACCTTATAGCATTCTTCAATGGAGAAATCTTCACAAAAACCATATCACCTACGTCGAATTCCAAATCCTTACGACGATTATCGGCATAACTTTTCTGACGATCTTGGGCTGCCTTCATTCGTTGCCGAATGATCTCTATACAATCTGAAGTCTGTCGAATCATCTCTGGCCCAAGTATCAGCTTTTCTCCAGTTTCCAACCAACATGTCGGAGAGTTACACGGTCTTCCATATAATGCCTCATATGGTGCCATACCAATACTCGACTGATAACTGTTATTATAAGCAAACTCCACCAAATGAAGGTGATCTTCCCATGATCCTCCGAAGTCCAAAACACATGCTCTAAGAAGATCTTCCAAAACTCGGTTGACTCTCTCAGTCTGACCATCTGTTTGAGGGTGATAAGCTGTACTCAAACACAACTCAGTTCCCAAAACTTCCTGGAAGCTCTTCCAAAATCTACTGGTGAACAATGGATCTCGATCGCTCACTATACTCTTCGGAACACCATGGAAACGAACTATCCACTTCACATATAATTCAGCCAACTTCGATGCAGTCCTAGTCGATCGAACAGGAATGAATCTTGCACTCTTGGTCAAACGATCTACGATGACCCAAATCCCTTCATTCCCTGCTCTTGTCCTAGGTAGACCACCGATAAAGTCCATCGACACTTGCTCCCACTTCCATGTAGGAACCTCTAATGGCTGAAGCAATCCACTGGGCTTCTTCTGCTCAGCTTTCACCAACTGGCAATTCATACACTTGGAAATAAAATTTCCAACATCCTTCTTCATACCTTCCCAGTAGTAGGTTCTCTTCATATCCCGATACATCTTATTTCCACCTGGATGAATTGTCAACTTCGAGTGATGACTCTCCCTCAGAACTTCATCTCTCAATCCATCTACATCGGGAACAACTAATCGTCCTTGCTTTCGAAGCCAACCCTCTCGATCGACCTCGAATCCCTTATCCTTCTCCTGATCCAATCCGGATTCCAAATCACGGATAATCTTGACAAGCTTATCATCTCGCCTTTGGCTCTCACCAATTCTTTCCACAAGTGTAGGCCTTATCGATAAGTTTGCCAACATCTCAGGTTCCAATTCACTTCTGGGCCTGAAATCAAACTCAGCCAAATACTCAAGACTCTTCCATTCCGAAAACATGGCTCCCAAACCTGCATGTCTTCGACTTAACGCATCAGCCACTGCGTTACCTTTCCCTGGAGTATAGGCTATACCAAAATCATATGATGCTAGGAACTCTAGCCACCGTTGCTGTCGAAGATTCAAATCCTTTTGGGAGAACAGATACTTTAACGACTTATGATCTGTAAACAACTCGAATCTAACTCCCAATAGGTAATGTCTCCATATCTTCAAAGCAAACACAATCGCCGCTAACTCCAAATCATGAGTCGGATAATTCCTTTCATGCGGCTTCAGTTGTCGACTAGCATATGCAACAACTTTATCCTTCTGCATTAGCACCGCTCCTAGTCCAGTGCCACATGCATCGGTGTAGACCACCATCTCATCATTCCCACTAGGAATAGTCAAAACAGGAGCACTTGTCAGTCGCTCTTTCAGGATCACGAAAGCTTGCTCACATTTATCATCCCATCTGAACACTTGGTTCTTCTTCGTCAATCCTGTCAACGGTGCAGCTATCTTGGAAAAGTCTTTGATAAACCGACGATAATATCCTGCTAATCCAAGAAAACTCCTCACATCAGATGCATTCTTAGGCCTAACCCAATCCTGGATCGCTGCCACCTTAGCGGGATCAACCGCTATTCCATTTCCAGAAATAACATGACCTAAGAACCTCACTTCATTCTTCCAGAAGTGACACTTCGAAAACTTAGCCTTCAGCTGATGTTTCCGTAAGATTCCCAAAACAATCCTCAAGTGCGTCTTGTGCTCTCCCTCAGTTCTGGAATAAATCAGAATATCATCCACGAACACAAGCACGAACTTATTCAACTGATCTCTGAACACTCTATTCATAAGATCCACAAAATATGCTGGCGCGTTAGTCAATCCAAACGGCATTACCAGCCACTCATAAAACCCGGATGGTGTCCTGAAAGCAGTCTTCGGCACACTATCCTTCGCCACTCTCAACTGGTGAAATCCCGTTGCCAAATCCATCTGAGAAAACACCTTAGCCTCGTGAAGCTGATCAAACAAGTCATCTATTCTCGGCAATGGATACTTGTTCTTCTTAGTCACCTTATTCAGCTCACGATAATCCACACACAACCTCAACGATCCATCCGCTTTGGTTGCGAACACAACTGGCGCACCCCATTCGGACACACTTCTCCGAATGAATCCTTTCTGCAAAAGGTCATCAACTTGCACCTTCAGCTCTTGCTGCTCCCTCGGTGCCATCCGCCTAAGAGGCATCACAACAGGTCTGGCTCCCTCAACTAGATCGATACGAAACTCGATCTCCCTATGCGGCGGCAACCCTTTGACTTCCTCAAAGACATTCTCAAACTCATTCACAATAGGCACCGATGACAGTCCATCCCGTGGAACAACTAGCGAATACATGAAGCTCATGAAGACGCCTTCTTCATGCTTACATCGTATCACAACCTTTCGCCCTTCCACATTCCCGACTGTCACCTCAAGCCTCTCACAATCAATCCTAGCCGCATACTTCCTAAGCCAGTCCATACCCAAAATAATTCCGAACCCCGCAAAGTTCAGAACAAAGCAATCACAAACAAACGAGCAATCATGACTCGACACAACTAGACCACGGCATATCATACACAAACATGACGAACCCCCCACTGGATTAGTCACAACCAATGGCCTATCAACAATATCCGGTTTCATACCTAACCGGCTTACCAAATCATCACAAACAAAAGAATGCGACGCTCCAGTATCAAACAACACTCTAACTGGAACACCACAAATAGAAAGAGTACCTTGAACCACCACACTCTTCCCCTTTTCTTCAGCAGTCGGAGCTTTTGAAGACGATGGAACAGCCCCCAAAGCATAGGCTTGCACAACCTGCCTATCTTTCCTCGGTTCTGGACAATCCTTCTTGATATGTCCCAGCTTATCACAGTTGTAACACTTTCCCAGCACTTTGGGATTCTTACAATCTTTGTAAAGATGGCCCTTCTGCTGGCAGTTATAGCAAGTCATTTCGCTCTTCGGCTTCTTCTGGCCATCCTTACCCTTCTGCTGCTGCTGCTTCCTCCTCTTATATCCACCCTGCTGTGGTTTAGATCCTTCCCTGGTTACAGCAATAACAGAACTTTCCCTAGGAAACAAACTCTCATGCCTAAGAGCTTTTTCCACAAGCTTCTCAAATGGATCGTCCAGATGATCCACTAACTGCCTCCCAAGATAAGCATCCAGACCAGTCACAAACTTTTCATTCTTCTGGTAGGGAGAATCAATATATGATCTGGCATACTTAGACAAAGCTTCAAACTCAGAAATGTACTCAAGAACAGGCCTTCCCCCTTGCTTGAGCTCCACAAACCTCTTAAACAAGACAGATTTCTGGGAAGTAGAGATGAACTTAGCTTCAAATCTAACTTGGAATTGCTCCCAAGTAATCCCTTCTTCTGGTGTATCGATGGTGATAGAATTCCACCAATCAGCAGCTCTTCCCTGAAGCTGTCTCGATGCAAGCTTCCTCTTAGTTGCATCCTCAATCCCTAAGTCACCAAAGATTCTTTTGCAAGCATCAATCCATCTCTGCACCTCAATAGTCGACTCCGTCCCCAAGAAAACTTTCCCTCCAAGAGCAGTATAATCCTTGCAAAGCTTGGCAAAATCCGCCGGTCTCGGAGCTTGGACTTGAACTCCCACATCCACAGATGATCCTGAAGCTGGTATTCTCCTCATGATTGAAGTCATCATGGCCTCAAACATAGGAGCATAATCAACAGCTTCCCTAGCATCACGGCTACCCCTCGCAGCTTGTCTCTCACTTCGACTCATCCTTAATATCTGTAATAAGAATGATTAGAACACCTTAAGAAACAACTGCATAAGGAGTTCAAATCCTTCTAGGCTACTATATTATATATAGTAATCATCCATCAAAATACAATTACGTCTCTCATACGTAGTTACGTCAGCGAGCGTTGGCTGAAATCGATTAACCAAAGCTCTGATACCAAATGTGACGACCGCCCATGACTCCCGCACCAAATCAAGGAAATAATGCGCTAAAAGGTGTGCCAGGCAGCCATGGACGATAGTCAGGGTAAAACAAAACAGAAGAATCTCTATCGCATAACTCACAGCGCATGGATAAAATACAATAGAGAAATATAATATAGTGAAGCTCCATAGAACAGAACATCATCATATAAGCATCACAGTTGTTTCATACAATCATCTACTCAAATCCATACATGAAAGCCTCACTACAAATCACTCAACCAAATACAGCAGCGGATACCCAGTACATATAGTAAGAAAACTAATATGCAAAGCCTCCTGCTCGTCTTCGTCATCTTTAGCGTAGAACTCCTAGCACAGCACCTGTCACCTGCTACCTAGTCTGCCCATCCCAAACATGGATGAACAGCCCAAGGTAATAAGAGGAGACATAAAACCTTGAGTCAGACAAAGTCTTAGTGAGCAGTAAATTAACTATCAAACATACCAAAAGAGTATAAAGGATAAAAGGAATAGGAACCAAACCATCCCACTCCACCTCTTTCTTCAGTGATAGCCCCAGACATACACTAAGGAGAAGCAAGCATAACAACATAGACAATTAAGGTAAAGCGAATACCACTCGAGTCAAGGACGATGTTTTCCAAATACAAACCCCCAAGGCCTAAACCAAGATCAGATAAGCACCCAGAAAACACCGCTCTTGAAGCCGAATGATAATACAACCAAACATCCATGACTCTGGCTATCACTGTTAACCTTGCTTCGAAATCACCGTTAATTGAATGACCGACTCCTTCCTGAGCCATCTGTCAAGGGCTAATGGTAACCCCGGTTCTAGACAAAACTCCGCACACTGCCTTGTGCCTAGGACTTATCTTCTTGGCCCAGAGTACTCGACTACCTTCCTGTAGTCTTTTAGGCGTCCCTATGTACCCTTGCTTTAAGTTTGCTAGAACCTTCAACAACGATAAAGTCCAAGCCTCCTAGTCATCCTCCTCGACGACTATTCTCAACCTAGCCCAAGCTACCTCTTGAGCAGCTCCATTATCAACCAACTTGAACTACCCTTCAAGTTATCAACATGCTTGGAATGATCCCTGCCTGGATTAAGCCAAGACTCACATCATACTTGAACTACCCTTCAAGATATCAACATGCCTCGCTTCATCACATCAAAGCAAGATCTCAACTCAACAACATGGTTTGCCTCATCGCATCATGGCAAAGTTCCATCTCAACATCATACATATGAGCTTCAACATCCGCTACATATGCCTTAAGCAGCTTTCACCATTCAAGAGCCTTCTTCCGTAGCTTTTGAATCATCTTCAATCACCTTGTTCCAAATCAACTACAAGCTAACTTGGAGCAATCAAATCTAACATACATTCAAACATTCAAGCATTCAAACAAGATATATTAAGCAATAACAATTATAATGGCAATTTCGTAATTAAGTGTGCAAAAGTCCAACATATGTGAAATCATGGTTTTTAGCATAGATCTATCAAATCTAAACATGGGTTTTATCTCTAATACTTGATAAATAACTTCTAAAGGTAAACATCTTCAAACATGATGGATCTACATGCAGACTTAAGGAAAATGCGAGAAAACGCTAACTTTAACACATAAAAATATCACCAATCCCATACACTCCTTTGGATCCGCGTGAGAGATAACTACCACTCACCAAATCACCCAAACACCTCAAAATCACAACACACTTCAGATCTGGACAGCGAAGATCAAGGTTTGATCCGGCAATATCTCGCTTCAATCGATGAAATCTAGCTCGAACGGATGAAGATCTTCAACTTTGGCACTTGAATCTTCAATCTAAATCTTCGATCTTGGATGGATGCTAACACTTGATTGGAATGGAGAAAAGAAGATGAAGAAATGTTGTAGTCGAGTCTTCAAAATGGCAGCACTTCGTCGCTTCAAAAACCGGTGCCAAAAAGTGAGCCAAACCCCTCTATTTATAGGCTGGAAACCCCTTAGGTCGTCGCCCCTTAGGTCGCTGCCGACCTAAAAACTCACGACCTAACTTAGGTCGCTGCCGACCTATACACCCCCTACGACCTAACAGCCTCACCAACCTAAAGCCATACGACCTACGACTTAACACACTCGCGATCTAACGGTTTACGACCTAGCTGCACAGCCAACAGACTCGAGTGAACAACTCAACACACTGCCGCATTTCCTAAGTCCTAGGTCGCATGACGACTTAACTAGCATGCCAACCTACGACCTAAGACCCTGCCGACTCAACTCCTTGCCGACCTAACACAAGCCATTCACACGACTCAACAACCCAGCAACCTAACGACTTATCTACAAAGCCGACCCTATATCCCAACGACTCAACTTAAGTCGGTCACGACCTAAAAAGCCTCCGACCTAAGACACATACGACTCAACATATCTTCTTAAGTCGTACTAAGGTCCTAACGACTCAAGTCCTAAATCGTTCGACGACTCAACCATACACACACACGACTCATCCTACTGACGACTCAACAACTTCACGAGACAACACCCTGCCGACCCCAGCCCCTACCGACTCAAGACCCCACGACCTAAGCCTTAGCCCCTTAAGCCGCTAACCCATGAGTCGGTCACTATCTTAGGTCGGTCTATCCTTATCTCGGCCAAACCTATAAGCCGCCCCTCCTATGAGTCGGTCACCCCCCCTTGACTCGTCTAAGCCTATGAGTCGGCCCTCTATGAGTCGGCCACGACTCATCACTTGACCCCTATCTCGCCTCTCTTCTTAAGTCGGCAACTACTATGCCGTTCTATCCCTTAACTCGGTCCATCCCCTTAAGTCGTCTACGACTTATCTATGAGTCGGTCACGACTCATCACTTGCACTCGGGTCAACTCCTAAACGACTCAAGCTAGAGGCCACACAAACAACACTATCGACCTGCAAATTCTACGTTTTATCGACACGTAAAATACGGGTCGTTACAAAGACATTTCGACTATATGTAGAAATTGTCTTTTTGCTGTTTAATGCCATTGCAACTATATTTCCATTGACCCGTCCTATCATTTTCAAGCATAAATTGTGCAAAAATTGTCTCTTTGCTCTTTAATATCATTTCAACTTTTTTTTATTGACTTTCCCTATCAACTTTAAGAAAAAATTGTCGCTTTTCACTTTACTGTCATTTTGACTATCTTTTGCATTGACTTGTCTTACTAACTTTATGCAGAAATTGTTCGTTTGCTTTAGTATCATTTCAACATTTTTGGCATTGGGCAGTCTTATCTACTTTAAGTGGAAATTGAGGAGAAATTTTCCAAGATGATGTTTCTTTGTGGTTTAGTATCATTTCTACTTTATTGGGAGTTTATACACGCACACATACATTGAAGTAGATAGTATTCACAAGGAAGATTAGATTGATTAAGATTTTTGGGTTACTGTTAATGAAGTGTACAACAATCATCCATAATGTAGATTAATAAGTAGAATTCTGAAAATAAGAATTACATCACATTTAGTAGGTCATATGGGAGATGTTGTAAAGTAATAGCTAAGGTGATAAAGAAAGAATTTTTCAGTTGTCTTAGTCAACCTACAACTCATGTTACTTCTTTGAATATTGAACTAGCTTCATCGAGCATGATGCATATGAACTTTTGAACAATTATACGTTGCAACTTGAGTAACAACCTCAAGAGTGTCTATGAAGCAGTATCTATTTAGCTATATTTGTATTCTACAACATTTGTATTCTAACTGCTTATATATATTAGTTATTTATCGAAATATAAACCTATATTAGTAGAAACCAAGAAGAGTACTCGAAATAATGATAAAATGTCATACATAATCATCCTACATTTTACATAACAAAATATTACCTACATTAAATTGATTTTATAACATTGTGATTTCATACTCTGATTCATTATCATACTCAGTGGCTCGATAAGGAAAAGGATCGCCAATCCACTCCTAAAAGCCATACCTATTTTGATATATATGGTATCTGAAATGACGACGACGAATATCATTTCCTCTTTGGATGACATCTTCCATTGCATCGTGTCCACAGTCATATATTATAACAAATGAGTCACCTTCTTGCTAAATTTCAAGAAGTATGACTCACCGTTGTTGCTGTATTGAATTGGGTTTATGATGTTGTCATGGTCTTTCTTTATGACGTCTTTGTTCTCTTACTTGTCTTTATAAAGTTTTTCTTGTTCTTTTTCATGTTCTTACAAATCTTCATAGCATTTTTGTTACTTTTCAATATAGAAATCAATGTCAGCTTCTGGTGATGATGGATTGGAATGCGTCAGGTGCTCAAGGGGACCTTCATAGCCGTATGATGAAGGGTGAGAAATATAACAATAATCCACCATAGTTGAGTAGATTTATGGAAAAATGGTATTGGGTGGTGTTATTTCGTGAATAGGCTCACAAACACTTCGTAAAGTTGCATAACAAAAGGTATATTGATGGGACATATCTTGTCCATAAAAGAGATTGAACATTACAATGTCATGAAAGCTATTAATTGAATTGACTCAACAATACAAGATATGTTGATTGGACTGGTCCCTATCCATAACGGTGAATGAACACTACAATGTAGGGAAATCTAATAACTGAATGTCCATAATAGTTGAATCGATTAAATGACATATTGCACAACAGAAATAGTGAAAAAACCATTATCTAATATAGTACACAACAAACAAAATAGTACATAGTTAATACAATGGATTACATCAACAATTTCCCTTCAAATGAAGCAAATGCTCATCCAAATCATCTTGAAACTTTTAACTATTTCTCTAGATCTAATTTTATGCAAATAACCTAGTAAAACATCAGCAGTGTCCGGATCTCTCTAAATAACAACCATCGCTGTGTTATCTGGATCATAGGCTAAACAAGATGGAAACTCAACGTTTTCTTCTTAAGTAATCATATTATGTGACATAACACATGCCCTTATCATATTGATCATTGCTTTTGGCTTTCATAGTTTTTATAGAACATTTTACAATGGCAAATCTAGCTTGTAAAACCATAAAAGCATGCTTTACATCCTTTCTTGCAGTGTAACGACCCTGAATTTCCGACCCGGTTTAAAATTTTAAAAATCCATCATTTCAATATAAAATTTTGAAATTTATAAATGATCTCAATTAACGTCCAAACTTTATTTATAAGATACGTCCAGTTAGATATGAATATAGAAAAAGTTTCGTCGTAAAATATTACAGTAAATTTCGTTCGCGTTTTACTGTATATTAGTTCATATAAAGCTGCGTAAAATTTATCTTTCAAATCCAAATTTTTTTACACAGTTATGTTGTAAAAATTATTCTGATCAAGATGATGTAATTCGTTTCCTCAAAAACTGTTATCGCCTGTCCCGTTTAAATAATTTTGCAAATCGAACAATTTAAGCGGCGTAAAGTCGATTTTTTATAAAACCGTCGCATCACAATTATCTGTATACCGTTGGAAGCGCCTCGTCGCACTGATCAAAACGATATATTTATTTGTGCTAATCGGAGTCCGATGTAAAAATAGCCGTGTTAATTTAACCGCTCCGAACGGACCGGTTAAACAATTTCAGCCCAAATTCTTTAACCCATATCCACTTGAATTTGAGAAAAAATTATAATCTCAGCTGATAATAAATATGTTGGTTGGCAGCTGGATGTTAATATTGGAAAGAGTGGTGACGTTTCGATATCTGGAAACTAAAATTTATTGGTACGGAATTTTAAAACTTAAAGGAACACATTATTTCAATCCATTGCACTGTTCCACTTCACACAGTCTCGAAATCTCTTCAGGTATTCACCCTCCTCCGTTTTCTTTCATATTTTATTTTTCTTTTCCTTCTGAAAATTTTAAATGGCAAGAATTAAAAATACACCGCATCTCCTCCTTCCTTCCACCTCACGTCGTCCACCCTTTCCTTCTATCGCGCCACATGAGGAGCACTGCATCCCTCATCTACTTCTCCCTCCTCGTCACCGTGCCGAGCTTCCACCTGAAAAAAAAGCGTGCAGGCCGAAACAAAAGGGTAGCACGCACAGACCCTTCCCTCTCCATTCACCACCCTCCATCTCACTCCTACTCGAACCCCGCCCTCTCTAGGCCACCTAAATCACATCCTCATCCCAGGCTGCGTGTGAGTGTGAGTGTGCATTGCTTATACTGCGTGTGTGTGTGTATGGTATTGTGTGAGTGAAGTTGTGTGCGTACGTTATTGAGTGTGTGCGTGCTGTGTTTCGGTGTGTGCGTGTTTATAAAAAAAGAAAAAAAGAAAAAGTGAAACGGTGTATGCATGCGTGTATGGTGGGTGCTGTATGTATGAAGGTGTGCAGGTGTGTGCATGTGTGTTGCGTGGAATATATGTTTGAAGAGAGTTGCGTGTCAGTTTTTTTTTAAAAAAAGTATGTGCGCGTTTAAGTTTTGAGTGTGTGTTGTGAAGAGTCGAGTGAGTGAAAATGAGTTTTGGTTTGAAATGCTTTTATTTTTATTTGGTTGAGTCTCGGGTTCTATATTAAAAAAAATGAGCTGTGTATATGTCGTGCATGTGTTGTTGTGTGTACATGAGTGTGATAAATGAGGTCTCAGGTTTGTTTTAGTGTGGTGGAGTTTCAAATTTATAAATTGCATGTGTTTAATGTTGTGCTGTTGTATGTAAGTTGGATGCGACCTTGATGAAGTGACGTGGCCACTTCCTCGAAGAAGGAAGTTTCGCTTTTGTTGTAAAAAAAAGAAGAGGAAAAGTAAAATTATTGAACAGTTGTTTATGAAGAGAAGCACTGTTTTGTTTGCTGAAACTAGTAACCGTCTTTCTTTTCTCTGTTGTTGCAGCAACCGACTGAGTTTCTTTTGTAGCAGCATCGATTTTCAACTTTCGTTCTTTTCTACTTCATCGGTAAGTGCATCTATATAATTTTATAAATTATATATGAATGTTCGTTATATTAATATCGTCTCTCTTTTGTCGATAATTACAGTGTCCGTTTGTGCGTATTGTACCGACTCCATTTGTGCTTCTTCAGGCTTCGCTGTCAATTTCTTTATCCATGAAAGGTGAAATAAATTTTCACGGCTTATATTCTTATACGAGTTTGAATGTTTGCTATGTGATGTTGAATTGGATGCTATTTGTTATTATTATTGTTAAGTTAAATTGAATTGATATAGGATAGTTAAACTGATTTATATGTTGAATTGAATTAGTTAAATATGACCCCTTTAACTATTTAATTAATTGACACCTAGGATAGTGATAATTACACTTTGAATCAATGAACGTATATTGGATTAACTGTTGTAATATAAATTTGAATTTGAATAACAAGTGAAAACTGTATAATTATTTAGTGGAATAATCTTTAATCTACATGAAATGATAGTATAGATTCTAGAAATAACTATATTAATTTGCATAAATAACAAATGTAAATTAATACGATTATTTCGGGATTATTTAAATGAATTGTTGAATTTTTTTGTATGGATGCTATTGTTTGTTTATTTACTTTGACACCATCCCAGTTATCACACTGCAAGTTCCCTTTGCTATGTATTGATTTTTTGAATTAAAATGGAATCGGGTTGAAATGATAAATACCCAAATAACTTGACCTAGGATAGAAAATTAAATTAACCCGATTGGTTAATAAATTGATTTAAATAAAATAAAGATTTTATTCGAAGAATAATAAAGTTTGAATGAAAGTAAATGTGAATATTGGAAAATTTAACCAAATATTAATGTAGTAATTGACAAAAGAACATTGTTTAAAATTTAATTATTAATAATTAAGTTTGAAATTATTAATAATTAAGTTTTGAAATTATTAATAATTAAGTTTTGAAATTATTAATAATTAGGTTTTAAAATTTATTAATAATTAAGTGTGGAATTATTAATGAATGAGTTGAAATGATTAATAATTAAGATTTGAAATTATTGATAATTTGATGAGATTGAATTATTTAATATTTAAATTAAATCGGATTTTCTTATTTAGAGAAATTAAATTCTTGAATAAGTAAAACTAAATCCTTTATTAACTGAGTTTGAAATTGTAATGAAGGTAATAAATGAATGAAATTGAATTTCTTTTACAAGAAATAAAAATGGGTTTCATCGAAACAAATGGAAGACTTGAAATTTAAAGAATTGGATTCGACAAATTTTAATTTAATTTAAATTTGTAAGCTTTGATAATGAAGTTGAACTTAAGAAGTAAATTTAATGAATTAGAAATTTAATGAACTTTTTTTTAAAAGATAAATTAATTTAATGAATATCGGATGAAACCGATAAATGGGTTTAAATCGATTTGAACGTTAAATTAAGTTTAAATGATTATGGAACGGAACTTATATACAAATTTAAGTGTATACTTGAACTATTCAAATCAAAATTTGAAATTGAATTATAGAATTCTGAAATGGAATTGAAGTTATGAAACGTAAATTTTGGAAATTGTTTTGGAAAGACAAATGAATGTTGAATTACGAATTCTAATTGAAATTGAATTTGAATTGGTTTTGAAATATATTAAACGACCAATCGGTAAATTAATTACGAAGGTTATTAAAGGAACCGGAATCGGTTCGGGTCATACTCACTGTCTAATCCGAAAACCACTTTAATAACTATACGCGGAGTGTGATTTAGAATGAAGTGGTTGGAATGACATACATGATGACTGAAGAAAGAGAACAATAATGGATAGCCTTGACACTTGTGTCAAATTGGAAATGACTAAAACAGGAGCCGTGCCGGGCCAAATGGGGTTAGCTACCTCGAGCGAACACACTTCTTCTTAAACTACTCATTACTTTGTATTGATTAGTGCGCACCCTTCAATTTGGAGTGTTGTTTCGCGGTGTTGTGATCGTTGCGGAGATGCGTTCTCACCAGTCTGGATCAGGCTAACGGTAGTTTCACTACCTTGGGTATTGCCTCATGTGCCTTGTCATACTTTTATTCCCATATACGTGACCACTATGATTTTGTTTTGTATTATACCTACGGAGTACTCCCTGATATCTCACTAGTTTACGGTTGAGTTTACAGTGCTGTATAGTCTATAATGCTATATAAAATGTGTTAAGGGGGACAATGGTGACGCCTTAACACTATTTTGATATTTTACTTTACTGTTAGACATTATCTATCTATCGTACGCTATTATGTATAAATAGTTTAACGGATCCTGAGAGACGTTATTCCATTCATCTTTGAGTTATTGTTATTTTGAATTTGAACCATATTATCTGTATAAGAATATATGTCATGATTCGAGTGTTTGTTTATTCTTATGCTCGGATCAGACTGAGGGTTGCTGTTGCTGTTCTACTTGGAGCTGAAGACCGGAGACTATCATTTTTTTATCTTATCAGTATTGCTCTTTCTATTTGGACTATTGGACATCTATGTTATTTTATTTTATTTTATCTGAGACATTATTGTATTTATGGGTAGCTTCATGAACTACTCTTATGACTATGTTGTATTTCCGCTGCACTATTCTGTGATGTTATACTTCTGTGATTCTGTGATGATTTTAATATATCTATATATATACTCCATTAATGATTCGTGTTTTGTATTATTTAAGTTGACATGTATTGAATATCGTCAATTTAAATGGTACAAATATACGGGTTGTTACATGCAGCTTCTTGTCTTTTAACATAATACTTCTGTTACTCTTTTTTTGGATCTAAAATTGTTTGGACTAGGGTGCCCAATGACAAATACATTCCATCTGCTTAATAATTCCCCATTTCATAAGAATTTCTAGCAATACTATAATTGCTTGCAGGGGCATAACCATGTGTGATATTTTCAAATAGATGTGATAAGCGTAAGATGTCAATATCATTCATGGAACTAGGACAATCAAAGTACGCAAGCTAAAACCAAAGATCATGTGAATTAACTACATCTTGTATCATTGTTGCTTTGGGATAATGACCAACAAATTGATCATGCAAGGCATAGGATAAAATTTTCCATTCCCAATGCATACATCAAGACTACCAAACATTCATGGAAATAACTTTTATCTCCTAACTTTATTACTTTGTTGACATCACTTTGCATTATAGATTGCAAATATTCTCCACCATATAATTCAATTATAGCTATACAAAACCATTCTAGACTTACATGTATGGTACTCCTACCCATCTGGACCACCACATCAAATGCGTCAAGGGCTATCCCATAAGCTATAGCACATAATGCTCCTATAATTTTTTGATAAGGTGAACATCCTAAGTATTGGAACCGAGCCAGCCTATAGTGGAAGCTATGGATTAATTTCAAAATTTGAAACGGTAGGGTCTATGAAGTCTAACTTATTTAAACGTTTCTGAATTTCTTTTAAATGAAACATTATTTCACTTAAATTTATAAAACAATTTTATTTTATGTATAAATATTACATTACATATATATTGTATTATGTACATTCACACACACATGTATGTTTGTGTGTGTGTGTGCATGTGTAATATAGTGAACCATGCAAGGTATAACATGCCCATATAAAGTTTTGGGATTTATATTGCAACAGATATGTTAGCTCATCTGGTATACAAATATATCATCCAAATGTATGTTTATATACTTTAATTTATGTATATAAAATATTACAAAGATACACACACGCACACACACTTTATTTTGAATGATTATAAATATATACATGGAATTTATAAAATATGTGCATATAACACACACATAAATAACATTTAAAATGGCTAATCCATCCTTTATTGATGCAAAACTATTCATTATTACCAATTGGACTCCTTCAGTGGCTAGTGCTAGGGATCAAGGAATGTTTATTCCTGTCTGGACATACTTTATGCACATTATGTTTTATTGCAACTGAGACGGGCTTGAATTGGTTAGCATGTTCTATTGGTAAATTGAAATGTTTTGACATTGATATGATGACCTATGAGAGATTGGTTTATGCCAAGGCACCGATTGAAGTAACCCATGAAAAGCCGCTTCCATCTTCAATTAGGATCCAACTTGTTGTTAGCCATGTAATGGAAGTCCATGTTAGATACGGTTGGGTGCCTAACATTTGTTCTGCTTGTTAGTATTTTGACTACCTTACTAACGCTTGTAAGATCCAGAATCATCTGTGGAGGTTTCCTCCTCCGCCTAAGATTCTGCTTCCTCGTCCTCCTATCTGAAAGTGGATTCCTAAGGTTAGGAACTGCACTTCCATGACTAAGGACCTATATGATAGCCCTTCAGGCATTCACCTATTTCTAATGCTGCCTCTATTCCACATATGTCACTGTCTCATCTTGCCTCCCCTTCTGATGAAGGTGTTGTTTCCCATACGATCTCTCTTTTGTTGCTTCTGTTATTGAGTGGAATTCTTTTCAGAAAGCATGGATTCACGAGCTGTTTGAGATAAGATAAGAAATGTAAGGATTTCCATATGTTTGTTAATAAAGCTGTAGGTGAATCCAGGCGTCTTCATTACTCTGTTAATGGGGAAGGTCTTGTGCTTTCAATTGTTGGTGTCTTTGGTACTAGGAATGGAGTTGTTCTAGATGATGACGGTTGGGATAAGAAATTTATCTATTGTATGGATGACTCTGGTTATACTCTGATATTACGACTCTCTTTGTGGGTTTTGTGCATATTATAGGTCTTGACTTTTTAGTCGAAGGATCTGGTTCCTCTTTTAAGGAGGATTAGCTTTTGGATTTATTATAGCTTAGGCGCCCTTTTCCTATCTCTTCTTTTGTATTTTTCTTTTATAAGTAGTCGAGGCATGTCGTCTTGCTCCTATATTAACTTTTGTTTGGTAATAAAAATGGACAGCGCGCTATAAATTCGGCCGGCCTTGCCAAAAAATATTTAAATATAAAATTTAATTATTTATTTTATTGTAAAGTCGAACAGAAAATTATTTTTTTATAATATGTATATTCTTATAAATATTTTAATAATAAATAAATATATGTATAAATATATATGAATGAAATATATAATATACATACATACATGTATATATTAAGATATATGTATGTATACTTACCTAATATTGCTCACGGCAAATTAGACTTTTTTAATTTAATTTAAAATTTTTGATTTTAAATAAAATATATTATTATATATAAATTATGTTTCAAATTTATAATTATATTTTAATATTTTATAAAATTCTTAATGATATTTTACATTTGAATAATTCAAAATATATTTTATAATTTAAAAGCAAATTTAAAATTAAATTTTAACTTTGGATATTTATATTAATATTTAATTAACATATGTATATATATATACAAATAATTTTTTTGCATTAGAGAGTTTGTTAGGTGTAAAAATAATTTATAAAATTTATAAAATGTTTTATATTATATAATTATTTATTTGAAAACTTATTTAAGTGATTAATTTAAATAATATTAATATATATACATATTAAAATTGTATTTTAATACAAAAAATATATTAGGTTTAAAACTCTTTGTATATAATTTTTAAACATATTTTATGTAGTATAAAGTATAATGTTTAAATTATAGAGTTTATGTTATTTAAATAATGTATATTAAATCCATTTAAGTAATAAAAAATCAATCTTTTTAATCTTAAGTTTTGAATATCATGGTGTGAGTGTGTATATATATGAAATTTAAAAAATAATAACATATATATGCATATAAACAAACAACTATCTTGGATGTGATGACGCACCGATGCATTATGATTGTCACTTAACTAATAAAGCAATATACGATATATAAATTATCTAAATATTAAAATATAATCATAGATCAAATAATTACTTTTCACTAATGCCAAAGTGAACATCTTCAAGCATTGAAACAAACTCCCGAATCAAATTCCAATTCTGAAGGTGCTATCTCTCGAATTGCAGACCATCGACTATCGAATAGAGTTTAATTTTATTTGACTTGTGCTTGGACAGTGGAGGAGTAGGGATGAAGAATTAAGCCAGATCTCAAAGGGATAGGAAGCTCAAAAAGTTATAAAATAAAGCGAGTAGAGATACTTTTACAGAGGAAGAAACGTAAAGAGAAGTTAGGATCAAGATCCACATTTCTCTCTCTCTCTTTCATTCCTCTTATCCATTCAACCCTAGCCCTTTTAACCATCATGTGTGGCCCCCAATGCTTTATTATAGCCAAATCAACCAGCCCTTTATATGATATTTGAACCCATTTAAATACGTAACAAAATATTTTACATTTAAACCTAATTTAAACTCGTATCGATATCATATATCTATTAGTATATTTATAACTACTATAAATACATTTAATAATATTATTTCATCAAATAATTTTTTTTTATAACTAATAGTTCATAAATATTAGTTAATTTATAAAAATCATAAAATAATTAAATCAAGTGATCGAGGAGTATTCAATGATTCGGTTGTGCGACTACTCTGTAGGTGTAAATTTGGTCAACAATCAACATCAAACTATTTGAATATTAACGTTCACACATCACTCAGGATGTGGTGTGATATTTTAGCTTAATTCTTCGCTTACTTGGTTTTGGTAAAATCCAATTTTACTTTATTAAGTGTTAACCCACTCTGACTAATATTTACACCAATTCTCTTCATAAAAACCATATCACTTTGGACTTGTGGAATTTGGTAATGGTCAAAATTCCAATATCATCCACATTCAACTTTATAGTCCAAACACAAAGTCCATGATCTAATAATAACAATTATTATTAACCAAAAAGTATTAGCCAAAGGTTCTAACTTTGAGTTGACTTCAGTTGACCATGATACTAACCTCATCTAACCAAGGAAACAAATCCTCTTTTAAATAGTGTTTCACTTCCATTGCTTCCACTTTACCCAACTATAGTCGATCTATGGATGACCATACCATGATTTCACTATAATCAAAGAAGAACTTGCATACTGAAGATCAACAGTATTCTCAGGTTAAGGGAACTATTTAATTTGTCACATCGATATTTTCTATTTGACCTTAGTTACATTAACCAACAGGAAGATATCGAGTGAGTTATTCCATAGTTATTCGATAAATATTAGCGCGTAACCCTTTATTTCCCTTATTAACCATGAGTAATACACTGCCTAACATTTGAAGAGTGCTACGTACTCTAATCTTAACGGATGTATCGATTTCCAGCCTCGATACATCTTGATTAGGAATATTCGAAATGATATATTTATTTTTATTGGGATAAATTACTCATGGTTGCTACACTTTGTAACTACTATCAAAAAACATACCATTTATGGATTTTCTATTATTATTTTTTTAAATTAATAAATTAATATAACACATTATACCAAATATAAAATAGAAAGGGAGCACATTTTATTATGAACAAGATTGGATATCGAGTTAGATATATGTAACATACTGCATAATTGCCCCTAGGGCATACCCCAAACTCTATCACTAAGATCTGAGCCTTATTATGTTTTAAACAAAATAATTATCATGCCTAACAACTACAATTAAAAATATGCATACACATATTCTTACTTATTCGGAAATGATGGAAAAAAAATCTTCATGACCATAGGTAGAAGTAGTGTTAAAAAGGTCTTTGAGTAATTGAGCAGTTCAACTTTATGGTCGCACATCTTCCTTTCATCTATATGGCCAAATACATTTCCACCATGAGATCCACCATAAGATCCTTCGAATATGAATTTTGAGATCCTTTGTTGGTCAATGGTTAGACTTGCATCATTAGCTCTAGCTCATCTGTAATACCTCTAATATTTAGAAATACATTTTATTAGCAAGGGAAAAATGTAATTTTGAAAATGTTTGAATTAGGCAATGGAAATTATACCATTGCATATAGCTCATTTTTCTGGTCGAGATAGTATATTGGCTTGTCCGGATCAAATTTCATATGATGGAGTTACATGTAGTTTAAGCTATGGGTTTTGATTTATTTAAATGGGCCAAAGCCTAGTTTTGGAGGAAGCGACAGTTCATAAGTTGTATAATGGGCTGAGTAGTTTTGAATTATTTCTCAAATACGATTTCAATTCTAACTTCTCCTTCTTCCTCCATCTCTTTGTTATCATTTTTCTCTTTCAAATCTAAACTATACCCGAAACACACCCCCATCCCCCACACACACACAAATATATATATATATATATATATATATATATATATATATATGTATGTATCAAATCGACTAGCATGAGGAGGGCTATAAAAAGATACCTGTAGTTGGTGGAATCAAGGAATTGATACCTGTAGTTGGTGGAATCAAGGAATTTTAGAGAACATTAATTCTAAACAACAAGGAATTAGGGAGCAATTTCTAGGGCTTGATGATGTAGATAAGTGAGTGGTAATCATTTTTGGATTATATGGTGTTCACATAAAATTAGGATTCGTCGTTTGACTTCTAATATATAATAGTCAATGTTCAGCTAAGGTAAATAAGATTAGGGGATAAATACTAAAGTAATGATAGGATTATAAAATTTTAACGATAATCAATTTAGGGTTAAATTGGTATTAGAGACAAAGATTAGAGTCAAACGCTGAAATTATGATGGTTTGGATTAAAATCATGGACATATGTATAATATATGATATAAGGAAATTTAGGACAGTAAGGAATGATGTTTAGGAGGTGTAAAGATGTACCCAAATAGTAATATATGGAGGGAAATTGTAACGATTACGATTTTTCATTGCCGAAAAACCGAAATGTTATGGTTTATAGAAGAAGAAAAAAATAGAAGAAGAGAGAAAAAGATAGAACAGAACAGAAACAAACACAGAACCATATCAGAATCTCACAATCGCAGCGGAACAACATATAATAGATAAATGAATATCATTAAAACAAAGAACTATACATTTTATACATTACATCATTATCAGAGTTTACAACAACAATAGACAACAGAGTCAATACATCAATGGACAGTTATATAAACTTGTCCTCATACAGAATACACAGCGGAATAATACTTAGTATAATATCATATACAAGTGGTACGTCTCGATATGCAGCTCGACTCCTGAGCTCCATAGCACTCCTAAATCCAGAATGACCTGATAACCTAACTCTAGACTGCCCGTGTAGAAATTGGTGGGCACCCAGAGTTTAGAAAGGGAAACAATAAACTCCAGGTCAGTCATGTGACTGGTGTGAGAAATTAAAACAGTTATTTATCTTTAAAACAAAGAACAGGAAATTTTTTCTAAAATCAATTCACAATGCTTTTTGAAAATGAAACTACCATAAGGCCTCCCGCCACACACACAATGCAAACGCAGACTTAGAGGAGATTTCTCCTTATGATAGTCAAAAATGCTTACTATGCAAAATCAAATCATTTTCGATATTATTATTAGTGCATAGTGTAGAAAACAATTTCCAAAGTAGAATATAAATCTTAGCCAGCATAGGTGCCATTATATTATGCCTACTATAGCTACCATATTAAATTGCAGGTTCTACAACTAAAACCGTACAAGGTTCGTATTGTTTCTTTGGATATCCAACAAATGGTCAGGCCAAGGAACTTCCCATTTCCACATGGAACGCCTCTGGAAAGACGCCCCGAGAACCTAACCGGATCTCTGCCAACACAAGGCTGGGTTACCTCTGCAAAAATAGGTAACTGCTGACACGCGTATGCCATTCCCTGATCGTAACCGATCTTCCCGAGGATCCTCGATTCCAACAACCACAAAGTAATAAATTTGCAGTAACAACATAGGTTAAATATCTGGGCTCCATACCATGATACCACCTCTATCCAGAATGAATGTACATACACTAAGGGGCGCTACTCCCTAGAACCTTGCCGCATTCTTCCTGTTTTGACCATTTCCGGGGTGTGAGGTCCGACGAAGTCTCGTCCACAAAGCAACGCTTTGGTACAAAGCCATGCTTTGGGTCAACAAATGATCAAAGTAATGATCACAAAGATAAATGATCAAACAAATGATCCTATCACAAATGATCAAACAATGATCATCACACAGCAACACTTAGTATATCACACTACCAAATTGGGAGTATATCACTAATGACTTTCAACTACGTAACCTCTGAGCTCGTACGTCTCAGAGAAGGGTGTTAAGCTAAGAGAATAAATTCTCCGCCACCAACAGAAATATATTTGAAAGAAATCAGCTCTATATCTCAATTTGTAATGTCATATATACAATCTATACAAGTCTGTTCCGGGATCGAACAGTACCGAAGGCACTTCTAAAGAAGTCCTTGCCATCCGGATATTCATTAATCACGATCGGACTTCCCGTCACTAAGGGTGATAAAACCTCTGTATCGGAGATCAGCCGATGCAGAGTAACTCGACGGTAATCCTTCCGTTTTCACAATTATCCGGTCTTCAACACCGGTCTTCAAATGCAATTCATAACGACGTATCACTATTCGGAATGGGTTATACGACCCCATGATCCTTCCCCAGTTAACCCGAATAGCGAGCGCTTATTTTAAAAATAAGTGTATCATTCAATTTCAAGCAATTTACAACAATTACTCATTCAAGGGTAAATATTGATAGTCGGTTATTTAACTATCAATGATGAGCAGCATCATCAGATTCGAAATAATTTTCCAAATTATTTATTTCCCCAAAAATATCTTTACAAGATATATATAATTTTCCACACTTCGAAAATAAAATACGTTTATTTTGAAACAAATTTTCCCTTTTCACTTATAAATTTCATAGTGAATTTATGTTTCAAATTATCTATTGATCTACAGTTTTCAATAGGTTTTAATTATTCAATTCCAATTTATCTTCAAGAAGATAAATTCACAAAAACGTCTCGTTTCATATTGGAAAAGCATTTCCGTACTTATTTAATAATAAGTATTTCATAAATCTTATTTATTTTCAACAATTTGAAAATATTCAATATACTTAAAGTATATATTTCATTATTTAAGGAAATCATTCTTTTATTCACATTTATTTGGGTCAAAACGAATGTTGCGTAAAACATCGTTACGACAACCCAAAATCAATAGTATAGGGATTAGAAATTTAAAATAGATATATAAATCCCAATACTATACAAAACATTTCCTTTCGGAAATCATTTACTATAACAACAGTGTTATAGTCCACCATTTCCTTCTATTTCTCGAAAATGTCTATTTCAACAATAAATGTTGAAATCTACGTATTCGATACTTAATGCATTTTAAAATGCCTTTAAAATCGTTTTAAATTCCATTTAAAACATTCCTTTCCCAAAATATATCCATTTTCTTTAATAATATATTTACTGTTTCAAAATCGTGAATATATTTCCTTTAATAAACTTCTATATTCAATTTATCAAATTCAATTGATTTTCGAATTTATAAACAATGTTTATGAATTCCATTCCTATTTATAAAACTTCGATTTATAAATTTCCTTTATTAACCAATTTGATTTATATAACTCAATTATAAACCAACAGTCCATATTATAAGTTAAGTACTCATAATTCATTCATTTACCAAATCGTTCTTTTAAAACTTCACAAATTTTAAATCTTATTACTTATAAGATTCCTTTATATTTTATAACAACTTCTAATTATAAAATCTCCTTTATTAACAATTTCTATAAATATCCCATTTAAATGCCCAAAATCCAGTTTATAAGTTAATTACTTATAAATCTTTTATTTTACAACATCTATTCATTTTATAATCTTCACAATTATAAATCTATAATTTTTCAATGAAATCCATTTTATACTTCATTTAAACACTTAATAAATTTGTTTTATAATTCCAATATTTTAATTTATAAATCTAAAATTCTTATTTACTTATAAAACTAGGTAAACTTTATTTTAACACTTATAAAAGCTCGTTTTATAATTCCAATAACTCTAACTTATAAAATATCAATTTTATAAATCTTTTTATATAAACCTTTTTTAAATAATTCAAAAATCCCAATTTAAACCATTTTATAAATTTATCAACTATTTATTTCAAAAATCATGCTTTGATTATATTTCACAAATATCCTAATTTTTATAACATAAAAATTTATAACGTTTTAATTATTTAAAATGAATCAATTCGAAAATTTAATAAAACGTATAATTTCAAAAAATCACTTTAAAAATCCTTTTAAATTCAAAATCATTTCTTTAACATTTTTAAAACTCCAAAAATGGATCCAATGATGTAACACACCAAATAGTTAATCACGATATCCAAACATCATATATCAATATGATAATCAATCAAATATAACAATATCTGAAATCAATTAAATATTTGTGAGGAATCCATTTGGATCCCTCCAACCTGTTTCCCTGCATCCACAGATGTTAGCACAATACCAATCCCGTTTCAAGACGGGATATCGCGGTATATGGGATTTTATAAAATATTATTCGCTTAATAACGGCGCAATAGGGTCTCATCCGCTATACAGTGCGGGAAATCAATCAATTGCAATATATACATATGCCAATATATATATATATTGTTATATACTAATATAATACCAATTCCACTTCGAGGTGGAATATCGCGGTATATGGGTTTAATAAATAACCTCCGCTTACTAACGGCGTATAGGGTCTATTTCAATCCAATATATATATATATATATAACAATCATCATTCAAGCATTCAATCAACATAATCAAACAATTTTAAATTTAACTATTTAAAATTTAAATCGAAACTGTTCGATTGAGTGAGAAGTTCTCACCTTGGTTTTAATTCCGTTTCAGCTTTTTTTCGAATAAAATTAAACGCGCGTTTAATTTTATCCGAAATTTTCACTGACTCCAATTGACTCCAATCCAATTCCATCGCGTAGAGCTCGACAATACGTTTCCAACGCAAGTCGTTTCGTAAAATTCCGACCTCGCAGCAACAAGTTACACATTTTTAAACATTCATGAATTTATGATATAATTCAATTTACATTTAATATTTTATTTACCAAACCCCTAACATCTGGACCACATATTTTCAAAATCAAATCCGGGCCGCATGATGCATCTCCTCCCTCCCAGTATTCGAACGCAATCAAGAACCCATCACTACCGACCTAGGGCTCCAAATCGCGGCCACCCCTACTCCACTATACATCGATCAGGACACGCCACCTCAAAGAGCTTCGCCAACACCATGCTCGCCTGGAGTAGCTTCGAGCTCGGCCCCCAATCATGCTTGAAAACCATGGAAGAACGCACACGTTCAAACCCTTCTCCACGTCGATCCAGAGCTCCAAACGCGATCGTGACCGTTGAGAATGTAGAGCTTGATACGCTCTACGAAGTTGTAGTTGAGAGTTTGTTGAAATATTGAGTGGATTAAGAGATTTGGGGGAAGAAAGATCGTGAGTTTTCAGCCCTTGAAATAGATAATGGCGGTTGGCTGAAGCACCTAGGGTTTCTCTAATGAATGAAGAGGATGGGTTGCTTTTATAGAAATTTCAACGAAAACACTATTCATCCGGGTTTTTAAAACTCCGATTTACGCGTCAAAACCTACGTTTCTGGGGTTTATCCCGCATTTCAGACACAATGGAACAGGTTTTGGAAGCTAATTCGATCATCTGTGCGAGATATGGCTATAAACGATCGATTTAAATTAAATCGATTTAAACGATTTTCTAGGCGTTTTCGCTTGCCCCGGACAAACGGTAAATCCAATTAACACGAAATTTGAAACCATACAATAATATCACATTACGGATCCGATGAAACTGGTTTCGTCGAAATCCGAGACGTTTTGAAAAATGGCTATTTTAACTCGCCAAATTAATATTAAAACTATTTCGATGCGTTTCGAGCTGCCACGGTCAAATGACAACTCCGATTACTACGAAAATTGAAATCCGATAATAACAAACTATTACGGATCCAATGGAACAAGTTTCGTCCAATTCTGAGACTGTTCGAAAATTAGCTATTTTTCAGTCGATAATTAAATATTAAAATATTCAATTTTCACAGATTAACTCTAAATTCGATTTGAAAAGTTCTATAACACCACTATTACTTCAATATGATTAAATAAAATTTTACAAATCATTTTCAATCATATTAAACTCGATTTTCAATTATTTTTATAATTTCCAATATTAAATTATCGATTTAATTATTCAATTAAATCCAATTATTCGAAATAAAATTTATTCGACTTATAAATTTCACTTATTAATATTTAAAATCAATTAAATATACGAATTTAAATTGATAGAATTTCTGGGTCGTTACAACCTTCCCCCCTTAAAACAATTTCGTCCCGAAATTACAAGTTAGGAAGAAATGGTCCTTAACTCTTGTATATTATCTTTCACAATCTAAATAGCTTTATCAACTTATTAACCTAAGTCTTTTTACTAGAGATTCACAATCATTTCAACTAGCTTTCCAACTTCACTTATAAGTTTCAACCAACATTGTTTCCCTTAACAATTCAAATTTAAATTTAAACTCAATTTTCAAAATTTCAAATTTTCTCAAAAATTTTCCAACACCCCGAATTTTCGAAAAATTTCGCCAGGGTCTCCTTTGCGCGGCTAGCTCGGTACAACTACAAAATGGCTCTACGGCCCCTCAGATTCAAAAAGAAAAGAGAAAGCCAAGTGGCTGGAGAAGAAAATCACCAAGTTTCATACTGAAATTTCATACGTACCTTTTTTGTCGAGCAATTCAATTTTATCTTTGAAATCAAAATCCCAATTCCATTTCCTTTAATACACCTGTATAACCTGCTAGTAGTAGTATCCAATTCCAACATTCAAATCATTTTGCACATTTCATTACAGAATTTCGATATATGCCTCTTATATCATCTTTAGTTTACTATTGGAGTTATATATTCATTTTCATTCAATTTTGCATTTTAATTTCATTTGAATTCAACTCACAATTTCAATTATATTTGAATTCAGTTTAACTTTTGGATATTGAATTTTTATCGACTATCTTTCATTCACAACTGCACTATTTTAAATTAGTTCCAATTACTAATTCATTACAAATTCCAATTCATTTCATCTTGCACAATTCAAATTGGTTGTCAATATTCAGTTTTCAATTTCAGTTTATAACCACGTATATTTAAACTGGATTTCAAATTCCACATGAATTCAATTTACTTCATTTACTTGCAATTGTAAATTCATTCATTCATTCTCAATTTATTTCCATAATTCAATACTCAATTCCAATTCATTTTGATTACTCCAAATTTATTTTCAACTTAATAATATTCCATAAATATTTTTATATAGCATTCCAGAGTCTTTTCAATTTTCAAAACCATTATTGAAAACAATTCAAATTATTCTTTGAATTTCAAAACCAAACCCCAAAATTTTCCAAACAACTTTCACTTAAAACAATTTGGCAGCAATCCCTCTTTTGGAAACCCGAAAATGAACACCAATGATGCCGCGGTCATCATCGGAATTATTTTTCAGTGACCGAAAAGAGTTTAAAGCTTTTCATTCCTTCAAAAATTCTTTTCAAAACCTTTGAAATTCATTTCCAAATCAAAAGGGAATTTAATTACTAAAATTTCCAAATTCTTTCAAAAACATTTCCGAAAACTTCTCTGGAATTCTATTTCCAATTATAAATCACATTTATAATTTCCATTCTTAAACTTCATTTGTATATGGATTTTATTTTCTTATCTTTGAAGTTATGATTTCAATTTCTTATTCAATTTCAATGGTAATAATTTTTAGTATTATTAATACTTCCTAACAACCATGCATCCATATACTAATAATTTACAGAAAATTATTTCTTTTATATACAAAAATAGCTTTGGGTAAAATTATTTCATTTACCCGATTTTTAAAACAATACCGTGTCGGTTTATCTTGTTTAAGAGTTTAGAAACTCCTATCAACACAGTTAGCTAGACTGCACCGACCAGAATCTATAAACAATCAACCGATAAGTCAACACAATATAAAATAATTTATATTCACTAACAAATACGCGCTCATATCTATTATTACACTCAAACTCATTCTATAGTACTACTGACTCTATCTCTAATGAGTAACACCCAATAGAACCATGGTTGTCGCTTAACCATATGCTCTGATACCAAATGTAACGATTGGGATTTCCGTCAGCAGCGACTGGTAGGCTTTTCAACCATCCCAGCCCCACCGTGGCTTACACTGGTACCTGAAACTTGCTTTTACGGCCAGCCTCTCGACTGTCACGGCTTACGCCTAACCAACCCTGTAAAGAGGCCGTGTGGGGGTAAGAGTCTCCCGTTCGCCACCAAACCGCGAAGCGAGAACCCCCCATCACATTTCACTAAGACAAGCAAGTCTCGTCCACAAAGCTACGCTTTGGTACAAAGCCATGCTTTGGGTCAACAAATGATCAAAGTAATGATCACAAAGATAAATGATCAAACAAATGATCCTATCACAAATGATCAAACAATGATCATCACATAGCAACACTTAGTATATCACACTACCAAATTGGGAGTATATCACTAATGACTTTCAACTACGTAACCTCTGAGCTCGTACGTCTCAGAGAAGGGTGTTAAGCTAAGAGAATAAATTCTCCACCACCAACAGAAATATATTTGAAAGAAATCAGCTCTATATCTCAATTTGTAATGTCAGATATGCAATCCATACAAGTCTGTTCCGGGATCGAACAGTACCGAAGGCACTTCTAAAGAAGTCCTTACCATCGGGATAATCATTAATCACGATCGGACTTCCCGTCACTAAGGGTGATAAAACCTCTGTATCGGAGATCAGCCGATGCAGAGTAACTCGACGGTAATCCTTCTATTTTCACAATTATCCAGTCTTTAACACCGGTCTTCAAATGCAATTCATAACGACGTATCACTATTCGGAATGGGTTATACGACCCCATGGTCCTTTCCCGGTTAACCCGAATAGCGAGCGCTTATTTTAAAAATAAGTGTGGCATTCAATTTCAAGCAATTTACAACAATTACTCATTCAAGGGTAAATATTGATAGTCGGTTATTTAACTATCAATAGAGATGAGCAGCATCATCAGATTCGAAATAATTTTCCAAATTATTTATTTCCCTAAAAATATCTTTACAAGATATATATAATTTTCCACACTTCGAAAATAAACAACGTTTATTTTGAAACAAATTTTCCCTTTTCACTTATAAATTTCATAGTGAATTTATGTTTCAAATTATCTATTGATCTACAGTTTTCAATAGGTTTTAATTATTCAATTCCAATTTATCTTCAAGAAGATAAATTCTCAAAAACATCTCGTTTCATATTGGAAATGCATTTCCATACTTATTTAATAATAAGTATTTCATAAATCTTATTTATTTTCAACAATTTGAAAATATTCAATATACTTAAAGTATATATTTCATTCTTTAAGGAAATCATTCTTTTATTCACATTTATTTGGGTCAAAACGAATGTTGCGTAAAACATCGTTACGACAACCCAAAATCACTAGTATAGGGATTCGAAATTTAAAATAGATATATAAATCCCAATACTATACAAAACATTTCCTTTCGGAAATCATTTACTATAACAACAGTGTTATAGTCCACCATTTCCTTCTATTTCTCGAAAACGTCTATTTCAACAATAAATGTTGAAATCTACGTATTCGATACTTAATGCATTTTAAAATGCCTTTAAAATCGTTTTAAATTCCATTTAAAACATTCCTTTCCCAAAATATATCCATTTTCTTTAATAATATATTTACTGTTTCAAAATCGTGAATATATTTCCTTTAATAAACTTCTATATTCAATTTATCAAATTCAATTGATTTTCGAATTTATAAACAATGTTTATGAATTCCATTCCTATTTATAAAACTTCGATTTATAAATCTCCTTTATTAACCAATTTGATTTATATAACTCAATTATAAACCAACAGTCCATATTATAAGTTAAGTACTCATAATTCATTCATTTACCAAATCGTTCTTTTAAAACTTCACAAATTTTAAATCTTATTACTTATAAGATTCCTTTATATTTTATAACAACTTCTACTTATAAAATCTCCTTTATTAACAATTTCTATAAATATCCCATTTAAATGCCCAAAATCTAGTTTATAAGTTAATTACTTATAAATCTTTTATTTTACAACATCTATTCATTTTATAATCTTCACAATTATAAATCTATAATTTTTCAATGAAATCCATTTTATACTTCATTTAAACACTTAATAAACTTGTTTTATAATTCCAATATTTTAATTTATAAATCTAAAATTCTTATTTACTTATAAAACTAGGTAAACTTTATTTTAACACTTATAAAAGCTCGTTTTATAATTCCAATAACTTTAACTTATAAAATATCAATTTTATAAATCTTTTTATATAAACCTTTTTTAAATAATTCAAAAATCCCAATTTAAACCATTTTATAAATTTATCAACTATTTATTTCAAAAATAATGCTTTGATTATATTTCACAAATATCCTAATTTTTATAACATAAAAATTTATAACGTTTTAATTATTTAAAATGAATCAATTCGAAAATTTAATAAAACGTATAATTTCAAAAAAATCACTTTAAAAATCCTTTTAAATTCAAAATCATTTCTTTAACATTTTTAAAACTCCAAAAATGGATCCGATGATGTAACACACCAAATAGTTAATCACGACATCCAAACATCATATATCAATATGATAATCAATCAAATATAACAATATCTGAAATCAATTAAATATTTGTGAGGAATCCAGTTGGATCCCTCCAACCTGTTTCCCTGCATCCACAGATGTTAGCACAATACCAATCCCGTTTCAAGACGGGATATCGCGGTATATGGGATTTTATAAAATATTATTCGCTTACTAACGGCGCAATAGGGTCTCATCCGCTATACAGTGCGGGAAATCAATCAATTGCAATATATACATATGCCAATATATATATATATTGTTATATACTAATATAATACCAATTCCACTTCGAGGTGGAATATCACGGTATATGGGTTTAATAAATAACCTCCGCTTACTAACGGCGTATAGGGTCTATTTTAATCCAATATATATATATATATATATATATATATATATATATATATGACAATCATCATTCAAGCATTCAATCAACATAATCAAACAATTTTAAATTTAACTATTTAAAATTTAAATCGAAACTGTTCGATTGAGTGAGAAGTTCTCACCTTGGTTTTAATTCCGTTTCAGCTTTTATTTCGAATAAAATTAAACGCGCGTTTAATTTTATCCGAAATTTTCACTGACTCCAATCGACTCTAATCCAATTCCATCGCGTAGAGCTCGACAATACGTTTCCAACGCAAGTCGTTTCGTAAAATTCCGACCTCGCAGCAACAAATTACACATTTTTAAACATTCACGAATTTATGATATAATTCAATTTACATTTAATATTTTATTTACCAAACCCCTAACATCTGGACCGCATATTTTCAAAATCAAATCCGGGCCGCATGATGCATCTCCTCCCTCCCAGTATTCGAACGCAATCAAGAACCCATCACTACCGACCTAGGGCTCCAAATCGCGGCCACCCCCACTCCACTATACATCGATCAGGACACGCCACCTCAAAGAGCTTCGCCAACACCATGCTCGCCTGGAGTAGCTTCGAGCTCGGCCCCCAATCATGCTTGAAAACCATGGAAGAACGCACACGTTCAAACCCTTCTCCACGTCGATCCAGAGCTCCAAACGCGATCGTGACCGTTGAGAATGTAGAGCTTGATACGCTCTACGAAGTTGTAGTTGAGAGTTTGTTGAAATATTGAGTGGATTAAGAGATTTGGGGGAAGAAAGATCGTGAGTTTTCAGCCCTTAAAATAGATAATGGCGGCTGGCTGAAGAAACTAGGGTTTCTCTAATGAATGAAGAGGATGGGTTGCTTTTATAGAAATTTCAACGAAAACACTATTCATCCGGGTTTTTAAAACTCCGATTTACGTGTCGAAACCTGCGTTTCTGGGGTTTATCCCGCATTTCAGACACAATGGAACAGGTTTCGGAAGCTAATTCGATCATCTGTGCGAGATATGGCTATAAACGATCGATTTAAATTAAATCGATTTAAACGATTTTCTAGGCATTTTCGCTTGCCCCGGGCAAACGGTAAATCCAATTAACACGAAATTTGAAACCATACAATAATATCACATTACGGATCCGATGAAACTAGTTTCGTCGAAATCCGAGACTTTTTGAAAAATGGCTATTTTAACTCGCCAAATTAATATTAAAACTATTTCGATGCGTTTCGAGCTGCCACGGTCAAATGACAACTCCGATTGCTACGAAAATTGAAATCCGATAATAAAAAACTATTACGGATCCAATGGAACAAGTTTCGTCCAATTCTGAGACTGTTCGAAAATTGGCTATTTTTCAGTCGATAATTAAATATTAAAATATTCAATTTTCACAGATTAACTCTAAATTCGATTTGAAAAGTTCTATAACATCACTATAACTTCAATATGATTAAATAAAATTTTACAAATCATTTTCAATCATATTAAACTCGATTTTCAATTATTTTTATAATTTCCAATATTAAATTATCGATTTAATTATTCAATTAAATCCAATTATTCAAAATAAAATTTATTCGACTTATAAATTTCACTTATTAATATTTAAAATCAATTAAATATACGAATTTAAATTGATAGAATTTCTGGGTCGTTACAGAAATCGAAATAGGAAGGAAAACATTTCAAGTTGATTAGATTTTAATGCATTAAGCATAGCAACTGGTCCAACGGTGAATGTTCAGATTGCCAGGTTTAATGTGGGCCAATGCTGAATCATTTTTACTTCAGTTAGGCCTATATGAAATAGATGATGAGTGACGTGTTGGTTTCTTCATGACTTCTAAAAGTGTTTAATGTCTAGAAATATGCTTCGATGATTGTGCGTTGTAATGATTGCGTTGAGTTGTTTATTAAAGGAGTTAGGCTGCTTTACTATCCTATATGTATATGTAAGTTTTTCTACATTTATCTAACTTATGTTCTTGTTTATGTTTAGGAGATTATTCTATGTTTAATTATATCCTAGGGCTAGTCTCTACTTAACTAACTCATGTATGAATTGATGAGCTAGTATATATTTAACTAACCCATTCTCTCTATTATGTGTAGAAAGGTTAGTCTATGTTTAACAAAATCTATTGCTTTTTTAATGTTATTAAAGTTTAACACAGTAATTCTATATTGTGACGGTTATGATAAACTAACAATTTAGATACCGGTGAGACGATTTCATGTATAGTAAGTGTTTGCTCTCACATGACGTTTATAAATTATTATTTATACTTCATAACATTTTTACTCAATAAGAATAGGTATTTGACTCCCTTCCTTATATGTTATAGGTTAACGAGTAGCTTTGGAGTGCATGGCGTTTGAAGAAGGCGACTATTGAGACATATAAATATGTAACAACCCTGTTTTTTGTGATTACCTACAATATTAATTATAACGGAGGTTATAATTTAATATTGAGAAATAAAATAAATTAGAGATTTAAAATTGTTTATTTAAAACAAACAATGGATTTTAAATACAAAACGTTGAAATAAAGTTTTAAAAACTTTAATTTAGTTAGTTCTGATAGAAATGAGAATTATATGGTTTTATTTTAGAGAAATGCAATAATTCTAGTAATTATTGCCAAATGTGTCATTTATTTTTAAGTGAGGTATTTGATTTCAATATGTGTATATTAAAATAAAAGGTGGAATTTTGGTTAAAAATAAGTTTTGTATGTAAAATTGATATTCAAATTGTTTATTGCATTTTATTATGCAAGAAAATAATTTTTAGGTAATTTTTGGTGTTAAAAATAGTATTTTGTGTAAATTATAGTGTAAATTGTTTATTTAATTAAAAATAAGAGTTTTAATAATGACAATATTTTTATAACTAAATTATCTTTTTATTTGTTGTTAAAATGTTTGTTAATCATAAAATATGTTTATGCAATTTTTATAGAGTTGAAATCATGTGTATATATGTTATAACTTGTAAATATTAGTGTATTTGTGTATTAGGTGATAATCAGAGAATAGGTAATTCTTTTTCGTATTGGGTCTTAGCCCATTTACTAACTTAACTAGAAAAGAGAAACTTCTTCTTTATAAATTTTGGACGTACTATAAAAATATTTCACATCCAAAAGAAGAAAACAGAAAACTATTTTCTTTTATAAAACCTAAAAGCAAAATCCACCAATTTATTCACTTATTTGCGGAAAATAGTCAAATTGAAGGCACTAATAACGGGTAATCACTACAAAAACCAATTCTAGTACATCAATTTCTGAATTTGAGATGTTTGATTGTCTATATTGAGTTTTTGTGTTTGCATATCTGTGCCATCTTCTCTTTCAGGTTCCCGAAGCTCTATTTTGCCAAAAGCTCCCTTCTTCCACTAAATTTGCACAAGATTGCTCTTGTTGCTCAACTATTTTGCTAAGTTGAGTGTTAAACTCACAAATATCTAGCTGAAACAAGAGTTTCATAGCCATAAAGCTGCTAAAAATCGTGCTGTACATGAATTTTTGCTATTTGAAATTTGCAGTAAAATCTATTTTGAGTTGCCTCTTTGTATGATCTTATCTTTCAAGTCGGGTCTCAAAATGCTACCAGAAATTTTCCGATTTGTAGTTCATGTACATGGATTATTCATGTCGAATTTGTGTGCTAATTCTATTTGGATACGCTTCAAAATAAGACTTGAAATTGGGTTCGAACAAGGCAAGAATGACCTGTAGGCATTGCGACCTACAGGTCGACGCAGCTCTTATAGGGTCGACCAAGAGCATTGTTTTGGTTCCAACTTGTTTTGTTCTCTTTTGCTATTGATTTTTTGATGTGTTTTGAATGGTTTTGAAGGCCATGAAGCCTATCAATAGGGAAGCCTAAAATTTCAGTGAATTCAAGATTCAAATTGAATCGTTTTTAAGGTGATTTTGAATGTCGGTTTCTTTGGAAATTTCGATGATTTTCCTTGTTTTTGAGCATGGATTTTATAGAACAATTTCGAAAATATTTTAAAAATAAAATGGCTTTTGAAATAAATATTTCATAATATTTATAAATTATTTTAGAGCTATAAAAATTACATATTGTTTATAATAAGAGAATTTCAAAGGTGTTTTCCAAAACGATTTTGAAAAATTGTTTACAAGCTTGTTTTTTCAACAAATTATTTTATATATAAAATACATGTTTTTGCACTCTTCTAGCATATGCGGAAGAGAATTAAACGATTTTGTAAAACACGTGGTATGGGACACGTGCATTTACTTTTTCGGTAAATTTCGGACTTGTTTGTTTGAAGCTATCGACTTGGGTCGTATTTGCTGATGAGATGAGGAAAATATTTGTGATTTGAATGATTTGTTTTCTAGTGTGGCATGGTGTAGCACTTAGTAAACCAATAAGTGAGAACGGGTGGTATAGGATGTACTGTTAACATTTTTCGGGTTCCTATCTGAGAATTTGTGACACATTCATGAGTTATTGCCAGGACTGGACCTTCGGGTCGTTTGTCCTTCGGGATGTTGTCCTTCGGGATGTTTTGTCCATTAAGATGTATTTGTCCTTCAGAATGTGGTCCTTCGGGATTTTTTGTCCTTCGAGATGTTGTCCTTCGGGATGGTTGTCCATTTGAGACGTGGCGCCTTTTTTTGAGAGATGGTACTTGGCGGGCTTCGGCCATTTTAAAAGCATGTGCTAGTTTTTGTGATGATTTCATTAACTTGTTGTAATTTTCCAAATGTATCGTCTTTTTAGATCTATTGGCCATTTGAGACGTTCGAGGCATTATATGCGGCGACTACATCTTTGGAAATTTGAACTCCATGTCGAGTTCTATATATATTGAGATTTGTGATTGCCAATCTTTGGCATTGATTTGAGATTTATAATCTCCTTCTTTATAGGAGTTATATGTTATTGCCATATTATGGCATATTTTCGAGATTTGGGATTTCTCTATTTTTGGAATATTTGTGATTGCCATTTTTAGCGAATTTTGAGTTTGGGGAACTCCTATTTAGGAGTTATGTTTTATAACAACCAATATATTGGCTATTGGTATTATGCCAATAATATGAGGCATTCTTTATGGTGGGTTTGATTTTATTGTAGAGTTTACCTCTTTCGAGGATGCACACATAGTGGAATTATCTCACTTTAGTTATAGACATATCATTAGTATTACTTCTTCTCACTCGAGAAGAATTAGTACCTTTTATCCCTTATACTTCACTTATCATACGAATCAGTTGCTTAAGCCAGATTGGCCCGTGTATTAAATACTCGGGTCAAACCGAGTTGTTTCAGGTTAAATACCTTCTATAGGACTTTACTTTGCTGCTTCCACCATGGATACCTATTTATCACTTTTTGTAGTTTTGTTGTAGTCTATGACTCTGATATGTATCTATTATTTTGACTCGTTGTTTATAGTGTGGTCCTTGTACCAATTTTGCTGTATCATTTTGTATTGTACTGGGATGTATTTGTGTATATGTATATATATGTTTGGCTGCTATTCTTTGATGTGATGTACATATTGTTGTTGTATTTTGTTTTCATAGATCCATTAGCCACTGTAGTTTTGTATTAAGCATTTACCGAATACGACGATACACTTGAGAAAGAAAAAGAAATTTAGAGCACCAAATCGACGTATTTAATATATGTTTAAGACAAAGCTATGGATGGTTGCTTCTAACTAGCCATATTCTCCGCATTAGCAGATAGTATTACCCAGTAATACTCTTTGTTAATGTGGGTCTCGGGGTGGGACATCACAACATATGTTATCCGTTTATTTTTATTTAATATATATATAGTGTGATAGTGTGTGCATGAAGACTCTATATGTCTTATAAAATATATAGATGAGATTTTTTTTATTTTATCTATATTATACTTTAATCCATTCAGCTGCGATTTCTAAAAATATATAGTCTGTTAGTTTGGCTCTCTCTATACCATTGTTCTAAAATAATCCAGCTTTTCATTTTATGGTGCATATATCTCGATCATATGGTCGCAAAAAGTCGGGTTGATACATTATCACTATCAATAGTGAACTCTGATGATAACTGAAGAAAGTCCCTTTTTCGTATAGCCGGAATCAGTTTGACTATCCCATATGATGTTATGGCTATTGTTGATTAAGTCTTCAAACTTCGATTTTTCATTTTCAAACTCTTTACTGCTGTAATTGTATTGTGAATTTATTAGAAGTTGATACATTTGATATAGTGAGTATGATTTAAAGGATGAATTTATGGAGGAAAATATAGCCGTTATTGTAAAACAATCATAGTACTTCCATATGCTCTTTTCAATTTCACTAAAAAAATAAATGAGATACAAAACCCTTTGTATAAACAACTAGCGTGAACTCGTGCTTCGCATACGGACCGCACTCAACCTCTTATCATCATAACATGTTTAAATGTTTTATATGGTTCGTTGATTAAGAAATAGTGATCTTTTTTATCAATTTTCAAATAAGTTTGCATTTTTCTAAAACTTGTATATAAATCTTTGAAAACAGTAATGCAGATAGTACTGGTGCTTGATAAACAATTGCAAAATATCGAGCAAAAATGATTTCAAAGATAGCCACACAATACACATATAAATTATACACATAAATTTATTGTGTGCATCAGCTATTGCTCCATGCATTGCTGTATTATATGTAACTTCATTTGGTGAGATACCTTTATCAATCATTTCCTTTAATACTTGATGTCGTTGATTCCATTTGCTGCTTCGGTAATAACTATCTATAAGAGCAGTGCAGGTAACAAAATTTGGTTTACACTTGACAATTGATCCAAAAATGCCAAAAGCAACGTTGACATGATTCATGAGAACGCAAGTGTTGATGATGATCCCATAACTTACTATGTCTAGGAACACATTATGCAGCATCATATTATTGTAGAATGATAAGATAAGAGGATAAAGAGATTTATTTCTGTTTTGAACGATTCTTATGAAAAATATGCTAAATCTAAAGCATACATATTTTTTGTCTGAAGCGTTGGAACTAACAACATTATTCAACACTATTTATTTTAATGTGAAGAATATCATTGTATTTCTTTTACAGTCAAAGCAAATTCAATATAATAAGAAGCATATAATTGTATTTAATGCTTTTGAGCTTTCTGGTTCCATTTCTAATTTCATCTAACATTATTGCTGTATTTTGGTAAGGTTGGATTTCACCAAACTTGACTACAATTTGTGAAAGTAGAATCAGTGACTAAAAATTTTCAAAACAATCAACGACATAGATTAGTTAAAAGAAATAAAGTCAAACAGATTTAATAACTTTAATAATATGAATAATCCGAAAAAACATGATTTTAAAATTATTTTTAGCTATCAACAATGGATACCATTGGAAAGCATATTAAATTTGAGATTTAATAGTGAAATCGGTTCTTATATCCAATTAATGTATAAAAAGTTATCACATTTCGAAGTTTGGAATAGAAAGAAATTAAAAACGTGACTGTTCATTTGTTAAAAGTGGAAATTAGGTTTAAGGGGTTCTATTTGCAGGGTAATAAGTTTTAAGGACAGCATTTCTAAATAATTAGTTTTAAGGACAATTTACAGCATAATGATAAATTCATTTATCTTTTTATGTCATACTGGAAAATGATAAATCCTTTTATCATTATTTCTGGATAACTGAAAATGATAAATTCTTTTATCTTTTTCCTGTAAAATGTCCTTAAAACTAATTTTTCAGAAGTAGTGTCCTTAAAACTTATTACCCTGTATAAATAAGCGCTTGAAGTAAAAATCCCCTTTTTAAAATATAAAGGAGGCTTGTGTGCTCTTGAAATCTAACTCAATAATAGAAATAAAGTCAAACAGATTTAATAACTTTAATAACATGAATAATCCGATAAAACTATGATTTTAAAAAAAATTATTTTTAGCTATCAATAATGGATATCATTGGAAAGCAAATTAAATTTGAGATTTAATAGTGAAATCGATTCTTAAATCCAGTTAATGTAGAAAAAGTTATCACGTTTCAAAGTTTGGAATATTAAGAAATTAAAAACGCAACTGTTCATTTTCCAAAATGTGAAGGAGGCCTGTGTGCTCTTGCAATCTAACTCAATAATAATATTATAGTATAGATAAATGGATAACCATTTAAAGTTTAAACAGTTGACCAAAAACTGTTCATATCCCTAAACAGTTTTCTGTTTCTTGTTTAAGGCTTTTTTTTTAAACTAAAGCAAAAAAAAGGTACATACATATATAGGAACAAGCATAACCTGAAGATTATGTACAAAGGCATATATAACAACCACCATCCTTAAGACTCAACCACGACCATATGACATAAGTACACCACGATCAAAATAAGTAGATAACATCACACAAAGTTGAAATGTCAAGTTATGTTAGCTATGCTATAATGAAACAACAACCACTAAATTTCTTCCAAGCCCATTGTTTTCTTTATCATTTCACTTTTACTCCCTTTCCCTTTGAATGAAAATTTCATCTTGCTAATAATTACACCACTCTTCCTTTTACCTTCGTCTAACTCTTTTTCGAAATTCAAACCTGTAAACGACAATCAAATGTACAACTAAATATATGAATCATGCTTGATTTTGAGTATAAATTAAAATTATACCCGAAGTAGAAGGTAAAGTGGTTGGAGGAATGAATTTAACACCATATTTATTAGCACGCACAATTGCAACATTGCATCCATTGTCATCATCTTCATCGTCACCGTCGACATCATCATCTCGTCATCATGATTGCCGTCATAGTCATCACCGTCTTCGTTGTCATCTTTGACGTTATCTTCGTTGTCATCAACCGATTGCATTTGATGAATAGTTTTTCTTTATTTTGACAATTTAGATCGACCCATTGCTTTAGTGGAAAGACATGACTTGGGTTACCTCCTAATGCTCATTTTCTACATAAAAGTACAACCAAAGAAATAAATTTGCGATAGTAAACAGAGGAATGTAGAAGGTATTTAGATTTAGAGATTGTTAACTAATGAAATCATTTTCCACTACATTTACGCTTCGCAACCTGTCCTCATAATACGGCGATTCTTGTGCCATGTACCCATACTCATCTCCCATAAACCATCAATTGAGTAGTGGGTTAGGACCGAGGTTAAGTCAAATCAATAAGGATCGCTCGCAATCCATTGCATATACCAACCAGGATCCTTTGCCCAATCTGCTTGCTTGGAGGGATATAACTGTGATGAATAATTAACTTTTGAAGACATAAGGATAAGGGCTTGGATACCTGACTTAAGTGCAAAAGGACAAAAAATCCATATTCCTAATACGTACTACAACATCTAGTAATGTACCAACATCTTTAGCAATTAACTTACAATATGTGTTGTAATCTTTGTCTTGTTCCAAATAAACAAATTGTTGACAGTCATCTTGATATAACTCATTTTTCATTTCTACATAGCTCCCATTTGTCATTTTACGAGTCATGTGTAGAGGACTATCTATAGGGAGCTATAAGACCAGTCAATTATTGCAAGCACCTTTTTTCTTGAAATAGCCCATAAAATTATCTCGGTGGAACAACCAGAGGCAATCATATCATCAATAAGGTATGAGAAACCACCACCTCATTTAAATCATATGCTACTGAGGTGTTTCATGGATTCCAATTTATACAACTAGTGTACCAATGATCAATATGATAACAGGTGTTGGAAAACAAATGAGCTACAATATCATTTGTTTTGGCTCTATTTCCTTTTTCTCACACTTCTAGTCTTTGGTAAGATGTATGGTTTACATTTTCTTTTACAATATAGCCACAAATAGTCAGATTCTCGAAGAACTAGTACTGCAAATAAAAATATTATTATGTTAAAGAAATGAATAATTTTTAATTAAATTTTAATATATCTATTATACGATAAGTTAATATACATGCAACAACTCGATCTAACCAGTGATATGACCTTCCTTGGTCTCTGCTAAATCAAGGCTTTGGTATAGATATCGCAGAAATAGCCGAATCAAATTATTAAGCTAATTTCATATTCCTAACCGACTCAAATACTCATGACTGATTGTGTCAATTTTTGTTGTGAAAAAAGAGTCTCCATCATGTACAACACAAATTCTAGCAATGTGGTCCAGTTTATTACATTATATAATTCTTGTCAAAATATTCAATTGGAAAAGATAAAGCCACATTTCCGACCTTGATATTAAACTTGACAAGCTGCAGTAAAAATTGACTAGCGTTGACAAAATGACTACATCTCTCATCATAGTTGATATCCAGTGTGTTTAACCTAACATGTATTGATGTTAACATGGTAAAATCTATGGTGTACAACCAATCTCAAAATTCAAAAATAAGAATGTGTATGTTATCAGCCACCAACGCTTCGCTGTAGCACTATACATTCACTATCTAAAATTTTCATGTTAATATCCATGAATCTACCAAATATCATAATAACCAAATCTCTAATCTACGGACGTTTATTTAATTTTTTCCACCATTTCAACATTGCTGTGAAAGCTTCATGACACCTTGTTCTATTGCGATTCTATTATTAATATGGTTTTGACTTAAAATAGTAACGTATAAAAAGAAATTAACGCTTTAACATTTTTTAACGATAACAGACAATATACTGCTAGATCTTTCCTATTCATAAAAATGCAATGAATGCCTTCTCCAGGCATTATGATCGACCTAAACATAATCATCGCCAGCGAAAGCTTCTTTTACTTCTTCTTGATGTTTTCCTTCTATGAATAAGGGCGGTGGAACCAAAGCCTTCTTCATTTCCATTCTCCATCTTAAAAATTGGTAGAATATGTCTTATTTTTTCTTAACCCTAAAAATCAGGGATTACAGATTAGAAGCTAAAATTGTTAAAATTAAATGAAGAGAAGAGGAGATCGGGTAGAGTGATAAAGTATATGTTTTAATTTTGAATTTAGTGTACCTTTTGAAGAAATGGAAAATTTTGGAAGGGGATTTTTTGACAGTTGACATGAAAATGAAAGGAGGAGTGAGAGGCAAGGGACTCTTGGGAAAATGGATACAAAGTTATTAAACCCATTTTTGCTGTAAATGATTTTTTGAAAACTGTTTATAAATGTTAAAAAAAATCGGAATACTAGAGTTTCCTTCAACTCGACTGCTAGAGAAGTGGAAGAATCAATGCTTTTATTTCTACTCATTACCCTAAAAGTAACTCCTTTAATAGAGATGCTCCTGAGTTGCTATACGACTCGGTTTATGCAAAAAAAAAAACCACCTATAGCTTACAACAGTCAATGCCCACCCCTTCATCTCCGAAACAACTCCATATAGTTGAGCGAAATTTTTGTTAATTCCTTGGATGTGATGCGCTAATGTCGCTACTAATTAGGCCATCGATTTATAATAAAAACACCACCCGAGCCTAAAACAACCAATTGTGTATACAATTCAAACCTTGAAAAAAATAACGATGGTTAGGAAAGCAACTTGGTTTCGACTTCGATATCAAATACAAACCAAGACCTTAAAAATGAGATTTAGGTGTGTTGCATAGAAGGTCGAACGAAGCACTTATGACTACGATTTCAAAACCAATTTTCCACATTTTCGACGAAACCTGATTAGCCACAGCTTGTGACCTGAGTATCAATGACTATATCGAACTGTACAGTCTGGTATAAGCTCCTCTTCTAAATTACGTATTCATGGTGAATTATTATTATGGAAAAATAGGTTGTATGTCCCAAATAATGAACAACTCCAACACAAATTAATTAAAACATTCCATAGCCAAAAGGAAAGTGGGCATTCGGGTATCAAAGCCGTTATTGCTTGGCTTGCAACAAGCTTTTATTGCCTAAAATTATCTCAACATAATGTGTTGTTAATTTCTCAGTTTGTTTGCAATATAAATTGGATAATTCTGCATCGAAAGGACCATTGCAACTGTCGCCAATACCATCACAAATTTGAGACGACATATCAATGGACTTCATTACACACCTTTTACGTTTAGAAAAACAAGCACTTAGGTGATTGTAGATTGACTATCAAAAAATGTATATTTTTGAGCTAGCAAATATAAATTTTGGCTACTCTACTTGCCTCTTATTTCATTCATGAGAGTTCCATTTACATGGATTTCCCTGTACTATCGTGTCGGACCCAGATTGACTCTTTTCTGTCAAATTTTGACAAGAACCATTTCATCTACATAATACGAGATTTTGAATAGGTAGCACATATCATCCACAAACGAATGGACAAAAGAAGGCTGCAAACCATTATTTGGAGACATAACTTAACGCCATTGTAGGAGATGTACCGTCTCAATGAGTTAATATTCGTTATGGGCCGAGTGGCGGTACAATACTAGCAAGAGCAATACATGCTTCTTTATGCTAATTTTGTACTGGAAAGCGACATAAATCCAAATTAGAGAATTACAAGAATGCGAAGTAGTTTTAATGAATGTGTTTCGTATTGGGAGAGAGAGAGAAATCTAGAGGAATAAGAGCTGAAAGTTTAAGTTTAAAGATAAGAGGAAGAACAAAAAGTTTCTACGGAAGAATAGAAAGTCGGCAAAATGAAGTGTGAAGAAATCCTAAGGGATGTGCGGTTTTAATTTTGTGTTGCGACAAAAATATGTGGTAATATGTTACTGTATCTTGTTTCAAATGGGCTCGAGGCCTTCTAATTTACCTAGACTTTTTTTAAAAAAAAAAGAAATATTATTCTTAGGTGTTATTTCTTTTAATTTTTTCCTTACCAAAAATTGTTACAAAAGATCTGTCTGGCTACTTAAGGAACATTATTATAAGCTTTATATATTTGTGAATGATATTTGCTCATATTTTCTATTGTGTCTTCTTTCTCTTGCTCTCCTCTTTAGCATACTCTTGTTCGTCTCTCTTTCTTAGTTTCTTCTCCTAAAAGTAATTAGCACCATATCAGAATTTAGTAATTTTTAGAAGAAAAAAGCTATGAATTATATGAAATACATAGTGCAAGTCTTAAGTAATATATAATTACTTAATTGGCTCTTACTTCTATTTTTTAAATGGAGTATTTCAAATGTTCTAGTGGTTGGAGCCATGGATGTCCTTAATTGGTTTTTCTGCAGGTAAAATCCTCTTTCCCCCTCCTACCTGTCCCTATATGCCATAATCATCTTAGCCATTCGTTTTTTATCATCAACCATTAATTCAATATAGCGGGCTCTACAAATTCGTTAATTTGCTGTAATGAAAGATTGACATTTTTTAAGGTACGTGGGATAGGGAATATTGGGAAAAATATCTTTTTTGTATGTACAAATTGTGGAGACCTATAATTCAATGTTTCTGAAAACCTACTTCTTAATTTTGAAGCTTAATGAAATAATTAATTTGTGGAAGATATTGATTTTGGCTTCCAACTTGATGAGGTATGTAATTTTTTTTCAAAGGTTGTAGATCTCAGTTTACATTCGAAGTTATATGAAGTTAAATTAAAATAGCTTTATTTTTCAACTTTAGTTGATGTTTTAACATTGTACCTTAGTATTGTGACATTTTATTTCTAAAAACCCCCTAATCTTTTTCTACATATAATATGATTTTAAAAACCAGTTTCATGAAGCTAATTTGACACCGCTAGGTTACATTTGAGTCGCTTCTATTTCTTATTTTTAATTCTAGCCTTTAAAATAGTGATAAATTATAAAGAAATTATGATGGTTAGAAATAAGATCTGAAATAGAAAATAATTAAATGCCTTTTCTTACACTCAATGACTTTGTTGACTTAGTCTTCAGAATTTTTCGGATTTGCAGAATAATTGATTTCTAAGTTGTTGCACACAGATCTGTGATTAGACACTGATGGTCAACTTTTACTTGAATGATTCTAAATTTTGTTATCTAACTCTTTCCTTTCCCACATTCCTATTTGTCAACTTCAACTTCTCTTCCAACTTTTCCAATATCTACCAACTATGAAACCACCATAATTTTGAAGGTTCGGACAATTTGGTATTTGCATTAACAGTTTCTTTTTACAATATCATTGCTTATTAATAATAGTAACAATAATGGTTTACTAGTAGTAAACGTGTTAATCACGGCCATACAAGTCTGTTTATTAAATCATCATATAGTGCGGACAATTAAAGAAATTTTGTTTCAAACCACTTAGAAAATGTAACTTGTACTATAATATATCTTCGAATGACTATAAATTTTCTCTTGCTTTACTACATTCATTGTCCATTTGCTGTTTTATTTCTGGTTGGATCATTGATGGTTTACATGAGTTATGTTTTCTGCATGTGTATGTTATTGTTATTTATTACTTGTACTTGCCACATTGATATTAGCAGAACTTTTGGTTTACTGCGTCACGTGTCACTACTAGAAAGCAGCTATTTCCCAAGGAGCTTTCCGATCACCTTTGAAGGCTCCATCATTCATTTTTCGACAGCTTCCAATGGCTATTTATTTTATTTAATTAAATTTATTACATTATCATAATATATTAATTATATGAGTTTTTGTTTAAAAGTACTAATTTAAATCCTAAAAATTAAAAAAGATAGTTACATTCAATTGTTCAAATTTATGACAGTTTACAATTTATTAAATTAATATTGTCGATAATCTTTTATTGTATAATTATATTCGATATTTAACATTATTAAAAATTGAACCCAAAAAATTATTTTACGCAACTTTCAACCCATTAATTATTCAACTTCGATGAAATTTATGATACATAGTAGTTTTATGAGTTTAAGTATATTTTTAACCATTGTGTAACTATAATTAAAAAAATAAGATTAATTTGAAAAGGCCAATAAGAGGTTGTAATCATTAATATCGATTTCATATTCATTGATAACTAAGATAAACTATGTTTACAACAAATTAAAATTTTCTAACAAACTAACTTACATTAAATTTATTTTTAAAAGAGCGAATTTTAATTAAATAATAAATTTACCATCAGGAGCTATCGAAAGTCGTCGATATCTGTCAAAAGCCATCATAAAATTGCGATTACAAAATAGCCACAGCCGAAATAGCTTTATCATCTCCTTCCACCCTTAAAACTTAAATTCTCCGCCAAATTCAACCACCCCCATCATTGGTCGCTGCACCCCGTCCCCATCCATCAAAGTCTTCACCAACTTGCAATCTCTAGACATCTACGCCTTTAATTTGACAAAAATCAGGAATATTCTTCCCTTAACCTAATTAATCCGAATTATAGTAAAATTATTGTTAATTTGTGGTTGAATTTGGTGATGATAGCCTATTGATTGTTTACAATAATATACTGGTTGATTAACATATATTAATTATGGTTATTAGTATTTAAATTCGAAAATTAAAGTATAATTAGGGCTAATATCAATGTGACTTTCCGTAGCATTTTCTAAATGCTGCGAAAGTTGAATTTTCATTGTTTTAATAAATTTAAGTGAATGAATGAACTTTGAAAGATTAAAATTTTGGAAATTTAATAATTTAATTATTAAATATAATATCTTCATTTTAATGATTTAAAATGAAGTAATTTGTTTCGAAATATAAACTATTTTGAAATGTGTTTTGAAATGGTATTTAAATTAAATGAAAAGGAATGTGGTTTGGAAGATATGATATTTTGATATTTTGAAATGGATTTTGAATGATATTGAATTTTTAAATGATATTGAATTTTTAAATGATATTTGATTTCGAAGTATAAAATACTTTTTTTGAAATTTTAACCACGGGACGTATTTAATTTATGGTTTAACTGATCCTTAAAGGATGGGCAATCCCAAGCATCCTTTAAGTTATGGTGCATTTCTACTACAGTTCACTTGAGTTGATTTACATTATATAAGTATATATTGTTCTGACTCGAGTGTTTTGTGTTTTACGCTCGGGTCAGCCTGAGTATTCACAACTTTGGATTCTCTTTCTGCAGCTGGTCTTTGCTGGAGTTTCTGCTTATCTACATTTATACCTACTTTCTGTTTCGGCTATTCTAGTTTATCTCATGTATTAGTGAACTTCTATGTATTTGGGATTTCTATTATGTTGTTTTCAAACAGTATTGTGTATTTGGTTTGAGACTCTGCCGTAGTAGCTTCATGAACTACTATGTATTTTATATTCCGGTGCGAGGTATTCTGTTTGTTCTATGTCTGTGATTCTGTGATTTGTATTTCATTTGCTCCAAATTTATTTACAATGCGGTATTTTGAGCAATTCAAGTCCGACATGTGCGACTGCGAATGGCTGAAAATACCGAGTTGTTACATTTGGTATCAGAGCTTTTGTTTTAGGCAAACCATAGCCTACGGAGCAAAAACTCATTAGAAATAGGGTAGAAATACCTTAGAATGAGTGAAATCAATCTTAGAATCCTTCCTTGTGAGAGAACGTATTTCCGAAGTATAAAATAATTTTCAAATGACTTTCAATGGATTTTCAAAGATTATTTTGGTATAAAAAATTTCTTATTTTGAAACAAAGATTTTCAAAAACTTCGTCCCTTCAGTATCCATCTTGTTAGGAATCTCTTGGTTAGGATTCCTATCGATTAGGATTCCTTGAACTTTAGAACGCTCCCACTTGTTCTGAAATCCAGTCTTGTCCTCCCTGTTCTATCCATTTTGATTTTGGAGCATTTCATAACTCCACTTTGGAATGACCTCTATAAAGATCGGTGATTCCGCAAATCTTTGATTGATTTGTAAAGGGGTGAAAATCCTTTATAATTGGCATTGATTCACCGAAGATTCATATGTTCTCGGTTTTCGATGCTATCTATCTCCTGCTCTACCCGGATTCTATGTTTGGCGATCGAATGTCGATTTGCCTTAGATTTCTGAATTGATTGTATTCCTGAAGTCACGGTTGACCGGTTAAGGTTGCCCGCGATTTATATAGGATTATCATCTTCTATTTGGTAATAAAATTATCTTATCTTCGTTCGAGCTTATCTTCGAACCAGAGTTCTATTTGATTAGAGTTCCTGTAAATTCGAATCTCCGTATTGCTTGAAATCTAACCTTGAATCATTCTTTGGAAATTTGTGTTTGATTGTATTTTGAATTTGTGCATACATCGAAATTATTATTTTGATAAGGATGACACTATTTTGTATATAGAAGTGAAATATTTTCAATAAGGATTTTTACCTTTGGAAAATGAAAATTTGAAGCTTTGAAAGGATTTGAAATTTTGGAAATTTATAAGAAATTGTGATTTATATAAAGATGATTTATAAATGAAGGGTTTTGAATTTGAATTTCGAGGAATCGAACTCCGGTGTATTGAAATGGGTTTTTAAAATTTTGGAAAATATATAATAATAATATGATTTAAAGATATTTTTCTAGATAAGAAATATTTCAAATGTATTCAAATGAATTCCAATGATTTTGAAGAGATTTCAAAGAAGTTTCAAGAAATAAAAGTCCAGAACGCACTTATGTCGCTGAAAAATAATTTCGGTGATGGATACATGCATCATCGACATTGATTTTTGAGTTTCTGTGTGGGGGAGAGACCACTCTAGTAGCTTTGCTATGCGAGTGATTTTATGAAACTAAATTTTGATTTATGATTTCGAAGTATGGTTTGATATTCGAAAGATATGTGTGTATATATATATAATTGAAATGGTTTAAAATAAGTCGGTGTTCAGTCCTCGAGATTTATTGTTTTGGTATAACCTTACCTATTGGAATTGATTTACTAATTTGTTGGTGATTTCCTACTCTTGGATTGAAAATATGATTTCTTCGACTATTTTGAAGGTTTGAGCACTTCCAAATCAAGGTTAACTTTTCAAAGCTTAGAAATTTTGAATGGTATAAGGTATTTTATAAAGTATAAGTTTAGTTTGGTATGATTAATGTATAAAGTAATATGATTTATATAAGTTTGAAACTGTTGTGGAGTGAAATAAATAAGACTATTTTGAATTATACTAGTATGAAATCTAGTTTAAAAAAGATATTTGAAGTAAAATGTTGAGTTTTTATTAAATTTATAAGTTAAGGAAAATAGTGAATTTTGAGTTAACAAATGAAAGTGAGTTTTAAATTGAATATTTGATTTAAAATTTTGTTGTGATAAATCATTTGTTAAAAATTATTTAAATGTGAAATTTTGAAGTCTAGAAATATGATTTATAAGTTTAAAATTTGCTAAAATTGAAGTTGTATTGTTTTTGAAAAGTTATAATAAAATCTGGAATTTTATTAATAGCATTTCTAAAATGGTATTGTTTTATGACAACACTTGAAAATGCTGTTGTTTTTGAATTTAACTTTGTTTGAAGTAATTAAATATCTGTTATGGCATTTCATAAATGCCGATATTCTTGAACTAAACTATTTTGGAAACTATAAGTTACGATAGCACTTTTAAATGTGTTATAATTTGACAATGTTTCGTAATGTTATAGATTTTAACACTGTTTGAGTTATGTTTTAAAGTGTTAAATGATTTAATTTTTGGAATTGATTATTTGTGAAATTTAAAGAGTTTTGAATATAATTTAATATTTAAATTTGAATTTTAAGGAATTTATATTGAATTTGAATTTAAATAAGGTTTACTTGGTTATGTGTTAAATGGAATGAAATGTAATGAGATAAATGAATATATGAATGGAATTTTGAAATGTATTTTGTAATGATATTTGAAATAATAAATGAATGATGTATTTTATTTTTTTAAATGATATTTAAATTTGAATATTAGAAATTGAATTCAAATAATGATTTGATAATGAGGCTTTGAATATATAATCTTTATTTGATAAAGAATGTGAATATTAGATGATAATTGGTTTTGATAAATGAATATTTGAAGTTTATATTAGTATGAAAGGATATTTAGTTATTGGAAATTCTGGTTTGTTTAAGTGATATTGGATTTATGAAATGAATATTTCAAAACTATGTAATAATGAAGTAAAATTTGGGATATATGAAATTATAAAATTTAGTTTTGGAATATGGTATATTTAAGCTCTGAATATATTAAAGGTTGAATAGTTTATTTTGTGGATCAAATCTTTATTTGAACTTTGATAATATTTGAAATGGATTTGTTGGAAAACTAAATTGAATTGAAACTGATGGTCTGAATTAAGTTAAAGCTGGAACTTGTAGACTTGGGTTTAAATTGAATAAATTTGTGAAATGTAAAGAATTAAAGGAATGTTTTATGGTTTCAAATGTATGATTTAGAAAAGTTATGATTTTCAAAGTGTAATGATTTCAAGTATTTTGGTTTTGAAAAATTAATAACTTTGAAAGTATTATGATTTTTGAAAGTGAATATATATTTGAAATGGAAATGAATTTGTTTGACCTAAATTTTTGTTGATTTGGAAATTTGGATTATTTTCTAAATCTATTGTTTTGAGAAACTTTGAAATTGAGTATATGTAATTTGGAAGAAATGATTTGGCAAAATCATATATGATTTTGAAACTGAAATGTTATTGAAACAAATTAAAATTGAGAACCTTGTTTTACTAAATACTTGATTTGGGAGTTATCAAACTTATATAAAATGGATTTGTATAAGTATGAAGTTGATTTGAAAATGTTGAATTGAAAAGGTACTCAATTTGTAAATTAAAATCTTATATAATCAAAGTCTATATAAGTGGGATTTGATATACTATTGATTTTGGAAAGTATTCGATGTGAAAATGAAATCTTATATATAATGGAATTTATATAAGTGCGATATTTGAAGCTATGATTTTGAAGGGCTACTATACATGGTATATTATATTTTGATGTAAGAGGTATGGGAAGTACCCTCTGGAAGAAGTATAGTGATATGCTTCGACCCAGTTGGACTTAGGGTATCCAGGAATGGATTCGACCGATAAACCCTAATGGACTTGGGTGAATTCAGAAATGGATTCGAACTGATATGGTTGTCCGGACTTAAACTCATGAGTTCCTCGATTTTTTTCACAGAAGATGGTTCTTTAGTTTACGCAATGGAGGCGCTTTTGTTCCTAGGATCTGTTGTTTATGGATCTTCCGGGAATGAAGTGCATCTATTGCGTAAATCATTGAATCAGCAGCGTACCACTGCAGCAGGGGTCGATGGTCCCTTGTTTACGAACTGGCTACGATATTTTTCTGGAATCCGGAAGGTAGAAGGATCTTCTGGAAAGTGTTGTGTCCATTACGTAAATACTGGATCAGCAGCGGGCCACTACTATCGTATTATCATCATTTGACATTGGATTTTGAGCGGAACTTCTCATACCTATTTTTTTTAGTATTTTCACTAGGTGTTGAAACAGGTCTACTAAGTACTTGGAGAATTTTAGGTTTGTGCCTGATCAACGCATAGCCAGAGTCTGCAGGAACGAAAGTAAACTTGTTAAGACATCGAGTTATAAAAGTATTTTGGGTAAAGTATTGTATAAAGGATATTCTAATCATGACTTAAAATGTCTTAAATATTGTTTACTTCGAACTATCAAATTTCAATCAAATAACTAATTATCATATTAAATGTTTAACATGTTAAATATAAAAAAAACAATTTTTTTTAAAACAATGGTTCATCCATGTCTTTCAACCTGCTTTCCCTCCTAGCTACTTTTTCCCTACCTTCTTTCAGGATGTCTTCCAACCCATTGTTCTTTCTTGTTGTTTCTCCGCTTCCTTCCTTTTCGAGGACGAAAAGATTTGAGTGGGGGAGAGTGTAACAACCATAGATTTTTTCATATATTTTAATATTTGACTTTATTTTATTTTGAAATTATTTTTAAACTTATTTTATTTCAAGCATTTCATTTTTAAATATAATTGTTGATTATTATGTGAATTATAATTTCAAACCGGTATAAATTGGATATTTTACTGAAAGATGATTTCTGTTCAAACTGGTCAAACCTTGACTTTTAAATTTCAGATTTAAATATTTAAATTCTTAAATTTTATCTTTTATTATGAAAATAGATTTTATAATTTGAATACTGCTTTTCGTTTCGTTGAAAACGGATTTAAATTGTGAAAGTTATGTGCATTTCAATTTTGAGTATAATTTGTTTTATTTTGCAATTTTGTCTATTTTAAATTATATAAATCATATTTTCTTTGTTATATTTTATTCAAATATTTTTTAATATGTTATTTTATGTATATTTTTTCTTTTAATATTTTTAAAACGATAATAAAAAAATTCCAAAATTTACTGTATTTATTTCCTATTTTTAAAGGCTGTTTTCTATTTTTCTGCTATTTTCTTCATTTAAATTATATTTAACTAAAATTTATATATTTATTTTGTGAATGAATTATTGTTTTATGTTATTATATTTGTTATAAATATTTTTACAATTCCATATAAAATTTTCAAAGTTCATTCTGTTTATTTTCCATTTTTCTAGACTAATTTGCAATTTTGTGCTATTTTCTTATTTTAACCTTATATAATTAATAAATATTTATATATATTTTATATTTTGTTATATTTTCGAATTTATGACTGAAATTATTATTTTCAGTAATATACAATTATATAAATAAATTAAAGGTAATTTGAAAAAGTTTAAACTCTTAAAATTCCAAGGTCCTTTTGTCTTCTGACCTTTCACTTTCTCAACCTCCATTCTTTATGATTTTGGCCATGCCTTTCCTACTTTCTTTCAGCTGCATTCTTCATCATTTTTCACTAGAAAAACATTTCTCAAAACCACAAAAATTTGTGCGGCCATTTGCTTGAAGAGATTTGGTAAAAACCTTCTTTTTCTTCTTTGTTTTTTCTACTTTCTATTGAATTTTGCATATGTTCTCAACATTCATGCCTCCACTCCTCCTCAACCAGGCTTTGGCCGACCATCACGACCCACTTCCTCTGACCATCACCCATCCTACTACCTCTCCTCTTCAGGCCGAGCCATCCCAAGGCATAGATCACCATAAAATCCATCAAAAACCATCACTATATACACTAGATGAGCCACCTTTTCCAACACCTCCTTCTTCAACATCTAGCCGCCACTTCCTCCACCACCACCACCTCTGTCCTGACCTCCACCCTCTGCTATGTCACTCACCACCTCCTGGAGCCACTGGCCGTGAGCCATGACCTCTGGACGAAACAAAATATGCCAAGATGTGATATTATTTGCCTTATGTTGTAGCCTTGTACACCTAGACCTATTCACCTTCAAAACAAATGTTGGCCGACCACTTGCACACCCAAACCAGACCTATAGCACCCCTAGGCCGAGCTAAACACCTGCATAGCTGAAGTACATGAGGTAGAGAGAAAGTGCAATGGAAATGGATATTGCTTTGGGTGTTGATTCTTATGTTATTTGATGATATATTGTGTTGAATACTTATGTATGTATGTATTGTTGTGTGTATATGTTATCAAGCCATATAGCTTTGGCTCTCCACTCTCTCAAGTCTTGTCCGTATCATCATGCCTCCATTGTGTCAGTGTGTGTGCTTTGGTAGCGATCTCCAGCTTTGAACATGTGAGTTATTCTCACTAGACAATATGTACATATATAACTAGTAAATTGACCCCTTTTGAATCTGTAAAATGCATTATCATGTTACACCTGCTATGTTATGATTTTATGATGTTTACCCATGTTTAAACACCTGTAATATCATATGTTACTGTTATATTATGCTGTTCTATTATTTTTATCAGTTTATCACACTGCAAGTTCTAGATTAGAATCACTATGGGTTGAAATGATACATAAACGAACGGACTTTAGAATAGGAGAAAATCGTTATGGGCTGAAATGATAGGCCTGAATGATTTTCAATTATTTTCATTTACTTGGGATTGCGGGTTTGAAATGATCAAACCAGGGTTTTCTTTGTAAATTACGGGTTGAAATGATATATTACCCGTATCACTTTACCTAGGCTAGAAAATGAAATACAGACCCGTTGTTAAAATATGTTTTTCTAAAAATTTTAAAATATTTCAGAAAATGTAAATATTGTAATATTTTGATTTAAATTTGATTAAAAATGATTTTTGTAAAGCATTATTGACTTTCTGAAATTTATAAGTGAAATAAATTAATGGTAAAGTTAGAAAATCTGAAATGTAAATTATTTTGGAAATTATAATTTGGTGATAAATGGAATTTAAATTAAATATGAAAATATGATAAATTTATGATATTTTGAATTAAATGAATTTAAAATGATTTTATAATATATTAATGATTTTTGAGTTAAGTTAAAATGTGAAATGAATGAATATTTAAGTTGAAATTTTGAAATATAACTAAAATTGGAAATTTGTAAATTTGGCTTAAAAGTGAATTTTAAGTTAAGTAAATAAAAACGAAGTTAAGTTATATTTGAAAATTTAAACTTAAATGTTAAGTTAAATTTAATTTAATGAATTTAAAATTTAATGTTGGAATTTAATAAGTGAATTACTATTAAATTTTGATTTTGAATGGAGATTTAACTTTATAAAATCATGAATATAAGGGTATTTGATGATTGTTTTAAAAGTGAAATTATATGATTTAATAAGTTAAAAATAAGTTAAATAAAAATATAATTCTTTGTGAAATTATACTGAATATTTGAAGTTAATTTACTGCATTTCTAAAATGCTATTAATTCTAACGTAAAGGATAATACAACATTTGTAAATGTTGTAGTTGGTAATAATGAACCCAATGGCTCAATTTAATTAAAGGCTATTATAGCATTTTGTAAATGTTATAATGGTTGAATTTAACTAAGTTATTTGAAACTAATGTAACCCTATTACAGCATTTTAAATGCTGTCTTTTGTTAAATTGAACTGTTTTAAATGTGACTTTCCGTATCATTTTCTAAATGCTGTGAAAATTGAATTTTCATTGTTTTAATAAATTTAAGTGAATGAATGAACTTTGAAAGATTAAAATTTTGGAAATTTAATAATTTAATTATTAAATATAATATCTTCATTTTAATGATTTAAAATGAAGTAATTTGTTTCGAAATATAAACTATTTTGAAATGTGTTTTGAAATGGTATTTAAATTAAATAAAAAGGAATGTGGTTTGGAAGATATGATATTTTGATATTTTGAAATGGATTTTGAATGATACTGAATTTTTAAATGACATTTGATTTTGAAGTATAAAATACTTTTTTTGAAATTTTGACCACGGGATGTATTTAACTTATGGTTTAACTGATCCTTAGAGGATGGGCAATCCCAAGCATCCTTTAAGTTATGGTGCATTTCTACTACAGTTCACTTGAGTTGATTTACAGTATATAAGTATATATTGTCCTGACTCGAGCGTTTTGTGTTTTACTTTACGCTCGGGTCAGCTTGAGTATTCACAGCTTTGGATTCTCTTTCTGCAGCTGGTCTTTGCTGGAGTTTCTGCTTATCTACATTTATACATACTTTCTGTTTCAGCTATTCTAGTTTATCTCATGTATTAGTAAACTTGTATGTATTTGGGATTTCTATTATGTTATTTTCAAACAGTATTATGTATTTGGTTTGAGACTCTGCCGTAGTAGCTTCATGAACTACTATGTATTTTATATTCCGATGCAAGGTATTCTATTTTTTCTATGTCTATGATTCTGTGATTTGTATTTCATTTGCTCCAAATTTATTTACAATGCGGTATTTTGTGCAATTCAAGTCCGGCATGTGCGACTGCGAATGGCTAAAAATACCGGGTTGTTACATTTTACATCGAAATGTTAATTCGATTCGAGATGTCAATTCCAACTCGAAATTTCAATTTTAATGACAATTTAGATTATACTACACTTTAACCCTATTCATATTTAAATCCAAGATTTGAATATAAACATTTCCGCCCCTTTAACCAGTTTGAATTATAGAAAATAGTTTAAATAGTTTTAGAATAGTTAAAATAGTTTAAAGGAAAATAGTTTGAGTAATAAAAATGGTTTAGATATAAAATAGTTTAGAAAATCAAAATAATTTGAATATTTAAAGAATATAGTTTTTTAGACCATTTATACCAAAAATATTCATAAAAAATATTTATTTTAAATTCAAACCAGTTCACTTTACAAATCTCCAACTCAAATCAGTTCCAATTTCCATTTCGATTTAATCGATTCAGTTGCGATTTCAAGTCGATTTTTACTTCGATTCCAAATTAATTTCAACGTCAATTCCCAGTTAATTTCAAACTCCAATTCCAAATTAATTTAAATTCCAATATGAAACTAATTTAAATTCCAAATCTCAAATTAATTTAAATTCCAATCCTAAATTTGATTTGTTTCTATTTATATCAATTACAAGTTCGATTTCCAAAATATCGATTTAGAACACTTAAATCAAACTTTCCTTATATTAAAATTCTAAATCCCAATCTTAAAATACATGAAATTCCAAGTTCAATTTAAAATATCATACTAGATCACCTTTACTTAGAAATATTCAACATTCAATAAAAAGTCCAATCTTTTAAACAAATCAATTTTCTGAAACCCACATCATATTCCGATTTACCACTTAAAAATCTTTACTTCGATTATTTAAACAAATTCTATTTCAAATTTTAAATTTCAACATTCCAAGTTCTAATTCAAAAATAATTCAATTTCCATAAATTCGATTTTTTTAGAACCAAATCATTTAAATAATTCCAAATCAAAATTTTAAAGCCATTTAACTTAACCAATTCGGTGTCCGTATATAATTCTCTATCATATGGACAAAGGAATCATTACTTCAATTAAAATTCCAAAGATGGATATATATCATTTCAACCCAAAATAAGTGTCATTGGTATATATCATTTCAACATATTCCTTAATTTATTTGAAATAATTTAGTTTACAGTTTTATACATTGCAAATAATATACAGGGTGATAATAGAGTATATCAAAATAATTAACCATTTAATCATTCAAATATCAACTGATTTCCATCCATCACAATCAATCAACCAACAGTCAATAATCACAACAATCAACCAATCATCAAAAATCAGGGATTTTACTAGCAGTTAAATTCTGATTTAATCTAACTATCAATTCAAATCCTATCAATAAATTCAGATGTCAATTAAATGTCAATTTAAATTTATCCAACAACCATCAATAAATTTAAATTGCTTTATGATAAAAAATTTACTAACATAAAAGTAAAATAGTTAAATGTGAGAGTAAACACTCACCTTCATTTGAACTGAAAATATTCCTCGACGTCAAATAAATTCCAAATCGATTCCACACCAAAGCTCTTGTCGATGCGATTCCAACGTGATTCGTTTTGTCCAAAATGGACCTCGTACGACAAAAATACGCGATAATTAATATAATAGTAATTTAATCTAAATTAACAAAACAAATAAGATAATAAATTAAAAACAAACAAACCTTCCGCCTCATTGACCCGTCTTTGTTCGAACCCAGATGTACGCTCGTGAAAACCAACCAAGTGAACAAACCCCCTCCCCCACACGCCAACACGAGATAACCTACCATCGACGCCTCCTCAAGCCCTGCCACCAGGGCGGATGTGGACAACACATACACACACCACAAAAACTCAGAACCCTAATTGCTCGACTGTTTCGCCGCATCGTCTCTGGAAAAGTCGCCACCGTCTCCATCGACGCAATCGGCCCCCTCCTTCGCGCGCATGCAAGCACCCCACTCACCAACATACCAAAGCAAATCTCGATTCGAATCTTAAAATTTTGACCACGCCACTGTTCTTTTTCGATTTTCCTTTTTTTTCTTTTTTTCGATCAGTTATCGTTTTGGTTTTTTATTTGAATAGATCTACGATTAGAAATAGAATGGAGAGGGAGTGATATACGGTAGATATTTTTTTTGTTATATATATATATATATATATATATATATATTGTTATTATATTAGAAATATCTCGCCTATGAGTTCTTGAAATTCTCAACCTCCAAATAAAATGTGTCGCCTGGCATTTATAATGTTTTACCCCCATTTCGAAGACAATGAAACTAGTTCCGAGACTTAATTCGATCGTATGTGGAAGATAGCTTTTCGAATCGAATTATTTATCAAAATTTTGAATTTAAATTTTATGCGTTTCAAGACCGCACTGCCAAACGACAAGTCTGAGCACTACGGAACTTGAATTCCTATAATAATTCATTACTATGGATCCGATGGAACTGATTTCGTCGAAACACGAGACAGTGGCCAAAATGACTATTTTAACTCGCTAAATTTAAATATAAAATTTCAAATTTGAATTTTTCACATTTAAATCCATTTATAAATATTAACAATCTTCATTCATATTTATATAAAATTTGAATCAGTTTCTGATACTATTTTTAATCATATTAAATATGTAATTCAATTATTCAAATAATCTTCTATATTAAATTTAAACCAATTGAATTATCCATTAAATTAATAATAATGAACCATTAAATTTTACCCATATTCATCCAAAAATGTCATTATATTTAATAATTTACAATAGTCAAAAGTACGGGTTGTTACGTATTGCATCATCATCACCATCTTAAGTCACCCTTTCTCCTCTTACGCATCCTATCAGCAATAGATTCTTCAATGCAATCAACATATTTCCGCCCCCAACCCCTGCCCATATATAAACAAACTTTAGCACTTGAAAAATAATGCTTTTGAAATTATTAGCAATTCCTTTAAAGCATCTTCTATTTCTTTCATTCCATAATAGCCAGCAAAAGGAAAAATTAAGCAAGGAAAACTTGAAAGACATTTCATTTTTAAGCATTTTTCCAGAAAAAAACTATCCCAAAAGAAGAACCGATCTCTGATGTACTCTCTCTACTCAGGATCAATGCCCAAGTGCACCAAACATTTAGTCCTAATATAGAAAGCCGAATAACAATCACAAAAAAGATGCACTTGATTCTCCACATCATCACAACAAAACAAACGTTTTTCAGTCACCATCATTCCTTTTCTTTCTAAGCATACTCATAGTGTTGAGCGTACCATGTATAAGCACCCATATGAGAATCTTAACTTTCATTGGCACATTCTTAACCATCCACATAGTAGAGAATCCAACAAATTTCTTCCTTGAAAAATTAAGAAAATGATACATAGTGCTAACTTTGTATTTCTTCTTGCTATCAAGCTGCCAAATAAACTCATCACATCCATGCTTCAAACATCAATCTCATAAGTTGATTAACAGCTCTTCTTCAATAATTCTAGTAAAAGAAACTTTCCATTTAAATTTGTTCTAATTCCAATCCTACATATTTTCCACGAAATATATTTATCACTCACAATTCCAAAAAGAACATCAAACTCAACTGCCAAAGGAATAGGGAGAAACCATCTATCCAACCAAAAAGATATACTGCAACTATCCTTCATATCCACACTTAATCCAATTCGAAACATTTGCGAAATAAAATGTCATTCCAAAATTTAGGGCATCTTCTACTATTCGCATATCATGAAAAATCATTATCATATTGAGTAGCCAAAATCTAATCCTTCCACAATGATTTTTTGAGCCTGACATATCCCATAACTATTTGCATAATAATTAAGCATTCATATCACCCGAATTAACCACACCTAAGCCTCCTCGCTCCACCAATCTACACAATTGCTCCCAAGCAACCTAACAAGAAAAAGCTTTTGTTTCCTTCTTTCCAGTCCAAAAGAAATTCCTTCCAATAGAATCAATCTTCTTAATCACCCATAAAGGACATTTATCAAAATTAAAACCAGTACAAAGGAATTAAAGACAAGACTGAATTCAACAAAACAAGTCTACAGCCTTAGATAAAGAACTACCTTTCCATCTTGCTAATTTTTTTATCAATTTTATTAATCAACAAAAATTATCCTTATGAAGTTTGTCAGGTCTAATGTTAAAACCAAAATAAGACAAAGGAAACTCACCAACCTTATGGTTTAACATGCTAGTAGTCAACTTATCCCTTTCACCATCACCACCCAAGACCATCATAGAGCTCTTATGAAAATTTATTTGCAAACTAGAAAGACTATCAAAAGCATACAAAATAAATTTCAATGTAGCTAAGTACTTGCAACTTGAGTCACCAAAAATGATTGTATTATTAGCACAATGGAGAGAACTAATACCACCTAACACAAAATCACTACCAAAACTTCTAAGCAAACCATTGTTATGACTAACACTCAAAATCTTTGCAAATACATCAGCAGCTAAATCAAAGAGTATGGAAAGGGGATCACCCTGTCTCAAACCTCTATTTGAGCTAATAGTTTTACCTGCCACTCCATGAACAAAAATGTTATACTTACTTCAATAAAGAATTTTGGAAATCCATAATATCCAAATCTCACTAAATCCTCTAGCACGAAGCAAGTCAATTAAGAAACCCCAATCCATCTTGTGAAATGCCTTTGCAAAATCCAATTTTAATAAAGAGCGAGAAATAGAATTTTTACTACAAATGAGACCACCTTCTGAACAAAAGTTGCCTCTTCCAATATTAATCTTCCTTTTATTAAAGAAGTTTGTGCTTTATCAACCAATATATCCATTCTATTTTTTAATATATTAGCTAGTACTTTAATGATTAGTTTAAAAGTAATATTTTATAGACTAATAGGCCTGAAATCAGCTAGACTCAAGTTGCCTTCTTTTTTTGGAATTAGACATTTGCATAACTCAATTTCTCCAGGTTCAGTTATCCCACTTCTTGAATTTCAAAAAGTTTCATGATGTCAATTTTCAGCCAGCTCCAATATTTTTTGAAGCGGAAACCATCTAGCCAGGAGCTTTGTCACATGGCATCTCATTCATAGCACAAAATAGTTCTTTTTTTTTTGCAAATTTTGCATCCAACTCGAATAAATCAACATTACTAGGGTAAAGCATCCTCCAATCTACATCCACTCTTCTTTCTCTGCATTTACCAAAAATTCTCTGATAGTAGTCAGTGAACACTCTATTTAAACCTTCTGGTTTACTAATCTCCACATCACTACAAAAGACAGTACAAATCATATTTGACCTTCTTCTTCCATATGCAACTCTGTGAAAATAGTCATTATTCTTATCCCCTTCTTTCAACCACTGGATTCTACACCTTTGCATCTAAAAAAATTCTTCATGATCAATTACTTTAATTAATTCTTTTTCCTTTTCATGCAAAACAATCTTTTCATCCTCTTCTAAACTTCTGCTTTCGGCACAAATATTAAGCTCTAGATTTTCATTCATAAATTTCTCTTTCTTCAACTTTATATCTCCAAATACTTCTTTATTCCACTTCTTAAGAAATTTTCTAAGATACTTTAATTTTTTGCTAATATTACAAGTAGCCTCCTCCAATTTCCAAAAATCATTCCATTCCATTTCCTCTCCACCATCTCATCAAAACCCTCTTTAAGGCACCATATTTTGTTAAACTTAAAAAATGCTCTTTTTTGGTGTTCTTCTTAGAATTAAAAACAATAGAACAATGATTAGAAATAATAAAAGCCAAACCTTTTTGATAAGGTAAAGAGTGTAAGTCTTCAAACTCCGGATTAACAAAATAATCTATCCGGTTTAACTAAAGTTGGACCCTCACTACCATTGTTCAAAGTAAACTTCCTATTAGTGAGAGGAAGATCAATCAAGTTGCATTTTCTGACCTACTCATTGAAATCTTCAACATCCTCAACATAATCCTCCATTCTGTTTTTCCTCTCATCAATGTATTTAGTAGTTTTGAAATCTCCATCAATTAACCAAGGGCCTTGAATTAAATTTCAAAAACAATGCACTCTTCCTACAGTTTCTTTCTCCTAACTCTGGTATTTGGATCATACACACATTTGACAAAATACAACACTCCGATGTGCCACATGCAGAAAAAATTAATTCTTCATCTCTTGCACAGGTGACCAATTTCTACAATTCCACCCTATAAAAATCCCCTAGCACTACCATTTGCCTCAATGAAACTCCAAGCATCTAAGAAAGAACCTCCCAAGTACAAAAAAAATTGTTATCAGGAAAACATTTTTTTTTTCTTGTAAAATAACAATGTCGGGTTTAATAAAGTTGATAACATTTTTAACTCTTAAACACTTAGAATCGGTGCCTAAACCTCTCATATCCCATGAAAAAACTATCATTTTAAGACATAACCCTCTCTACTTCTTTTACTTTAAATTTTGAAATACCATCATCATTTTTTTAAGAAGGAAATTCGAACATTTAGCAAGTTCATAGTATTGATCATGAGTTAAACTATTAAGTACAGTAGGAGTGAGAACATTTTGGAATGTATTTTTGACATGTTGACTAATTTGGGTTTAATTTATCGTATATTGTTGGATGATTAAGTATATTGTGGGTCGTTTGAGTTTGATTTATTATGAAATTGATTTTTTTATAATTATTGATTTTATATATGTGATTTGGTTTTGATATATATGATTTGAATGTGTAAAATTGAGCTGCGATATATATATTGGTACATATGTGTTGCTTTGGGTTAAAAAACAAACCAATGGCTTCCGACGACTGTATTCCTATAGCTTTCGACGATTTGCAACACCAAAATGGGTAGATCGATCTGTGAGAAATGCGGATTACAGATCATAATGCTAAGATTAACACTAGAGGGGGGTGAATAGTGTTAATCAAGAATTACTAAATCTTTTTACTTTATGTTAATTTATACACAAAAGTATGCAATATACAGACACAGATATGATCACAAAAACAATCACAGATGCCAAAATAAAATAAAAGCAGTAAAGGAAAGAACATACCGGATTTTATTCTGGTTCAGAGTTACCCTACATCCAGTCCCGCAACACAAGTACGGATTTCCTTTCAAAAGCAATTGTACAATTACACCCTCGGTTTCAAGGCTACGAAGTACACCCTCCAGAATTTCGATCCTCTACGTAGTGATACTTGATTTCCGGGCCACAAGTTTACCCAATTGATTTACCAAGGCTACTGTCACAACTTTTCCCTTTTGATTGATTTCCAAGGCTACAATCACACCTTTTCTCGCTTAATAGATTACAAAGAAGTCTATAACTCTGAATAGCACTGAGAATCTTATGGAGATAGTGATAGAGAATCAAACTAGAAGTAATCGAGTATGATTCAATGTGGATTTCGGCAGAGTAATGATAAGAATATGTATGAGGAAGAAGAAGAGGAGTGAAAACCAGAAAATTATGATTAAAAATTCGTTGAAACTGACCCCTATTTGTGGAAGAACAACAGCCATGACCATTCATAAAGAGTTATGGCGAATAGACACTTCTTTTGAAATTTGAATTTTTGAATCAAACTGTCACCATGTCGACATGGTCATGCTAGGCATGTCGACATCCCAAAGGATTTTTTGGTGTTTTTGATTTTCTTTGAAAATAACATTTATCTTATATAAAAACTATTTTAAACTTTATAAATGTACTTGACTATAGTTAAAATTCATAAGTAAATATAAAGAATAATATATATAGATTTTAACTATAATTTTATATTTAAATCTAAGTATAAATATTTAAAAGTTAAATATATTATTTAAAAAGATAGTTTAAAATCAGGAGTAATTTGACTTTGAAAATAAAGATGTTTTTGAGGCTAAAATTATTTAAAATCAGGATCGAGGATTTTGAACCGTTTAGAAGGAAAGTTTTGAAAACATTTTGAAAACAGGATATAATTTTGAAAAATCATTTTGAATAAAAGTTAGCGGATGCAAAACAATGTTCCACTAGATTTTTCGTAGGTTCCATCCTACTTAGGGTTCCATCCCTTTAACGGGCTCGTAGTGGATTCCTTCCACGAATAAATTGGATTTTAAGATGTCAGTGCTTTTCTACGAGTTTTAACAAAAATTCCTAATAGTAATAAAAAATACTTATCCTTGAAATCTTGAACTCTTGATACTCATGAGTCTTCTATCTTGATATTTTATCTTGATATCTTGAATCTCTATGCTGTACAGTCTTCATTCTTAGTACCTGCATGGTTAAATCCTGCATATACATATATATCTAAACTTATAATGTTATTATTTATATTTTATAATCTATTCTAAGGTTGTTGTCATCAAAACCATCATCTCATGGACTAACAATCTCCCCCTTTTTGATGATGACAACCTTTGTTTATATAATATTATTTCTATTCTAATAACTCCCCCTAAAACTAACAACTCCCCCTTAATCTATACCTAACTACCCTATTTTATATTTCTCCCCCTTTGTCATCAACAAAAACTTACTCCCCCTCATTCTTGGACTTCACTACCTGCATTGATAAACTATACAACGTAATATATAGAGTAGGAAATAATTATACTTCTAAGCATGATAACTAATTTAAAGATTATATACATTTCAATGTATATAAATATATTTTTACACACCAATCTTCAAATCAATAAGAAATCAATCCACACAAAGTATCAATTCAAACCAAATCAATTCAAACAAATCAAACAAAGTAAATAAAAAAAATCAAACGTTACGTGGAACTTCCACCCATCCTTCTTCTCCAAAGATTGGGTCTGCCTTAATAGCATCCCAATTATCATTGTCATTGGTGAGAGAGGCAGGAGGATGTGCTTTGATACCAATTGTGAGAAATGCGGATTATGGATCTTAAGGCTAAGATTAACACTAGAGGGGGGGGGTGAATAGTGTTAATCAAGAATTACTAAATCTTTTTAATTTATGTTAATTTAGACACAAAAGTATGCAATATACAGACATAGATATGATCACAGAAACAATCACAGATGCAGAAATAAAATAAAAGCAGTAAAGGAAAGAACACATCAGATTTTATATTGGTTCGGAGTTACCCTATATGCAGTCCCGCAACACAAGTACGGATTTCCTTTCAAAAGTAATTGTACAATACACCCTCAGTTTCAAGGCTACGAGGTACACCCTCCAGAATTTCGATCGTCTGGGTAGAGAAACCTGATTTCCGGGCCACAAGTTTACCCAATTGATTTACCAAGGCTACAATCACACCTTTTCCCTTTTGATTGATTTCCAAGGCTACAATTATACATTTTCTCGCTTAATAGATTACAAAGAAGTCTATAACTCTGAATAGCACTAAGACTCTTGTAGAGATAGTGATAGAGAGACAAACTAGAAGTAATCGAGTATGATTCAATGTTTATTTCGGCAGAGTAATGATAAGAATATGTATTAAGAAATGAGGAAGAAGAAGAGGAGTGAAAACCAGAAAATTATGATTAAAAATTCGTTGAAACTGACCCTTATTTATAGAAGAACAACAACCATGACCATTCATGAAGAGTTATGGCGAATAGACACTTCTTTTGAAATTTGAATTTTTGAATCAAACAGTCACCATGTCGACATGGTCATGCTAGGCATGTCGACATCCCAAAGGATTTTTTGGTGTTTTTTGGTTTTCTTTAAAAATAACCTTTATCTTATATAAAATCTATTTTAAACTTTATAAATATACTTGACTATAGTTAAAATTCATAAGTAAATATAAAGATTAATATATATATATATATATATATATATATATTAACTATAATTTTATATTTAAATATAAGTAGAAATATTTAAAAGTTAAATATATTATTTATAAAGATCGTTTAAAATCAGGAGTAATTTAACTTTGAAAATAAAGATGTTTTTGAGGCTAAAATTATTTAAAATCAGGATCGAGGGTTTTGAATCTTTTAAAAGGAAAGTTTTGAAAACATTTTGAAAACATGACATAATTTTGAAAAATCATTTTGAATAAAAATTAGCGAATACAAAATAATGTTCCACTACATTTTTCGTAGGTTCCATCCTACTTAGGGTTCCATCCCTTTAACGGGCTCGAAGTGGATTCCATTCCACGAATAAATTGGATTTTAAGATGCCAGTGCTTTTCTACGAGTTTTAACAAAAATTCCTAATAATAATAAAAAATACTTATCCTTGAAATCTTGAACTCTTGATAATCTTGATACTCATGAGTCTTCTATCTTGATATTTTATCTTGATATCTTGAATCTCTATACTGTACAGTCTTCATTCTTGGTACCTGCATGGTTAAATCCTACATATATATATATATATATATATCTAAACTTATAATGTTAGTATTTATGTGATGATTGCGATTTTTCGACTTCACGAAAGCCGACATCAATACGTCCACTATATCAACTGTCAAGTAATCAAAGGACGGAAAACCGTACCGTTGGGGTTAAAGAAGAGGTAGAAAATAGAAGAAGAAAGAAAAAGAAAATAACAGAAACAACATCAGAATCTCACAATCGTAGCGGAACAACATATAATAGATAAATGAATATCTTTAAACAAAGAACTATATCAATTATTTCATTACATCACATTGCATTGCATTATCAGAGTTTACAACAAAAAACAACGGAAAAAAAATACTATATACTAGTTGATACGCTAAGCCATCCAGCTTGCTTTCAGATCTCTACAGCAACTCTTGAATTCCAGAATATCCTGATAATCTGACTCTAGACTGCCCGTGTTAAAATTGGTAGGCATCCAGAGTTTAGGAAGGAAACAATAAACTCCAGGTCAGTCATGGGACTGGTGTGAGAACTTAAAACAATTTATCTTTAAAAAATGAACAAGGAAATATTTTAAAATTAGATTCGCTATGCTTTTTAGAAAATGAGACACCATAAGGCCTCCCGCGCACACACACACAATGCAAACGCAGAATCGGAGGAGATTTCTCCTTATGATAGTCAAATATGCTTGATATGTAGAAAGATTTATTATTACTATAAGTGCAAAGTGTATGAAAACATTTCGAAAGTAAAGATATAAATCTTAGCCAGCGTAGGCATTCCGCACTTATGCCTACTATAGCTACCATGTTCAATAGCAGGTTACTGCCACATTCCATGGCAGGTTATACAACTAAAAACCGTACAAGATACGTATTGTTTCTTTGGATTTCCAACAAATGGTCAGGTCAAGGAACTTCCCATTGCCGTATGAGTACGCCTCTGGAAAGACGCCCCAAGAACCTAACCTAACATTACGGTTAGATCTCCGCCAACACAAGGCCGGGTTACCCCTAGCTGGGTAACCACTGACACGAATATGCCATCCTCCGGTTGCAACCGACCTAAATCCCGGGATTCACCAACAACCACAAAGTAATAAGTTTGCAGCAACAACATAGGATAAGTATCAGGGCTCCATACCATAATACCACCTCTATCCAGAAGGAAATGACATACACTAAGGAGGTGCTATCCCCTAATAATCTTGCCGCATCTTTCCTGTTTTGACCATTTTCGGGGTGTGAGGTCCGACGGAGTCTCGTCCACAAAGTTACGCTTTATACAAAAGCCACGCTTTGATCAACAGATGCTCAACAGCACTTCGTATGCCACATTACCAATTTGGAAATATATCACTAGTAACCATCAACTATGTAACCTCTGAGCTCGTACGTCTCTGAGAAGGGTGTTAAGCTAAGAGAATAAATTCTCCGCCACCAACAGAAATATATTTGATAGAAACCAGCTTTACATCTCAAATTGTAATGTCAGACACACATCCATACAAGTCCATTCTGGGTTCGAACAGAACCGAAGGCACTTCTAAAGAAGCCCTTGCAATCCGGATATTCACTAATCACGACCGGACTTCCCATCACAAAGGGTGATAAAATTTCTATATCGGAGATCAGCTGATGCAGAAACATTCGACGGTAATCCTTCCATTTTCAAAAATACCCGGTCTTCAACACCGGTCTTTGTTTGTGTCAAAATTGGGCACAACACTCGTCGGAAGTTTTTGAAGAGATAATAAATGAAGAAAGTAAATTAAAACGTGGATTATCTAACAAAAACTCCAAATAGCAGGAAGTAAATTGCACAAGAGACAACGATTTAGAGTGGTTCGGCATTTTGCCTACATCCACTATGAAGTTTTGTTACTTTATTGCTTAATATTCGGAGAATACAACTTTTTAATGTCAAAGTACAGCAAGTAGTAAGCCAAAATTCGAAATCAAGGGCAGCGGTGGTGCTCTGTAGCAATTCTGGCAGCGTCCGGGCGTTCTCTTTCTCTCAAAATTCTCCGATCCCCTTTCTAAATGACCAGGGGCTCTATTTATAAGTGTTGGAGGCTGATATTTCGCCTAAAATTCGGGGAGACCACTTCTAGCACGTGTGGGGGCCCACGTGGCCGAATTCTGGAGATCCGGGCCCACTTTGGGATCGATTCGACTCTTGGTTCGAATCGATCAAAAAAGTGTCCAATTGTGATGAAACTTGACGTGGGTATTCTTCTATGTATATGCAAGCTCCTGTGAAAATTTCGTAGCATTTGGACTTGTAGAGCTCAAGTTATGATCGATTCAAGATGGTGCTCTTCGTCCTATGGATTCGTTCGAATCGATATGGTTCGAATCCATAGGGTCGAATCCATA